>JACCID010000071.1:0-600000 GCA_018906775.1 Sycophila sp. Sp_5
TCTCCTTGGAGTATAGCTGAGGTACTCGCGTAAGCTACTGTGGCATTAAATGCTATACAAGGCCCTTCGTCGAGCACCAAACCACACTACGTGCTTGCATTAGGAAATACTGAACTTGAGGCCCAGCCACTGGTAGATAGTGACTCCCTGGAGTTCTTTGAGGCGTCAGAAAAATTAAGAGAAGCCGCAAAGTATCTTTGTTGGATTCTAAAGACTTGACCTCACATTCATACCACACGTACACTTTTTCCTTGTACAATCGCTCCCTAAATAAAAATATACTTATCTAAAGCATCTTCTTCATCCCAGCATCCTGTGGATTACGGGTCTGTCGTCTCTTTATCCAATATTTAATAGTAAAATATTTCACTTGACTGCAGAGCAAGCAAGATAGAGCAGAAATTAAGTTTTCATCATTTTCCAAAAGCCGGCGCAGCAAAAGAGGAGTACATAACCAAGTTAGTTTTGAAAGAATTAGTCAATAACAGAAAATTGTGGGAACAAGTAACAAGAATGGGAAAAAATCTCGGCTTCTATGAGTATTTGCTCGCTTCATTTCGTTGAAGAGGATTATATTTCAAGTTTACCAGGTACAGCAAAAAAAATTTGTATTATAAAATATATAGGTATTGAGTATGGATGTAGATTTTTAAAATCAACCAGTGTACCATCCAGGAATTTACCAAAGTCTACTGTAGAAAACCACTATTAGTTATTCATCAACTTTTATTTTGTCTAAACGTTTTTCTAAGCTATTTCCTCATTTATTTATTTTAAGTAATGAAATTGGTTTTTCTACAGTAGACTTTGGTAAATTCCTGGATGGTACACTGGTTGATTTCAAAAATCTACATCCATACTCAATACCTAAAAGTTATAATTATATGCAAAAATGTATATATTTTATAGTACAACTTTTTGTTTGGTGTACCTGGTAAACTTGAAATATAGTCCTCTATATTTCAAGTTTGTCCAATTCCTCTTCAACAAAATGAAGCGAGCAAATTCTCATAGTAGCCGAGATTTTTTTTCCCATTCTTGTTACTTGTTCCCATAATTTTCTGTTATCGACTAATTCTTTCAAACCTAATTTGGTTATACAGGGTGATTCATTTTAATTGCCCCAGGCAAATATCTCGAAAAGTACGGGAGATGGAAAAAAAACGTTAAATGTAGAAGTTGTAGGGTTTAGAGGGGGAAATCCAATGGTGACCTTGACCATGACCTTGGGGTCAAGTTTCAAGGTCATATCAAAGTCAAAGTAGTTTTTTTAAATAGGAACACCAACTTTTGACCTCAGAAATTAAAAGAGCGGAAAATTTTACATTCAAACATGATGTTATGTCATGGGGTCCATTTGACCTCTGCAGTCGCATCAACTATCAGGCAATTATCTTAGTCGACGCGGCGAGCGCGCAGCGACTACTATGTCGCGGTAGCCGGACCGCGGTGTCCGCAAGCGAAGCGGTGAGCCATGAGGCATAAGGAGGCGGCGCGCGATGAGTCGATACTGGTTTTTAACGCGATAGTATGAATAATGCTATGACGTACTGACAGAGATGCTTGGTATTGATCTGTATCAATAATTTTCTCTAGCAAATCTAATAGGCAATCATAATATCCCCAGAGCATTTATTCTGCAATATCTCTTTCGTCAAAAAATTTAGTCAGAAAGCTCGAAAAAAATTTGTGATTATTATCAAAATGGCAGACTATCCTCCGACAGAAATCATCGATATGATTATTGTTTATGGTTTTTGTGGGAACAATGCAAGAGAAGTAGCTCGACAGTATGCAGAACGATATGCGAATAGACGTCATCCTGACCACAAAACTATTTTGCGACTGATAGAAAGAGGTAGGGCTGGAGAGCTAAAACGTAAACGCAGGATGAAACCTTTAAACAATGGCAAAGCTATTATTGTAACAGTCCTTGGGATGGTAGTCATGAATCCGCCCATTAGTCAACGACTAATTAGTAGAGTTGGATATATCACAGGCAACAGTTTGTAGAATTTTGCGAGCGAATCACTATCATCCTTACCATATCTCACTTAATCAGTCCCTTTCTGATGAAGATAAAGTTTTGCGGGTGAGATTCTGCAGATGGGCTTTGGGTCAACCGGCTGATCACATGTTCTTCTTCCATACCATGTTTAGTGTCGAGGCTATATTTCAAAGTGATGGAGAACTGAACCGTCATAATAGTCATTATTATTCTAAAATAATCCTCATTGGGTTCGTCATGTAGATCATCAACATCGATAGAAGGTAACAGCTTGGTGTGGTATTCTAAATGGCCATATTATAGGCCCTTACTTCTTTGACGGAAATGTTACACAACAAGCATATTTACATTTACTGCAAAATGAGTTACCTGCTATGTTACAAGAAGTAGATGAAGAGATCATTGAAAGGATGTGGTTACAACAGGATGGTGCGCCGGCACATTTCGCCCGTATTGTGAGAGAATTCTTAAATTTAAATTACCCAAATCGCTGGATTGGCCGAGATGGGCCTGTAGCTTGGCCACCAAGATCACCGGATCTGACGCAGCCAGATTTTTTTCTATGGGGATATTTGAAAAATATTGTTTATTCGACTGTTCCTACAACACCAGAAGACCTCAAAGAAAGTATCAGACAGACGTGTCGAAGCATACCAGAGAACGTACTCAGAAAAACTGTAAATGCATTCGAAAGACGAGTACGGCTATGTATTGATCAAAATGGAGGCACATTCGAAAATTTACTTTAGATCGAGTATTTTAGAACGTGCGTATGTATTTCAATAGGTAGCTCAGTCTGCTACAACTGACACGAAAGTTTCATCATTCACCCTTGACTAGTTGGATGATCACACCCTGTTGCCTTAATTAGTTAGCTGCATCAGCTACCGTCCACTTTAAAAGGCTGCATAAACGCCCATATTGCCTTAAATGGCTGGCTAGGCAATCATCTTGCCTTAAATGGCCGGATGAACCCCCATCTTGCCTTAAATGGCTGGCTGGGCAACCATCTTGCCTTAAATGGCCGGATGAACCCCCATCTTGCCTTAAATGGCTGGCTGGGCAACCATCTTGCCGTAAATGGCCGGACGAACCCCCATCTTGCCTTAAATGGCTGGCTAGGCAATCATCTTGCCTTAAATGGCCGGATGAACCCCCATCTTGCCTTAAATGGCTGGCTGGGCAACCATCTTGCCTTAAATGGCCGGATGAACCCCCATCTTGCCTTAAATGGCTGGCTGGGCAACCATCTTGCCGTAAATGGCCGGACGAACCCCCATCTTGCCTTAAATGGCTGGCTCGGCAACCATCTTGCCTTAAATGGCCGGATGAACCCTCATCTTGCCTTAAATGGCTGGCTGGGCAACCATCTTGCCTTCATTGCTCGAATGAACATCAATCTTGCTTTAAATGGTTGGATGAATATCCATCAAAACCTTAAATAACCAGGGACATGCTCAGAGTCATTAATGTATTTCACCCTCAGTAACCTACAAATTTGGTATTTAAAGTTTTTCTCAACCTTGCTTTTTTCAAGATATTGGCCTACGAATTGTGTAGACAGCTTGATTTGACCTTGATGCGACTGCGGAGGTCAACTGAACCCCATGACATAACATCATGTTTGAATGTAAAATTTTCCGCTCTTTAATTTCCGAGGTCAAAAGTTAGTGTTCCTATTTAAAAAAACTACTTTGACTTTGAAATGACCTTGAAAATTGACCCCAAGGTCATGGTCAAGGTCACCATTGGATTTCCCCCTCTGAACCCTACAACTTTTACATTTAACGTTTTTTTCCATCTCCCGTACTTTTCGAGATATTTGCCTGGGGCAATTAAAATGAATCACCCTGTATACTCGACTTTTGCTGCGCCGGCTTTTAGAAAATGATGAAAACTTTACTCTGGATTTATACATTTTTGACTAGAGCATCCGAAAACAGAGCAATAAATTTTGCTTTTTGATTCACGTTTTTTAGACGTATTTATTGACCCCATTATTTCTTCAAGATTAACTTTAATTTACATTTACATCATATCTACATATAAAACCTCTATATTTACATGGCATTTACCCTACTCTTAGCGGCCATCTTGCCTATATGACGTCACGACCACCGATCCCAATAGTTACAGGGTACCCACTGCATTAAGTAACTGTACGAAACACGCCCCCGCGCCTTAGAAAGACACTCGATTTGTAAATTTAGGATATTAAGAATATATTTTAAATTGTACTTTTAACTAAATATCCTTTTATTTTCTCCCCGATTACCCTCCAATTTTCATACGCAGTTATCAAGAGCCATTCTGCATAAGAGCGGGTCCATACGGGACATGTACCGCGTCGCGGATTCCACTGCGAAAACTTTGCCGCGTTATAAATTTAAGATTGTTGCTTGTGAAGTACTGGCTATATGCAAGCGCATGTAATTACGTGCTTTGCACGTAACACTTTTTTTGATTATCACATTTTATATAGAAACCCTATTTTTGACACCGGATTCGGAAAGAACACCAAAATTTTGGATCAAAAGTGCTTTTAACACTTTTTTGACTAAACGCACAGCTTTCGAGAAAAAATATCGCTAATATTTAAACATTCTTTAACTCTTCATTTTTTTTCTCGAAAAAGATGCATCTAATCGATAAATTACTAAAAATATTGGTGATTTAGAATTGCATGAAAAATATGGTGGTATTTTTTATTTTTCCAATTTATAATTTATTGGAATTAACTAAAAAAACATATTCTAAAAAATTAAAAATTGGAAAAAACAAATAATTAGTTATTTTTCGATTAGAGGCACCCTTTTCGAGAAAAAAATTGAAGAGTTTAAAAATGTTTAAATATTAGCAAATTTTTTTCTGAGAAACTATACGTTTAGTCAAAAAAGTGTTGAAAACATTTTTGATCCAAAATTTTGTGCTGTTTCCGAATCCGGTGTCAAAAATAGGGGTTCAAATTGACCTTGAAATGGCATTCAAGGTTATGGCCAAGGTCATGGTCATTATCACCGTCGAATAGCCAAGAAAAAATCCTATATTTTTTGTTTTAAGCTTGTTCTCCTAAAATACAATCCCGCTGAGTTATTTTGCCGTTCCGGTACTTTTGGCCCATTCTATATATGCAAGTGTTTACTGTATGGAATTTCGTATGCTGGTTTAAATAAATAAATAATAAATTATAAAAATATTTTGTGAAACCACCATACAGTACTTATTAGACAGATCACATTAATTAATCTGCTACAAAATTTCTTTTTTAGTAGTATCTCTTAATAGCAAGATTAAGAGTACCTACAATTAACAAAATATGCAGACTATTTAAATAATGTGTTTTCTTGGGAATAAATTGAAAATCTAACAAAATTCCTACTCGATCTTAAAATCCAATCAATCAATAATATTCTCAGTATGGCATTTAATAAGGTTAACTTTATTTTTGTTGAATTTATAATGTATAAATATTTTGTAAATAGCAACAGCCTGTATTGAAAATGTAGTTAGATTGACTCAAAAATAAATAGAAATTTATAGTATACTATGCCAGTGCTACCAATGGTACGCTAGAAATTATTTTAACCGCTTGTATTCAATTATTATTACCGATATTTGGAAAAAAATAATTATTACAAATCATTACAGTGTTATTTTAAAATATAGAAATTGTGACGCGGTACTGCCGGATACCTCCGTGTCCTCGCGAGATGGCGCGAGACGGCAGAGAGAGCGGCGCATTCTACCTGGTAGCAAGCGACGGCTCTGTGCGTATTGCCTGCTTCTAGCGTGCGGGCGAATAGGCGCGGCTAGGGAGTCGAGAAGTGTCCCGACTCCTCGTTTCGACTCCTAGTGCTAGGAGTACGCGGTCAAGCTCCGCGATTCCTCCGGGTCCGTTTCCTTTCTCTCTAACTCTCTCTCTCTCTCTTGTAGGAGACTCTCGTGCGTGCGAGAGTCAGGGTACGTACCGGAGACCAGACTTGGTTGTTATCGTGCGGAGTAGGCAAGCGGCCTGCTTCGACATCAAGTCCGTCGTCGTTTACGTGGAGCGGGCGCGTTCTGGGTATTCGGCCCGCGCGTCCGAAGCAGACTAACTTCCCCGGGACGCGGGTTTTGTACTTGATTTGCAGAGGCAATAAAGGCCTCTATTCTCTATTGTACTTGATCGTGTTGTTTCTGCGAGTAGCCCGCGGGGCTATAAGACGCAAGAGAATTATCCCATTCCTTTTACCTAACCACCACGAGTTCGCCGTCGTGTGAACGCGCGTACTCCGAGGTAAGACCCTTGCGGGGCACTCGTACGTGCCCTATTGCACCTTGTCTCGTGGGGCAATAGGGTTTCTCCACGAGACAAATCAAAGAATTCACTTCGTTACAAGAAACATTATTAGTAATTATATCCTACAAAAAAGTAAATAAATATTCATATTTATTCTTTTTTTAGCATTTTAAGATCTAACATCTTAAATTTTTAATACTTTGCTTCAAATTTTCTTTGTCAATTCAAAATGATGTTCAATATAAAAAAAAATATTTTTTGATATTTTTAAGTCCAAGTACCCCTTAAAACAATAACTACGACTCAGAAACGAATGAAGTTATAAGTTCTCCTTTGTAGTTTAACCTAATTCCAAAACAGCTGAATGAGTTCATTGCGTCAAGAACAGTGGTCTTTTTCCAACGAGCAAGGCCAGCCTATTCTCTCCCTTGAAATTCATTTAAATATTGTTTTCTGATTAAATTAATTTTTTTAATTCAACTTAAATTAAATTTTGCCAAACCAAGTGCAACAACTTTTCTGATGAAATAAATGTTTTTTTACGTATAATTGCTGAACGGCGTGCCTTTTATTTTGACTAGAGTAAAAAGTGGGTGTATGTAAAATCCCATTTTGTTCCATGAATATCCCCTTTAGTTCTTAAGGACGTTGTCGCGGATCAGCCGTGCGCAACATAAACTTCATTTGCATTAGTACCAATGTATATGGCAAAAGAAGAATAGGTTGAGCACTACTGCACGCATTCTCTCCGTTTTCTATGCGCAGAAGTACAAAAGTTATCTTCTGCGCAGCCTCGGGCGATCCGGCAACAGCGTCTTGAGCGTCCGCAATATACATATATACAAATTTATATACGCATAGCGCACAGACACATGCTCCGTGATGCTGCCGCACTATTTGATGCGTGCGACATTGTCAAATCGCCATCGTCGTCCTCCTCCGGCGCTTGCGGTAGACTAAAAGATTCTTACTTTAAACGCTTGCCATTAAAAAACGAATACGGATTCTCCATATTTACTTAAGTATATCTTGTTTCTTATATCATCAAATACTCTAATATAATTTTTTAAAAGTATTACAAAATAATTGCGCTTGCAGTTCAAAAAAATGGTCTGTAACACGAGCTTCGTCCTATGCTTCCCATGTTAAATGATGCAACTTTAAAGTACAATTTTAACTTTTTTAATGCCGCTTGCTATATTGAAATTTTGCGGAATTAAAAAGGATAATTTAATGAACATTTTATGTTAATTTGAGACAAATTCGACGATAAGTGATTTTTACGACAACGTCCTTAACTGACTGAGCTGAACCATTAACTAAATGTTGCCTTGATCACAGAAGGTAACAATAAGTTTCTCGACCCACTCCATATCGTCGGTTTGGAGCAAAACGGTGCCATCTCGGAATTCAGTTAGAAAAGATGCTATTTCAGACTCAAGATGAAAAGGAGTCATCACGGTGACCGAGCTAACACCTTTTCTAACTGGAATCCGAGATGGCGCCGTCTTGCTCCAGACTGACGATATAAAAAGATACGTGTAGTGATTTTTTTTAGTACCGTGTAAATGCAATTCTCTTTCAATACTTCATATTACGACTCAATTGAAATGCATATAATGCAAATTATTATTATGATCCACTTAAAATATTCTCTCAATCTCGAATAGAGGAGTGGGGTAAAATAAACAGAAAGTAAATTAAAATACACGTTGATAAGTAAATGTTAGTTTCTTTCTCTGACGACTATTTATGATAGAAATTTCAGTTCGGTAGATGTTATTGTTCTGATCCATAATACGATCTCAACAATTTGCCATTTCTCCCCACTCCCTCCTACGTTGATATTACATTTTTAAAGAGAATGCTATCTAAGAACTATTATAGACATTAAAAAATTTAAATATTAAGAAAATTCAAGGTACTGCGTAAATAAAAAAAAATATTTATACAAATAAATTTAGAAAACTGTATATGTACTTACTAAGTCTGCCAAAGCTGTGACTAAGCCTTTTCTTCAATTTCTGTACCCTACTTAGAGCACCACTTTTCTTTTCTCTCATGGTTACGTGTCCTGTAGAGTTCAAGTTTTCAATCAATCTGTATTACTATATATAACAATTTATCTGTAACAGGCTTGAGCATGTAATTAAAAAAAATTACTACTAAAAATATCTTAGGAAAATGTTTAGAAATTTTATCGAACATATAACACGGGCTACAGACGTTTCGTCGCAGAACATGTTATCGTCGGACATTATATCACACAGATTTTTCATCGCAAAGATGGAATTTTCATTGTACGAGCGTATCCAATACCCAATAACCAATTAAGAAAGGGAAGTTAATTCTTAAATAATTGTAACGATTCAATTTAACATTCTTTCTTTATTCATTTCTAAAATACATTACTTTTAGGAGAATAAATATAATATCGGATAATCAAAAATACAATATTAATCTACATTTATATAATTTTTGAAACATAAATATAAAATTGAATAACGAGAAATATAATTTTAAACGCAATGTATATAAAATACAAATGTACATTAATTGTTTCTAAATCAAAAATAAAAATTGTTTGATTAATATAAAATAACACTTTATTTTATATAATTATTTAATTAATATAAAATAAAGTGTTATTTTATATTAATCATAATAAGTAAGATTTATTAATCATAGAATTTATAAATAAGTGTCCCGTTAACTCGAGGGATTCGGATAATGTCAGTATATTAAAAATTCCATCTTTGCGATGAAAAGTCCTTGCAATGAAAAGTCCGTATAAGGAATTGTCCATGCGATGAAAAGTCCGCCATAAAACGTCCGACGATAAAATATCCTGTGACGAAACGTCCGGATACCTATAACACAGGTTTAACGGGTTGCTACTACGTAAGCGTTTTTACACTGATATAATTCTATTTGATGTAACCTGAAAATAGTAAATTACACACCGAGGAAGTAAAAGTAAAAAAAGCCAAATCTCATGTAGTTGACGTTAAACATTTGAGACATACTTTACTTACTCCCGGTACATGCGTTATTTTTCTTTGCCTATTGGGGTTCAATTACCAGGTTTCTCCTCGCGCCTGTTCGACAAAATATAATTTCGTCCTCAATAGGCTTTAAAAATAGCGTATATACAGGAGTGAAGAATACCTCCACATGGTCAATTGCATGTTGTATGAAACATTCTTTACCTTTACTCGTTTTATGCAAAATCTACTATTTTATACTTGAAGCGTAAAGTAGGTATTTCACTTCTTTTCAGGGGACTCGAAACATCCTTTATTTATGTCTCTAAAGGGATCGTACACCAATTTACTTTTTTAAAAATCAACTGAAATTCAACATTTATAATAGTTCATGCAATTTATATTTAATAATATAAAATCCTATTTTTTTATTAAATTTTTAAATTTTTTAATTAAATTAAATTTTTTAAAAATTGATAATTTTGAAAACGTTTTGTAATAATATAATTATATGATAAAAGATTTATTATTAAAGAGCAATTGCCTAATATTTTGCACGTGAATATATATAACAATTTTTTCTGAGCTGAGCTGCAAGTGATGTAGAGTATTTTATACCTAGTCTGGTGACATATAAGTCATTGTACTGGAAAAAAGCTAAGGCAAGTAGACAAATAAATAAAATTTGAAGATATCTTTGATGGAACAATAGTAGAAATAAAGAGAACTGTTTGGGTCCTAATAGTGTATAAATAGATTGAATTATGTGAGTACTTAAAGTATAAAAAGATCCAGTAATTAAAAGTGATGAATCAAATTTTTATAGCTATCATACTGGGAAGTGTATATTTTTTCATTTTAAACCAGGCTGACTTCCTTAACTTTTGTTTACCGCATGGTGTGAAATTCCAAAACCTAAAATACATTTGTGCGTTAAATAATGCTTTCAAATTTGAAACTTGGCCATGTACCGTACATGAAAAGTAAAGAGTGCTGAATCTAACATCACTTTATAACTATTAAATCTTTGCAATGAACTGTTTGGAAATTTCAAAGATTTTATCCCTGATTCCGTCTCAAACTAAGGAGTATTCTCAGCCGACTCGATTCCTCGGAAATGAATGAGACCTACGGCATTAGTAGTTAATACTGATGACCATACAAAACCATTGATGCATTGGGTTAGAATTTACTCCGACGCAATAGGTGACAATCTTTCACATGACAATTTCGTCACTGTGTAACAAAGGTATTGCTCGGCAAGCGCGAGCAATAGCTTTATTAGACATAAGTCGGTACGCGACGCGCGTATATATAATATATACTTGCGTTAGCGCGACCGCGACGGCCGGAGAGCAAGGGCGCTCCCGAGCGTTCCCACTCCGCGGTACTCTCTCACCGCGGGAAGACTCTCCCACCGAGACAGTCTCTCCCAACGGGCGCTCCTCGGATCGAGCAACTCGAAGCGAGCGGGAGCTGACTGTCGAATTCAGTCCACTCGGCGCACTGAGCCGAGCTCTAACCTCCAGGGGAGATTGCCATGCGTAATGAGCGTGTGCAATTGGACTTGCCGCGAAATATAGGGAACATAGTTTTAACCGGGCGAATATTATAATCGTTATCATTTTTGATTGCTGTACGTTTACCAGGCCAGAAAATAAGCCAAAGTCGTACTATAGTTTAAGTGAGCGCCCTCAAATCGAATAATGTTTAACAATTAAGTTTTTTCCTTTTGTATTTCTTTATTTTTGAATTATTATAATTATTAGTAAATAAAATTTAAGTTATTTTTAAGTGAATCCGTGTGTGTTAGTTTATTGAGAAACGTTTTCGTTTAGTCAATATTCGTAATTTTATTTAAGTGCCGCGTATGGGGTTTGCGAGCGTATTGAGCTCGATGCGTTTAGGGTTGCACGCTTATTGAGCGTGGCAACGAGTGTACTGAGCTCGTTTGCGAGTAGTTTTCTTTGGACGTAGTGAGTCCAGAGGAAATCGGAATACCTCCTCCTACCACATAGAAAACCCGATTGTTACAACTGCATAAACGTATAATCCGGTGCTTCGAATAGTATCATCAAACTTTCGTGGTGTCTCTTTTACTTTAGAGCGGTGAACCCAGTTGAAAGCCTTGTTTGGGAGATTATGCGCCTTTATTGATAAGGTAGAAAGCCGACATGTTTTAATGAATATTAAAAGATGGTTGAGGTGTTATATTTGAAAGGCATTAGCGCGGAAGACAAGTAATAGGTGTTTTTGAATCTCCAATACATGATTCCAGAAACCCTCGACAGTACATCGCGTTAAGTAAAATACAAGTAAAGTGTTTGGTAGCTGCGGTCAATTGTGTCGATAATATATTTGAACATTTATTATATTTGGAAAGTATTATTTGGATGTTATAGAAGATGATGAATTAAGTTATAAGAAATGAACAATAGGATAAAACTAGTTTGCTATTATATTATACAAAATGTGACCGTTTCATATTGATGAATTATTATGCTGCTTAAATATAGAGATAATGTACTACAAATACACGCAAATAATTAAGTAAAAAAATCTAATAATAAATCCGCAACGGGTTTGTTTCAGTATTCTGTGGTACACACACGAGGTCCGTGACCCTGGTTCATAGGTGAATCATTAAGGGGATGCCTAACTTAATTTCCGCGCTCTACTGTACCGACAATTCTCTATATTCTCTGCTATAGCATCTAATGTAAATTTGATTTTTAAATAATTTTGAAACGGCTTCCTTAATGGCAGTTCTGTTTGCATCAAAATATTAATTATAATGCGTAGAATGTGCGTAGACTTCTTTTTTGGCTGATTTCATTTCCTATTGCTGAAAATAATGACTTATTTTTCAAATGGAATTGAAATCAGGCAAAAAAAAGTCTACGCACATTCTACGAATTATAAATAATATTTTGATGCAAACAGAACTGCCATTAAGCAAGCCGTTTTAAAATTATTTGAATAATCAAATTTGCCTTAGAGGTTAGCAAAGAACATAGAGAATCGTCGCTATAGTAGAGCGCGTAAATTAAGTTAGGCATCCCCTTAATACGCGATTTGATTGTTAACCCTGCCAGCAATTGATCATTGCATAATATTTAATCAAAGCTGTGGCAAGGGGGCAGATAAATACGAATATAAGATATTTATAATGCAACAATAATAGAGATAAAGGCACTGTTTGTGTCCTAATATTGTATAAATAGCTTAACTCTCTCTCTCTCTCTCTCTCTCTCTCTCTCTCTCCCTCCCTTCCTCCCTCGTCCCTCCCTCCCTCAATCATTTAACTTAATTTAATTATCCTTTCTTCAATACACCACTCATCCTTAATTTTTTTTACTTGAACTTTAACCCCTTAACGTCCACGAGACGGAATTTTTAAGTTTAAGGGGAGGTCGTACCATCCTACATTACCGACCGCGATACGAATCGCTGTTTCCAACTTTTCTCTGTCATTTATTAGTGAAATTACGCACAATTTAAATTCCACTCAAAAAATTCATTGAAGAAGAGGGCTCAACTAAGATAATTGTAATACGGAGTCAAAAATTATAAAATTAATAAATCTTTTAATTTGGCATAAAACGATGTTGAGTTGAACGATCGCAGCGCCATTGCTTATTTGCTAGTATGGTAGCGACGATTTTTGACTCCGTATTACAATTATCTTAGTTGAGCCCTCTTCTTCAATGAATTTTTTGAGTGGAATTTAATTTGTGCGTAATTTCACTAATAAATGACAGAGAAAAGTTGGAAACAGCGATTCGTATCGCGGTCGGTAATGTAGGATGGTACGACCTCCCCTTAAGTTCGAATTCATACGTCGCAATAAATTCTAACACAATTCCCGACACTTACTTAAGGTTTTTGATTATTTACTCAAAATTTTAAATAGCTATTCTTGTTCCTTTATTAAATATCAAAAGGTATACTTTAATAAATATAAACATCTCTTAATAACTTATGTTTAATATGTTTCAATAAACTTCATCGTCATGACCATATTTTTTAGCAACTTTCGTTAGGTTATGTTACGTGTTCGTTACTTTAAGTTTTACCTATCGCTCGCTAATATTACTAAATCAGGCCCCTGAGTACTGTGCCTCATAAACTGCACAAATTGATAAAGATTTACTCATGGAATATTTATTTCGCCTCTATTTATTTTCTCATTAGCATAGAATTAAATGAATATAATTTAAAGCAACATGCAGTTTCACATGTAAATCCACCTAAGAGTTCTCTTTTTGAAAATTTTAAGTTGATCTTCAAGGCCATGGTCAATGTCAAATCCAAGTTCATCATAGGATAGCCAGGAAAAAACCCCTTTATTATGTAATAGTTTTATACATCAAACTTTCTAAGTTATCTTACAGTTTGTAATTTCGACCTGAATATGACCTTCAAGGTCAAATTTTTTTACTTAAGGTCATATTGATTGTAAACTTTTCCGATCTTTTTATTTCCGGCGTTCCCATTTGAAAATATTAAGTTAACCTCCAAAACACCTTGAAGGTCATGGTCAAGAGCAATTTCAAGGTCACCATTCGACTTCCCCCTTGAAATCCTACAAGTTTTGTGTAGACCACCTTTTTTATTTCGGCCTTCCCAAATGAGTTATTCAGTTGTGTAAATTAAAATGGGACAACCTACATAATATTATAGGTAGATGTACAACGAATATTTCCAAGATTGGCTTTGAGCATCGGATGTCTTTTATTTTTGTGAAAGATTCTTCGCATTTCTGATCTCATATAAGTGGTTCGTATTTTCTAAACAAATTATGAAGCGATTATAGTCTTAAAGCATATTCCGGTATGTATTCATGATAAATATAAAAGTTTATCTTTTATAGAAATTAAAATTAAATTATCTTTTATCGGACTTACTATATTGTTGTGTAGTATGTGTCCCAAGTATTTGACACTGTCAGTTGCTAAAGTGCTTTTATTTATGTTCAATCTGAAACCTTCTTTCACTAATGTTTCCAATATTTTCGCTAGGTTTTCAACGTGTTCCTCAAAAGTATCTGAGAATACTAAAATGTCGTCTATATAGGGTGGGCCAAAACACCGGAACGGCAAAATATTATTGATTTAGAATTGTATGAAAAATATGGTGGTATTTTTTACTTTTCGAAATTTTAATATTTTAGAATATTGATTTTTAGGTAATTCTACTATCTTTTTTATAATTTTTTTATAGCTTACAAAGAAGCCATTAGCCATTTGTAATTACTCAATGTTAAAATTTAAACCTTAAAATAGTTTATTTGCATTAGTATAGTCTCATAGAAGCTGAAAGACTTTCACCGCTACAAAAATTTTGTAAATTTACTGATATTACTCAAAGTCTTCTAGTGAGTACTTCAAATGTAATTCTGGTTCTTTGCTTGCTTTTCAGAGCCCACTGTAAATATTGTTCTTAAAAAATCTTTTGTACAGCTTCTCAGTAAACTAAATCCTACTTTCATTTTATTCTATTTACTGCTTTAAGCAGTTAAACAGCTAGTAATAAAAAAGTTGGTTTACTGTGTCCTGATGGTAAGTTTGTAATTTGTAAATTGTTTCATTGAAAATCTTTTAAACTGCTGTTAAAGAAATTATGTCCAGCTATTTTACATGTACTAAACTAGTTTAGGCAGTAAAATATAAGATAAAAAGCCGGGGCATACTTTTGCACTAATTTTTACAAAAAAATTGTAGATTATGACATGGATAGGTAAAAAGTGGCTCATTGGTGATTTTGCTTGAAATTTTTTTTTTTTAAGCAAAACAAGGAAACGATCAGTAACCGTATGAAAACGTGGTATTATCTGGACGATACCACGGATTCATGGTGATTTCATTATTTTTCTCTTCATTTTCATGAAGTTGAAAATGAAGTTCAAACAAAATCACCAATGAGCCACTTTTTACCTATCCATGTCATAATCTACAATTTTTTTTTTGTAAAAATTAGTGCAAAAGTATGCCCCGGCTTTTCATCTTATATTTTACTGCCAAAACTAGTTTAGTACATGTAAAATAGCTGGACATAATTTCTTTAACAGCAGTTTAAAAGATTTTCAATGAAACAATTTACAAATTACAAACTTACCATCAGGACACATTAAACCAACTTTTTTATTACTAACTGTTTAACTGCTTAAAGCAGTAAATAGAATAAAATGAAAGTAGGATTTAGTTTACTGAGAAGCTGTACAAAAGGTTTTTTAAGAACAATATTTACAGTGGGTTCTGAATAGCAAACAAAGAACCAGAATTACATTTTGAAGTACTCGTTAGTAGAATTTGAGTAATTTCAGTAAATTTACAAAATTTTAGTATCTTGGGTACACCATGGTGAATTTTAACGAACAACAGCGAACCTTCAAAATTTTGCCACTATGAATGCACTCCGAAATAATCAACAATTAAACAAAGCTGTATTTTATTTCGGCTATTGTAATCTATAGTACATGTACCATATAAATTAAAAATTAGTAAGTAACAGCTAAATGATCGGAACACTAGTATATTTTTGCTTTCTAGCTTGTTATTTTTTTTTTTTTAATTTATATAGGTCATTTCATAATATTTATCGGTTTACTTCGATCTACGTTTAAATAAGAGTGTGAGGTAAATTTATAATATTTAAATACAATATTATTAAGAATGTAGCGATGTACACTTATAGGATATTGCCGAAATAATCAGTGAAAGAATAAAATAAAATTTCTCTGGGTAGCTTGTCCACTTTAACGGATTATGTACGATATTTAACAATGAAAGAGCGTAATTGGTGTCGATACTTATTTATACCAATTTACTTATATGGTTCGATTTAATTACGACATTTGTAAGAATTACCAGATACACTGCTGAAATTAATAAGCATACAAAGAATAGTCATCAAGTATTTCAATGTAAACGTTCGTGTACTATTAACGAATTTTGTAAATTGCATAAGATGTTACCAGATTTTACAAATTTTTTATAGGAACTGATCAATCGTAAGTTATGAATTTTCATACATAAACCTTAATATGATGCTTATTAAAAAAATTGTAATATATTATAAAGTTATGCGGGTGTGAATCATATTCCTAGTTATTACTGTCTTATTAAAACCGACAAAATATTATAAAATAATAATTTTTAATATTTCAAAAGTATCTTAAAAAATTCTGAAAATTTTGAGAGTATTCCTTGACTAATTTTAATATATTTTTATTCTTTGCGATTTTTTTCCCAAAGTCTATAGTTTATGAGAAATAAATTTTTTACCCATTGTGGTTTGTACATTTTATGGTGGTAGAATCGAACGTAAAAGATTTTTTTTCGTAAACTATAGACTTGTTATGGACTATAATTTTAAATTAACCATATCTTTTTTCCTTAAGGGTTAATTGCAACTTTTACCTTGAAATCTGAAAGAGCATGAAATTTTACCTTGGAAAAGTGCCTGTGAAATTCTTATGTACACTAATAACATACAAAAAATACTTGATGAAAAGTTATCTAAAGTTTTCGCCTTTTGGACGTTAATGGGTTAACATAAACTACATATTACGCAATTTTTTCTTTTAACAAAATGTTTGTTTAGTTTAAAAATGGTCATTGGTTTGGTTTTAATTATTGAAATCAAAGAATTATTCAGCATTTTCGATAAATGATTTTCTTCCTTTTAAGAATTGATTTCTTTATTATTTCATTTTTTTAATGAAATGGTTGTAGTTATTTTAATAAAACCATTTAGTAGAAGTAATAATTGTTTTTTTAAAGTAACTAATCGGTTAGCTAATTTTCTACAATTCAAGATCCAAAATGCAGTTCCCTAACTTTTGTCCCATTTCGATAATGGTTTCTGAAGCATATGTAGTTACCAGAAATACTGTTCAATCGTAAATTTTGATTCTACATTTGAGCAAAATGCCAAAAGGTAAAAATTCTTAAGAGTTGACTCCCTACGTGGACGTACAATTTTCCCGAGTATTTTTTTTTTTATCACTATGTATGGAAAAATACATATTTTTATATTTCTAGTCTTAGTTTTTCAAAATCCAAAAAATTGATCCAATATGGTGGACTAAAATTCTATCTAAATCTTTATGGTATGTGTGTGCGTGCGTGCATGCGTATGTGTATCATATGAAATATATCAGTATCTTACCAGATTTAATAAAATCCTGTTCATTCGTTTTCTTATATCCCAGACCTTTTTTTTTTATCTAATGACCTCTTTAATTTTATCTTTCTTTTTTTTTATTTTTTATTTATTAAAACCAGTTATACAAAAAACAGTTATAATAATTGATTAAATTAACAGTTACATATAGTAACCCAGTAGAGGAAAGTGATTTCCTGCGCGCTGGCCTGGCTCGATATAAAACTAAAAACTTAATAACTAGGAATAGATAGAAGAAAAGAGGAAAAAAGAGAGAGAAAGAAGAAAAAAAAAAGAACAAGTAAATAAACGAAAAGTTTAAAAATAGAAAAAAAAGAAAGGAGATATAAAAATTCTTAGCAAAAAGTGGATTTAGCAAATATATCCTGCAGTCTTAGGGCCTAGTAACATAGTTACTAGGTAAAAAACAGTTCGCAATTATTTGCTAAATCCTAACATTTTTTTTTACTCGTTATCTCCAATATCTTATAAGCATTGCACTAGCTTTGGTACACATTTATGTCGAGGCATTCCTACTTATTTTATAAACTTCTTTTTTAAAATTGTTAAGTCTTTTGGAACATGTTAGCCCAGGTGCACAAGTCACTCGATAATGCGGGAACATTTGCTTATGTTGTGTTGAAGAGTTACATTTGCAGGTTGCCGTAAATACTATGCCATCTACCACTATTATGTCTTGGTTTTTTTGCTGTTTCGAAATTGGTTGCATGGAATTTAAGTTTGTATGTTATTAAATCCTCTATCAAAATATAAGAGTGCTTTGTTATTTTCTATATGATTTAAATCTCCGTAAGACATTCTATATTTGTTTGTTTCTTTAGTTGGTTTTCCTGGCGGGGTAGAGCATGGTTTGCTTAATATTCTATCTGCGTTGGTCATAGCTTTGCTATTTATATTTGTATAAAGTGTTGACGTTTTATTCCTTTAATCATTGGATAGTGACAATCCTCACATTTCAGTTTATTAAATTTATGTTTGATTGGAATGGGTAATGTTATACTAGTGTTTTTGGAAATTTCTTCTACTATGTTTTTAACAAAGCCAATAAGATTGGGCTCTGTTTGTTGTAGTATATTTCAATTATAATTTGATATTCGCCTGTGAGATCTTTTGAAATGTTGCTTACATTTTCCGTGTACGCATATGTATGTTCTTAGATCTAATGTTAGTTTTTCTATATTAATCAGATTTCCTAGGACTTCCAAAGTGGAACCCGATAATTTAGTGTATTTTTCCTTAGTCGTGTATGTTTGATAATTTTTACTAATGTGGCAGTATTGCTTAATTTTATCACAATCTATTAATTTTTCAGTTGTTTTCTTTAGTTTTGTGTTATTCATTCTTTTAGTTTACGTTTTATTGCACTAGTATAGTTTAATGTCTTGAGTTCATTTGGAAGTTTGTTGAATAGCATGAGTGCTCTTATGTAGCTGCTTTTAGAGCTAATTGTTTTTTGTCTTTTTGGTATCTTTAAGCTTTTGTTTCTTGTGTTGTTACTGGAGTTTAAGTAATTTGTTTTCAGTTCACTATAACGATGTTAAAGGGCATTATACTCAAAAGATTGTACTATATTAAGTGGGTATTGTTTAATTCCAAAGTTATTTTTATTTATTATGTTTAATAATCTTGTTTGAAGGTTCTGTAGGCAAGTTGTTCTTCCTTTATAGGCTCCGCCCCAGGCAATAATTCCGTAAGTCAGAACACTATGAAAGAAGGTATAATAAATCATGTATAACGTTCTTTTTTGCATAATTTTAGATAATTTGTGAAAAACGTAGGTTAAGTATTTTTTGTTATTGTATAGTTTCATGGTATGGATGTCCCATTTCATGTTACTGTCAAACTGCAGTCCTAGATATTTAGTGTTTTCAACTCTATTTATTGTTTTATTCTGGATCTGGATGTTCAAGTTTTTCGGTGTACTCTTATTATAGTTACCAAATTCCATGTATACTGTTTTATGTACGTTTAAAGATAGTTTGTTGAGTGCAAGCCAGATGGCTATGTTTTGTAAATATCTGTTCATTTTTTCCTCTACTTCCTTCCAAGTTTTGCCTGAGACAATAATTGCTGTGTCGTCTGCATACGGTATGATGTTTTCTTCTAGTAATTCATTAATCCAGTTATCTTGTTCATCTTCTTGTAAAGTGCATAGTAGGTTGTTTATGTATATTATAAAGAACAAAGGCCTTAATATGGTTCCTTGTGGGACCAAAGGGTAGCAAAAGCATGTGAAGGGGAGTGTAATTCATATCTTAGAAGACTGTACTAAACACTTTCAAAGAATGTATAAAAACTTTAGAAGTATGAAATTATACTATGATAGTATAAGAAACTTTTCCTAAATTACAATCATATGGATTCTAATAAAATACTTAGATTTTTCTTTCCGAGTAGAACTGATTTTCGTACACCTTAATACATTAAAATATATATGTTTTAATATATTTTGATACATCCTGATACACTTCGAAATATTTTCATGAATAAAACAGAAACATCATTTGATACACTTTCATACGTTTTGATACATTTTGATATATTTTCGAAAGTGACAGTATGGCCAATTTACTTTATGCTCCACGAACTTCCACATCATCTAAGAAAAAAACATACGCTATTAGCAGGGCTTTGGGTATCCAAAACTGACCATGGATAGACACTTTGCATATGAGTATTTCCCAATATTAGAGACACATATTATGTGTTTTTTATAGAAAATACTGAGAAATTGAAAATTCCAAAATTCCCCGTCCTCTAAAGGTTAACAATGTAAGCCTAATGTATGCCTACATGAATAGGATAGGCAGATGAACATATGCGACGCCCTGTCATATAATTCTAAATGTGATAGCTAAGTGGATAACATGCCGGAACTGTGCAATCGTTGTATTTATGAATTTAAGTTTATTCACACTGTGAAGTACGATGGAATGAAAAATACCAATGATGCTGTAATTCAATCCGTTACTGGACAAATCGTTGACAAGTACCATTTTGTATGTTCAAACAATTTTTGTTATAAATATGGTAAAATTTGGATAATAGGCAGTAATGATTTTTATGAACAAAATGAGAAAATAAACATATTTACAAGGTAACAGAAAAGAAATTTTTTTATAGTATTTTCATGATAAAATAGTACAAAAAGGTACTGCTATGAATTTAGAAAAAATTTAGAATTATACATTTCTTTCATTCAAAATAATTTTGAAGTACCGTGAGCTTATTTTTTTTTTTGTCAACGTAGATGTACATGTTAAACATGGTACGTAACTTAAATCTAATGCATTTTTTACTGCAAAAAAATAAGTGAATATGTTATGATAATAAATTCCGACGTAACTAATTGATACCTTCAACGGCGTTCTTCGTTTTTTTCATCGATTTATTGTGTATAATACTGTTGGAAATTTGAGCGAAAGTGTTAGAAAGACTCTTAGAAAGAAATAAAAATTCTGTAAGACTCTTCCCCTTTGCTGACACTAGTGCAACGTTACAATGGGGTGCTATATTAGAACCAATCAAAAATGAGTCTCGAATGTATGCGTCCTAGAATGTGTAGTAGCGTCGACCTTTACAAGTCCCCCGCGACGCGCGAGCTCTTGCTCATTGTTCTTTTTTCTTTGTACATTCGCTTGGCTGGCGATCACCGACGTGCGAACATCAAACAACAAGTAGCTTATAATAAATCTAATCAAGTGAGAGTCTCTGTATTTTTAATGAACCTACTATAGTCTAGCCGGAAATCCTATGAACAATCTAATTATCTACAACATTTATGGTCCTTCGAGCCGGATACGGGGACTTACGAGATCTAAGAAAAAGTAAGCTAACATTTACAAAACAACCAAAAGAAGAAAAAAGTATCGCAAAACGCTATAGCGCTAAAGAAACATTTGCATCTGAAACGAAAAAATTCAAGTTCCGCCATCTTGGAAGCGCAATCGCACGCACTTTCAGCGACACTTTTACAAGATTCACCCGGACTACAGACCGGCGGGCAGAAGCGGAGCAAGAGAAAAGTCAAGATGATACCGAATCAAGATTCAACGTGATCCACAAGCTTCAGACGGCAACATGAGAGTCAACGCTTCGTCGAAGAAGATTTGGAGCTGGAGAAAACGCAGCGAGAGCAGAGAAGACAATTTGGAGGTTATGCTGCACATCTCAAGACATCATTTCAACACAGAAGATTACAGTTTCCGGTTTTGGTTTTGTATCGCTTCTGGTTCTTTTATAACTCACCTCTATCGTAGTCTGAATGTTCATAAGTACTCTCTCTTATAGCCTCTTTAATCATATTGCTCTCGCTTAACGTGCTCGAATACTATTTGAATGCTTAGCTTGACCTTTAGAGGACGGGGAATTTTGGAATTTTCAATTTCTCAGTATTTTCTATAAAAAACACCTAATATGTGTCTCTAATATTGGGAAATACTCATATGTAAAGTGTCTATCCATGGTCGAGCCACAATAGTGGCTTTCCCGTACCCTACAGGTTAAGGCCTAAGGCCACAGTACAATTTTCAAAAAATTGAAAAAATTTTTTTTGGCTTAAACGATACTTTATTATTATAGAAATAAGTTACCATTCACCAGTCACCAGGCCACGCCCTCAGATTTTTAAAGGTATACCTGTGTCAGGTAATGACTATTAACCGTCTAACGGTAAATTGTACTCTACCTGACTGAAGATATACCTTTTGCATCATTTAATACTAGTATAAACCGTTGAAACGACGCCGTTTAGTTCTTTTTCTGCTCTCCAAGTGTGTTGATATATTTTTTTTGTATTTCGAAAGTTTTAGTTGTGTAAATTAGCAAAATAAGTGACAGAAAAACTATTTGCAATGCCAAAAAAAGGACAAGAAAAAATTACCGTTCTTTATATAGGCGTAATATTTCGAATCGGCGACCACCGAATCGCTATGAAGCAGAGGCAGAAACAGAAGGTTCTCTTGATTCTTACCGCCTTAACAAGCCGCTCAATTTAATCACAATTAATGCCATTAAGCCGATTTATGAAGAGCTTTCGAAAGACGATTTACTTACTCGCTGTTTGGGCGGTTTCACACAGCAGAGCAACGAAAGTTTTAACTCGACCGTCTGGCGCCCAAGAGCACTTCGAGTGGCGAAGACGTTCTTGAAACAGCTGCTGACATTGCTGTTTGCATTTTCAATGATGGCCGCAGCAGTGTTATGGAAATTATAGAAGTTTTAAACGTTACTGTAGGGCCTAGCTGCTACAATTTTTGCTTGGAAGTCGACGTACAGCGCGTCGATTACGCTGAACGCTCATTAACCGACGCAGCGACAGCGGCGCGATCGAGCACAAAATCGATGAGAAAATCTGAAGAGGATCAAAATCTTGAGTTGGAAGGGCAACTTTATGGTGCTGGCATCGCAGACTAATGGTAACAAATTTTATGTCGATTTTTTCATTTTAACAACAAAAAACATGTATGTCAAACTTTAAACGCGCTTTTCTCAAAACAGCATTTTTGAAATCTGCATGCTAAATCACGGCCACAAATTTTATTCAATCAACTTCAAAATTTTGACACAATCTTTATATTTAAATTTCAAAGAGAAGAACGTAGAAATTTTTTGATTAATTAAAAACTTTTCATTTTATAAGTAATTTTATAAGAAATTTTTCGAAAAAAATGAAGGTATCAAATGCGAGCAATTTTTTAAAAAATCAATATTTTAAAAGATCCTACGTACTTCTTTAGATATTAAGATGTAAAATAACACAAAATTTTTTATTTTGGTCCAGGTTCAAAATTATGCATGCAATTTAGCATGCAGAGTAGCGTAAAGAAAAAAAGGTGTTGCCGGAAACGTGCTGTGAGCGGCCATTTGCTTTTTGGAAAAACTAAAAAAAAAATGTTTTAATACTTCAAAACATGTATTTCATATACCATTATTTACTTTTATTAATAATTTTTTTTTCATACTAAAAAAAATGATAAATATGCACATGATTTTAAGCCTGCTACTGTGGCCTTACCCCTTAACAAAAGTAAAAATTAAATGAACCTAGTAATTCCTTGAACTAACTTAATCTCAGATAAGTAAACTCGCAGATCATTGCGGAACAACTAACAAAAAATCATGTGTACGCAGTGGCGCTTAAGGGGGAGGTTATTGTAGACACTTTTTGTCCAAAATATTAGGCAATTACTAATATTTTGTACGAAAATGGACAAAAAGTGTCTACAATAACCTCTTATGTAATTTTTTTCAGAAAAGTGATCCGATACATCTGAAGTGCAGGTAATGAAGAGTATTTTAAACCTGGTCCGGTGACATATAAGTTACTTTATTGAGGAAAAAGCTATGGCAAGTGGACAAATAAATAAAAATTTTAAATGTTTTTGATGGAACAATACTAGAGGTAAAGAACACTGTTTGGGTCTTAATAATAAATAAATAGCCTTAATTGTGCGTGTAGTTAAAGTGTAAAAAGTTCCAGCAATCAAAAGTGATGAATACAATTGTTATACCTGTTAAACTGGAAAGTGTATTTTTTTCAATTTAACCCACGCTGGCCCCCTTAATCATAAGAATGCTTTTACTTATTATTTCTGTATATTTTTAGCTCGCCCACTCTATCCACTGTTTAAACGACCTGCACCTTCTCCCCGCACACAGAACACAGTTGAAGCTAGCACAACCTACCTGCTTGGGACTTTCCAGCTTCAAACCTCAACAGAGCCAAAAAAACTCGACACGCTCTACCCAGCTTCATAGCAACAGTACAATCATCCTGAATCAACGCGAAAGTCTTCAAGAATCAACACAACTCATCGTTGCAGGTTCACGTCGTCAGAAATGATTCAAGTACAAGTTTAGAGCTTTATAAATAAAAAAATTTCAGATCAGATTTTGGCATAAGATCTCACGTAAGAACTTACGTAAGATCTTACGTAAGATTTTTCAATAGGGTGGCGTACTCTTAACAGAAAAAAAACATAAATTTATGGGTAGAGAATTTGATATTTAACTATTGAATAACTTTCATACCTTGTAATAATTTTTTGTCTATACACTTTTTTTAAGAAATTTTTAATAATAATAATAAAAGTTATATTAACATTTGATAAAGATCAATTTCGATTCTTTTCAGAATTTATTGACACGTATTTTTCGTATGAAACGCTTTTTAAATTCGCGCAGAGCTACCACTACAAAATCATAAGAAAAAAATTACATTTGAGATAGCCACATGGATAGAGAAACAGAAGCTATCAACAATGTTCCTGCTAAACTAATGAACTGATGAACAGCTCGATTCAAACTCTCCAAACAAAGGAAAACTCAGGCGTTCTTTTGGCAACTGCTCTCATCGCTATAATAGGAACAAGGAATAAGGAAATCCACGTGAAAGCTCTTATAGATCCATGCAGTCAAGTGTGAATAATTGCAGAAAACTTATGTAATCAATTGGACCTGAAGCAAGATAATACTAATATAAATGTACAAGGTGTCGGTGATCAAAGAGCACTGAATGCTAACAAAATGGCGTCGCTTACGCTAAAGCTGCACTTTGATTTCGGTTACTCGTTAGAGATAAAAACGCTAGTATTACCAAAGATTTCTTCACACAAATCTCCTATGGTTGACATCTCATTATCGCTCAGTTATCTTGAAGAGTTGCAGCTAGCAGGCCACGTTTCCTCGAGGATTCACAAATACATCTTTTGTTAGGAACCGATGTCTATAGTAGTATAATAGACGAGAAAATAATAAAAGGCACAGTCCAAGAACCGATGGCAAATTCAATCCAAGTTAGGTTGGCTACTTACAGGCAATATCACTGGGAGTAACTCAAGTCGTAATGCGATAATACTTAATCTCACAACACATCACTGTGCTGAAGTAAGCGACACTGACCTAAAACTTACTCATTTGTTACGTGAATTTTGGCGGACGGAGGAACTGTCTGAGCACAAAAATTCACGCTCAACTGCGGATCAAGCAAGAAAGATCCTAAATCAATAGAAAAAGTTAACTTAGGTAGCTCGTTTACACAAGCCTTTAGCGCCTTAAAGCACTTAGAACTTAACTTCCAAAAGGACAAGAAATTAGAGACTGAATACTCTAAATTCATGAAAGAATATATAGAGTTGGGTCGCATGACGGCGATAGAAGAAACTCCCCCTACAAATTCGAATAATTTTTTCCTACCTAATCATGGTGTCTGGAGAGAAAGCAGTACTACTACAAAACTAAGAACTGTTTTTAATGGCTACAGCCGACTCAAATCAGGTGAATCTTTAAACGGCCTGCAGTGGTTTGAATTTGTTAATCCAACGTGTAGATTTAATATGTTCGACCAAAAACTACATGATTGCACTGTCAGCTGATGTAGAGAAAATGTTCAGGCAAATAAATGTTCATCAGTCTGACAGGAGATTCCAAGCTATTATCTGGCGATTTAATCTTAAGGAAAAGATTGTCATCTATAGGCTGAATACTGTAACCTATAGATTAACCTGTTCTTCATACCTCGCTATTAGAACTCTGTTACAAATGGCAAACGACTACCAAAATAAATTTCTTGAAGCGGCGAGGGTAATTCGTGAAGAAATCTACTCCGACAACGTGCTTACTGGAGCGCTTACGCCTACAGAAGCTAAACGAAAAGTGAAAGATTTAGTTAACTTGTTCACGAAAGGTCAACTAAACCTCACAAAATGGACGTCAAACGAACCAGAAGCACTATTAGCACTAACTGATCAAATGTTAGTGGAAGACAAAGTGACCTTATTCAGTGCCAACTCTTTAGATCCTATGTTAGAAATTGCCTGGCATATAAAAGAAGATTACTTTTGTTTTCATCTCGAGGATGTCGAGGTTCCAAAGATCAATACAAAAAGAAATGTACTCGCACGCATTGCCCGAACATATGATCCGCTAGGTTGAATCGCTCCTGCTGTTGTAACGGCAAAAGTACTGATGCAATCGTTGTGGCTTCTTAAAATAGGATCGGGTCAGATGCGATCACGAAGGATTGGGAAAAATGGCTACAAGAGCTCCCAGCAATTAGAGAAATAAAATTCCGCGCTGGACTAGTTTCACTCCATCCATACTCGTTGAACTACATGGATTTGCAGATGCTTCCAAAAGAGCATATGGTGCTGTACTTTATTTAAGGCTTATAAGAGAATCTCATGTAGTAACTTCATTACAAATAGCCAAATCAAGAGTGGCACCTGTAAAAACTTGAAGCATCCCACGATTAGAGCTTTGCGCCGCACTTATTCTTACGCGTCATACCAAGCAATTTCTTACGTCTACAAAATTAAATATCGGCAGCTTTCATTGCAAATCGTTGCTCCGAAATACATACGTCTTTGCCCAACGCGTGTTGGCATCATGTAAAATCCAAGGAGACCCCTGCGTATATAGTCTCTAGGGGAATAGAACCTTCGAATTTGCGTCACAACTAGTTGTGGTGGAAAGGTCCAGTATTTCTCACAGAAAAAAGGAGCCCTGGTCCAACAAACAATATGAACTCAACTTTGTGGTTGCTAACCTATTTGCTCGCGATTTGCATTTTGAATCGCGCGCGCCCCCGTGGTTATCGACCGAGCTCATGCGCGCGTCACTGCTTTGCAGAGTCGACTGGCGCTGCATTCACACGCGCGCGTGCTCAGGCGTTTTTGCGCCAAAAGATAGCGTCCCGGCACTGTCGCTCTGACTATCTCTCTCTCACAGACGAACTCTCGGAAGTAACGGACGTTTGGAACTTTTGCTCCAAGACTTTCTTTTTCGACCTGGTCATCCTCTGCTTCGATTGCAACACCTGGAATTCACCACAAGACTCATCGACTCAGTATCCTACTCATTTCTACTGTTCTTACTTTGTAAAATGAAGTTATCTTTGTTTGTTGAAATTATGGATGTTGCAGAGCTCAGTTGAATAAAGCTTGTTATAACCTCAACAAAATTTATTTAATTCCCCGCCCGCTGTAACTACCATCATCCTAATTTACAAAAATAGAAAATCTCAAAAACTAGTAGTAACGAATACCTACAGACTAGTCAAAGGACCCTATGAATCTCAAAAGAATATTTGGGATCTAGTCGAGAAGTACTCTTCTCTCAATAAATTGTTGAGAGTGACCTCGTATTGCTTAACATTTCTAATAAAAAAGAGTCTTATTATTAAAAGGCGTAAAGAAGAATGCTTTAACTTGCCTTTTTTAAACTTAGATGTAAAGAATGAAACAGACTCGCTTGGTACGAGTGAAATAGAGAATGCAAATCGGGATTTCTTGGCTTTCTGCTACTAAATAATCATTGAACCACTAAATGACCTCTGTAGGTCATTTTGAGCCATAACGTGGGTACATATCCAGATGTAAAATTTTGTGCTCTTTCAGAATCTGAAATAAAAAATAGGGGTCCCTATTTAAAAAACTGAAGATGACCTATAAATGACCTTGAAAATGATAACCAATAACAAATCCAAGGTCATCATTTACTTCAACCTTTAAAACTTAACAACTTTTGTATTTAACATTTTTTTCCAAAATGCTTACTTTATGTTATAAGTGGGGGGTCCGGAACATTTCGAACACCCTGTATTTTAAAGATGAATTTTCTCTACTAACTACAAAAAAGCCTAAGCAAAGGAAATCCGTTAGCTTCATTAAATTCATTTATAGAAAATTGGTTGATCAAGATGGGCGGCAGGTTAACTCACTCAATGTTATCTCTTTGACCACGTTAAGACAAGAAGTTTGGATTTTTCGTGGACGCACCGAGGTCAAGCGATTGATTAGAGATTGTGTGCAATGCGCTCGCAATTCGGGACGCACACCTACGCCACTCATGGGTAATCTACCTGCAGCTCGAGTTCAACCTGCAAATCCTTTCCAAAGAACAAGAGTCGATTATGCCGGACTGATAAGCGTAAGACTAACGAAAGCTAGAGGAAAAGGTACTCTCAAAGGTATCTTCGTCTGTATGGTCACTAGGGCTATTCATCTAGAATTAGTAAAAGATTACTCTTCCGAATCATTCATTGCTGCATTTTATCGTTTCATCGCTCGACGCGGACATTGTAAAAAGATATTTTCGGATCAGAGAACCACCTTTATTGATGTTGTAATTGAACTCAAGAATATGCTGCAAACTAGCTCTGATTTCTACACACTATCATCCAAAATACTCATTGACGAAGACACAACTTGGCGATTCAACCCACCGAGCGCTCCCCATTTCGGAGGTCTGTGGGAAGCTGGTGTGAAATCTGTAAAGCTTCATTTACGAAGAGTGATAGGAGAACAATTTCTCACCTTTTCAGAATTTAGTACTCTCCTATGCAGAATAGAAGCTTGTTTAAATTCAAGACCGCTCATTAACCCATTTCTTCCCAACCGGACATTTTATAGTAGATTTGTTTTTTACCGAGGAAAACGGTGAAATAATCGAACATGTATACCCAAAGTCACTTTTCTATTATGAAATTTTCCGCTCTTTACGAATTTGCTGTCAGAATTACAGGGTAGGGTCAAGTGGCTGCATTCTAAAGCGGCATTGGTCGCAGGCGACCTCGTTCTTGTATGCAATGAAAATACTCTACCAGAAAGGTGGCCCTTAGGGAAAATCACTGCCTTGCAGCCAGGTAGTGACGGCTTAGTTAGGTAGTCTCAGTGAAGACGAGCACAGGGACACTTTGGCAACCTATTGTACAGTTGGTGAATATCACAACTGATACTTCTTAATAAGAATAAATGTACGGAAATTCGAACGAAGGTGTTAGGAAGACTCTAGAAAGAAATAAAAATTGTGTAGAACTCTCTCCCTTTGTTGATACTAGCGTCACAATGAGGTGATAAATTAGAACCAATCAAAAATGAGTCTCGAATGTATGCGTCCTAGAATGGGTAGCAGCGGCAACCTTTACAAGCCCTCCTGCGACGCGCGAGCTCTCGCTCATTGGTCATTTTCTCTGTACATTTGCTTGGCTGGTGACCACCGACGTGCGAACATCAAACAACAAGTAGCTTATAATAAATCTAATCAAGTGAGTCTCTGTATTTTTAACGAACCTACTACAGTCTACCCGGAAATCCTGTAAACAATCAGATTATCTACAACAAATAGAAATCAATTTTAAAATTGGAGACAACACATATTTTAGTCAAATAGATGAAAAAAATTTGATTTGTTTTATCAACTAATAATTTAGTTTGTTTTGTTTAATATTTTGCTAAAATATGAGTTGTTCCCAATTTTGCAGTAGATTTGAAGGACAACTGCAAAATCTTACATAATTTTATACAGTAATCGATGAGAAAAACGAAGAACGCTATTAAAGATTTCGGTCGGTAAATTAGGAATTTACTGTTACTCCGGCCTCCTATTAATCATATTCAGTCACCGAGTAATGCTATAGAATGACGACGCCTGGATAGAATAACCGACTTTCTCGCAAGTAGTTTCGAGAAGCGGCTAACACGGAAGCCGCTTCAAGAAACGGCTATCTCGCGAGTCAATTCAAGAAACGGCTAACTCAAATGTAATTTTTTTTCTTATGATTTTGAAGTGGCAGCTCTGCGCGAATTTAAAAATCGTTTCATACGAAAAATCCGAGGCAATAAATTCTGAAAAAATCGAACTTGATCTTTATCAAATATTAATATAACTTTTATTATTATTATTAAAAATTTCTTTAAAAAAGTGTATAGAAAAACAATTATTACAAGGTATGAAAGTTATTCAATAGTTAAATATCAAATTCTCTCATATCAAGACATTTATAATTTTCAGAAATAATCGATATTAATTAATAATTTTCTGCAATTATGCGCCTAGTTGTGCTTTTGATGCCTGTTCCTAGAATGAGAAGCGCTGCTTTTCGTACTAGTGCAAATTTATTGTTGCTTCTCGCACTACTAACTGTGCATTCGAGCATTTTTTAGGGGGGATTGCGCCCTCTTCTTAGCCCATTACGTCCAAAGTAGAGAAATCATAACTCTGTTTTCAACCGTAAATCTATCACATATTCCGCTGATATATTCAAAGCAAACATACTTTTTCTTAAGTATTTTGTAATATATCTGTTAATGTATATGTGGGGTCTTTGATTGAATCATCGAAATACTGGAGACTTTAATAAACGATATTTATTTAATTTATAATAACAGACTTTCGGATGCTTGGTCTCACGTCAAATTCTTTTTCTGCGGTTATCTTTTTGCGGTCCTTGCAATTTGGAGTCGTATTGGGGACTCGTACTTGTCTTCGACGGTGACTATGCTTAGAGGCCAGGCCGACATCACTGCCAGCGATATCGTGAATCATTCGCGACCCTATTTGAATTGTACAATCAATACGCGTTTTTATAACTAATCGATGTCGACTTACCCCTTTCGGGAAGGAGGTGCGCTCGTCCGCGAGGAGCCGGGCGAAGATGTTTCGCCTCGGCGTCGTCGACGATAAATGGGCCGAGGTGCTCGCGAATATTTCGCACGGCACCGGCGACTCTCCCATTCACACACACACATATATTGAGTAAAAAATCAAAAGCCTTAAGTAAGTGTCGGGAAACGTTACACAAACACAAACGTTATATATAACCGACGCTTTGGCTGAGTGGTGGAGATGCACCTCGGGCGTTCGGGAGAGTTAAGCAACTTTCGGCGTGGACACTACTTGGATGGGTGACCGCGCTGGAAGTTGCGATGCTTCCTCGATCTCTTAGGTGTTTTTCTCCACACTCAACAAAGTGAGCGGGAGGTATGAGAATGACAAATTCGGTGCTCAGGCCTACGAAATGTGACCTGGGCATCTAATTTGAGCATTCTCAATATACCGACCCACTCCGGAACGGGTTTTCCTAATTGGCATTTACCCTAGTTATAGGATTGGCCACAGGTTTTTCCCGTTCCACAGGCATAACCCAGGGCGAATGCGGAGTGAGAGTAGGGACGGGAGGAGGAGATCTGCCGGCAGAGAAGGTAGAGGAAAAAAAGCTGGGCTACAGGGTGGGTGGGGTTAGAGCCGTGTCCTCCCATCACACCTAAGCAGGGGGGGGGTCAGTGTTGTGTCCTCCCCTCGCTTGGTAGTAGGCAAAAATAAAGAGTCGGCAGGTACTACTAGGCCCATGAGGCTGCAGGAGATTCTCACAAACGTTATATAGGAAAAGGTTAAAAAATAAAAAAAGTGCTTAAAATTGACCAAGCAGTATATCTGAATTTTTTCGAGACGATTCGATGAATTTTTCCAATTTGTCATAAATTGCTAATTGGCAAAAATAAAAACGTTGCTCAAAACTCAGTAAAAAAATTTAGACATATTCTTTGATTGATTCTAAGCTCTTTTTATTCTTATTGACTTTGTCGTCAAATGCATTATATTCCAGAAAAAAATTCGTGAAAATTTGGGCAAAAATTCCGGCGCCATTTTCTAGCCGCCATATTGAATTTCTGGATTCGGGACCAAACTGAGTTTAAAGTACAACTCATTTATGTACTCATAGTTGAGAAATAAAGTTCTGTCCTCAACGTTAACACAACAAGAAATAGAATTAAAAAAAAAGGGTATCGATATTTTGCATTCTTTTTTGTAAACGTCACCATATTATATTTTTGAGTAAAAATTTTGCAATTCTGAGACCGGAAATGAAAAGTAGAGAAAAAAATACTTAAGAAAGAGTATGTTTGCTTTGAATATATCCGCGAAATGTGATAGATTTACGTTTGAAAACAGAGTTACGATTTCTCTCTTTTGGACGTTAATGGGTTAATTTATTGCCTCGTATTTTTCGTATGAAACGCTTGTTATATTTGCGCAGAGCTGCAACTACAAAATCATAGGAAAAAAAATTACATTTGAGTTAGCCGTTTCTTGAATCGGCTTGCGAAATAACCGTTTCTTGAATCGACTAGCGAGATCTTGAAGCGGCTTCCGAGTTAGCCGCTTCTCGAAACTACTTGCGAGATAGTCGGTTACTCCACCCAGGCGTCGATAAGCACAAGAAACTTAACTGCTAAATTATATGCTTGAGGTGAAGGTCTATCAAATAGTACCGCTGTTCGCGATTTATGATTTGATTCGCGCGCTCTCACGCGTTATCGACTGCGCTCATGCGCGCGTCGCCAGATTGCAGCCTCGATTGGCGCTGCGAACTTGCACTCGCGCACTTAAGCGATCTCAGCGCCAAGCCAACCTAACCCGGCGGGCTTGGCCTCTTCCTGCTGAACCTTGCTCGTGGTTGCACGCTCCGGCTTTTGCTCCTCGACTGCGTCTGCTCTTTTTATCCTGCTCCTCGCTTTGACACCGCTTCAGCTCATCCCTGCTTTGCTTCAGCTCATCACTGCTTCGCTTCACCCTCGCCACTACGATCTGCTCTCTTTTCATCACCTGCTCAGCCAACTTCAGCCTCACCTCAGCTTGCCAGGAGCCAGTCACGTGGCAGTGTAAGGTTAGAAGTGTAAGCGGCTCATTTCCCGCAATAAATACAATCAAAGTGCTCAACTATTGTGTCTCATTTATTCCCCCGCCTGTTGCAACTACCTGTTCCAAAATCATTTCAAGAAAATCTCAAACACCCGCAAACAATTTTTTATAAAGTTTTTAATTAAACAAGAGGGAATTCCAAATGATATGGATAATAATTTATCATTCATTCTTTCTTTTACACGTCAATTATAAAACCTAGTCAATTTTTAATTGTGAATCATTTACAATGCCCAAAATAAATTCATAATAGTTACATTCTGTGGAGCATACACCAAACTTTTCCATTCAACTCCCTTCGGTTATTTTACGTGTCCCTCAGCATGCACTTCATACCTCCTTGTTTTGTCTTCTTTCATATCAAAAAAATCAAATGTGCGTCCTTAAGTCAAATCATATTTTTAAGTGACATATAATATGAAATAGCGCAGATTTTATTATAGCGTTTTAAAATAGGCATAGAGACCACTTATAATACTATTAAAATTAAAAAATGGTCTACTAGTTACTCGATTTGTCTTTTAAATTTTCTTCGACCCAAAAATCAACACTAACGCATTAGTAATAAAAACTAATAATACAACTATTTTTCATTATATTTAGAAGATGTTAATATATTGGTATAGAACATATTGCAGAATCAGTCAAATACATTCTTTAAATCATGTAAGCAATTAAATGAATTGCAAAAGAAAGAGTCTTCATAAAGTAAAACTACTAAAACCCTCAGAAAAATAAGTAGTAAAGGTATAAAAAAACTCTGACCACGAGAGGTATCTTCCTAAAGGTTCGGAGATGGAGGGTATCGGAAAAGGTCTCTATTTCTGACCATGAGCAGATCTGCTTTGAGCTGGGTGAGTTGACCAAGGATGAATAGATGCGAAGAAATCCCAGGAATACAAACTGGGATCTGTACTGCAGTCGTCAATCGGAGAAGCTTCCGGACAACGCAGGAAGGCTAAAAACTGTAGAGGATATTGGAATGTTTTGTGACACGATCCAAGCTGCCATAATAGGGACCTTGGAGGATAGCTGCAAACCAACAAAGCGTAGACAGGGTAAAAGTGCACCCTGGTGGACTTCTAAATTGGGAGCCCTGCGCAAGGAGGTCAGCAAACCATTCAACAGGTGGAAAAAGAGTAGAGGCTCTGAAAAGATGTTAGCCTATAAAGAAACCAGACGGGAATACAAAAAGCCTCTCCAGGTGGCAAAAAAAGAAAGGCTGGAAGCGCTACTGTGAAGAACTCAACAGTATCCCGGATACAACTAGGCTAAACAGGAACATGGCCAGGCCGTCCGGTGGCGTACAGCAGCAGATTAGGAAATCTTTGGGAGAGTGGGCATCTGGCAACAAGGAGACCCTCCAGTGTCTTTTGTCGGCCCATTTTTCGGACTAAACTGACAAGATCTGCTGGAACAACCACCTATCGAGTTCTTTGGACAAGACTGGCAGCTGGAGGATCGGGTTGTGGCGTCGCAGCCCAGCGCACCACAATTATCGGCAGATACATCTCTACCTCAGCCCTGCGGTTCGCAGTCGCGCCGTCAACGGAAGCAAGCGCTAGTTCCGCGCGAGCTCTTCTAGTCCAGCTAGCTGCGCCTTGTTCTCTCTTTCTCTTCTCCGTCCAGCTCTCGACAACGCACATCTCTCGAGCAGCCTTAAGTTTCGAACCGCGCAAATCTCGCTTAACTTTCATCACGCCACACCTCTGGCGTCATGTAAATAGTGTACAAAGTGATCTTTATTAAACAACAATTACAGAGCTCAAATGTCTTGTTGACTTTTAACCTTTTTCCGTTCCCGGCCTCATGCGTTCTCGGCTCATAGAGACCGAAGCGTATGCAGTTCCCGCCGAACTGTGCCTGGCTAGGTGATCTAGTCAGCACATGGAAATTCTAACATTGGTGACCCCGTGTCTTTTAACAAACTTTTCGCTCTGTTCTGTGCAATGTGCGTGTTAAGTGCCGTGCCGCTGACGTTAATCGTCTGAGACTCTCTGGTTCAAGGCCACCGTGCATTTCGCTGTTTCGTGTACACGTGGCATGTCCGACGATTCTTCACCGCCCAGTGACGTTTTCCAAACGCCGATCGGAGCAGGTCGGTCTTCGAAGCCCCCAGCGACAGGATCGCCTTTGTGGGACAGCTCAGGCGACCTTGATAGCAGCCTCATCTCCCCGTCACGAACGCTTCAGGTACGCGTGAGTCCAACCTTAGCCGCCCAACTCACTTACTCCTCGGACGAGGACGCAAGCTCATCAAATCTCTGCGACAGCGTCGGCAGTCCGCCAGCCGCCGCATTTACGCCTTGTGGAAGCCAAGACAACCTGGACATCCTCGCCAACGAGCCGGCATCTCCCGACGCCGCCGCCAGTGGCAGCACCGTTGCACCGCACTTAACGCCCGCTTCCAGCGTGCGTGTCGCGCCTGCGCATACCCATAACCTTTCTAATTCAGCCGTACATAATTTCAGCCCGTTCGGCGTGCTCAACAGAGCCATCATGAACGACAACCCTGCACCTGTCGCTGCCATGGCCAACGTCAAGCTGCCGGTGTTCTGGCAGGAAAAACCAGACTTATGGTTCGTGTAACTTCATGTAACTTCAGTGTAACTTCAGACAGATCCAGATATTATCTCATCATCTCTGCCCTCAATCCTGAAGCGATAGAAGAAATCCAGGACATCATCTCTGTCCCTGAAAATGTTGGCAGGTATGATTTAATCAAAGCTAGAATCATAGAACGCTTTTCTCAATCCGCCCGTAAGAAGCTAGACACTATGCTTAATCGTTTGGAGCTGGGAGATAAAAAGCCCTCCACGCTTTTAAGACAAATCAAAGATCTTGCTGGAGCAAACGCATCAAACGATCTCATCAAAGTCAAATGGCTCGCTCTCCTTCCTCCGCACCCGCAAACAGTTTTGAAGGCTCTGGGTGTGGAAGATCTAAACAAACTAGCGGAAGCCGCAGACATCCTGCTTGAAGGAGCACCTTGGTCTCCATCTGTAAACGCTGTCTAGCCTAAACAACCCTCAGAGATAGCTGAATTAAAAACCCTAATTTCGCAACTTATTTCTGTCACCAGGGAAGTCTTGTCAAAAGTTAGTCAGCATTCAAGCAGCGGACACCAATCCAGGCGGGATTCCCAAACCAAGAATCAGTCAGAAAATCGAAACCGATCCACTTCTCGAACAGGACCGCATACAAATGATGTCTGCTGGTACCACACGAAATATGCAGCCGATGCAAAGCACTGCATCAAACCCTGCAACTACGTGCCCGCCTCCAACGCCCAGGGAAACTTGTAAAGCTGCTGACTGATTCAGCAACGGTCAGCAGCCCCACCATAGCTGCAGCTGGTTGTCCCATCCACCTCAAGGAAAATCGCTTGCACGTCGTTGACCGCAACTCTTCTTTGCGCTTCCTGGTGGACAGCGGATCAATTGTATCAATCTTGCCATGTCGTGGACAAGGCAAGACACCTTCATCTGATTCACACCTTGCTGCGGCAAACGGATCACCCATCAAATCATTTGGACGGCGAATTCTACAACTCGACCTAGGCCTACGCCGCAATTTCACGTGGTCTTTCCTGCTGGCGGACATTACAACACCAATCATCGGCGCAGACTTCCTTACTCATTTCAACCTTATGGTGGACCTGAACAGAGGCAAGCTCGTGGATCAAACAACATCATGCTCAACTCAAGGCGTTTTCGAAGCTGCGACTGATCACACCATATCTGTGTTATCTCCCGTCCAGAACGCCCAGGATGTTTTCGCCAAAGAGATCGAGATCCTCATCGCCGACTACATGCAGCAGGTTTTGCAAAATCAAGGACTAGTGTCTGGTCCAAAAGCGAAGGTAAAACACCATATCATCACCAATGGCCCGCCTGTCCACGCCAGAGCCAGGGCGCTCTTGGGAAAGCCCCTCAAGGCTGCAAAAGCTGAATTTAAAGCCTTATTATCATTAGGCATAATCAGGCCATCCAGTAGCCCTTATGCCAGCCCACTGCACATGGTAAGATCCGCATCAGGCAAATTACGTCCCACAGGAGACTACCGCGGTCTAAATTCTCAGACCGTGCCTGATCGGTATCCTCTACCGAGAATTATTGATTTGCTGCTACAATTACACGGAAAAACCCTCTTTTCGACAATTGATCTAAAGAGAGCTTATTTTCAGATTCCTGTGGCTAATGAAGACGTTCCAAAAACCGCAATCATAACACCGTTTGGCCTCTTCGAATTCTTAGGCATGCCATTGGCATTACGAAACGCAACGCAAACCTTCCAAAGGTTCATGCAAAGCATCCTAGGACATTTGGATTTTGTCACAATTTATCTGGACGACATACTCATTGCTTCATCCAGCCCAGAGGAACATCTTCGTCATCTCAGAATAGTTTTTGAAATTTTATTAGCTCACAAGTTAGAAATTAACTGGAGCAAATGTCAATTCGCAAAAGAAGAGGTCATATTCCTTGGCCACAAGGTCAACGCGTCTGGCTTTGCTCCACCCGCTGAAAAGGTTGATGCCATTTTAAACTACCCACGTCCTCAGACCGTCTGGGATTTAAAGCGTTTTCTTGGCGCCATCAATTATTATAGAACCCAGCTACCTCACGTTGCAGAAGCCCAAGCATTACTCAACGATCAACTTAAAGGTTCCAAAAAGAGAGACAAAACCAAGATTGCCTGGACTTCAGAATTACTCCAAGCCTTCGACTCCACAAGAATTGCACTAGCCCAAGCCACGTCAACAGCGTTTTTACATCCTGACGCTAAGCTTGTCCTCACTGCAGACGCTTCATCAACGGCCATTGGAGGGTGTCTTGAGCAGCTTGTCAACGGTGCGCATAAACCGTTAGGTTTCTTTTCTAGGAAGTTATCACCTTCAGAAAAGTACTACAGTCCATATGACAGAGAATTACTGGCAGTTTTTGCCACTCTAAAGCATTTTCAACACCTGATTGAAGGTCGCGATTTCGTCATCAGAACCGACCACAAGCCGCTTACAAAAGCCTTCTTGCAACGTCCTAACAAGGCTTCGCCTAGGCAAATCCACCAACTGGATTACATTGGTCAATTTTGCACATCATTCGTCTACTTACCTGGAGAAGAGAACGTCGTTGCAGATGCCCTTTCCAGGGTCGAGGCCATCACCATGCCGTTCCATCCTGGACGCTGCCACTATCAGCAAGGAACAGGAAGAAGATCCTGAAAAACCTCTTGCCAACCAAATGCCTGGTCTAAATCTTCAGCCGCTAGTCATCGAAGGTCATAAGCTCTTGTGTGACATCGCGACAGGCCTAGTGCGACCCTACCTACCAGTATCACTCCGGAAAAAAGCATTTGACATTCTCCATGGACCAGCTCATCCCAGTGGACGTATCACCTCGAAATTACTACGCCAGAAATTCACTTGGCAAGGAATTAGAAAAGATTCCATTCGTTGGGCACGTGAATGTCTCCCGTGCCAACGGGCCAAGATTCATAGGCACAACAGGTCTGAACCTAACCATATTGATGTTCCTGAAGCGCGTTTTAACCACATACACTTAGATTTAATTACCATGCCTCTAGTAAACGATTTCAGATACTGTTTAACAATCATCGATAGATTTTCTAGATGGCCCCAAGCCGTTCCGCTCAGAGACATACAAGCTGACACTGTCGCGGCCGCATTCTACTCAAATTGGATTGCCATGTTCGGTACACCGCTCACGATCACTACGGATCAAGGGACACAATTTGAGTCTGTTCAAATTCTCATCCCTGTCAAAGATCATCGGTGCAGAAAGAATCAGGACTACCCCATATCATCCACAGTCAAATGGAATGGTGGAACGATGGCATCGCACTCTAAAAGCCGCACTCATGTGCTCTCCTTCCATTCCATGGATTCAACTCTTACCCACAGTGCTACTAGGACTAAGAGCTGCATATAAAGAAGAATTAGGAGCCTCACCCTCAGAACTTCTTCTAGGCACTACTCTAAGGCTGCCAGGAGAATTCTTCGTTACTCAAGATCTACGAGTTGCACCTGCGTCATTCACAGAAAAATCGAGACAGCATTTCCATGCACTTCACCCAAGACCTACAGCTCATCACTCAATTCCGCGTCATTTTATCCATAAAAATTTATCATCTTGCACTCATGTTTTTAAAAAAATCGAAGCAGTTAAGCCCCCTTTAACTCCTCCTTTTACAGGCCCTCATCGTGTCCTCAACAGGTTGGATGCTAAAAGATTCGTCATCGACGTCAACAGGCAACCTCGCACTGTCTCGACAGATCATCTGAAACCAGCCTACATGGCACCAGACGATTCAGTCGTGCCTCCACCCGCGATTCTCCAACAACAGCCTACGCATGCGAACACCCAGTCAACCAGTCTCCCCTTCAATTTCACGACACGTCACCTTCAACCTGCCCAGTTCAGACCAGCGCGACGTGGCTACCTCAGCTCCAGGTGCGGCTTCAAACCAGCCGCCCTTCAGGGGGGGAGTGACTGTGGCGTCGCAGCCCAGCGCGCCACAATTATCGGCAGATACATCTCTACCTCAGCCCTGCGGTTCGCAGTCGCGCCGTCAGCGGAAGCAAGCGCTAGTTCCGCGCGAGCTCTTCTAGTCCAGCGAGCTGCGCCTCGTTCTCTCTCTCTTCTCCGTCCGGCTCTCGACAACGCACATCTCTCGAGCAGCCTTAAGTTTCGAACCGCGCAAATCTCGCTTAACTTTCATCACGCCACACCTCTGGCGTCGTGTAAATAGTGTACAAAGTGATCTTTATTAAACAACAATTACAGAGCTCAAATGTCTTGTTGACTTTTAACCTTTTTCCGTTCCCGGCCTCATGCGTTCTCGGCTCATAGAGACCGAAGCGTATGCAGTTCCCGCCGAACTGTGCCTGGCTAGGTGATCTAGTCAGCACATGGAAATTCTAACAGGGTCATAACAAGAGATAGGGTTAAATGGGCCATTGACTCATTTGAACCCAATAAAGCATCAGGGGCCGACGGTATTTTTCCAGCCCTACTTCAAAAGGGAGTGGATTTACTGTTGGAACCGCTGATAAAAGACTTCAAGGCTTGTCTGGTGTTTGGTTATGTGACAACCAAGTAAAAAAAGGCTAAGGTTACCTTTATGCCTAAACCTGGGAAACAGGTGTATGACGTCTTGTATGCTTAAGACCTTGGAACGAGTGGTGGACCGAGAAATCAAGGATGGAGCCCTGACAGCTCACCCTCTGCATGCTGCACACCATGCATACAGTGAGGGGAAGTCAGTAGACTCCGCTCTTGATGAGGCAACCACCAGAATCAAGAAAGAGATGAGGAACAAGAGTATGGTACCGGCTGCCTTCCTGGATATGGAAGGAGCTTTCAATTTCACAACAGGAAGAAGCATATGACGGAAAGCAGAAAGACATGGCATTCCCAAGTCTCTTGTTAGGTGGTTACATAACTCCCTAGTTGGGAGGGTGGTGGAAGCACAGTGGGTGTCGGTGACTGGAGGAGGCCGGATGTGAAGGGGCTGTCCACAAGGTGGAGTCCTCTCACCCACTGAGTGGTCCCTAGTTGTGGACAAACTACTGGTCAGGTTAAATGAGATGGGCAGTATGTTTAGGCATATACTGATGACGTCTTGATTCTGATTTCGGGACATGACGAAAGTATCCTGAAAATTTACCTTGTATATTACTATAAATCTCGTTAATTATTTTCATGTTAAAAGTATATTCTTATAAAATTTTATGAAAACTTGTGTTTTATTGTATCTAATGTGTTAAGTATTATAAAACGAATAGTTTTAATTAAGATAAATACTCATATGTTAAAAGTATTATATAGAAATATATCGGAAATGGAGGGTGCAAAAACCTTGTTGATTTTGATAGAAATTTTTTTTATAAGCTATATAATACTTAGCTGTTGAGGTCATGGCATAGTGCCAATACCTCTTAGAAAAAAAGGCGCACTAGTCTCAAGTGATATTTTATAGCACGACAACTGAAAATTAGCATTAAAGTTGCCATTTTAAGGTTAGAGTGTTTTAAAATTCTTATTGTCCTTATAAAGAAACAAAACTATTCTTTATAATTTTTTTAACGTACTTCATTTTTTTAAGTTTTATGAAACAAACAATATTGATTTATTTAACACATTGCATTAAATGCAATTTATTTAAAAATGTTTTCAAATATTTTGCATTAATCATTATTAACCATTGATAATAATTGGCTATTTCATTATTTCTTGCTATTTTGTTCTCATTATTTTATGTTAAGCATTCCCAATTCAGTATAAGAGTAACTTGAAATATCAGAGATTCACAGAAAATAACAAAAAATAATGAAAACAATTTCAGCTAGAATAGTCCAAATTGGATCCATTGTGTATGGATTACTATGTAGATGACAACTCCCTAACTGGGGGATTAACTTAAAAAATTATTTCTTTTAATTATTATGAATAGAATTCAAAAATTTGAAAATGATCTTTTTTTAAATCAATTCCCTGGTTTTAGACTTCGAATTGATTCTTATTTGTTTTCAGGAAAACAAGCCTTTGACTATATAATTCAATTGTGTCATCAAATTATATAGCCTGTACTACCTAATTAAGTGTTTGAATTTGTGATAAAGTTTACATGCAGTTCAAGTATATAGTCCATTTCAATAGGGTGGTCGTGCTCAATTTTATCAAATTTAATTTTTTAAAACCAATTTTCTTTGTCAAATTTATAAAAAAATTATGAAATACTAAAGGATAATTAAATATTACTATTAAGTAATATAAAAAAAAATTTCAGGTTAAAGTAGCACTTACCCATAAGTCAATAACAGTAAGTCATAAGTTTCAATTGATAACATTATATATTAATAGTATAGGTACACTATGATAACAGCTTATAGTGTTAAAAAGAGTAGCATAATAACCCTTGAAACTTAACGCATCTGTTTTTATATTATTTAAGAGATATCTATATCAAATTAAAAAGAATATTTAACAATGACTTTATAAAGGGTTGGTATAGGAATCGCAGGCTGAAAACTGAAACTTTAAAGCTCAATAGGTGAATTTCTTATATTGGTTGAACTATAAAAATTTTAAGAAAACCGGTATTAGTTGAAAAGTCAATGAATTACCTTAAAAGATTACAAAGAAATAATTAAAAAACTAAATAGATTTTCAATGTAGATTTAATGAAAGTTAATTCAGGTTGATTTTATAACAAATCAAAAATGATTCTCCAGGTGGATTTGATAAAAATTCAAATAGATTTGTTGTCAAAATCTACCTCAAATTTTAGCTGGATATTTTCAAGAGAGTGCACTTTTTTAAATTAGTTTAAAATAGAAAATTATTAACAAATTATTAATTTACAACTCACACAATTTTTTAATTTATAGACCAATGGTAAAAATTAACAGCCATCAATATATTATTTTATTTTGTTGAATATATATTTTTATTAGTTTACTTAATAATTAGAATCCACAATCAACTACTCAAAAGGCCACATGAAAATAAAACTATTGTTAAATAAGGAATGGAGATATTCTTTTAATACTAAATTGTTGCAACATTTTGTTTAAGATTGTTGGTTTTAATAATTTTTTTTTTAATTTTTCAGATGCTGCATATGTAATCTATTTAAAAATTGATAAACTTTTTAATTATTAAAAACATAGTATTTGTATTTTTAAAAATAGTTACAATTCTAGATTAATACTGTCACAGACAATGCTATACCATATAGCTTTCCTTTTTATGCATGGAATACAACTAAATACAATTTTATCCAATAAAATATATTTTTCTGATTCTAAATCATTACCTCTTTATACAGATTTAAAAGTTTGTATTGTTTCTAGAATATTTTTAAAAAATTTCACGGTATAAAACCTTCTACAATAAAACAATTTGTTTGTATTTCTAATTATGTTTTACACCAAGGTCTATAAAATAAGTACTTTTAAATTAATATAAATGACAAAATTATAAAATATCACCTTTAAAATTAATATAAACCAAATTAATTATATTTTATTTAAATCTTGAATGAAACTAAATGACTAATTTCTTATATTTTGCTTACATCCTTATAAATTTTTAAGTAAACAAAAAAGTTTTCAAAATAATTATCAATAAAACATACCATCTTTTTTTGATGCCGTAGAACATACTTTATCTTGGCAGTACATAATTATTTAATAATAGCAAACATGACCCTTGTATTGAACAATTAATAACTGAACAAGCAGGATACAAAGCAAATTCAATTATGAATCATCTGCATTGTAATATTCATATAAAATATGAAACTCTAAATATGAGATTTATATAGCACTAAATGTGCAACACACTTATTCTTAGTTTTATGGTGAATATTAATTTTTGAATCTTAATCCTCTTTCTTCAACATTTCTCTATTCTTTACATGTTCTCAGCAAATTTTTTCATCCATTCTTCTTTTTATTTTATTCTTTTATCTCAATGTAGCAGTGAAAACTATTTAAAAAAATTTCTTTTCTAGTGTTGCTATAAAATTGAATACATATCTTTTTGATTTTTACGGAATAGTTTAATATATGCTTGCACATGCACAAGCATACACGCACATATAAGCACGCGATACAGACACAAGCAGCCTTCCTTCCGCATAAACACATAGACGACGTATTTGTGCCTAATACACCCACACAAACTTAGTTTCTTATGTTTATATATTTATATATGAACAAAGAGACATAATTTGCACGTACATAAATCAGTACGTATATTCAAATCGCATAATTAATTTTTTATTACACAATCTTTTTTTTCTTCAATTCGTTAAAGATGTTTAACAACTCTTAGCTCCGACTAAATTGATCAGATTAAATTAACTTTTTTTCAGATAATTTATTGTTATTTCAAATTTAGTATCATTTCAATCATTTAGATCAGATATAATATATTAAATTTTAATGCTTAAAACACACAATTGCGTACAAATAAAAGGCTCAGTAGTCATCAGTCAGCATTCGGTAGTAGGGTATCAACTAGATACAGGATCACGCCTATGTCTTGTTTCTGTGACCAATTTTCGATCCGACAACGTATTTTACCTCAAATAAACGAGTGCAAAATTCAAATGTAAAAGTAGATAATAAAATCTAAATTTATCTTACACTGACGTTATCACTGACGTTATCACAATGTGGTTTAAAATTAATTATGCGTGTGTTTTATAGTGAAATAGTGAATTTATAAATAAACAGTTTGTTTCTCTTATAAATGCATATAGACAATGTTTATAATTTTTTTACGTATTGTTAGTGGGTTCCTAACCAATGTATAATATTAACCTTATTTTCTTACAAACTGATATTTATCCAATAAACAAGCTTGAAAATAGTAATTATTTACAATTGTTTTAAATTAGAGTCGCTAAAACTTCAGTTCAATAGCAGCTACAAATATTTCTAAAGAACCAAATTATAGGCATTTTATTCTACTTTAACCTTTAGACTGCCGGAAAAGCAATATTTTGACGCACCCCCTGATCGACACTTTGTGTATGATCAATCGTTGATATAAGATACGTTACACTGTAAAAAATCCCAAATGAAAATTACAATAGCGTTAGCGATTTTACGCTAGTGCTAGTAATTTTACAGTGTGAATTACAACGATAAATTACGTAAAAATACAATGTGCTAGTACTTTTACGTTAACAGTAGCGATTTTACTACCACAATTTTATTTTCGCTACAGTTAATGTAGGTCGCATTATTACCCACATTCAATGTCGCGATTTTACTATAGTATAATGACGGCGAAATTTACGTCTTTGCTAGTAAATTCACGTTCTAACAAGTAATAGTACAAGTACGATTGCAATTTTACTACCACAAAAAATCCCTTCGAGCGCCCATGCACCAGGCTCTACTGCCTGGGCAACGAACACTTCGATTTGAGAATTCCTCACGTCTAGACGTCGAGAGTCCATACGTTAAGAGTCAGCTCTTAAGTTGAAGTTTACTAAATTAATTATTTAAACATTGAAAATTATGTGCAGGCTATTTATTATTTTATTAATTATTATTTAAAATATTAAACAACAATGTTGAATATAATCAAATTATATTTTAATAAAACTTTGGTTAGAAAATATTAGTTTTTCATTCTTAATTATAAAATAAAGTTATTTTTATATGCAATTTGATTTAGTTTTTACTAAATTATTCTTCCCACAAATTGCCATTCATGTAGTACAATCACAAATTATCTAGCATTTGCAATTATCACAGTAATTTTAAAATGATTCGCATTTATAACCTTAAACCTCAGCTGTACTGCCAACTGCGAAATACTTCATCGGTCAGTATTTATGCTTATACGAGTGGTACTTCTACTCTTGTGGTAGTAAAATTGCGAAAGGCAATAGTAAAGTCGCTACATTCAAAGTAGGTCGCTTGATTACCCACATTAAGTGTAGTAATTTTACAAAAGGGATTTTTTACAGTGTATAATGCTCTTTCAAATCCTGGCAGTCTAAAGGTTAATGATATTTTGCCGGGTATGAACTCAATTTTTTTATACTAATTTCTAATTTAAAAAAATTGAATTTTCAATTGAAAAATCAGAGCTAAAAATATCATGTACAGAAATATTCTTAAATTAAAGGGTTTGAAACTTTTTTTGCTCTATTTAAATAATGGGCTCTTATTCATCCCCTCAAAAATTATAAAAAAAAATGTTTTGTATCATTAATAATTTTTTTTTAACGCCAGAGCAAAACTTGTCAATTTTTTTCAAAATTATTATTTTTAGGGTGTAAATGGGATGCTGGTTATATCTGATTATTTTTTCTTTAATCTATTCTACTTAAGCTTTGAACGCAATTTTTTTTATTTTATCTTTTGCTATTGAATTTTGTCCATAACGAAGTCCAAATAAATTACTGTGCGCCACTGCTGCAACTCCATGAGTCGGGGTGAAATAAATTTAAAATAATGTGAATAAATAATAATAAAGTGTTTATTCTTAATAGTGCAGAGACACACAATGTTTGCTCTCCATGTTGAAAATATCCAGCTGGAAATGCAGGTGGATTTTCCAGCTGGAAACCCATGCATGGACTAGATTCCAGCTGGATTTCTGAGGAATGCAGGTGCAATTTATACCTTGATTTCGAATCAATTTAGGTGGATGTAATGGTTATCCAGATGGAATTTCCATCTGGAATTTCCATCTGGAATTTCCACCTGGAATTTCCATCTGGAATTTCCATCTGGAATTTCCATCTGGAAAATCCATCTGGATATCCAATAAATCCACCTAGATTCATTCGAAATCAAGATATAAATTGCACCTGCATTTCCCAAAAATCCAGCTGGATAAATTCAACCAAGGTTCCCCAGAAATCCAGCTGGAATCCAGTCCATGCATGGATTTCCAGCTGGATATTTTCAACAGGGTATGGACCCTTCGTATAAAAAAATGAACAAGGAAAGTATTCAGTTGGTATTTTGTACAAAAAATCACTTGTTAAGAATAAATATATATATATACATATATATACATGTGTACACATCCACAGGACAGCTATCATTTTAGCTAGATGCTCAGATCAAATTTTGCATTTTATAATTTTATTTTCATTTTGAAAGCTGTACTGAAGTCGCAGTTGAATGGCCAATTCAATTGACGATTTTCTCTTCTTCTACGACTAATATTTTCTTTTTACTAGCCAGTTCAAATATTCAGTGTTGGTCAAGGAATTGTTATTAGATGGCTCGGTTTCATTTATGAATTCCACTAAAATGCATAAATCGTTGCTCACCGAGCATAATTTAGCTTCTTTTTTTATTTTTGCCATTGCTGACCAAAAAGGGCAAAATGCGTGGGCATTAATGTAGTTTATGTAAGTTTATGTGGTACCTCACAAAACACTCGCGAAATTCGACAATTTATATCGACAGGAAATGGTCCAAAATGCCTTAAAAACATGGTCCTACGAAAAATTTTTTTTCAAGGACTTAGAAATTTTTCAGGTGATGGACTTAGCCGATTTTTAGAAATTCGGACTTAGTTTTTTTTCTACCATAGTCAGATGACGTTTTGGCGTGATTTATCACGTGACATATCACTTGACGTATCACGTGATTTTTTGCAGTAGGGTACTGATTAAGATTTTTAATCCTGCACTTTTTTAACCAATTTAATCCAATCCATTCCATATAAACATTTTTACTGGACTCATGTTTTACAATGTACGGAGATGTATTTTCACTCTATTCTACTTGAAATAAACGCTATTTTTATTATCCGCGTAACATACATAAAATAATGTAGAAAATTCACGTAAGGTAAGATACGTTTGGAATAAAACCGTGTCTTATATTTTGCTGTGTCTTGAACTTTTCTGTAGTATTTCTTTTTTGAATTAAAAAAAAATTCTCTCGTATCCCTTTTTCCTTTTCCTTTTTGAAGTAAAAAAAATAATAATAAGAGCGCTTAAAAGAAAAACTAAATATACTACTGGAAATATAAGTGCATCTTGCAAATTAAATTAATTTCGCGTAATTTTAAACATTGATATTTGAGAATACCATTTTTTTTAAGTTGTTTATGTTGACAGAACTAATGAATAACTTATACATATCAAACGTTAAGTCTAAAAATGTGAAAGATATCCCAAATTTTGAAAAACGTAATTTTAAGTCTTGTAACAGTAGAATAGAAGATTTAAATTGTGATATACTAGAAAATGAAGAAAGTAAGTCTAGTCAGACTGGTATATCTGCAGTAGTATTTTGTTTATCAATATAAAACTTTTATTAGAAATAAATAATAGAAACTTTTTATTTCAGTATCTTTTGCCAATTTTTTAAGGACAGAACTAACACGTGGATATCAATTAGAGCATGATGAAGAGCGTTTCTCAGCCAGAAGAGAGAAAGTTTATTCTTTTATGAAAATACCAAGAGAAGTTGAAAAATTTATGAATTATGGATTTTTTCAAGTAATTATGGAGTTGTTACATTGATTTGAAACATACTTTTATATTACAAATAAATTTGATTAAATACTAATTATTTTATTTAAGTGTGCAGATGCATTCTTGTTTGTTTACACATTTTTGCCATTGCGTTTTACAATGGCATTCTGGGCTGTTATTACAAGACCATTAAAACATTGTTTAATGTAAGTTTATTTGTTTATAAAGTTATATATCTTTACTTAAATTAAGGAGTTGGATGTTTTCGCAAGAATTTGAGAATAACATTTCTATTTTGAAAGTAGTTTTATTTTTCTTCAATTCCAGAAGCAAACAAGCTAAAAAAAAAAGTGAAGGGTTTCTGAGACCTGCAGAAATATGCGATTTGTTAAAAGGAGCAGTTGTTTTAGGATGTTGGTTAATGACTTGGAAAGTTGACACTTCCATGATGTATCATTTAGTAAAAAGTCAGTCTGTTATAAAACTGTATATATTTTATAACATGTTAGAAGTTGGCGATCGTCTTTTTAGTGCTTTTGGGCAGGACACAATAGATGCATTGTTTTGGACAGCAACTGAACCAAGGTCAAAAAACCATTCACAACATCTTGGTACTGTGCCTCACTTATTATTTGCAATAATTTATGTCTGTATCCTTTTAGAAAAAATTAAAAATGATATTTCTTGTCTAAGTTGCCAAATCATACTTAATACATGAGTTATGTTACTTACGCATAAAAATGCATCATAACCTACATCAAATAGTACATTATGTCACGAGGACTGGAATTCCCTGGAATTTTCTTGAGGAAATAATTATGTACTTTGTTCCCGTGTGACATGGTACTTTACTCGTGATTCTCATATATCGACCAATTTTTTTTAATTAAATTAAAACCAGCATATATACCCCTGCGGAAATTTTAATATGTATCAAAATGTATCATATCATTTGAAAGTCTGTGAAAATGTATCAAATCATATGAAAGTGTATCAAAATGTACAAAAATGTATCAAAATTGCTTGCATTTCGGCTGATTACAATTTCTATTACTGAAAATACCGACTTATTTTTTTAATAGGAATTGAAATCAGCCAAAAAAGGAGTCTACCCACATTCTACGAATTATAAGTAATGTTTTGATGCAATCAAAAATGCCAGCTGTTTCAAAATTATTTGAAAAATCTAATTTGCCTTGGATATGCTTGCAGAAAATATAGAGAATCGTCGGTATAGTAGAGCACGGAAATTAAGATAGGCATCCCCTTAAGGATCCAGAAAAACAGCCATATCTGGTTCAGTTTTGGATACCCAAAGCCCTGCTAATAGCATATGTTTTTTTCTTAGATGATGTGGAAGTTCATGGAGCATAAAGTAAATTGGCCATACTGTCACTTTCGAAAATATATCAAAATGTAGTGTATCAAATGATGTTTCTGTTTTATTCATGAAAATATTTCGAAATATTTCAAAATATTTCAATATATATTAAAACATATATATTTTAATGTATTAAGGTGTACAAAAATCAGTTCCACTCGGAAAGAAAAATCTAAGTATTTTACTAGAATCCATATGATTGTAATTTAGGAAAACTTTCTTATACTATCATAGTATAATTTCATACTTCTAAAGTTTTTATACATACTTTGAAAGTGTTTAGTACAGTCTTCTAAGATATGAGTTACGCTCCCCTTCACATGCTTCTGCCACCCTTCGGCAAAAATCTGAAAAGAAAGTTTTATATCTTCGCGAAAAATTATCGAGGCTTTCAAATTTTGACGGCATTCTTTTCTGTAAAGTAAAAGTGGAAATATATACAATCTTTTTTAACGGAGTTATCATACTAGTAAAAAATTGATTGTTTTTGTGCAATTGTCTTAAAAACAATATTCTAAAAACTTAAAAATTAGAAAAATAAAAAATACCACCTTCTTTTTCATGCAATTCTAAATCAATAATATTTTTAGTAATTTTTCGATTAGATGCATCCTTTTCGAGAAAAAAATTGAAGAGTTTAAAAATGTTTAAATATTAGCGATTTTTTTTCTCAGAAACTAAGCGTTTAGTTAAAAAAATGCTAAAAACACTTTTGACTCTAAATTTTATGTTCTTTCAAAATTCGGTATCAGAAATAGGGTTTTCTATTTAAAAAACAAAAGTTGACCTTCAAATGACCTTGAAAATAAAGATCAAGGTCAAAACTTATTTCATAAAAAGATGGCCCCCATTGTCCCAAACAAGTTTTGTCTAAACAATTTTTTGTACAACGTGAACCGGCGAAAATTTCTGGGTGGTTTGATTAAAATGTCCCACCGTATATATTTTAATTACATTGAATAATCATAATAGAAACTGTTTCCTAATAAGCAATAATAAAGCAAAAATATGTAAAATTATTTTTGTAAATAATTAAACAAAAATATCAAGAATAGCATTTTTATATAATTTGTGACTGTGATGTCCGGAGCGGCACCGCTCGCCGTAAATTTTTTCTGAATATTATTTTTTTTTCTCATGTGTTATCGCCGCAGCGCATTTTTGCTCGGCCGAGAGCTCGCAGCGGCGACGCAATTCGGCCAGCGCCGGGCTGCATCGTCAGCGCGATGATGAAGATAAAGCCGCGCGCGTACTTGATCGCAGCGAAAATTCAATGCGCTTTAGTAACGTATATAAAGAGTTTTTTTTGTTGCTTTTCCTTTCTAGTTTTCTTTAGAATAATTTCGTTTGCGCACCGACTCGCAGGAAGCCCAGCGCCTTCCCGGATCGAGCCGTCCGCGCCGCAGTTTTGGGTATCTCGGGGGAGCGCGGGAGCAAACCGAGCGCTGCGCAAGCTAGAACCGCCGCGACAAACAACTGCGCGACTTTCAGCTTTATCGCAGACGCGGACTCAGCCCGGCCGGCACTAAGGCGGCTTCGGGTATCCGAAACGAAGCGCAGAGACAACGCGAGCGCTGCGCGAATAAAATCAACGGATATTTCTTTCCGCGAGGCAAAGGTGAGACAAGAGCACCGGTGCGGCCGGCCAGCGCTGAGTTAGCGTCTAGCGATGCCTAATCCTCATGAAGGAAGAATAACGCCACTGGGGAGGGATGATATTGCTGACTGTTTTTTTGTCTTTCTCTCCGGCACAGCGACGATAATGCGACGGCAGTCGCGTTCTAGTAAGCCACCGAGTGGGTCGCATCTTTAGTTTTTTGAATCGTTTGGAAAGCTTCGCTACACTAACTCTTCCGACGCACACTTCCGAAGTAGAGTCGACGCGTAACTGGCCGGTGCAAATCGAGCATTCTTGCGAGGCCATCGCGAGCGCAATTTTCGCGAGTTTTCTATTTCCATTTTTATACGGTTTTGGTTCGCCACGATCGCGTTACACTGATTACAACTAGTGTTGTGCTCAACAAATAACTTGTGACTACCCAGTTTAAAAAAAGGAAATATAAAGGTGTAAAAATTAAGTGAAGTGCTAAATCATTTATTTCATTTCCAAATCATTTTTGCGCTTCTTACGCCATACCCTAGCCATTCTCGTTTGCGTGCAGCCCTGCAGCTAGCAGCAGTTGCCAATTCAGTCGTGCAGCCCCGCAGCAAGCAGCAGCGAACGCGTCGGTCGCCGATAGCAGACATCGAAAGATAGGTGACAACGACACTGCGAAATTTCCTCGGGGAAAGTAGAAATATCGAACGCACAACGCCCGAATTTGCGCGAGTGTCTAGTATGTGAAGTGTGTTTAGTGAAAGAGAAGCGCGATGTATTTTTGAAACGACAATTTACTTAAATCAAACGACGTAGAATGAGAGCAAAAAGAACGATATGAAGAGTGCTGAATGAGAGAAGCGCAATAATTTTCAAACGATCTTTCCATTTTGTTTTTTTTTCTCTTTCGGGCAGCAGGATGCAAAAGAAAGTGAGAGGGCCGCGATCAGACGGCCAAGGACGGTGCGACAAATAAATACGCCGAGTGAAAGAAGCGTGTGGAAAACTTTCTTTCGACAATTATTTTTTGTGGCGAGTTGATGGAGAGTGAAAGCGAGAAAAGAGTAACGAATTACGCCGAGCGAGAGAGAGGAAGAGAGCGGTGCCGCTCCGGACATCACAGTGACTTTAAAAGCTCAAAATCCAAGATTATTTGTATGAATTTTCATACTAATAAAGTAACGCTGGTGATAAACTCTACTAGTAGTCCCATTCTTACTATAAAAGTTAGATATTTCTTTCTGAGTAATTGCAATGCCCACTAGGGTAACTACAAAATTCCAAAATAGTTGTAAGGAAAATATCCTTAATCTATTTGAATTACGCGCGTAGTTAGGACGGTAGGCGCGTGATTAGATCGGTAAGTTAGATACCTGAATATACAATAAAATTATACGTGGCAATTAGTACGCTCGATTGAGCCATGCTGAATACAATGAAATAAATTTATAAAAGTAATCCAAAAACAGATAGTGTGAATAATAACATTGAATGTTGTTTCTTTGTTATTTACAGGTAAGATTAGTAATTAGATTAGGTATCTGAATGTATTTTTGTAATAAAACAATAAAATCTTTGTTATTTACAGAGAACCAATTCTTGTATCATTCACACATTATAAAACAACATTCTCGTTGTAAACCACACGATGGATAAATTACAATTTCAATTTAAAGTGCTGCCTGCTGTGGATGATAAAACGAATATTTTATGCGTCACTAAAATTACCACACCCGATGGCCACACTTATAGAATTCCCCACGACCACCTCAATGTGGCAGGACACGTGGAACTCATTAAGACACCTGCATTTGCTACAATAAAAAAAACGTGCACAAAAAGGGGCCAAACAAGAACAATCTGGATTACTCTAAATAAAGAATTAAAAAAGGAGTATTGTGATAGTGATGGAAATATACGATTTGCGGAAGAATACTTAGAGGAAATAGTCGAACAAGCCGACATAACCTCTAATCCCTCAGAACAATCATTAATACAATTGCTAGAAAAATTAATCGAAACAAGGGAAGAAAAGTCTGAAGAAAAAAACGCTGGAAAATTAGCTAAAGAATTCACAATTGAAAAATTTGACGGAAAAAATTCAAATGCTAATCAATGGATAACTGCTTTTGAAAAAGAATGCGAACGGTTCAATGTAAGAACAAACGGAAAAAAAATTGAAATTTTGAAATCATTTATGGATAAAAGTGCTATAGATTGGTACAGCTGTACACTGCTTAAATTGACAATTGAATCGGAATGGGAAACGTGGAAAGAGAATTTTTGCAACACATTCGCTAGTAAAGGTTGGTCTCCAATAAGATATGCGATGACATTCAAATATCAGACAGGCTCGTTATTGGATTATTCCATGAAAAAAGAAAAACTTTTATTACAAATAAGAAAATCCATCGATGACGGAACAATGATTGATATCATCGCCACGGGATTGCCAAATTACATAGCCGACAGAATAGACAGAGAAAAATTAAAAAAAACAGAAGACCTACACAACGAGATAGGAAAATTAGAGCATTTAACGAAGAAAAATTTTGAAGCAAATAAACAGAAACCAAGCATAAAAGGGAAGAGTGAGAAAACGCCGTGTAAATTGTGCAGCGATAAAGGAAAAGGAACGCGCTTTCACCCAGAGGCTGAATGCTGGTTTAAAGACCATGAAAAAGGTAATAAGATTAAGCAGGTTAATAATTTGGAAATGGAAGTGGAATTAAGTAACGACGATCCAAAAAAACTAATAGTCCCACCATTAATTGAACTCAAAATTAAATTAAACGACGTTTTAGAAGTAAATGCTATTTATGACCCGGGCTCAAATATTTCATTAATAAATTCAAAATTAATACGTTTAAAATGTAAAAAAGAAGAGATACAAAAGACAAATTTTAGAACAATTAATGGTGTATTTCCAACAAATGGGTTGATCAATTGAAAGCAAAAATACTGAAGGTAGAAGACTACATAAATGTGTTCGTAATTAATAGTGAAAATTTTAAATATGACTTTCTAATGGGACTAGATTGCATAAAAAAATTCGGATTAATACAGAATGAAAATTTAGAGATAGAACAAAAAAGTTCCGAATCTAATAAAAAAGAATATCAAATAAATTTCAATGAACATGTTGTAGAAAATACATTTAATGTACTAACAAATCACTTAAATAAAGATGAAGAAGTAGAAATAATGAATTTAATAGACAAATATAAAAATATATTTGCAAAAGATAAATATGATGTAGGCAAAGTAACAGATTACGAAGCCAGAATAGATCTTATAATAGATAAATATTGTAGCAAGAGACCATATAGATGCACAATTGAAGATAAAAAAGAAATAGAAGAACAGATTTCAGAATTACTAAAAGGAATCTAATTGAGGAATCATACAGCCCTTTCGCTGCCCCGGTAACATTAGCTTACAAAAAAGATGAGAATAGAAAATCAAGATTATGCATAGATTTCAGAGATTTGAATAAGTTAATAATTCCTCAATCACAACCATTTCCTCTGGTCGAAGACTTATTATTAAAAACAAGAAATTGCAAATATTTTTCAAAATTAGATATAAATTCTGCATTTTGGTCAATACCTTTAAGAATTGAAGATAGAAGAAAAACAGGCTTTATAACTCAAGAAGGTCATTTCCAATGGACTTGTTTACCATTTGGGCTAAAAACATCACCAGCGATTTTCCAAAGAATTTTAAGTAATATAATACGAAAATATAAATTATCAGATTTCGCAGTCAACTATATAGACGACATACTAATATTCTCGAAATCTTTCGAAGAACATATAAATCATTTAAGAAGACTGTTGGAAGCAATAATGAAAGAAGGTTTCCGTCTAAAATTTTCCAAATGCACATTTGCATTGGATTCCGTGCAATATCTAGGACATATAATAAAGCACAACTCAGTTGCACCAATAAAAGATAACTTAATTTCTATAAAAGAATTTCCGATACCAAAAAATAAAAAAAATGTGAGACAATTCTTAGGAAAAATAAATTTTTATAGGGAATATGTACCGAAAATTTCACTAGTTCTAGAACCGCTGCATAACTTGTTAAGAAAAGAACAAAATTTTATTTGGTCCGAGGAATGCCAAGAATCCTTTAATTACATGAAAAATTTCCTCTGCACACAACCAGTCTTAGCTATCTTCGATCGTGATTTACCAATTCATATATATACAGATGCAAGTCTACAAGGCATAGGCGCTGTATTGAAACAGCCACAATTAAATGAAGATGAAAAAAATGAAAAACCAGTAGCATACTTTTCAAAAAAACTAAATGAATCACAAAAAAGGAAAAAAGCGATTTACTTAGAATGTATAGCAATAAAAGAAGCAATAAAATACTGGCAACACTGGCTCATAGGCAGACATTTTAAAGTATTTTCAGATCATAAACCATTAGAAAAAATGAACATAAAAGCAAGAACAGATGAAGAATTAGGTGATCTCACCTATTACTTGTCACAGTTTGATTTTGAACTGAAATATTTACCGGGAAAAGAAAATCTTGAAGCAGATAGTCTCAGCAGAAACCCAGTATTAGAACCCCAGGAAGATGAAGAGGATAAATTAAAAATTGTAAATTTAATAAAATTAGACGAAATATTAGAAGATCAAAAAATTAACAAAGACATAAAAATTAACAAAGAAAAATTGATTGTTAAAGGTAATCTATATTATAAAAAAACGGGAAACAAAGAAAAAATTATATTATCAGAAAGACTGTGTAAAAAGTTGTTGGAAAATACCCACAAAAAATTTTGCCATATTGGAGTAAATCAGATGCAGAATAAAATATTGCCATATTATACAGCAGTAAATATATTAGAAAACATAAAGAAAACCTGCAGAAATTGTGAAGTATGTATAAAAAATAAATCCAGGGGACAAGATAAAATTGGATTAATGTCATACCTGGGCCCGGCAACCAAACCATTTGAAATAGTTTCTATAGACACGATAGGTGGATTCGGTGGTTCAAGGTCTACAAAAAAGTATTTACACCTCTTAGCAGACCACTTTACAAGATTTGCATATATATTAACATCAAAAACACAAAATGCAAATGATTTCATTAAGCTAACAGAAAATGTTCTAGAAAACCATAAGATTCAGACACTTTTAACAGATCAATACCCGGGTATAAACTCTAAAGAATTCAAAGACTTTTTAGGAAAAGAGAACATCACGTTGATCTTTACAGGGGCTAACGCGCCCTTCTCGAATGGACTAAATGAAAGACTGAATCAAACGTTAGTAAACAAAATTAGATGTGCAATAAACGAAGAACAGAATAAATACGCATGGACAACCATAGCACACAAGTGCGTAGATAAATATAATGAAACGGAGCACACAGTAACGAAGTTCAGTCCAAAATATTTGTTATGTGGTGAAGATACATCAACATTACCAAACGAACTAAAAAAAGAAAACAAAAGTAATGATCATCTAGAAAATGACAGAAAAACCGCCTTCAAGAATAGTATTAAATACCATGATTATAATAAAAAGATATACGACAAAAACAAGAAAGAATATAACTTCGAAGTGGGCTGAATACAATGAAATAAATTTATAAAAGTAATCCAAAAACAGATAGTGTGAATAATAACATTGAATGTTGTTTCTTTGTTATTTACAGGTAAGATTAGTAATTAGATTAGGTATCTGAATGTATTTTTGTAATAAAACAATAAAATCTTTGTTATTTACAGAGAACCAATTCTTGTATCATTCACACATTATATAGTTATACGGAAAATGAAATAGTATATTACGTAACAAGGGAGGTAAAATAGAAATGGTCCGAGATCGCATGTAATTTGACACCCGAGCCGAAGGCGAGGGTGACAAACGTGTGATCTGAGGCATTCTTTTTTACTTCCCATGTTGCGTATACTATTTTTCGGCCTAGCGAGGACGAAATCGTAACCTTTTCGATTGGGCGCCGGGAGGAAAGGTTATTGTTTCGTCCCGCTAGGCTGAAAATTTTTATTCTCTGTCTTACAGGAAATAAATAAACCTATATAAAAATAGTAAAGTGAATTATATTCTTATTATTTTCTGTAAGGAATAAAGACATCTTTATTACTACATTTTATGCCCTGTCCCAATAAAAAATCTCAGGTTACATCTCACCTAGGATTTTTTAAGTAGTCTGCTTTGAGAGAAAGTATTTTAAGTAGTCTGCTTTGAGAGAAATTTTTTAAATAACAATTAATGTTAAAATTCTCATAAAAAAATTACCATATCACAAAGTAAACACGGACATTTTGATACGGCAGAGCTACTTATAGGTTATGTTATCATTATTACAGATAGCTATATGGTAGCTTACAGATAATTTGTTTTGAATTCTATAAATATACCGGTGTTATTCTAACTTCAAAATAGTCATAGATACTTACGTTTGAAACCCTTTAGAAAATAATTACGTAATTGAATCACGTATTTGAATTACGTAGCTGAATTACGTAGTTGAATGACATACCCTGTTGAAAATATCCATCTGGAAATCCATGCATGGACTGGATTCCAGTTGGATTTTCCACCTGGATATTTTCAACAGGGTAGTCACCTAATTCATTACGTTATGAATTCCAACCTTTTATTTTGCAATTCAGTTACGTATTTCGACTACGTAATTCAATTACGTAATACCTATAAATTTAAGAAAAATCAATTCGTATTCATAGATAAGGTACATTTTATGTACTACCATGCGGATGATAACACTCAAACGGAGGAATTGAGTTAAAAAATTATTATTTTGAAGATTTTGAATCTTCTACCTAACGTTGTCTAAGTAATCATTTTTTAACTCAATCTCTCACTTTGATTGTTACCTATGAATACGAATTGATTTTTCTTAAATTTATAGGTATTACGTAATCGAATTACGTAGTCGAAATACGTAACTGAATTACGTAATAATATGTTTGTATTCATTACGTAATGATTTACGTAATTCAATCACATAATTTAATTACGTAATTGTTTTCAATAGGGAATGAAACAGCCGGTTCTTTTTTCACATTTCGGACTAAGTACACTAAAATACAAATATACGGTGATAGAAAAGAAACTCGGGAAAATAGTACAGTTGTGTAGGGGTTCAAATTTTAACCACGACTGTACTATTTTCCCAAGTGTTTTTTTGATCACTGTGTATATACAACGATAACAATTCATCCCAGTTGAAAATAGAAACGTTGAAATCAACGTTAAAAGTCAACGTTGCTTTTGAACATTTTGGAACGTTGATTTTGCCTGATTTTCAACGTTTTTAACGTTGTCAATTTAATCGGCGTAAACGTTGATTTCTGATGTTGATAAAAAAAATGTTTTTCTATCCTTCGTCGTAACCGTTTGAAAATCAACGTTTACGACGAAGGTTACGAAAACCTTTTTTTATCAACATCAGAAATCAACGTTTACGCCGATTAAATTGGGAAACATAAAAAACGATTCTATTTTCAAGTGGGATATTAACGGAGATCGGAATCCGGTTTTACTGATCGATATATTTTTCGGCATTCTTCGTTTTTTTCATCGATTGTTGCATAAAATTATGTAAGATTTTGCAGTTGTACCTCAAATCATCTTTAGAATTTGGGACAACACATATTTTAGTAAAATACTAAAAAACTTTGAATTCTGTTTTAATAACTAATTGTTTAGTTTGTTTTGATTAATAACTGATAATTTAGTTTATTTTGTTTAATATTTTACTAGCGACGTACCTCGCTCGCTAACGCTCGCTCAGTAAATAATTTTTTGGTTCCTGTTTAAAATAATTTATCATTGTACTAAGCTTTGAATAGATTACTTTTTTTTATAAAATATTATAATTTTTTTAAGAATTATAGAAACTTATTTTACATTTTATATATTCAAATAATTTAATTTTTAAGTTATAGACATAAAATTATACACGTGTGTCCACCCTACACTTGGTCATTGAGAATAAAATCGGGTGCTGTTCTTGTAGACGATGTCCAGGTGTCCAGGAACACCCTCACGATGACGGGACGTCGTATACTAGGCAGCGCACCTCGCACTTGGTCATTGAAAAAAAAATTGGGGGCTGTTCTTATAGACGATGTCTCGGTGCCCAGGAACACCCGCAGGACGACGGGACGTGGTCTTCAGGGAAGCCCACCACGATCTTGGTCATTAAGAAAAAAATCGGGCGCTGCTTCTGTAGACGATGTCCAAGTGTCCAGGAACACCCTCAGGACGACGGGACGTCGTCTTCAGGGAAGCCCACCACGATCTTGGTCGTTGAGAAAAAAATCGGGCGCTGTTCCTGCAGACGATGTCCAGGTGCCCAGGAACACCCTCAGGACGACGAGATGTGATCTTGGTCACCACGATCTTGGTCATTGGTCCCACCATGATCTTGGTCATTAAGAAAAAAATCGGGCGCTGCTTCTGTAGACGATGACCACGTGCCCAGGAACACCCTCAGGACGACGGGACGTCGTCTACATGGCAACCCACCTTGCACTTGGTTATTGAAAAAAAAATCGGGCGTTGTTCCTGTAGTCGATGTCCAGGTGCCCAGGAACACCCTCATGACGACGGGACATTGTCTTCAGGGATGTCCACCACGATCTTGGTCATTGAGAAAAAATAATGTCGAAGATTGATATTTCGAAGAAATTTCATGAAAATACGCGAGGAATACTTACTCATCAAATGATTTTGTTTTGTTCCTTTTTTGCCAACTGATAAATTCATTGTAACAGGCACGATATATGTTTTTTGATTTATTCGGAAGTGAATCTTCTAAAGCTTCTTGAGCGGCTAATAATATGTTTTCCGGAATAAGTTCTTCATTACTAGTATCACTCATTTTTCAATTTTTTTAAATGTTACAATTCAATTAAGTATGTACTAATTTAAAGCATCTATGCTCTTCAACACTGAATATTGTACTGATTTATATTTTGAAACATGGAGACTACAGCATTGAAAACGGCAGTGAAGTTGTCTGAGAATTCGGCATTCCGTGAATGTAAACAAAGTATATGTAAGTGTGAATGTGAACGTGTGTAGAAAGTCAAGGCTAGATTTTCAAATTTAATACTATTCATTTTCATATTGTTTATTTTACATACGATGTTACTAAGCTTTAAATTTAAGGCGTAAAATTAAATTTTACGCTCAGTGAATCATAAAGTAGCATTTTACGCCTTAAAAATAAGGCGTAAAATACGAATTTTACGCCCGCTGTACTATAAAAAATATTTTTATGCTCTCTTAAAGAAGTGATAACCGGATGTTGTGAAGCCTCGAAAAAGTGAGCTTAATTGATTCGTAGATTAATTGTAGGAATCGTAAAAAAAGGAAATTGCGTTATGTCCCGAGCGGTTGGGACACTAAATTTTCGCGCGCGTGGCATTCGATTTAAGCCACTTGCCTGAATTAAGCCAAAAAACGTTTAACGCCCGTCTTTGCCTACGGGTTTTTTCCTCGGCACCGTTCGCTCGCCGTGTCTTCGTCACTTATCTGAAGCGCTGGTGGTGACCGATGCGTACGCTGCTACCTACTGCGGGGCTGTGCGGCTAGACGCTAATTCAGCATCGGTCGCTTATGCCAGATATTCCTTATCGCATACATTTCAGCGAAGCGAAATCGAGTCGCTCTCAATTTGCGCAGCACTCGCGATATTCCTGCGCTCTCCCAGGATATCTGAAACTGCAGCGCCGTCGACTTGGTCCGGGAAGGCGCTGGGAACCGATGAAAGTCGACCCGCTAGCCGACTTCATCGGCGCAACGGATACTAATATCCTTCCCATCTTTAAGAGAAGGAGAAGAATCACCTTCGCGCGAGCTGTATCGCAAAACAAAATCTATTTTAAAGACGAACAAAACTAAAAGCATAAGGATCTTTATAAAACTAAAATTAACCCCTTCGTTGGCATTGACGCGTTTACGCGTCAAATTTTTTCGTGCCAATGCTGGCATTGACGCGTTTACGCGTCAACTATTTTTTTTTCTATATAACCCGCTCCAAATTAGAATTCGAGCTACACTCGGGGGTTTTTGGGTACGCTGAGTCCGAATCTGTTGTCAAAATCAAGAAATTCAAAATGGCGGCGTCAATATGGCGGACGAAAATGTGAAATTTTGCTCGATTTCAATAAAAATTGGTATTTTGGGATTTTTGTGGTCGCTGATTACGAATTTAATCTCAAAATTGTCAAATACAAAATGGCGACTACAAAATGGCAACTACAAAATAACGGACCAAAATATGAATTTTTACTCAAGAAGTGAAATTTCCTGTTTTTGAACGCTATTTTGAATTCGCCATTCCGTGTTTTGTAATTTTCTATTTTTGTATTTCGATCCGCCATTTTGTGTGCCACTATTTTGAATTTTACAATTCTGAAATTAGTTACGTAATCAGCAACCTCAGAAACCGTGAGGTATCTATTTTCACGCAAATTGGGTAAAAACTCATATTTTGGTCCGCCATTTTGTAGTCGCCATTTTGTATTTAACAATTTTGAGAATAAATTCGTAATCAGCGACCACAAAAATCCCAAAATACCAATTTTTATTGAAATCGAGCAAAATTTCACATTTTCGTCCGCCATATTGACGACGCCATTTTGAATTTCTTGGTTTTGACAACAGATTCGGATTCAGCGTACCCGAAAACCCCGTAGTGTGAATTTTCAGAGAAAAAAATTTTTCTGCCAGTTTGGGCACTTTTTGTGGATTTCCTTCTGCCAACGAAGGGGTTAAGCGCGCTTATCGCCGCTGCGATCAAGTATCGTGCACGGCCCTTATCGCTATCGTCACGCTGACGATGCGGGGCTTGGTGCTGGTCGAGTCGTCTCGCCGCTGCGAGCTCTCGGTCCGGCCGTGCGAAATGCTCTGCGGCAAAGAGAGAGAAAGAAAATAGAAAATTCAAAAACTGAGGGTGAGCGGTGCCGCTCGGGACATCACATTGAGCGCGCTGGATTTTGCTTTATATATTAAAAATTATGAATTTTACGTGATACTTACGTATTGGAGTTAAATATTTTAACTATTATAATTGTTAAACGTTTTGAAGTAAGTTAAACTTGGAAATTCTTGAACTTTACTCGTGTACATCCGTTCTTAAATAAGAGTAAAAACTAAGTTTCAAAAAGATTTCAGCTGTGTCGGCACTCTATCTAAAGTTACACCCAACGTATTGACTTATTTTTTGTTTTTATTTTTATTTTAAAGATTATAATGTTGTGTCTTGTTGCCCGCATTAAATTAATTTTTCATCCTAGCGGGACGAAACCATAACTTTTCCTCCCGGCGCCCGATCGAAAAGGTTACGATTTCGTCCTCGCTAGACCGAAAAATAGTATACGCAACATGGGAAGTAAAAAAGAATGCCTCAGATCACACGTTTGTCACCCTTGCCTTCGGCTCGGGTGCCAATTTACGTGCGATCTGGGACCATTTCTATTTTACCTCCCTTGTTACGTAATATACTAAAATAAGGCTGTCGCAAAAATTACGACATTACAGTCCTTGAGTCGCACGTGACCCAAGCCAGATAACCATTTAATATAAGAATATGATTAGCACGTCAGTACCGACGTTACTTCAGCGGTCTGACAATTGCGCTGAGACTAGTTAAAATTCACGAGTTTGGTACGGGGAAAAGTAAATGGTGAACAAAGTGAGAAAGTAACAGAATAAATATGCTGTATTTAAAACCCGGTTGAAAACTCAGCTTGGCTGCTCCATCGGATAGAGTCGTGAGGCCACCGAACATTCAAAATTTCGAGTACGAAACAATTACTCCTGGGCTCGGTCCAGGGTACCGCCGCAACTTCCAAAAACCTTCTCTCATATCCCCGGCGTAGCTTGCTCACAGCAGGATCCCTCCAGGCACACACAAGAATAGAAATATAAGTTCACTGCCCCGAATAGACCCGTACTGTGAATTTAATCAAAGTAATTATTAAATATAAACTCAACAAAAGTCTCGGCAAGTCTACGCGACATTAGGTTGCCTGGAACGTGACAGAGAGAGAGAGTGCCACGCAAGTTCCCGCCTGCTGGCTCGCTGATCTGCCGACGACAGCGCCCTCGCGCTCTAGCATACAGACGCAGGACGGTACTTAGGTACTCACCCAGCCTATGAGTTTTCCGCTCCGTCGGTAATTCCGGCTGCCACCCTCAACCAAGGAGTTCATGCTCCAGGTGCCAGCTCACCCTCGACATGGAGTCCAAGAAACTCAGCTGGGACGAGCCGCCACCGACCGCTCTACTCGGCTCCACGCCTCAGGATTCGCCGAACGTCCAGCAGCGGAGCTTGAATCCCTAAGGCTCTTCAGACCCATAACCCAATCGCACTCACACACGCTTTCCGCCTGCCGATCCTCTCCAGCCGACCCTCTCTCCTATACCTATTTCTTTCTCATAAGTTTTTTTAGATTCTCTTCAATGTGAACGAAGCAGAATCTCAATACATGCAATACTGAATCAAATAGTTGTTAAAAATGACAGTTTTGAATATAACTTTACATTTTTGCCTACTTTTATTAAAATATAAAATCTAGCTTTATTTTTTTAATATTATGTTTCGACGATTGAAAATCCAAACTCGAAACGTGAATCCAAAATCCAAACGTGAGCAGCAGAATTGCATGAGAAGTGCAATAGGATTTGTTATCAAAAGGCGAGAATAGGCACCCACACACCGACTACTCTTAGAATTGAGCGGAATTGATCCGTTACATTCATCTATTTCTATTCGACCTTGTATACAGGGTGAGCCATTTTAATCAAACCACCCAGAAATTTTCGCCGGTTCACGTTGTACAAAAAATTGTTTAGACAAAAGTTGTTTGGGACAATGGGGGCCATCTTTTTATGAAATAAGTTTTGACCTTGAACTTTATTTTCAAGGTCATTTGAAGGTCAACTTTTTTTTTTAAATAGGAAACCCTATTTCTGATACCGGATTTTGAAAGAACATAAAATTTAGAGTCAAAAGCGTTTTTAGCATTTATTTAACTATACGCATAGTTTCTGAGAAAAAAAATCGCTAATATTTAAACATTTTTAAACTCTTCAATTTTTTTCTCGAAAAGGATGCATCTAATCGAAAAATTACTAAAAATATTATTGATTTAGAATTGCATGAAAAAGAAGGTGGTATTTTTTATTTTTCTAATTTTTATTTTTGTGCAATTGTCTTAAAAACAATATTCTAAAAACTTAAAAATTAGAAAAATAAAAAATACCACCTTGTTTTTCATGCAATTCTAAATCAATAACATTTTTAGTGACATAATTTGTATTTAAATATTATGGTGAGCGTATTAAATAGCTATATACCTAAGAGTCTCTATATTATCCATAATATTATAATAAGATGATAGTGCAATCGAAATAAATGAGAATTTAAAATTATCAATACATTTCAAAAATTATATTAACCTTTCATTAAGACAATAGTATTGCATAGTATATTAGTTCTGTTTCAAGCAACCACCTTAAATGTTGCCATAAACAGCAGTAATAAAGCTCTTCTAACAATTATGATGTCAAATAATGTAAGTAACAAATTTAATTTTGCTTAAGTGAATATCTTTGGGAAAAAAATAATTTTCCCTTGCCTTTATTAAGAAGTGGTGTATGAAATATTCAGTTTTCTAGTAGTAATATACACGATGATGGAAAAAATATTCCGAAAATCTGTATCTTAGTGTAAGCAATCGAGTTCTAAACACTTTTGGTTTTGTATTTTTACGATATTTTGGATAATTATTGAGTTATGGTTGATTGAAAGCTGTGATAATTAGTCGATCTGCTGTTGCGCAGGCGTATCGCGTTGGCTGAGTCAAGCTGTGAGAGTCGCGCAAAATGACAAAAGGGAAAAGTGCTTAGAATTTGATTACCTAGATGAACGCAAAGATTTTCGATATGTTTTTTAATCATAATGTATTTGCAATGCTACTAATAACAATATACTAGGGGGCACTGCTTCGCGCCCTAACCCACATTTTTTTTTAATATTTATATCATTTCCACACTACCTTGAGGTAGTTATCGTAGCGTATATTTTTAAAGTGGTCCCTAAGTAGGTCTAATATACAAATTGTAGAAAACGTTTTATGTAGTTTTGAGGGTTACTCTAATCTAACCAGCAACGACGGCGACAGAAAACGCCAGAGATGACGTCGGCCCAAGCCGTCATGGCTGAATCACCCCTACAGGTAGTTGGGTAAGCTCTATTGTACGTTCGTATTTGTGTTCCGCAATTGTTCCCCAATTCAATTTATTACGCTTGATTAAAGAATCGCGGCGTTAAGGGGAATCTTGATTTGAACAGCAGCGTCATTAATTGGCTATTGTGAAATACCTTCTTTGATCAAAATAATTGCAAATAAGTTAACTACATTTTATTAATAAATGTTTACTATTAAAAATAAAAAAAAATTACAAGAATTCACCTATAAAAAAAGTTTAAAATTTTTCTTCGTCATCTATGGGTTGTACAATAATCGCAAAAATTGTTTAACAAGGTGACGCTGGATGGTTTAGCGAATGTAAAAATATTTGATTACATAGATCATAATATCAAGGGAAAGAACTAATTTGTGACATTGCATTTAGTCGCGACCACGAGATTTCCCCGAGCGATGCCGACCAATATTTACGACCTTACTGTTCGGCTAACCGAGACAACATGGCGGACGCCACGTACAACTCACTCTCGTAAATTACAACACACTTGAATCAAATAACAATAATTTATTCAGGCCAATTTCCTGTGATCAGTAATGGTGATACAAATTTGACGTAACTATAAGTAAGTAGCCATAAGCACTTGTCTCGCGTCCCGTGCAACACGCAATAGCTATGCTATTCAATCCACGCGTTCCAACAAAATTTAATATTTTGCACCTCGAGATTTGCGCCCCGGATCGCGATCATTGTTCGCCACGAGCAACCTCTTAACAGCTGTAGAAATTACTACGCGGCACTCCGTTCTGAAAACTTAACTTGGCAATGGCGCCGCTCCTCTTCCGCATCGCTAAAAATGACGTTATAATATGACGTCATTAAATAACGTTATTGCTGACGCTACAATTTTGAACCTTTTTTAACGTTATTCCATAACGTTATTTCCCGATTACATTTGAAAAATCCTATTTTAACGTTTTTTCTTTTGATATGAAATAACATTATTTTGTACTTTGGGGGTATTGGGCTTGAACAATGACGTTATTTTTAGTACTTAAATACGCACATGAAATGACGTTATTTGATACTGAAGACGCGTAGCGACGAAGAACGTCATTTTTACCACTGGAATGTTGTATGTGCTATAACGTTACTTCCGTAATATACAGCATGCTTAGTAAATAACGTCATTTTTCCTAGTTTTGAAGTGGCCATTAACGTAATTTTTTTCAGGTCTGCTGAAGCAAAAAATAACGTTATTTTCGCAACGCACGCAGGTCCGTGCTGAAAACGTCATTTTTCAAAGCCCAACCCTATTAAAAAATCTAAGGTCAGATCTAATCTAGATCATTTTCCAAAGCCCTACCCTATTAAAAAATCTAAGGTCAGATCTAATCTTAATTAGACTCTTGTCAAGTTATTTTTTGTACAAAATACCAACTGAAAGCTTTCCTTTGCCATATTTTGTAGTTTATGTGGTACTGTTACGTCCAGGATAAGGAATATATGCTAAATTTATTCGGAAAAACAAATAAACATAATTCACATAATTTTAAAGGTTATAGATTTTAATGATTAAAACTTTAAGTGGAATTACAAAGTTATACAATCGTCAAGCGCAAGACGCGATATATTAAAGTTTCTTCTTCTAAAAATTAATTCATGTACCTCGCAATAAAATAGATTTGACGAAACTTGTAGATGCGGCGGGTCGGGTTGGCCGGTCACGGCAGGTAGCAGCGCTCCCGCTGTCACTCGTTGCTTCGGGCCGAAGGAGTCGATGCTCGCTCGTTCTCTCTCTCTCTCTTTTGATGATGATGGACAGCAGTTCCTTAGTTGCGTCGGTGGATCACTCGCCTAGCTCGGTGTTGGAATCTCTCTCTCTCTCTCTGCTGTCCTTATCCCTCCAATGCTATGTCGTAGGCCGTTGCCTTTACTCTGTGTCTTTTTCGGCAGGGAGATCGGTGTCTCAGATTCTAAGTTCACAACGGGCGGTCTCCCGTACTCTTGGTGATGCTTGGAGAGGCTCGTCCATGGTGTAGACTGGTAGCTTCGTAGATACAACTGGCGTGGACGATAATTTCTCGTAGTGGAGACTCGGTACGACTGAACGATGCTTGCTCTTAGACGAGGGTTTTTGTACTCTTTAATCCCCTCCATCGATTTCCGGTGAGGTGCATTCTTTTGCTCAATCTTGAGAAAATACGGCTATTTAATTCAAATGATCGTTTTCTGTCAGAAATTCGGACATGAATAATAATGTGGTTTTGCGCTGGTGTGATCTGTTCTTAGGACTCATTCCCTAGGAAAGGTGGCAGCGCGCAATGCGTCTCTATTGTCTGTCTTGAATATTGAGTAGCATTCAAACATAAATCATTTTTTATGTGCCGAAAACTTAATTATTCGGGGTCTTATTTCAGTAATAAAATTCTTCCGTGATTCACTTCTAGGGTCTATTTTGTGCGTTTCTATTTTCTGCTTAGAATATTGATTAGCATCCGTTTACAAATTATCTCAATATATTTCTTTTAATATATCGACGTATTGTTGAGTAACCTAAGTCATTTCTTTTATTGCCTTAATTTGTATTCTTTTTACATTTCACACTTCCTTATAGTTGCACATAGGAATTTTAGTATGTCGTAAAATGGGTCGTGTTTACTATTTTTATTCATTATTGGCTTTTTATTATTCTGTACTTTTTTCTCATTTCTCTACTCGTGATTATTCTACACTTATTTCTGTTTACGATGTAGCAGTACATCGCATAACATTCGCGAAATTCGAAAATTTATATCGACTGGAAATGGTCCAAACCGCGTAAAAAACATTGCCCTACACAGCATTTTTTTTTTTCACCGGACTTGGAAATTTTGCAACTGACGGACTTAGCCGAATTTAAAAAATTCTTAAAAAAAAACAAATTAGAATGCTATAAACACTTAAAACTTATTATGTAAACTTTATAAAAGAATTTGAGATCGACGGAATTTACTTAATCGCCAAAGTTGGTCAGATCTGATTTTAGCATAAGGTCTTACGTAAGTTTTTTCAACAGGGTAGAGCCTGCTCTGCGTTGCACGCACACGTTTTGACCTCGGGCACGCGCCCTTGGTCCGCAACAATATGTTGATGTGCGGCTCTCCTACGCGAGCTGCGACTCTCATCCGTACGAGAGTCTGTTAACGCAACCTACTCGAGAGAGAGAGAGATTCGACCGCGGATTGTGTACTGAGTCAAATTCCCGCATAAAATTCGTGCCCAAGTAACAATCGGCGTCAAGTGAAGGGATGATCAGTACCTTGATCTCCCTACTTATGTCACTTATCGAAAAAGAAATGTAAGTACAACCGATAATCGAGCTTGTGCTACCATCGGCGAGCTTAGCACCTGCCTGCTCGCCTGTCATTAGTGTCCGGCCGCATGCAGTTACCAACTGCAGGCCAGTCGGTCCCATAACCGTGACCGATGCGCCTGTGTCGTACAGAACTCGAAAGTGGAAGCCTTTCACTTCCACCTGTAACCACCATCTAGTTTCCAGGTTTTCCTCCGTAGGGACGTCCGGTTGTGCCGTACCACTAACTCCCTGGGAGATTATATCCCGAGCTTTCTGACAAGCTTTGGTTTTAGTTGAGTGCTCCACTCCCCCCCCCCCCCCCCCGCTGCCCGTTTTCCGGCGAGCAATTGGGACACTTCGCCCTTTTTTGTTGCACCTGAAGCAACAAAAGGGTTCCTTGGTCCATCCGCTTTTCTTGCCATCCTTCCTGCTGTAGTCGCTCTTCTTTGTGCTACCTTTTCTGGAGCAGTCGTTTTTACTTGTCAAAGAGGAGGCACCCTTGCTTCCCCCTCCCTGCCGTGTTTTGTTATTATCGCGAAGCGCCTTCGCTATTTCTCCGCTCAGCAAACTGAGCTGCTTCGTTATTAGATCTGCGATCTCTTGAAGTCCGACTGCTGTTGGAGCTTCGGGCTTCTCCTGTTCATTTGGTGTCGGAGCAGCTGTTGCCGCTATCTTGGTTTAGAAAGACGTTCCTGTCTTTCCACCCTGCAGCTTATATGACGTCTCTGGCATCACCGCTTTGGCCGGAGGGATGGGCGTTCTGTCGCTCCTCTCCCGGTCTAGGATATATTCTGCCTTGACACATTGTTCGACCAGATCATCCTTTGTGTTGCAGTTCTCTATCCTGACAATTCGTTTTATCTCTGGGAGAAGATTCATGTAAATCTTCTCTATCTCTTGGCCATCCTCGGGGATACCTTACATAACATGCTCTCCATGCATGTTATGTAATGACTGCAGGCCTCCCCGTTCTGTTAGAAATGACGACTAATGTCGTCTCACAGGCGTTCCTGCCTGTTGTGTGCCCAACCCCATCTGCGCCGGGTAGCTTGGCAAAAGTCTGCCCAAATTCTCCACTCGCTGCTGTGGTTCCTATACCACATGCTCGCGACTTCTTCGATAACGCCCGGGAGCGACGCCATCATGTCGCTCTCGTTAAGTTTCGTTGCTCGTGCATTGCCCTCAAAGGTTTTAAGGGAAGAAGCTAGGTTTTCCCCTTGTCTGGCCGTGATCCGGACATTCCATCGGCTGACTATGCGGCTGGGGTCCTCGTGACCCCTGCCTGTGCGATTTATATCGCTGTTGGACGAACTGATGTAATCCTCTTCGGCTGCAGTGTAGTTTCCCTACGAAGCAATCGTCGTCTGTTCTCAGGCCGAGGTGCTGTATCGTCTCTTCAAGCTCCTCAACTGGAATCGCCAGCAGCCATTGCAGAATGTCCCGTTCCGTGGGTTCCGCTTTGTACTCCATCTTCACCTGATTGAGTACAGGTCTGCCCTCTGTCCCAAAAATGCGAAACAATTTGTGAGACGGCCCTTTCGGTTGATGACGCAACTACGCCTACCGTGTAATGTGAAAGATTCTCGATCCAAAGCACGTTCCAGAGAACTTCTCCACGGCTGTCCACCGCTTGTAGCACAGCCACGTTCAATTTGAGTAAAAAATACTCAATGATTTTTGCGCGCGAGCACCCGACGGCGAGCTAGTGTCGCCGCGGCTCGTGTTCAACGCGAGAGTACAGCTGTACTCCCGCTTTCCGTACTCGCGTGTTGCGCAAACGCGCACGCTTCTCCGAATTCCCGGACGCGCTGAGAATTGGCTGGCTGGTCGCGCGTCTTTAAGTTGACGCGGAGCAACGCCTTTACTCCGCGTAAACAACAATAAACGCACCGATGACCGGAAGCAGGTCGCCTGCCTGCTCCGCACTGCACGCACACGTTATGACCTCGGGCACGCGGCCTTGGTCCGCGACGGTATGTTGATGTGCGGCTCGTCTACACGAGCTGCGACTCTCACCCGCACAAGAGAGAAAGAACAATGGTCGAGCATGTCCTCGACGACGCGCTCGCTTTTCTACCTCGTGGTCGCTTGCTCCACTCGGGTCCGCGCTGATCGGAAACTCGAGAATCGCTCTCGAGTTTTCAATATGGCTGCTACTCCCGCGCGCGTCGGCCTAGCATGACTACGTGAAGGTACCCCGCAGTACCCCGCATCACAAGTCTTGAAACACAGAATTATTTAGAACTTATAAAGTAACTTTAATTCACAACATCTGCCGAATTCATATTTTATAGACAAAATAATATAAATATATATTTAGTAATTTCAGATATACCAGACCATTAACAATAGACACGGTAAATAAACGAACATGCTAATATTAATACATTATTAATATGCGAAAATAGGTTAAATTATGAATTTTGATTATATGTTTCTCCGGTAAATTGGTCCATTGGACAGAGATAATGGAGATCCTCTAATGTTATCGTACTACAAACCTGTACAAAAATTTGGTAAAGATTTGAGTTCCACAGACTGTGGTGTCTCGTTGTAAGTGTTGCACTTGCTCTTGATCCCGTGGATTCTTGTAAAAAAGGTTAACAACTGCTCCAATAAACTGATGATTTCCTCATTAGATCATCGAAAATGAATAGTTTTGGTCTTGGATCGTGTGCATAGTCACAACCCTAGGGCAGTCCTTCGTGAAGTTCAATCTCACTACCAAAATCTTTGTACATGGTTACCACTCGGAGTAGTACATCTTGCCCTGGTTTTATAACGCGAGGTACCTCCCTAAAGGGTTATCCCCGCGGTCCCCATGGGACATGGGGCTGGGATACGCCCAGCCAGTGCATCGCAGCTGTGTCACCACTAGCCATTCCCACTGTAAAGGAGCCGACGGTTGCCCGTCTTCTCGATTACAATAAGAGGAGCAGTAGCTCTACCGCCGCAACTACTGATTCTCCCCTGTGTTGGTAAGACCCAAGGAGACCCTCGGTTGGGGCCGGGACCCTTCCAATCCCTAACGGCTAAGCAGGCCGCTACCCGAGTTGAGACCGCAACTTACACGTCGAGATCGGGGAGGATTTTCAGAGTCTGGTCTCTTTAAATCCTTTCCAACCTCTAGCTCTAAGCGATGCGGGCTTTCAACCACTGCCCCCACGAGACCAATCCAGTTGACCGAGTCCGGAAAGGTCAAGTCCCTCCCGGGGGCAACCTGGTCGCCCGTGGTACCGTTTATACTCTGGTAGGAGTACTGGTTGGAAGCCCTACCACCTCCGGCACCGGCCGCCAGCTTGGGTACGTGGGATCGCCAATCCCAAAGTCCCCCCTACGTATCCACCCACCCTTCCCCTCTGCTCCCTTTCCATTCGCTCCATCATACTCTCTCTCATACTAAACACTCTCTCCGCGAACACACAGAATCTCTCAAAACACTTTCTTCCCAAGCACACCACTTACATCCCATTCATTCCCTCGTCGTACAACACCCATTCCATCCAAATCTCTAAAACAGGCATATATATCGCAGTCACACAACACATGCACCCAATCCGCACGCTCATACCCACACACACACAGACCGGGGTCCTTAACAAGTTCCTCGAGAAGAGGAATGCGTTCAGGGACCCATGGCCAGTCAGTACTCGGAGTAGTACAGTAGTACACGATCAAATATTATGTCGCTCATACGAACATACTGCTTTATCTAACTATAATCAGCGATGTTATTATCTATTCTACCGCAGAAAAACCATCCCGAGGGTTCAACGGTGCGCGCCAATGACTTATTTTATTAGCAATATATTGTTACACGGCGTACGTTTATAAGCTAATGTTAATAAATATAAATATCATATATTATTACGTTAAAATAACAAAATAAATAAATAAATAAATAGATTGATAGTAGAAGTGCGTTAAGTAAAAAATATTCGAGAGCCATTTTTTTGGTTGCGAAATAGTTGGCTTTTTAACTGCAATATCCTATTCACTGATTTCGAGGGCCTATCACTATGAGTTTTGCTAATTTATGAATTTTTTTAATGTTGCCACAAATTATTACAAAAAAAAAATATTTTTAATACATTGGATTACTCTCTTAATTATTTACATGATAAGATATATGTATAATTTTGTATATTTTCAGTAGAAATTATAACTCTTTATGATTTAATGAAATATATATTATTTCTTTGTTTTAGTTCGTTGAATTAAAAGGCTCTGTTTTCAAGAAATTTGATAAAGGAAACCTCTTTCAATTATCATGCAGTGATGTGAGGGAACGCTTTCATCTGACAGTGCTCCTTTTTGCAGTTACCTTACAAACCATGAAAGAATATGCATGGAGAACAGATCGTTTAGCTGTTCTTCTTCCAGACTGTATATTATTATTGTTGGCAGAAGTTTTAGTCGATTGGGTAAGAATTTGATTTTATCTACAAATAATTGCTACCTTCGACCATGCAATTGACACTTGAAGCACATGTACCATTTTTCGAAAGTACCAATTTTGTTCAATCACCTTCACTTTTCGTAAAAATTTATTTTGCGATTTTTAACAGGCTGTATCTTAGTGAAAAATGGTCGTACAGGAAACAAAAAAAAAAACTTTTGAAGCTTAAAAACTCTAGTTATAAGATTTGAAACTTAAGGGGATGCCGAACATAAATTCCGCCCTCTACTATACCGACGATTTTCTATACCTTTTGCTAACCTCTAAGGCAACTTTAATTTTTCAAATAATTTTGAAACGGCTTTCTTAAAGGCATTTCTGATTGCATCAAAACATTATTTATAATACGTAGAATGTGCGTAGACTTCTTTTTTGGCTGATTTCAATTCCAATTGAAAAATAAGTCAGTATTTTCAGCAATAGGAAATGAAATCAGCAAAAAAAGAAGTCTACGCACATTCTACGAATTATAAATAATATTTTGATGCAATCAGAAATGCCATTAATAAAGCCGTTTCAAAATTATTTGAAAAATCAAATTTACATTAGATGCTGTAGCAGAGAATATAGAGAATCGTCGGTACCGTAGAGCGCGGAATTTATGTTCGGCATATCCTTAAATATTTTTCGAAGGATTGGGAGTTCTGCAATCCTTAGATAAAGATAAAAAAAAAAATTGCCAAATTTTTGCATATTTTTTCTTGCTTTACAGACATGGAAAATTTTTTTCAAGCTAAACCAAAGCATAGGTCGCATAGCCTGTTTATTCAGCTTTAATTTGCACTTTTACTAGACCGTATACGATCATTTGTCTTCGAGATATCGAATTTTGAGTGCTAAAAGATCCTTTTTCATTCAACTGCCGATATCTTTGGAACTACTGGTCGCCCAGCGATCGGACGGAGGGTTTCGTTTTCTGCAGAAAATTTCCTATAAAAATCTGACATGGTTAATTTAAAAAAAATGTTTCCACCTGTAACGTTAACGTGAAAAAAGAGCAAAAAAATGCCATTTACCCGCTTTTTGGTTAATCGACTGCATCTTTGTCAATATTGGGCGGAGAGCTTAAGTCATAGAAAAATTCTTTAGAATAATATATCCCGAAGAACCCCCTAAATTTTTAAATCGATCGGTTCAGCGGTTTTTCTGGATCGATCGATTGAAATTTCGAAAAAATTAAGGGAACAGGGTTTTTGTTCCTTAAACTAAGCTTAATATTTTTAAAAATCAATAATTTCTTTTTTTTTTAATTGTTACTTAATTTTATGTTTTTGAAAGTTTAATTAAGAACAAAAAAGTCCAAACAAATATATTTTAAAAATTTCCAAAATTTTGAAAAAAAAATTTTTTAATTTAAAAAAAAATTGAAAAAAAGTTAAGAGGCCATATCTGACTTACCTCGCTCAAGCTATGGACATATTTAAATCTTTATTTTCCGTAAAAAATTTTTCTTGAATATGAAAATTTAAGGTGACCCATAAGGTGCACCCTGCACTCGGTGTGCGAAATTGTGAGCAACAAATTTCTTACCTTTTTTGCAGAGTCATCACGTGTTAAAAAACAGTTTTTTTGGAAAACTTTTCAATTTTTTTGGTAAAAAAAAAACAACCAACAGTTTTTTTCAAAATACCTTTTTTCGTAAATTTAAAGAAAAAATTACTGACCGCAGCTTTTCAAATTCCATTTACGCCATAATGCCCCTCAGGCGACATTTATCTGCCTCAGAAGTCGCTCAGCTAGTGACACTTGTTCAGGAGGGGTACTAATATCGGCAGGTTGATGAACGACTCGGCGTAAGTGCTTCGGTTGTATCGCGTGCCTATAACCGATATCTCGAAGACAAATGGTCGTATCCGTTCTAGTAATAAAGCAAATTGAAGCTGAATAATCAGGCTATACGACCTATGCTTTGGTTTAGCTTGAAAAAATTTTTCCATGTCCATAAAGCGAGAAAAAAAAATGCATTTGGCAATTTCTTTTTTTTTTTTTTGAGTTTATGTAAGAATTGCAGAACTACCAATCCTTCGAAAAATATTTAAGTTAAAAATCTGATAACTAGAGTTTATAAACTTCAAAAGGTTTTTTTTTTGTTTCCTGTACGACCATATTTCACTGAGATACAACCTCTTAAAAATCGCCAAAATATTTAGGCCTTCCACAAGTCGTATAAAAAATCTAGTGCGCGGTAAATGTGCTGGAAGGAGATTCTCTTCTTCTGTATCTTTTCTACTTGTGTAAATGTCACTGGGGTGAAAACCTACTTTCTCGCAGTTATATCGTAATGTATTAGTACACTAGTATTAGTGTAAAGTGATGTCAGAATCCCTCCAGTTTTTCGACCAATGATACATGAACCGCAAAGTGCTGATTTCATGGCCTTGATAAAAGAATAATGAGTTGCACTTGTGAAAGAAGTATTGCTTTATGAAATGTATGCCTTACTCATTTCATATTACTTTTTAAATTTGTACTTATTTTAGAATGTTTGTTTCCTTTTTTACAGATAAAAAATAAGTAAATATAATTTTCAAAATATAAAATGTGGTATAAAAGAAATTGTCTTAAAACTATGTAACAGAGATGTTTCCTATATACTAAGAAACACTTCTGTCACAGGAGAAAATTAGGACACGTTTGTATATTTATATATACTCGCGTTCAAGCGATCGCGACGATCGGAGAGCGAGTGCGCTCCGAAACGTGCCCTCTCCGAGGGTTTCCTCTCCCGAGGCCGTCCCCCGCCGAGCACTCTCTCCTACCGAGCGAGAGCGCGATTGCGGTAATTATAAACCACGACTTAGGCGTATTCGGCAGTTCACTCGACGGACTGAGCCGAGCCTCTTGAGCATAGGGCTATCGCGCGTTATGAGCGCGGATCAGATGAACTCGCGCGCTTCGAAATAATATGTTACATATGTTACTTCGCGAATATTGACTCGAAAGAAAAAATAAAATGAATAATTCCGTCAAAATATTAATGCGAGTCATTTTCTATTTTTTGTTACAGCACTAAAGATAACCGCTAAGACGTCTCGTAGATTTTATTGTAAACTTTTTTGTAATTTTATATACAGGGTGATTCATTTTAATTGCCCCAGGCAAATATCTCGAAAAGTACGGGAGATGGAAAAAAACGTTGAATGTAAAAGTTGTAGGGTTCAGAGGGGGAAATCCAATGGTGACCTTGACCATGAACTTGGGGTCAAGTTTCAAGGTCATTTCAAAGTCAAAGTAGTTTTTTTTAAATAGGAACACCAACTTTTGACCTCGGAAATTAAAAGAGCGGAAAATTTTACATTCAAACATGATGTTATGTCATGGGGTCCAGTTGACCTCTGCAGTCGCATCAATTATCTTAGTCGACGCGGCGAGCGCGGAGCGACTACTATGTCACGGTAGCCGGACCGCGGTGTCAGCAAGCGAAGCGGTGAGCCATGAGGCATAAGGAGGCGGCGCGCGATGAGTCGATACTGGTTTTTAACGCGATAGTATGAATAATGCTATGACGTACTGACAGAGATGCTTGGTATTGATCTGTATCAATAATTTTCTCTAGCAAATCTAATAGGCAATCATAATATCCCCAGAGCGTTTATTCTGCAATATCTCTTTCGTCAAAAAATTTAGTCAGAAAGCTCAAAAAAATTTGTGATTATTATCAAAATGGCAGACTATCCTCCGACAGAAATCATCAATATGATTATTGTTTATGGTTTTTGTGGGAACAATGCAAGAGAAGCAGCTCGACAGTATGCAGAACGATATCCGAATAGACGTCATTCTGACCCCAAAACTATTTTGCGACTGATAGAAAGAGGTAGGGCTGGAGAGCTAAAACGTAAATGCAGGAAGAAACCTTTAAACAATGACGAAGCTATTATTGTAACAGTCCTTGGGATGGTAGTCATGAATCCGCACATAAGTCAACGACAAATTAGTAGAGAGTTGGATATATCACAGGCAACAGTTTGTAGAATTTTGCGAGCGAATCACTATCATCCTTACCATATCTCATTTATTCAGTCCCTTTCTGATGAAGATAAAGTTTTGCGGGTGAGATTCTGCAGATGGGCTTTGGGTCAACAGGCTGATCACATGTTCTTCTTCCATGCCATGTTTAGTGACGAGGCTATATTTCAAAGTGATGGAGAACTGAACCGTCATAATAGTCATTATTATTCTGAAAATAATCCTCATTGGGTTCGTCATGTAGATCATCAACATCGATGGAAGGTAACAGTTTGGTGTGGTATTCTAAATGGCCATATTATAGGCCCTTACTTCTTTGACGGAAATGTTACACAACAAGCATATTTACACTTACTGCAAAATGAGTTACCTGCTATGTTACAAGAAGTAGATGAAGCGATCATTGAAAGGATGTGGTTACAACAGGATGATGCGCCAGCACATTTCGCCCGTATTCTGAGAGAATTCTTAAATTTAAATTACCCAAATCGCTGGATTGCCCGAGGTGGGCCTGTAGCTTGGCCACCAAGATCACCGGATCTGACGCCGCTAGATTTTTTTCTGTGGGGATATTTGGAAAATATTGTTTATTCGACTGTTCTTATGACACCAGAAGACCTCAAAGAAAGGATCAGACAGGCGTGTCAAAGCATACCAGAGAACGTACTCAGAAAAACTGTAAATGCATTCGAAAGACGAGTACGGCTATGTATTGATCAAAATGAAGGCACATTCGAAAATTTACGTTAGACCGAGTATTTTAGAACGTGCGTATGTATTTCAATACGTAGCCCAGTCTGCTACAACTGACAGGAAAGTTTCATCATTCACCCTTGACTAGTTGGATGATCACACCATGTTGCCTTAATTATTTAGCTGCATCAGCTACCGTCCACTTTAAAAGGCTGCATAAGCGCCCATTTTGCCTTAAATGGCTGGCTGGGCAACCATCTTACCTTCATTGGTTGGATGAACATCAATCTTGCTTTAAATGGTTGGATGAGCATCCATCAAAACCTTAAATAACCAGGTACATGCTCAGAGTCATTAATGCATTTCACCCTCAGTAACCTACAAATTTGGTATTTAAAGTTTTTCTCAACCTTGCTTTTTTCAAGATATTGGCCTACGAATTGTGTAGACAGCTTGATTTGATCTTGATGCGACTGCAGAGGTCAACTGGACCCCATGACATAACATCATGTTTGAGTGTAAAATTTTCCGCTCTTTTAATTTCCGAGGTCAAAAGTTGGTGTTCCTATTTAAAAAAACTACTTTGACTTTGAAATGACCTTGAAACTTGACCCCAAGGTCATGGTGAAGGTCACCATTGGATTTCCCCCTCTGAACCCTGCAACTTTTACATTTAACGTTTTTTTCCATCTCCCGTACTTTTCGAGATATTTGCCTGGGGCAATTAAATTGAATCACCCTGTATATTATGTTTTGAATAAACCAATTAGTAAAATTAAATTTGCATAATTGTTTATACAGTTTAATTAAATAATCGTTAATAATTGTTATGAGCTTGGATATTTTTTTTTTTAGTTTCGATTGCGCATTGAGCAATCGAAAGTGGATTCAACAGGCGTATTGAGCCTGTTCGAGAGTAGCGAAGTCAAGCGTAATGAGCTTGCCTTCGTCGTGTATTTTACCCATCCTTGTACCATAGAAAATCCAGATTGTTACAACTACTATATATGAGACAATCTCTTTTGCTCAATTAATTGTTTTTTTATTGGTCCTAAGACAAATGTAACTTAAGTTGAGCATGACTGTTCCTTAAAATTTAGGATTTTCCGGTTTCTAAAAATTTTGTAAGGATCAAAATTTTTACTTCATTACGTGATTGGTGTTCTAAATTATTTTGCCGGTGTCAAATATTGTATTGTAATGGTTATTCGTATGCAAAGTTGTGATCTAGTCAGCAAAGCGATACTTTCTACATTAGTGCAACTGAAAGCCAATAAAGTGTTTATTTAAAGAAATGTATTTGTAATAATACTTTGTAGGTAAAGCACGCTTTTATCACACGATTCAATGAATTACGGTCAACTGTTTACAGAGAATACACAATAAGCTTGGCTTACGACATGGCTCAGACAAGACAAGAAACGGCTTTTTCTGATCCTTCAGATCTAGTAGCTAGACGAATGGGATTTATTCCGCTGCCTTTGAGTGTTGCAGTTGCACGAGTTTTATGTACAACTTTAAATCCATCGATAAAATTAGTCAATGTTTTACTAATCATTTTGGTATATTTGATTTTAATTTCACTGCGAGTTTTGATAAGTCTAATAATATTAGGACGCGCCTGTGATCTTATACATTCGCATACTGAGTCAAATAATAGTGAATACAATAAAGCGTATGAAGAAAAATATAATTTTTGTCAGTGTGCGCATAAAGTTAATTCCATCGTCCGTTCCAATTGTTCATCTACTTTTACAAATAGTTCTGTTTGTTTAAATAATGCGTTTTTGAGTGACATAATGCTGAAATCAGACAGAAAAAAATGCTTTCAAAACTCTGCATATTTGGATAACATGAAATTGATCCAAATGGACACTTCCTTATCAAAAAATATGATTCGAGCTGGCAGTGAGCCATTATTATCACGATAACTATTGTTAAAATTTAATCATTGTGCTAATAAGTTGCCATAATAATAATTAAACCTCAGCATTGTATAAAATACAATTAATGAAATAAAAACTGTTATGAATCTCTATATATTATAAACATGTACACCCTCCTCTGTTGATATGGTAATTATCCCCGTTGCTATGATAATTAGCACTTGCTACAACAACATGCTACCCTTGCAGTTTTCTACAGAAGTGTTCACTATAGAGTTGCATTGCGATAGTTGTGATATAGTATTTCAAGGTCCCCGTACTATTCACTAACGGACCAACAGAATGTCTTTTCTTCTACTCGAATTCGCTACATTAACCGCAAAAAAGCTCCCAAACCCTTATCTCACGCGAATTCGTCACCGTAAAACCTCACTAATTATTTAAAGGGCGCCAGGTGCTTGCGCACCGCCTTGGTCCGATTGTCCGGCTGGCTCAGACTCAAGGGTGGTCGTTGACGCACCGAGTCCGGGGATGTCCTCGGCGACTGAGGCAAAACGGCTCTGCACTGCTTTTCCGCTACCGCTGTCGCTGGAGCTAACCGCCGCCCCGTGATTGCTGGAAAACACGCTCAAATCACAGACATCAAAGGGGGAAAACGGTAGAAGCACTCAAATAAATCACTCACTCGAATTCAACTAAATCCACTATATTCAATTCTGTGTGTATTACACGGGCCACAGTGCAGTGTATCGCGTCCACAAAACCGTTGCGCGAGTGTGCGCGCACCGAACCGACCAATTTTCCGTCGACTATCCTCACCACTAAACTCCACGACTTCACGAATCTCCAACAACTCCGAACACTTGTAACAACTAACCTACTAATCTAAAAGCTTCACGAACTACTACTACCTCTCTAACTCCACTAAACTTCCTTACAACTACCTCCACAAATCTACCGAACTACTCTACAAAACTACTCTCCCCAACTTCGAAAAACTGCTAGAAAAAAACTCTCAAGCGTGGCGTCAGTATCAATACTTATTCCAGAATGGCGGTTTAAATTGCAAAACCGCCGTTCTGTCCGCGTCTCGGATTCTCTCTCTCTTTCTCGCGCACATCAAACATATGTTTACGATCGGCGCACAGGTTCGCGCGTCGATCGCGAATTCCCGACACGAACGCCCTCCCGAACCTGAGGTCGCGGCGGAGGCGAGCACCTGCATAAGAGCCACGGTGACCACAAGTCTAACGCGCCATCTCTCAAGGCTCTACGATGCATAGGAGCGGAGATCGGTCGTTTCTCTCTCGCTCCTGTGGGCGCGTGGATCGCCCTCTCTCTCTCTCGCACATAGCGCGCCGTCTCTCTCGCTCCGCGCGCTCCCTCTCTCTCCGGCCGCGCGCACTCCCTCTCTCACGCCTAGCGGTCGCCCCTCCCTCGCGCCTACTCAGTTTCCGCCGGCCGAGCAACACGTGCTCGACCGGCTCGCGCGTCGGGCTGCCTCCCGCTGCACAACTCTCTCTCATTCATTCTCGTCTCGGCCTCGAGCACCAGGTACATAGTCATATATTCCTTTCCTCGTCACGTCGAGCCTGCCTGCATACAAAAATATTGCAAGACAACTCAACGGCGACAAATTCCCTTCCGTCATCAATATTCTAAATTAACAAATAAAACTCCCTCACATAGTAAGAAGTACTTCTAGCAGCTAATTTCGAACAGCACTGACTCAAGGTAGTACATTTCTATTCATTCGGTAATATTAGGTAGTCGATGCCAGAGCGGAAATGCACCAGTGGCCTTTCCTCGAGGACATTCTGGCATCGCACCTAGGATTAGCGGCCCGTTGCACTTTTTCTCCTTATCATTCATCTACCTTCAAACTATACGCGCACACACACACTTGTTTCAAATAAATTAAATTACCCGATTGAAAATATATAAAGCTGCTCCTTATCCAATCAAAACGTCTACCGCTTCTGGCAGTTTAAAATAAAGATCTTTTAGTCTTATATTAGCTGGAATTTTTATTAATTCCCCTGAGAAAATTTCATCAGGAACGTGATCGGCGGGAGTCGGTGCTTGGAGCTCGTAACGAGCAGACGTGTTTACACGACGCTCTTGATTCCCAAATATCGGTTTGTGTTCCTTAACGAGTTTTATGTGTGAACCTGCTGACGAGTAATCGGCCGTATCAATTCTATAACGTTTCCGCGCCGCTGCCCCCTTCCGCAGCGGAGCATCGCCATGCAGTCCACCAACGCAAAGGGAGGATCCGACGATGGGCCTTCTATTATTTCCAGCATCACATCTTCCAAAGATATCTCTCAGTTGCCTAACTCCAGTTCTCCACAAAGTTAAAAAAAAGTATTCAGAAGTCACAACTCTAAGGCCCAAAAAGGGAATGCAGTGATCATCGAATCGGTCGAAGGTCTTACTATAGATGACTATTTGGACCGATTAGAAAACTTCATCAATCTAACTAATGTCAGATATGTGTCGAAAATCTCCGGAGGTAGAGTGTGTGTTTACCTTGTGAATCAAGACACATTAATTCTTTGCGAAATAAAGTGATCACAGTCAAAACATTTACATTAACAATAAAACCGCTGATTAGCAACAAAAAACGAGCAGTCATCTCCAACGTTCATCCCTTAATGAATATATCATTTCATCTTTAGAATCTAAAGGTACTGCAATTGTATCTAATATATGTCTTTCCGCCGACAACATTACATTAAAGAAGAACATGTATCCCTACTGCCGGACCCATTACAGTTTTCCAAAGAAGATACCACGTACTGGACCTATTTGTCAGCAGACCTAGCAGCATGCTTTATTTGTAAACAGTCAAGGCATATTGCGAAAGCCTGTCCGTCTACCTACTCAAATCAGGGACCGACGCAACCAAGTCTTCAGGCTGGAGCTTCTTCATCTCCTCAGGATTAACATCTACCAACCGCAATAAATAATAATATAAATTTAACCTAACAACAAGAACAAATATCAAAGAGAGCTCTTTCTATCTCCAGTAGTGAGAAAACTCATACTAACAACTTTTTATCTTCAGATAATGCCAATTTCGGCTTTACATTAGTCAACAAAAGTAAACGAAGAAAAAAAAGTTCAACTGTCTCTACAGATATACTCAAAATTGATGAAGCTCTAAATCAAACTACCGATGTTTTTGAAAGTACTGACTCCAACAAAATTACGTATATCCAATTCTTGGAATTAAGAGAGAGAGAGAGAGAGAGACGTCTCCCTAGGAAAATTTTTACTAAAATTTTTACTCCATTAATATCCACACAGACTCCAAATATGATATGATGTAGAGGATGTCCAGGTGCCCAGGAACACCCTCAGGATGACGGGACATCGTCTACAGGGAAGCCAACCACCGTCTTGGTCATTGAGAAAAAAATCGGGAGCTATTCCTGTATACGATGTCCAGGTGCCCAGGAACACCGACTGGACGACGCGACGTCGTCTACAGGGAAGCCCTCCACGCACTAATACATTGAAAATTAAATCGGGCGCTGTTCCTGTAGAGGATGTCCAGGTGCCCAGGTACATCCTCAGGACGACGGGACGTCGTCTACAGAGAAGCCAACCACGATCTAGGTCATTGAGAAAAATATCGGGCGCTGCTTCTGTAGATGATGTCCAGGTATCCAGGAACACCCTTAGGATGACGGGACGTCGTCTACAGGGAAGCCAACCACGATCTTGGTCATTGAGAAAAAAATCAGGCGGTGTTCCTGTATACGATGTCCAGGTGCCCAGGAACACCCTCAGGATGACGGGACGTCGTCTACAAGGCAGCCCTCCCCGCACTAAGTCATTGAAAAACAAATTGGGGGTGTTCCTGTAGAGGATGTCCAGGTGCCCAGGAACACCCTCAGGAGGACGCGACGTCGTCCACAGGGCAGCCCTCCCCGCACTAATACATTGAAAATTAAATCGGGCGCTGTTCCTGTAGAGGATGTCCAGGTACCCAGGAACACCCTCAGGATGACGGGACATCGTCTACAGGGAAGCCAAGCACGGTCTTGGTCATTGAGAAAAATATCGGGCGCTGCTTCTGTAGATGATGTCCAGGTATCCAGGAACACCCTTAGGATGACGGGACGTCGTCTACAGGGAAGCCCACCCCGCACTTAGTCATTGAAAAACAAATCGGGTGCTGTTCCTGCAGACGATGTCGAGGTGCCCATTAACACCCTCAGGACGACGCGACGTTGTCTACAGGGAAGCCCTCCCCGCACTAAGTCATTGAAAAACAAATTGGGGGTGTTGCTGTAGACGATGTTCAGGTGCCCAGGAACACCCTCAGGACGACGGGACGTCGTCTACAAGGCAGCCCACCCCGCACTAGGTCATTGAGAAAAAAATCGGGCGCTGCTTCTGTAGACGATGTAAGGTGTCCAGGAACACCGTCAGGACAACGCGCCGTCGTCTACAGGGAAGCCAACCACGATCTTGGTCATTGAAAAACAAATTGGTGGGTGTTCCTGTAGAGGATATCCAGGTGTCCAGGAACACCCTCAGGACGACGGGACGTCGTCTACAAGGCAGCCCACCCCGCACTAGGTCATTGAGAAAAAAATCAGGCGCTGTTACTGTATACGATGTCCAGGTGCCAAAGAACACCCTCAGCATGACGGGACGTCGTCCACAGGGAAGCCAACCGCGATTTTGGTCATTGAGAAAAAAATCGGGTACTGTTCCTGTAGACCATGTCCGGGTGTCCAGGAACACCCTCAGGACGACGCGTCGTCGTCTACAGGGAAGCCCTCTCCGCACAAAGTCATTGAAAATAAAATCGGGCTCTGTTCCTGTATACGATGTTCAGGTGCCCAGGAACACCCTCAGGACGACGGGACGTCGTCTACAAGGCAGCCCACCCCGCACTAGGTCATTGAGAAAAAAATCGGGTACTGTTCCTGTAGACCATGTCCAGGTGTCCAGGAACACCGTCAGGACAACGCGACGTCGTCTACAGGGAAGCTAACCACGATCTTGGTCATTGAAAAACAAATTGGTGGGTGTTCCTGTAGAGGATGTCCAGGTGCCCAGGAACATCCTCAGGACGACGGGACGTCGTCTACAGAGAAGCCAACCACGATCTTGGTCATTGAGAAAAATATCGGGCGCTGCTTCTGTAGATGATGTCCAGGTATCCAGGAACACCCTTAGGATGACGGGACGTCGTCTACAGGGAAGCCAACCACGATCTTGGTCATTGAAAAACAAATTGGTGGGGGTTCCTGTAGAGGATGTCCAGGTGTTCAGGAACACCGTCAGGACGATGCGACGTCGTCTACAAGGCAGCCCACCCCGCACTAGGTCTTTGAAAACCAAATTGAGGGGTGTTGCTGTAGACGATGTCCAGGTGCCCAGGAACACCCTCAGAACGACGGGACGTCGTCTACAAGGCAGCCCACCCCGCACTAGGTCATTGAGAAAAAGATCGGGCGCTGTTCCTGTATACGATGTCCAGGTGCCAAAGAACACCCTCAGGACGACGGGACGTCGTCTACAATGCTGCCCACCACGATCTTTGTCATTGAGAAAAATATCAGACACTGCTTCTGTAGACGATGTAAGGTGTCCAGGAACACAGCCAGGATGACGGGACGTCGTTTACAAGGCAGCCCACCCCGCACTAGGTCATTGAGAAAAAAAATCGGGCGCTGTTCCTGTATACGATGTCCAGGTGCCAAAGAACACCCTCAGGACGACGGGACGACGTCTACAGGGAAGCCAACCGCGATTTTGGTAATTGAGAAAAAAATCGGGTACTGTTCCTGTAGACCATGTCCAGGAGTCCAGGAACACCGTCAGGACGACGCGACGTCGTCTACAGGGAAGCCAACCCCGATCATGGTCATTGAAAAACAAATTGGTGGGTGTTCCTGTAGACCATGTCCAGGTGCCCATTAACACCCTCAGGACGACGGGACGTCGTCTACAGGGAAACCGACCGCGATTTTGGTAATTGAAAAAAAAAAAGTCGGGTACTGTTCCTGTAGACCATGTCCAGGTGTCGAGGAACACCGTCAGGACGACGCGACGTCGTCTACAGGGAAGCCCTCTCCGCACAAAGTCATTGAAAATAAAATCGGGCTCTGTTCCTGTATACGATGTCTAGGTGACCAGGATCACCGTTAGGACGACGAGACCTCGTCTACAAGGCAGCCCACCCCGCACTAGGTCATTGAGAAAAAAATCGGGCGCTGTTCCTGTATAAGATGTCCAGGGGCCAGGGAACACCCTCAGGATGACGGGACGTCGTCTACAGGGAAGCAAACCGCGATTTTGGTCATTGAGAAAAAAATCGGGTACTGTTCCTGTAGACCATGTCCAGGTGTCCAGGAACACCGTCAGGACAACGCGACGTCGTCTACTGGGAAGCTAACCACGGTCTTGGTCATTGAAAAGCAAATTGGTGGGTGTTCCTGTAGAGGATGTCCAGGTGCCCAGGAACACACTCAGGACGACGGGAGGTCGTCTACAGGGAAGCCAACCGCGATTTTGGTTATTGAGAAAAAAATCGGGCGCTGTTCCTGTAGACCATGTCCAGGTGCCCAGGAACACCCTCAGGACGACGGGACGTCGTCTACAGGGAAGCCAACCGCGATTTTGGTCATTGAGAAAAAAATCGGGAACTGTTCCTGTAGGCCATGTCCAGGTGTCCAGGAACACCGTCAGGACGACGGGACGTCGTTTAAAAGGCAGCCCACCCCGCACTAGGTGTTTGAGAAAAAAAATCGGGCGCTGTTCCTGTATACGATGTCCAGGTGCCAAAGAAGACCCTCAGGACGACGGGACGTCGTCTACAGGGAAACCGACCGCGATTTTGGTAATTGAAAAAAAAAAGTCGGGTACTGTTCTTGTAGACCATGTCCAGGTGTCCAGGAACACCGTCAGGACGACGCGACGTCGTCTACAGAGAAGCCCTCTCCGCACTAAGTCAGTGAGAAAAAAAATCGGGCGCTGTTCCTGTAGACCATGTCAAGGTGCCCATTAACACCCTCAGGACGACGGGACGTCGTCTACAGGGTAACCGACCGCGATTTTGGTAATTGAAAAAAAAAAGTCTGGTACTGTTCCTGTAAACCATGTCCAGGTGTCCAGGAACACATTGAGAAAAAAATCGGGCGCGTCGAGGGGCCAGGGAACAGGACGAAAAAAATCGGGAACGCAGGTGTCCAGGAACACCGTCAGGACGACGCGACGTCGACGTCGTCTACAGGGAAGCCCTCTCCGCACTAGTTCATTGAGAAAAAGATCGGGCGCTGTTCCTGTATACGAGATGTCGAGGTCTACAATGCTGCCAGGGAACACCCGATGTAAGGTGTCCAGGAACACAGCCAGGATCGACGGGACGTCGTCTACAGGGAACCCTCAGGACGACGGGACGACGTCTACAGGGAAGCCAACCGCGATTTTGGTCATTGAGAAAAAAATCGGGTACTGTTCCTGTAGACCATGTCCAGGAGTCCAGGAACACCGTCAGGACGACGCGACGTCGTCTACAGGGAAGCCAAACCCGATCATGGTCATTGAAAAAACAAATTGGTGGGTGTTCCTGTAGACCATGTCCAGGTGCCCATTAACACCCTCAGGACGACGGGACGTCGTCTACAGGGAAACCGACCGCGATTTTGGTAATTGAAAAAAAAAAGTCGGGTACTGTTCCTGTAGACCATGTCCAGGTGTCGAGGAACACCGTCAGGACGACGCGACGTCGTCTACAGGGAAGCCCTCTCCGCACAAAGTCATTGAAAATAAAATCGGGCTCTGTTCCTGTATACGATGTCTAGGTGACCAGGATCACCGTTAGGACGACGAGACCTCGTCTACAAGGCAGCCCACCCCGCACTAGGTCATTGAGAAAAAAATCGGGCGCTGTTCCTGTATAAGATGTCCAGGGGCCAGGGAACACCCTCAGGAGACGGGACGTCGTCTACAGGGAAGCCAACCGCGATTTTGGTCATTGAGAAAAAAATCGGGTACTGTTCCTGTAGACCATGTCCAGGTGTCCAGGAACACCGTCAGGACAACGCGACGTCGTCTACAGGGAAGCTAACCACGGTCTTGGTCATTGAAAAGCAAATTGGTGGGTGTTCCTGTAGAGGATGTCCAGGTGCCCAGGAACACACTCAGGACGACGGGAGGTCGTCTACAGGGAAGCCAACCGCGATTTTGGTTATTGAGAAAAAAATCGGGCGCTGTTCCTGTAGACCATGTCCAGGTGCCCAGGAACACCCTCAGGACGACGGGACGTCGTCTACAGGGAAGCCAACCGCGATTTTTGGTCATTGAGAAAAAAATCGGGAACTGTTCCTGTAGGCCATGTCCAGGTGTCCAGGAACACCGTCAGGACGACGGGACGTCGTTTAAAAGGCAGCCCACCCCGCACTAGGTGTTTGAGAAAAAAAATCGGGCGCTGTTCCTGTATACGATGTCCAGGTGCCAAAGAAGACCCTCAGGACGACGGGACGTCGTCTACAGGGAAACCGACCGCGATTTTGGTAATTGAAAAAAAAAAGTCGGGTACTGTTCTTGTAGACCATGTCCAGGTGTCCAGGAACACCGTCAGGACGACGCGACGTCGTCTACAGAGAAGCCCTCTCCGCACTAAGTCAGTGAGAAAAAAAATCGGGCGCTGTTCCTGTAGACCATGTCAAGGTGCCCATTAACACCCTCAGGACGACGGGACGTCGTCTACAGGGTAACCGACCGCGATTTTGGTAATTGAAAAAAAAAAGTCTGGTACTGTTCCTGTAAACCATGTCCAGGTGTCCAGGAACACCGTCAGGACGACGCGACGTCGTCTACAGGGAAGCCCTCTCCGCACTAGTTCATTGAGAAAAAAATCGGGCGCTGTTCCTGTATAAGATGTCGAGGGGCCAGGGAACACCCTCAGGATGACGGGACGTCGTCTACAGGGAAGCCAACCGCGATTTTGGTCATTGAGAAAAAAATCGGGAACTGTTCCTGTAGGCCATGTCCAGGTGTCCAGGAACACCGTCAGGACGACGCGACGTCGTCTACAGGGAAGCCCTCCTCGCACTAAGTCAATGAGAAAAAAATCGGGTGCTGTTCCTGTAGACAATGTCCAAGTGCCCAGGAACACCCTCAGGACGACGCGACGTCGTCTACAAGGCAGCCCACCCCGCACTAAGTCTTTGAAAAACAAATTGAGGGGTGTTGCTGTATACGATGTCCAGGTGCCAAAGAAGACCCTCAGGACGACGGGACGTCGTCTACAGGGAAACCGACCGCGATTTTGGTAATTGAAAAAAAAAAGTCGGGTACTGTTCTTGTAGACCATATCCAGGTGTCCAGGAACACCGTCAGGACGACGCGACGTCGTCTACAGAGAAGCCCTCTCCGCACTAAGTCAGTGAGAAAAAAAATCGGGCGCTGTTCCTGTAGACCATGTCAAGGTGCCCATTAACACCCTCAGGACGACGGGACGTCGTCTACAGGGTAACCGACCGCGATTTTGGTAATTGAGAAAAAAATCGGGAACTGTTCCTGTAGGCCATGTCCAGGTGTCCAGGAACACCGTCAGGACGACGGGACGTCGTTTAAAAGGCAGCCCACCCCGCACTAGGTGTTTGAGAAAAAAATCGGGCGCTGTTCCTGTATACGATGTCCAGGTGCCAAAGAAGACCCTCAGGACGACGGGACGTCGTCTACAGGGAAACCGACCGCGATTTTGGTAATTGAAAAAAAAAAGTCTGGTACTGTTCCTGTAAACCATGTCCAGGTGTCCAGGAACACCGTCAGGACGACGCGACGTCGTCTACAGGGAAGCCCTCTCCGCACTAGTTCATTGAGAAAAAAATCGGGCGCTGTTCCTGTATAAGATGTCGAGGGGCCAGGGAACACCCTCAGGATGACGGGACGTCGTCTACAGGGAAGCCAACCGCGATTTTGGTCATTGAGAAAAAAATCGGGAACTGTTCCTGTAGGCCATGTCCAGGTGTCCAGGAACACCGTCAGGACGACGCGACGTCGTCTACAGGGAAGCCCTCCTCGCACTAAGTCAATGAGAAAAAAATCGGGTGCTGTTCCTGTAGACAATGTCCAAGTGCCCAGGAACACCCTCAGGACGACGCGACGTCGTCTACAAGGCAGCCCACCCCGCACTAAGTCTTTGAAAAACAAATTGAGGGGTGTTGCTGTATACGATGTCCAGGTGCCAAAGAACACCCTCAGGACGACGGGACGTCGTTTACAAGGCAGCCCACCCCGCACTAAGTCTTTGAAAAACAAATTGGGGGGTGTTGCTGTAGACGATGTCCAGGTGCCCAGGAAACACCCTCAGGACGACGGGACGTCGTTTAAAAGGCAGCCCACCCCGCACTAGGTCATTGAGAAAAAAAATCGGGCGCTGTTCCTGTATACGATGTCCAGGTGCCAAAGAACACCCACAGGACGACGGGACGTCGTCTACAGGGAAGCCAACCGCGATTTTGGTCATTGAGAAAAAAATCGGGTACTGTTCCTGTAGACCATGTCCAGGAGTCCAGGAACACCGTCAGGACGACGCGACGTCGTCTACAGGGAAGCCCTCCTCGCACTAAGTCTATGAGAAAAAAATCGGGCGCTGTTCCTGTAGACAATGTCTAGGTGCCAAAGAACACCCTCAGGACTACGGGACGTCGTCTACAAGGCAGCCCTCCTCGCACTAAGTCAATGAGAAAAAAATCGGGCGCTGTTCCTGTAGACAATGTCCAGGTGTCCAGGAACACCGTCAGGACGACGGGACGTCGTCTACAGGGAAGGCAACCGCGATTTTGGTCATTGAAAAAAAAAATCGGGTACTGTTCCTGTAGACCATGTCCAGGTGTCCAGGAACACCGCCAGGACGACGCGAAGTCGTCTACAGGAAAGCCCTCCCCGCACTAAGTCATTGAAAATAAAATCGGGCTCTGTTCCTGTATACGATGTCTAGGTGTCCAGGATCACCGTCAGGACGACGGGACGTCGTCTACAATGCTGCCCAACACAATCATGGTCATTGAGAAAAATATCGGGCGCTGCTTCTGTAGACGATGTCTAGGTGTCCAGGATCACCGCCAGGACGACGGGACGTCGTCTACAGGGAAGCCAACCCTGCACTTGGTCATTGAGAAAAAAATCGAAGCGGAAAAAATCTTCCTGGACCAAGTTACATCATCTACAAGTATCGTCGGTCAAAGACGTGAAAAGTGGTCGGAAAAAAAAAACCCTGGAATTAAGCTACTTAATATAATAGAAGATATATGTGTTTTTCATTTTCTACTTTGAATATATGATTTAGTTTAACATTTAGTGTTCATTCTGTAGCTTTAGCACGATCTTTTCAAGATTCGTGCAATTTATTATTCTATTATCATTTATTAATTTAATAATCTTATTCGTATTCCTTTTTTTAGGTATTTGTTTTGTTATATTGTCTTCTATATTTGATTCTTCTTTTTCCTCTCTTTGTTATATAATTATTCTAGGTCTATTATTAGTCTGGAAATTTTTTATCTTTCTATATTTTTAGTTTTTCTCTTTCTTTTCTTAACAGTTCTGTTAACAGTTTCTTAGTAAAAAATTTTCTTCTTTCATTGACGTTATAATTGTATGCTCATCAATATTCTGTTCTCCTAGTTCCACTAATGAGTCATTTTTTTTTCGTAGTAAATCTTTATATTTTGGTATTCTGCAACTAAATTATTTTATTTAGCATGTTGCCTATTTAATAGATTATTATTTTCATTTTCTATTTCAAATATGCTACCACGACCCGTGGAATATCACTATTTGCAGTTTACATCCTCGTGTTCACTGTAAATCACTCTTTCTTTTTATTAAAGTCACTTTTGTGGTAACAACATCACACAAAACAGACAACTGCGCTGCATTTCATTTTATTATAAGATTTGAATAGTACATTTAGAGGGATCGCCTTCGGAGAAAATCTTTTCTCTTATGTCATCATGCGGATATTGATGACGGAAGAGAACTTAGCATTGTTCTCATTTTACAATATTTACATGTAAAATCTATCTGCTTATCCTCCTTGCCTATTAATTCAAATCCTGTAGTAGTTTTTACTAGAACCAAAGATATAGTTTTACCAGTGGAAAAATTCAAAGCTTTCACTATAATCGATTTGTGTGACAGATTTCAATTATTAAAGGGTCTAGCCGGGTAAGAGGTCAAAAATGCCCCAGCCTGCATTTTTATTTGGAATTGGTAATCCGAAAGAACACTATTAAAAAATTCTCTAGATATATTTTCAGTCATTTATGTGTTGTAACGTAAAAATCTGAAAATATTTTTAGATATGTATCTTTTTGTATTAAATAACCATAATTTTTTTAGATCTTTTCAGAAAAAATTGCACTAAAAAAAGAAATGTTCTTAATATTTAACCTTTCTTTAAGCTAGGAAGAAAATTTTTGTCTAACTTTTAACTTTACTATTTCAATGTATTTTTTCTCATTCTATCAACTGCTGTAACGTTAAATATGTTATTATTTGCGGAGAATACCAAAAAATGTAAAAAACCCATTATTTAATAGATTTTTCTTAATTTTCTCGGTCGGTAGGTCGGTTAATTTTCTCGGTCTTATTTTTCACATTTTTCTCACGATGTTCCCATCTGACGGTAGCCCAGTACTTTCAGAATCATCAAAAACCATCTCAAAAGTCCCAAGAATCATTTCGTGTATGTAGAAAAGAGTGAAAATTTTGGTTTTTATTGAATTTTTGACACAAAAGATGGACGTAATTGAAAAATGCAAAAAAATTCAATTTTTCGACGATTTTGTTAGTTATAATTATTACTCCTAAAGAAAAGAAATCCCACTTTTTATGAATTAATACTCACCTTAGCAATAAAAATCGACTAACGGTTTTTCTTAAGTTCCTTTTAAGACTACTCATGTATTTGAATAAGAATGTTCATCGATCACTTCTAGGACTTTCAACATGTTTGACAATCCTAGACACTTCAGGGACTTAAACTTTGCAGGTCTTGATATCTGTGTGTACGTGTGTGTGTACGTATGTAAAATCTATACGTAACTTATACTTTTTCAATTTAAGTTTCCTTTTATAACTGGAAAGTGACAAGGCGGGCAGTTTTTTTTTTGTGAATCTTGTTACTAATGTAGTTTTCTTCCATGATGTTTAGTGATATATTTGTTATAATATTGATGAGATAAGGTTGATTAATTTGTATTTTTCTCCAGTTATAAAGTGAAATTTGCCTGTGTGATCTATTGTAATGTAATTTGCAATTACCACGGGTGCATATAAAAGTTTTTATGTCTAATGTAAGTTGTTTTATTCATATCCGATTCTCTTGGGCTTCCAAAGTAGAATATGATAATTTATTGTATTTATTATAATTCTCTTTTTTTTAATAGTTAGCTATTAAGTTAGTCTTGCGACCGTCTGCGTACGGAAGGACGCTTTATAGTCGTCCTTCAGACACACGCTGTGTCTATGGTCCTATACGCTGCTCTAGTGGCGGCTTATGAGCGCACTGGGCTGCGCGCTGCAGCCAGCGTCGTCGACTCTGCTGAGCGCCAAGCCAGCTGTTGGAAAATCCAGCTGGAGATCCAGCTGGATATTTTCAACAGGGGTGTTACTAATTGTTCCATCTGGGAATCGAGTTACTGAGAGTTAATGGAAATTATAAAAAGTAGGTATACTGCGACAAAATTTTAATGTATGTCATTAAAGAAAAATAATAAATTTTCGGAAAATGATATCGAATTTAAATTTTGGCTTTTAAATGTAGGCAATGGAAGTTTTTTTACCAAAATATGATCGCGAAAGTAAAGTAACAAAAATCCCAAGAATAATTATACAAACGAAAATATTATAGATGAAATTTTTGGTTACTTAAAAATATGAAAAATCGACATTTTTATGAAAGTGTAATTTTAACTTCAAAATCGTATAACGATGCAATCGTATACCGATACAGTCTATGAAATATTTAATCAATGACATAGCAGAAAACGATAATAATGAACATTTAGTGCTTAATTTAATAATGAAAATTTTAAATTGAAATAATAGTTTTAAAATAAAATAATGTTTATAAAAAATTATTTTCTGGAATTTGATTGTAAAAATAAACACACGGTGTTCAAAAATGAACTGGCACGACCAGTATATCCGTGTTCAGAATAACATTCTAAGCACTTTTTCACTTTTGCCATTTTTCAGAATTTGGGATAATTATGGAGTTACTGTTAATTAAAATCTACAATAATTATCCGAGTCGAGGCGCTCCTCGACTCCTCGCTGGTACGCGCCCGCACTCACAAATATAGTCGGGCGGTACTTACAGTGCTAGCAGCTTTGGCTCGTCCTAAGCTGCTACCTCGTACGCTGCTCGCCTCCTCGGGAAATCGCCTATTCCGGGGTCTCACACGCGCGCACGTCCGTCGTCGCCGACGGCTCGAGAGAATCTCGCTCCCGCGCGCCACGGCCTAACTTAACCTCTCCCCGCGAATGCTCGCGACGGTGTGCAGGTACACGATAGTACCTCGCGTCTTTATATATATATATATATATATATATATATATATATATATATATATATAGGTATCTTAATTTATATTTCGCACTTGTCGTCGAGTACCACAGCGGCTCCTGGAGGTGGAGGATGTCGAGCGAAGCTTGGCAACTGGTGCACGGCGCGAAAATAGTACGATCTCCAAGTAGATTGGAGATCGGATGGATTTTATAATTTTTTAAGCTGATCAAAAATTATATACAAAAAACGGTTTTAAAAATATGCGATTTCGAAAAAGGCTGGAGGGCTGAACCTGAGAAGGCGGGCGTCAACAGGCACGTCCGAGCTAGTACAAATCCTGGCTAAGAGTGTTTAAAAATTGTCGTTTCGGTCGTCTGTCCCGAGAGTAATAAAACGCCATCTTGCCATGGTCGGGAGAGTAGTATTTCACGTGGCCGACGTATCTGGTTTCCCCCTTTGGATTGTTCCTCTTGAACAAGTAGCTATAGTACACTTTACCAAAACTGGTAAAGTGGGTCACTAAGTCGCCGTACTTGAAGCGATCGGGCACTTTTATCGATATCACCAGTGGATATCACTGCTGGGATGGAGATTTTGTCGGTGCCGTGGAGGTCTTAGTGGATGAATTCGTGGCTGCCGTGGAGGTCTTAGTGGCTGCGGATTGCAGCGAAGGTCGGAAGTTCTTAGACTTCTTCCCATCCCCAGGAGGAATGTTTGAAGCCTCGGACGTCGAAGGCGCTGGCTCTTGTCCCGCGATCCATCGCAAGCCTCTTCTATATCCAGCACATCTTTTACCTCTGGATTTTCCTCCTCAACGTCGTCGGCCCAGTAAATGGCTTCGTCTGGGCGCTGCTCGGGCATCGCGAGCGGTATGACGGATGGATCCTGTATTACCTTACTGTTAATCATGTGTGCCCAAACGGGTATCACATTCCTGGTATACTCGTTTAAATCAGGAGGGAACGTTACGGAGGCCAACACTACACATGCTTGCTCCCCGTTCCATCGGATGGAGGTCGTTTCTGCGTACTTTTTCAGGAATTTGAGCAGTTGCTCAAAGGTACAGGGCTTCTTAAGGATGAAGACAATGGTTGCCCTGTCCACGGCATAACTTCCAGCGAACTTCTATTCCTGCATCGTGAAGTCTCTGATCTGAACGGATGGTCTAACCGATTGGATTTTGGGTGCTTCTGGATCTTTACCTAACGTATTATGGCACGTTTCAGTCTAAGCTGTAGTAGTCGGCACGTTTTTAGGTGGAGGGCAAAGATGCTTCGGTCAACATGTCGACCACAGCCAACGTGATAAATCTGTTTCTCCTGGTCGGATCGGTTTTGGTCATGAAGGAACATCTTCCTCGGCTCGGCGGGTCGTGCCCGATACAAGAGATTACTGTGGCGTAGTGCCCTCGCTGCATGTTCTTGCTCAAAATAGCAGACGTTTCCCAATCCCAGTCGTTCAAATCGATCATTCATGATGTTCAGGGTTACCGAATAATAAGGCGTGGTTTGATATTAAGAATTTATTATTATAAACTAATGGTGCGTGAAGGTGCGTACAGCTCGAGTATCGAGAGCGATCTGAAGAGCTCAATCGTCTCGGCGGCTACAACCTGCGGTGGCGCTAGTGTCGCTGGCGGTCTTACCTTGGGTCCGCTATATAACGCATGTTGTAAAATATACAATTATATGATGCGAGAGTTTTTTTTGGATTTCAACGCTTGACCTTATGAACTGGAGTTCTCCAAAATGTCGGAAGTGATCTAAAAACAACTGCTCTTGCTTCTCGGAGTTTTGGGATAGCGGGAGTCTGCAGAACAAACGGGTATACGTTTCATCTTCATGTCTTGCGGCTCGTAAGTAATCCTGGCTACCTTGGAGTTTATTCGACCGACGAGGTTTGACATTTTACTCTTCCTCTGGAACAAAAAGGGATCATGGATCTCAAGATGGGATGAGTTTGGTCTGAGGTTTATTTATAAGGAGTTATGCATCGAGTTCCTAAGAATGTCAAACAATGGTCAAACTCTCCATATCTTATCATCCAAATCAGCATTTTCTGGATTATGGTATTTTATTTTGGATTTTATCTTTTCAAATTTATTGCGACTCATTGCATTTGCAATTGTAGTAGATCTCAGAAAGTGGAGTAAATAAGTATTCCTACAAATGCATCAAAATCTTTAAGATTCAAATCCAATCCATTTATTTTAGAACAATCTATTACACATGTTCTTTCAATTCTTTTGAAAAGAAAAATTCAAACAGTTCTGTGGGCAAAAATGATAAAATCAGTTTTTAATCTTTATTACTCAACAGAATCACATTCTGAAGAGGCTCTGTACATTTTTTTCTCCATTTTCCGGGAATACGTTCTTTGCAAAAAATCGAAAAAATTATAAATTTCTAGCTCGAATTTACAAAATATAAAAATGTAATCAGCGACCCCGAAAACCCCCGAGTATGCGTTTTCATCAATATATAAATAGTCCAAAACTAAACTTGGTAAACTAAAAAGAACTGTTATAGCACCTGTTTTATCGATGATTTTTTATATTATTCATTTTAACAGCCCGCCATAACAAAAAAAAATGTTAATAAAATCCTTGTACATGCTTTGAAAGAGTAACATCTAATAACTATATTTGCATGGTTATAACGATAAAAAAAATGGATCCAACTGAAATGGGACTTTTTGTAAAACAAATCAGAAGAAAATCGCATTTTTTAATGTAAATGTGTAAAAAAAACAATATAAATAATATTTTTATAGCTTTCTAAGTAAGCCTATCGTGTAGAGCGGATCAAAATACACAAAAGAATACTTGTCTGAATAAGAAATACTTACAACTTCATTAAAATTTAGAAGCTCAAAGTCAAAGTAAAATTTTACGTTATTTGGGCATTAATGGGTTAAGCTTGTCCGTATGTTTTCGGATTCGATTTCCGTTTGGTAATTGTAATATCACGTTGTTTTTGGACAGGATTTCCACGATTCGCAAAGGATTTTTATAATAACTATCGAATTTATTGTTCCTGGGTACATTTATGACCCAGGCAAACCGTGCTTGACTCTTTGGATTCAATCTGCCTTTACCTGCTAAGCCCCTCATTTCAGAGAGTCTGTGGATCAGGTCCTGTAGGTACAGATTATACGTTCGGATTCTTTACTCGGAGGACATTTTGATGGTAAAACGTGCAACACGACCATGCACGAGTTCAAACGGTGAGAAATTGGTTGCCGAATGAACACTCATATTGTACGTAAAGGTTGCAAAGGGGGTTAAACGATCCCAGTCATCATAAGTTTCCGAATAACTTCTCAAAAAGTCCATCAGAGGTGCGTGGCTTCTCTCGAGAGAACCGTTAGTTTGTGGGTTGTACCCTGATGTAGTCAGATGGTGGACTTTAAATCGACGCCTCCTACGAAGAAAATCTCTTTTCAGTTTTGCGGCGAAGAAAATCCCTTCCAAAATTTGCGCCGAATATAATCCCCTCGCTGATTTTTCCGACGAAAAAGATCTCCTTCTACACTATTGCGACAAAAATAATTCCCTCGCTGATTTTTCCGACGAAAAAGATCTCATTCTACACTATTGCGACGAAAATAATCCCCTCGCTGATTTTTCCGACGAAAAAGATATCCTACAATCTTATAAAACAATTTTCTACCAATACTATCCCATACTTTTTAATCGAGGGTGCATTTATTTAACCAAATTATTTTATTTTACGTTTTGTGTTATCCTTTTTTTATACAATTTAATGTTAAACGTTGGTTTATTCATGGCTTATTTTTGGCTTATTGGTTAACTAAAACCATAGCTAATTATTAGTATACCAGCGATTTTACTTCATTTATTTTATTTCAATAAAGCGCAAAAACGCCAGAGACAAGACAGGCTAGTTTTTGCCGCAAAAGTACTAGAAAGGATAGTTTTCGCCGCAAAAGTTCTAAAAAGGATAGTTTTCGTCGGAAAATCAGCTAAGGAGATTTTCTTCGTCGCAAAAATGCTAGAGGGGCTAGTCTTCGCCGCAAAATCGTTCAAGAAGATGTTCTTCGCCGCAAAAATGCAAGAAAGGATATTTTTCGCCGCAAAAGTTCTAAAAAGGATAGTTTTCGTCGGGAAATCAGCTGAGGAGATTTTCTTCGTCGCCAAAATGCAGACAGGGAATTTTCTACGTACGGGGCGTCGAAATAACCGCAGCATGCTTTCAACTCCATCGGAGAGGAAACTTGTCCCCTGATCTAAGAGAACGGCGCGCGGCGCCCCAAATTGGCAGATCAAGTGTCTGACCAAAGCGTCAGCTACTGTAGAGGCACGCAGGTTCGGTATAGGGATAACAATCAAATAATTAGTTAGGTTCCATTGGATGGACAGAATATACTGGTTGCCATCTGGTGTGATGCGTTTTCCCAACGTATCTATGGATACCTTGTCGAACACATCGATTGGGGTATCTGTCAGGATCATGGTGTCCCTTGTCTTTGTTCATTCCACCTTTTATTCCTGGCATATGCGGCAGCGCCGTATATGATTCAGGACGTTATTTCTCATACCTGGTCAGTAATACCTTTCCCTTATTTTTTGGTAGCTTTGGTGGATGCCTTTGTGACCGTCCGTCAGGCTGTCGTGCAGGGTTTAATAAATAGTTGCCCTTTTCTCTATAGGTGGAAGTTTGGTCGTTTTGTAACATATGATCGGTGAAACCGTGGATTTTTCAAAGAGGTTGACGAGCAGTTCCGTCAATATGCCGGGTTTTAGGGGATCGGTCAAGTCTCCTTTCCTAGAGACTCTGAAAGACGTTACTTTTCTCCTTTTCAAGATACTCCTTAGGTTCTCGAGGGCCAACCTGAGGTGCGACAGTTTCTAGCACTTGACTCCCTTTGGCTCGTTTGGCTTTTAAGGTCTTGGGAGTAATTGCACCAACCTCGTACAGCAATCTCATCGTCGGACTAGTATTTTCCGCGTCACTTGATATGAAATGTACGAGATTATTCCGCTTATACGTTAGGCCTTGACGCGAGATCATGACGCTTCTTCGGAGTAATGGTCCGGGGGCTTCACAGTCGGCTCCGGGATCCGACCGAAGACTAATGTTTTCTGTTACATTATCATTAATTCCCGGTTCTTGCGTTTGCCTGACAGGTAGTGGGGAGAATATGGACATGTCAGGTATCGGTGGTCTGGAGAAATTTAGGACCACCGATTCGGATGATGCTTCTTGCTCTAATTCTTCTGGAATTTCTAGAAGGTTTCTCAAAGGAATTCTCCGTGTTTCCTCTTTGGAGGGCGTGCTTTTGCCAATCGGCGGGATTGGTTTTACCATCGGTGTTGCTGATATTGCCCTCGTGTGTGTTGGAATTTGTATTTCCGAAACCTCCCTGTCCGAGGATTCGGAATCGCTCGCGTTTCCGCTCAGGTTTTCGGGGGGAATCTGTGGTTGTTCCAATTTTTGTAAATTTCCGGATTTTCCAGTACTCCCACCCCCTCTTGGGAACCTGCTGCCTTCCCAGGCTTCATAATCTCTACCGTCTTTTCGAGGAGGTTTCGGAGTCGGTTGGTTAAAATCGCGTCTTTGGAGGCTTGTGTACCATCATCCAGGCGTTTGTCCAATTCCTCTCTATGCCCGGGTACGACTTTGTCCCCTTCTGAGAAGTGGACGGGTAGAGGTTTTGGTGCTGGTTCCTCTGGGCCATCTCTAAAATACCATTTTCCAGCTCGGTTCAATCGATCTCTCATCTTTCATTCAAGTGTTTCATCATCTTTTCGGTTCTGGGATTGTAAATTGCGACGCATGTTAGACGTGCTCCATTTCTTTTCGGTGCATGAGTCTGGTGCATTGTACGAGGAAAATACATCGTCTTCGGTGTCGCTATGCAGAGTAGTGACCTCGATTTCCTTCGGAATTACAGCCCCCATCGGGTCATCGGATTCTTGTGATATTGGTTCCTCGGAATCCGTGCTCGAGGCCGTAGCTTCTATTCTAAGGCCACTATTCCTAGGAACGTAGATCAGTGGCGCTTCGATTTCCGATCCTTCTAAGCCAGAAGAGGACATTGAATTACTGGATGTCGGTGGGCACTGATTCACGGAGACGCTCGTGATTTCGTCGTCAGAATTTTCGATCGATTTCTTATTTCTAATTTTCGTTTTTTGTATAATACCCTCGTCTTTGCCCTTGTCCTAGCAGCGTCCAGGCTATGATCAACCACGGGGTCGGTCTTTCGGGTTTTTGATCCAGGGGGCCGGCCACGCGGACGTTTAGGTTCATCCCCTAATATGTTTGACCTTCGCCTTGCAGGTACTGATGTTGGAAGGGAGGGTCTTCCCGTTGTTGCTTCTGTCGATTTCCGAGCTTTTTCAGCTTTTTTGCTGAGTTTTCGCCGGACCATGAGGATTTTTAAGGATGGCAGGTTTTTATTAATCTATTCCTCGAAGGTCTTTTCTTCTGGATTTCGGGAAAGTGCATCGGCATTACAATTAAGTTTGCCTGGTTTGTAGTTGAAAGTGTACTGGTAGTTAGCAAACTTAATCATCCAACGGATCATCCTTTGGCTTAGATCCTTTCTGTTGTGCATCCAAATCAGCGGTTCGTGATCTGCGATCAGTGTGAATCTACGGCACAACAGATAGGGTTCAAATATCTTCATGGCATATAAAGCCGCTAGACATTCCTTTTCGGTGGTGGTATAGTTTCTCTCTGCCGCACTAAGCTTTCGAGGTAGATATGCCACCAAATGGTTGAACTCGTCCGTTTGCTGACTCAAAACGGCTCCAATAGCATAATCGGAGGCATCAGTTGTCAACGTAAATGGTTTTTCGAAATCTGGGAATTTCAAGATGGGAGCCTTGCAGAGGCCTTCCCAGAGAGTGTCAAAGATTTTCTCCTGCTCTGAGCCCCAGTTGAATTCCTTTTCCTTTTTCGTAAGTTTGGTGAGAGGTCGTGCTGTTTTTAAGAAGTCCATTATGAATCTTCGATAATAGCCTACTAGCCCTAAGAATTGCCTGATATTTTTAGGGATCTTGGGTTGCGGATAGAGTTTTATTGCCGATATCTTATCGGGATTTGGTTCAACTCCTCTCTCACTAACGGTATGTCCGAGAAAAGGTACTTCCCTACGGAGGAGTTCTACATTGCCTAGTTGGAGGAATAAGTTTGCGCCTCGGAGCCTCTCGAGCAGTTTTCGGACCTTTTTGTCATGGTCCCAAAGGTTTCGGGTATAGATGATAATATCGTCTAAATAAACCAACATCTCCAGGTGGTCACATCTGACCAATTTTTGCAATTCCTCTATCCGCCTCGTCTTACCGGTGATAGGTAAAATTTCCTCCTTTTCACTATAGCTGGACTCGAAATTGCCCATATTTTACAGGTCTGACCCTCGTTAGCGTCTATCCCTTCCCCCAGGAAAACATTCCTGTTTCCGTGTTATCTGTTTGGTCCTTGGAGGGATGGAGACTGAGACACGTCCCTGAAGATTTTGCTATTCTATTTGACGGTTCGCGAGATAAATGCCCTGCATTTCCCCTGGCGCAATATCCTCTTTTTTAATAAATGGGATGGGGTTCATAACGTCACTCTCTACTACTAACGCGTTGTTGTAATAGGGGATAATGGCGCCCTCTTTCTTGAGGTATCCCCGGCCCAGCATACCATCTTGTTGATCGGAAATCTGTCGGATACGACGTCGAATGACATCAGTTTGTTTCTTATGGTTAGCTGAACAGTGCCGCCACTATTCACGAATCCTTCACCTATGCCTGTCAAAGGTGTCGCCTTGCTTACATCGACTAGGACGTCGGGGTCCACTGCGCTTTCGTTTCTTCAAGAATTCTCAAACGGATCAGCGTAGGATCATTGTCTATATCGTCTAAGTCATCTATAATTTGAGGTCCCTAACAATATGCGACAACGGGATGTCTTCGTTCCGACGTACGACATCTATCTTTAGGCCTGTCCCGTTCGGAGTAGCGGTTGGAGAGGCTGAATTCGGAGTCGAGGCCTGGCTCGCCGCTCCTTGTGGGCGAGCCGGTTGGGAGTTTAAAGACTCCTTTGGGATGAGGTAATTTGGATTTGGATGCATCCCCACGTAATTTGCTCGATTGTCGAATGGAGGAGCTTGACATGTTTCTGGATACGGTGCGTTTGGTGGAGGCCGTCGTGGGAACTCGTACATTCCTGTGCGAGGATGGTACAGCCGAGGAAAATCGCCTTGCCTTGGTCCATAATTGTATCTAGGTTGCGCAGGCCCATTAGACCATGCGCTGGGTGCCCACCGGTCTTGATTGGCATAATCGCGAGTGACCTCCTCATATCTCATATTCTGAGGTGGAGGGTATCGAGGATAAACACTGCTAGGCACATAGCCCCGGTTTTGGTTTTCCGGTGGAAATGTGTTTGACGAAGGTCGTTGGGCGTAGGAGGCATTTCCATAAGGCGGCTGGGCATTGGTAACTCCAACGTTCATGGAATGTGGAGGAGCGGACTATACTTCCTCTCTATCGAAGGAATCATAGAACTCACTGTATTGCACGTAATCCTCGTGTCCTTGATAACCTCCTGGAGGGATAGCTTCTTCCAGTGGGCCAATCGACACGTCCCTATATGGAGCTGGAGTTGTTGCGCCGTCTTGGTAACCTCCAGAGTAGTCGTTCTCGGCATTTATCTGCACGCGCCCTGGACGTCCGTGGCTCGAGTTATTACGCGGTGTCGAAGAATAGAGTTGGCGTGGAGTAAAATAATCCGGCGTTTTTTCTTGCCGATAATTGTACCAGTATCTGGTATCCCCCATGGCTCCAGATTCCCTCTGTCATTCTAACCGCACTGCTTCCTTATATGCAGTTTCTAAGTCGACTGGTTTTTGTGAATTAACCCCGATGCTAATCTCCACGGGCAGATGTCAGATGAAGATCTTAAGCGCTGCTTTCTGGATGGGCATCATCATATCATCGACTAACCGGGCTCCAAGTTTGTACCTTGGAGAATTCCTGGCGCCAGAGAGTAGAATATTTAAGTGATCGTAAAAATCACCTATGGTTTCTCCTCAAGTCGTACGGAGCTGGTGAATCTTTTCACTATAATAATTATAATCCTTTCCCGGAGAAAACCTGTCCCTCAAAGTTTTTATCAGTACATCGATGGATGGGAATTCCTTGCCATAGGTACAGTCCTTTGCAGGCCCCTTTAGCTTGCTAAGTACTGCTTGAATGTAAAGGGCCCTTCGGTCTGCCGGGATGGAAATTGTGCCGTTCCTAATGTCCTGAATAAAATCTTTAAGCGGCATATTCCGTCCATCGAACTCTCTAAGCCCGACCAGAACATTTTGGAGGGCAAACTTTGCAGTCATTGCGCTTAGCATTTGTGTTGTGGCATCTGTTGGATCGTTGTGTGCCATGTTTTGAAGTTTACAGCAAGTCGTCTATATACTGTAGGGGTGGGCATTGATCTAGGATTTCCTGCACTTCAACAAGGATCTTCCTTAGGGTGTACTGTATCTCCTGGTTGGTACGGATTCTTGGAGGTACCACAAATGTGCCGGGCTTCTCAAGTCCCTGTTTTCGCTCGGGGTGAGCAGACTAATTGCTACGACCGACCCTTTCTCCTTTTTTCATCAAATGAGGGAGGCCAGTTAAGTGGATAAAAAGAAGTTATTTAGCTGTTTATGTTAATTTATTTAGGTTGTAAAACAAGGGTTTTATGCTAATTAAAATGAAGGGTTATAAAATTATTTAATTTAGGTTAAATTCCTATTTAATTATTTGTGGAGAAGGGTGCTATGTATGGGGGTAGGCATGTGGGAGAATAAATGAACACTAAAATAATATACAGGGTGTTCGAAATGTTCCGGACCCCCCACTTATAACATAAAGTAAGCATTTTGGAAAAAAATGTTAAATACAAAAGTTGTTAAGTTTTGAAGGTTGAACTAAATGATGACCTTGGATTTGTTATTGATTATCATTTTCAAGGTCATTTAAAGGTCATCTTCAGTTTTTTAAATAGGGACCCCCTATTTTTTATTTCAGATTCTGAAAGAGCACAAAATTTTACATCTGGATATGTATCCACGTTATGGCTCAAAATGACCTACAGAGGTCATTTAGTGGTTAAATGATTATTTAGTAGCAGAAAGCCAAGAAATCCCGATTATTAAGAACTTTGAGTGTATTTGACGAAAAGAAAAAAAAAATTTCGTACTTTAATACTAAAGTACATAATTTGATTTTCTAGGACGAACTTTATGGTCACTTTAAAATTGGCCTTCATTTTTAAGGTCATTTGAAAGTTATCTTCAGCTTATTAAAAAGGGACTCATTTTGTATTCCGGATTCTGGAGGAGCATTAAATTTTAGGTCTGGAGATATGTACAATATCCACTTCATGGCTCGAAATGATCTACATAGGACACTTGGGGCTTATTAATTTCAAAAGCAAAAAAATCTAACCGTTTTTTACATGAACAGTTTTTATTGCAATAATTTTTTGCAAGGGTTACGAGTTTCTACGCATGATTCATAGCATTTTCAGGATCGTTACTTGTACCTTAGAAGATTTTGCTCACTATTCTTTTTAGGAAACAGTTCATTTATAATTGTTAATTAACAATTGTTTACTCCTATTTACTTTTCTGTTTTCAAGAGTTAAGTGAAGTTCTCTTACTTCGAAATTCAGATAATTGTATTAATTTTCAATAATTGTACTTTTAATCGTAGTGAAAAATGGCACATCTTACTGAACGAGAAAGAATATCTTTGTTGATGATGCGAGGGTGGGGTGATCAAGAGAGAGGTTACAAACAGGTACAGCGTTTATTCAATGAAACATTCAGAGTTGAAGAAAACAACCCTATTTCAAAAAGTACCGTAATTCGTACAATTAGACGTTTTGAAGAGACAGGTGGTATTAAAGATCGTCCTAAATCAGGTAGATCCAAATCATCGTCTAATGATGAAAAGAGCTTAGACGTATTACAATCATTTATTGAGGACCCCCAATAGCAGCATCAGACGTTGTGCACAACAGCATGAAATGGGAGCTGCATCTGTGCACAAAATTTTGAAACTCAACAAATGGCATCCTTTCAAATTAAAGTTAGTACAAGAATTATCTGAAGATGATTTTGATAGAAGGGTAGAGTTTTGTGATGTAATGATGCAAATGATGGTGCTCCTGCACACTACGGTATTCATGTTCGCCGATATTTAGATGCAACATTACATGATAGATGGATTGGGCGGAGAGGTACAATTGAATGGCCACCTCGGTCCCCAGACCTAACGCCTCTTGATTACTTCCTTTGGGGATACTTGAAGGATAAAGTTTATGTTATAAAACCACGTGACTTGGATGAATTACGCCAAAGAATCACTAATGAAATAGACTTGATACCTCAGCAAATCTTGCGAAATGTTGTTGCAGCCTTTTACAATCGGTTAGCACATTGCCAAACTGTTAATGGGCAACAATTTGAACAGTTGTTGTAAAAAGTTCCTGTCAACGACATTTTAAAAAAATTCAGTTTGGGCGAATAGTCCACTGTCTTGATTTAGTTAGTTGGGCCGCCGATAGTCCTGCCTTAGCTGACTGGGCCGCTAGTGTTCTTGTCTTAGTAGGCTGGGCCGCCGATGGTCTTGCCTTAGTTGGCTGGATCACCCATGATGTTACCTTAATTAGTTGTACCTCCCGTGCCTGAGCAATAAGGCTCATTTTGATTAGACATTTTTTTATTTATCATTTTCTCCCCCGAGGTATGTAGTTGTTGGGCCTAAGGCTTATTTTGATTAGACATTTTTTTATTTATCATTTTCTCCCCCGAGGTATGTAGTTGTTGGGCCTAAGGCTTATTTTGATTAAACATTTTTTAATTTATCATTTTCCCCCCCGAGGTATGTAGTTGTTGGGCCTAAGGCTTATTTTGATTAGACATTTTTTTATTTATCATTTTCTCGCCCGAGTTATGTGGTTGTCTGGCCTAAGGCTTATTTTACGCCAGTGTCAATTACACCTTCTACAATCCTATGCAGAATTTAGCGCTGGTGCAAAATGGAGAATTACAACTAGGAGGCTTAATTTGGAAAACTAAAGTTAACCTTCAAATGACCTTGAAAATCAAGGGCAATGTCAATTTAACGCCACCATAAAGTTTGTCTTGCAAAATCAAATTACTTTAGTATTGGTCAGATAGGCTCAAAGTTCTTAATAATCGGGATTTCTTGGCTTTCTGCTACTAAATAATCATTTAACCACTAAATGACCTCTGTAGGTCATTTTGAGCCATAACGTGGGTACATATCCAGATGTAAAATTTTGTGCTCTTTCAGAATCTGAAATAAAAAATAGGGATCCCTATTTAAAAAACTGAAGATGACCTTTAAATGACCTTGAAAATGATAACCAATAACAAATCCAAGGTCATCATTTAGTTCAACCTTCAAAACTTAACAACTTTTGTATTTAACATTTTTTTCCAAAATGCTTACTTTATGTTATAAGTGGGGGGTCCGGAACATTTCGAACACCCTGTATATATGATATATATTTAATAGCCTAATGTTAATGTACACTGGTCGGTGGTCTTCACGGGAGTGAGTCTTATAAGCCCGTGTGCTAGCAGTGCGCCCGCTGCCACGCACGCACACTCACGGACACACTCACCCGCTTGACATACACACGCCATACATACAGGGTGTCAATTAAGTCCCGGGACGGCTGAATATTTTCAGAGGTAAAGTAATTCTGATAAAGGTCAAGGTCATTTCTTAAGTAACTTTCAACGAGGAATCTAATGGTGACATTCACTTTGACCTTGGACTTGACCTTGAAGGTTATTTCAAGGTCAACTGTTTTTTTTTAAATAGGAACCCCCATTTTTAAGACTGGTAATCGATAGAGCGGGAAATTTTACATTCAGATACGTAATTAAGTCAGAGCTAGTGTTTGAACTTGAGGGTTACTCCAAGGTTATTTACACTCCAGCAAGGTTCTTAGATACCTCTGAATATTTTTGCAAGCGGTAAAGCTATTCCTCGTGTAACTTTCAACGAGGAACTCAATGGTGACCTTATACTTGACCTTGGATGTGACCTTCAAGGTTATTTCAAGGACACCTATTGTTTTTAATGGAAATCTTCATTTTTTTACACTGGCAATCGATAGAGTGGGAAATGTAAAATTTCCCGCTCTATCGATTACCAGTCTTAAAAATGGGGGTTCCTATTTAAAAAAAAACAGTTGACCTTGAAATAACCTTCAAGGTCAAGTCCAAGGTCAAAGTGAATGTCACCATTAGATTCCTCGTTGAAAGTTACTTAAGAAATGACCTTGACCTTTATCAGAATTACTTTACCTCTGAAAATATTCAGCCGTCCCGGGACTTAATTGACACCCTGTATACTACAAAAAGGAAAAATTTTATTCGACTTTAGTTGTATTAATTGTTTGTAAATTCTTTTAAGTTAATATTTAAAAAAAAAAATTGTTTTATCTGGATCGTCGGAAAAAAAATTATTGGAGGGCTATCTAAGCACAACTAAATTGTTTTATTTATTTAACTTTCTTGGATTCGCGCTTATCTTCTGGTTTTTCTTTTGTTCCGTAGATATTTCTAGATTTCTAGGTTTCTTCGAATGAATGGATTCTTGACTGTATGAATTATTGCCTTCCTGAAAAGAGAGGGATAAAGATCTCTTTGCCCCCGTCCCTAAAACTTGCTCGACGGGCCGTACAATTCATCTTTGGTGGATGCGACGATTCAGTCCTGACTGATCCTCGCAACCACTTACTTCGGAAAAGAAGCCCGGGAACTGGAAGAAACGGATTATTGCACAAAATGAATAGGTAAATTAATATATATATGTGTAAGTTTACCAGTAGTAGCCAAACTTAAGTAGTGTGTCTCTAGCAACAACACAACCCGCAGAGTAGTGGTTTTTACGGACAGGCAGTACGATACTGGTCTCCGAGCATCACTCTTCGTGAATAGATCTATATGTGCTGAGTAATCAACAATTGTATAGATTCAGCTTCGTGTTAAGTTTCTATGTTTAGTATTAAGTTTATTATTCATTGTAAATAATTGTACATATTTTAATACAGTTATATTAGCTGCATCTACTCTTGTTTGAATTGTACCTTCATCCCACAATTTTCATAGGATTACATGATTGTAACTTACAAATCTATACAATGGAGAGAAAGGCAAAATTTTGTTTCGTCTCCGAAGCCGGAGCTGATTCAAAGAGCACCGTGGTTAAAGTTAAGACTATACAGCTGATGGGACAAGAGGAGGTTTTTTTATTCCCAAAAAAAAAAACAACTCGAGATTACCATGTTAATATTTTTAACACAACCGTGGCTAAAAACGTGGTCAAAAGTTTAAAAATAAGAAATAAACTCCGCAACGTGTTAGTGACCTTGACGGACGAGCTCAAAGTTGATTACTTGGATGAAGAAGGAAATGTTGCGTTTGGAGTAGAGTATCTAGAAGAGGATAGCACAACACACACAGACGTTTTAAATACTAGCACTTGGAATATAGCAGAACTTAGAGATAAGGATAGATATGCTTGGGATTTCATAGAAACAGGGGATTTTGTCAGTCTGTCAGAGACATGGGTAGAAGAGGGAGGGGAAAAATTTTATGAAAATAAAGTATCACAGGAGTTTGAGTTTTTAACCAGCAAAGAGAGTTAGGAAGAAAGGGAGGGCGAGTAGTGGATTTTTGATAGGAGTTAAAAAAGATTGGTTAAAAGGAGGGTATTTTAAACTAGAAATAATAGATGAGAGCGTAATCAAAACCGAATTAAAAGTGAGGGAAGGGACACTGAAAGGGGATAGGAACGTTACAGGTAACTATAGGGGTATTTTGCTGCTTCCAACAGCGTATAAATTATATACAGAAGTTTTGAGGAAAAGGTTGGTAAAAAGAGGTCGAAGAAAGGGGTATTCTTCCAGATGGGCAAGCAGGTTTTAGAAAGGGTAGGTCGACAGTAAATAATATTTTTATACTCAACCATCTAATTCAGAGGACAAAAGAAAGGAAGGAAAGCTTATATACAATTTTTTAGATCTGAAAGCAGCTTTTGACAAGGTGGACAGGGGTATACTGTGGGAAAATTTAGAAAGGGTAGGTATTAGCAATTACTTGATAGAAAAAATTAAAGAGATATATGAAGAAACCAAGGTAAGGGTTAGATCGAATGACGATTTGTCAGAGGAATTTAGGACAGAGTTCGGATTGAAACAAGGGTGCCTGTTAAGCCCTATTCTTTTTTGTATTTACATTAGTGAATTAGAAAAAGAGCTGGAGAATAGTAATTATTTATTATTAACAACGAGTTCAAGCAGTTGTGAAGAAGTCGAGGTTAAGCGATATAAACAATTTTTATACAAGGATAATAATAAGTTACATCAAGTATGCAAAAGAACAGAACAGAAATATCATTCCTTTTGTGAAAGTCCTATTAAAAGTATGGTATAAATTTAAATTTTTATATTAATAAAAATTAAAAATTGAAACTTTTTTTCTATATAATGTAATGTTTTTATTTCAGATTCTTTAAACAATTCTTATGTTCTGCAAACTAATGAAAACATAGAAAAATCAGCTTTAAATCAAGACTTGTTCGACAAATCTACTCTTGAAAATAATACTAATGAAAATATAAACACAAATTCAGAATCGGAATGCTGTCTTATAAGTTGTGAACGCACGGAAGCTGATATACTACAACACGAATATGTATTGAATGAACATGACTATTATAGTTCCGATGTACATAGTGATAAAGATATTAATAGTAAAGGTACAGACAGCAAATCACTTTATTCAAGTAGCTTAAATAATTCGCTCCATAGTAGTGAGAGCTGTATGAGTAGTGATCATACTGAAAATAAAAGAAATACTTATTTTGACAAAATAATGTTTGACACTTCAAAAGTTAGTGTGCGTGACATAATTTTAATGTCCACTGCTCTTGCCTTGCGTTTTAACATTTCCGATCAGGCTCATCTATCGTTACTTAATATGTTCAAATTTTGCGCTGGTTCTGAATTTTCAAGTCTGAGTTTATCCAAATTCATGGTGGCCAATAAATGTTTTTCTTCTCAAAATGAACACGTTACCTACCATTATTACTGTAGTCTTTGTTCAAAAAGGATAATTTTTTCAAAAAAAGAGAACAAACAAATGAAAAAATTAAAGCGTACTTGTGGCAGGTGTAAAAATGAAGCTTCTATAAAATCAGATTCAGAAAACTATTTTGTGACCATTGATTTAGCTTATCAAATAAAAATTCTTTTCTCAAATCAGGAAATATTAGATGACGTTTTGAAAAATATTACATCTAACAATAATGAATTGAAAAGCTCAATACACAAAAAAATATTGGCAGAATTTTATCAACATAATAAAAAAGGTGAATATTTATTAACGTTTAATTGCAATACAGACGGTGCCCCTTTAACAAAGAGTGGGAAAAAAAGCTTTTGGCCATTACAATGATGCTTAAATAAATTATCATCTAAATTACAATCCCAATTTATTATTTTGGCAGGTCTTCTAATGGTTCAACATGAACCAAACAGTAATTTAATGAATTTATATCTTTCAAAATTTGTCGAACAAATAAATAGCCTTTACAAAGATGGTATATCGTTGACTGCACATAACGGTACTGAGTATTTAATAAAATTTTGTACGCTTAGTTTTCCTGTTGATTTAGTTTGTCGCCCTATTGTACAGAATCGTCTCCAATTCAATGGATACTGCGGTTGTAGCTGGTGTGAGCAATTAGGGTTTTATGTGAAAGCAGTTCATGGTATTCGATATTTACGAGACCAAAAAAGTGAAATTAGGCTTCATGAAAATCATTTGCAGTATGCAAAGGAAGCTGACGATAAGCGAGTTCCTAGAAAAGGTGTTAAAGGCTATTCTGCTATACTTCAATTACCACATATGGACATAATTTGGTGTTTTTCCTATGAATACATGCATGGACTTTTTGTGTTACAATTTCAAGAATTGTACGGAGAAGGTGCAATGACATTCAATGTACATGCTTTGATGCACTGCGCCGAGTCAGTAAGAAGAACAGGGCCTTTGTCTAAAAATTCAGCTTTTCCTTATGAAAGTTTCATCTATACGCTCAAAAAATATATCAGTGGCCCTAAAGGCATGGATATACAAATAGCTAGAAATAATCTACAAACAATAAATTTTAAATGTAATTCCAAGGAAATGTTGAATTCATCTGAAGAAACAGCTAATTATTGTTTTAACTTATTTAATACTCATAGGAGAATGTCAAAATTTTATAAAGAATTTAATTCGTTTTGTGGAAAAGGCATTTTTAAAAAAAATAAGCAAGTTGGTGAATGTATTAGTTATAATAAGTGTATATTCAAAGGCGTGATTTATCATAATGCTAAGTATGTAGTAGGAAAAAAAACACACGATAGTTATATCCAATTAATAAATGGTAAATTTTTTAGAATTTTGAAGATATTGCACTGTGATAATACATGCATCTTAAAACTAATATCAATTCCAATCTGTAACAATTCCTTTGAAGGTATTGGTCATATTAAGAAATTTGAAAACGAAGACATGAATAACATTATTTTTGTTGATATTAAGTGTGTTAAATGCAAGGTTGTGTTTATAAATGTAAAAAATGCGCGTTATTTATGTACTATGCCAAATACATTTGAAATTCAATAAACAAATAGTAAGTGAAATTTATTGTAAATTTTTTATTTTCGCTTACACAATAAAGGAGTATCTAAACCTTTTTTGAATCGAGAGAGAGAGAGAGAGAGAGAGAGAGGAGAGAGAGAGAGAGGAGAGGGGAGAGGGAGAGGGAGAGGGAGAGGGAGAGGGAGAGAGGGAGAGAGGGAGAGAGGGAGAGAGGGAGAGAGAGAGAGAGAGAGAGAGAGAGAGAGAGAGAGAGAGAGAGAGAGAGAGAACGGACCCATTAGAGCTGTTTGCGCAAAGAAACACCACGAGAGGTGTTTCCGAATTGTTCCAATGCGAACTCAAACCAGGTGTTCAAAAATTCCGATCCGAACTAAGAAAATTGGCGCGGAAATTCAAAATTTAAATTAGGGAACCTGCGTGTAATCGTAGGTTGTTGTGAAATCACATAATAATAAGAAATCACATTTTTATTCATTACAACCAGCTCCAGATCCTAATATCATTGAATTTATTTATTTTTCAGTCGATTTCTATAAAATAATTTTTCACCTTTTCTTTACTTCTATACGATACGAAACTTCATTTACCAATTTACTTTAGCAATATAATTGATTTTATTTTCATTATTATCGCTTTCTGCTATGTCAATGATTCAATATACCGTATACTATATCGTTATACTATAAAGAAATTTATTGTAAATTTTTATCCACATTTTTTCGAGCTAAGATTACTGTGAGGGGGAAAAATATAGAAGCCGGGGTTTGCACTTCTCTCTCTCACAAAAGAAGCGGCTTTATTTCGTCTTCTTTATTTACGTCCTACTAAACTTCCTGCTTGGCAGCTTCTCTGCACCTTCCGCTCCACTGCTTCTGACCTAAAAGAAATTTCTCCATTTACCTACTACTCCTAATTTTGTTGAGCGCCAGGCGCCTTGTAGACGCCGCCGGATCACGAACTCTTCGCTCCGGCTGAGAATTCTTTTTCCCAAGGTACGGGGTCCTCCCGAGACTACCACGTAGTCGTCCACGTACGTCGTACGCTTGGTCCGCGCTCGACCACGTGTCGCGCGCGGGCCGAGTGCATGCTTCCCTAGGTGCGCGGCGCACCCTGAGGGAGTCGCGGCGCACCCTGAGGGAGTCGCGGCGCACAACAAGTATTTTCTATTCACAAGGAAAATTTTCCAAGAACGATGCCACTGCTATATCTTAGCACTTGGCACTAAATCTAGGAAAATTTGTTAAGGGGGAGTGGAGTTACCCTAAGGTACTCCAATATTTTGAAGGAAAAAGTCAAAAGAAAACGAAAAGGAAAGTGCAGGTTACACCCTAAGTTCTTACGTAAGTTCTTACGTGAGATTTTATGCCAAAATCTGATGTGAATTTTTTTTATTTATAAAGGACTAAACACCGTGCAAAATGTGGATAAACTTGTTATTAAAGAATTTTTTTATGGGGCTTCGAATTTTTTCAGATGTGTAGCAAAATTTTTAAGTTCCGCATCTGGACAACATCATATTAAGGGACTAAACAGCGTGCAAAATGTGGATAAACTCCTTATTAAAGAATTTTTTCAGATGCGGAACTTAAAAATTTTGCTACACATCTGAAAAAATTCGAAGCCCCATAAAAAAATTCTTTAATAACGAGTTTATCCACATTTTGCACGGTGTTTAGTCCTTTATAAATAAAAAAATTTCATATCAGATTTTGGCATAAAATCTCACGTAAGATTTTTCAATAGGGCAGCACTTTTCACTTTATGTTTTTGTCAAATTTACCTTGTTGATCTAGATAGAAAGTACAGGAAATGCTGCTGGTTACTATCTTATTAATAGAGTAAATTTTTACATATTTTGTTGACACTGCGCAGTTATAAAGCGCAAATGTTGAAAAGGAGATAGAGTAGTATGAGAGGAATAAGGAGAGAGTTGCCCTAAGGAACTCTTGAATAAAAGGAGAAATAATTAAAGAAATTTAAATAAATTTGTGAGTTAAAAATTTTTAGTTTATTTAAAAGAAATAATAAATTAAAAATAAATACAAAAGTATACTTTACGTCTAAAAAAGTCCGGAACAGCGGCTCCACGGAAGGGTCGTGGCAACTTTGCGATCACTGTACTACGGCGAGGCGATGAATCCCTAGGGCGTCACCTCGTAGACGGGAAATCGGTCTTGTAAAATCTGAGCAGAGAAATACCGTTGGAGCAAAAGAGGCTCAAGGTTAAAAGAAGGGCGCAGAGCGTCTGAGGACCAAACTTAAGATTTTGCAGTGAGGTCCGCCCTTATATACTCCGGGGCTTTTTCTTCCCTTGAGGGTCTTAGGTGGGGAAAAGCTTGGCTTCGTGTGTGAAAGCCAAGATGTTTGTATTGTTGTTTTTCATTTCAATAATTATTTGACAATGATTCTGCATTTCCGATTTCCCGTTTTACTTTTTCTGATTACTATCTTAATTTCTATGAGGAGTTACAGAATTATTAACAATTAACTTTTATGTTATGAATTGGCAGTTTCACTGCCAGTCATGGAACACCGAAAATCTATGCAATTGCAAAGAGCCTCACGTGAAAACTAGATAAGACCTAGGAAAATCAGAACGCAATGCAGGCTGCTGTCAAGATGCACACATTCCCTACGGCTTTAATGGCTCTAACTCATCCCTTCCCGCAGTTCCGTTATCCCTATAAGGCCTTACCCTCCCAGAAACTCAATAGCTCTCCGCCGGATAGAAAGTCCTGAATCGCGCAAGTACACAAGGTACGGAAGAAACAGACCGAAATGACTAGATGATTTCGTGCTGTACTCGCATAACAGCGAAATAAATGAACCACAAAATTTTGAGGAGGACATGAAGAGCAACGAGAAGAACCAATGGTGGAAATCCGTGCAAGCCGAGTATGCGTCTATTGTAAAAAACCAAACATAGGTCCTAACAACTTTTCCCGCAGATCGTAAACCAATAGAATGCAAATGCGTTTACAAACAAAAAATTAATCCAGACGGGGAGACTGGATATAAGGCCAGGCTTGTTGCTAAGGGTTATAGTCAGGTACAGGACATCGTTTTTTAAGAGACATACTCACCGGTGGTCCGATTCACCTTACTGCAACTACTATTCGCCATGGCAACATAGTTAAATTTAGACGTTAAACATCTCGACGTAGAGACTGTCTATCTACATGGAAATTTGAATGAAGGAATCTTTATGCAACAACCTGAATGCTTTGTTGATGAAGACGTAAGAAGTAATGTATGTAAGTTAATCAAGGCTCTATACGGACTTAACAATGGCGGACGCGAGTGGAATAAAGACTAGATCAAATACTACGAAGGATGAATCTAACTCAGACAAAATCAGACACCTGTATATAGTTTTATTTAGGTCAAATGAAGTTAATTGTAGTAGCAGTATTCGTAGATGACATCTGAGTCTTTACCAACAGTGTGCATTTTAGTCAGAAGTTTAAAGGAAATTTTTTCAGTCAAGGATTTAGGTCCTGTAAAAAGATACCTCGGAATTAATGTCACAAAAGACCGCCAGAAAGGGAACATTACACTTAACCAATCTGATTACATCGAGAACATCCTCGCAAGATTTGGTATCCAGGAGTATAAAGAGATATCCACGCCAATGTTAGTAGCAACAAATTTCAACATCAAAAAACTCATCAACAAATTATTAGATAGAATTCCGTATCAGAATGCAGTGGAAGCGCTATTGTATCTTACGCAAGCAACTCGTACCGACCTAGCGTTTGCAATAAGTAGTGTAAGCAGATTCAATAACTGTTTTGAAGAGGTTCACTGGGAGGCCATCAAACGCGTATGTAGATATTTGCAGAAAACAAAACTTGTAAGTATAGAATTTTCAAGATCAGGAAATCCAGACCTTACTAATAGGTACTGCGACGCAAGTTGAGCGGCCGACCCGCAAGACTCATGCAATCTCGGGCTATGCCTTTATTCTTCAAGGTGGAGCAATCTGCTGGAACAGCAGGTGACACTCCCAAGTACGGAAGCAAAATACTTGTCTCTTTCAAGTGCAAGCCTATTGAAAAGAAGTATGTATTTTTATTACGAATAAAAAATACGTAATAAAAATACGTATACAAATTACGTATGAAATGTTCGTAACACAGCGTTCGAATTTGTGTGGTATTTTTGATACGTATTTTTTTAATCTTCATTTATTTCTATGTTATTTAGAAAAAAGAAATTAGTTTGTAGCCTGCTATACTGTCAATTATGGGGATTATCATATCTATGATAACATTGAAACTGGGGGAATGAGCTTAAAAATGATTATTTTATCCATATTAGAAATAAGATCACGTACCAAAATTATGTAACAAAATAAGGTAACAATAATACGTATAAAAGTTACGTAGAAAAGTTACATATTTTTGTTACATAATTTTTTCATAAAAGTTACGTATTTTTTATTCGTAACAAAAATACGTAATAAAAATACATATTTCTTTTCAATAAGGAAGCCAAGAAGGAGTCTGGCTCCGAAATCTCTCCATAGAATTAGAAATACAATCTTTGAGACCAATTCTCATCTATTGCGACAATAAGGGCGAGATAGATTTAAGTAAAAACAAATGTTTTAGCTCTCGCACAAAACATGTCAATGTATATCACCATTTCATAAAAGAAAAAAAAAGAAAAAAGGGGAAATAGTTGTTCGTTTTATATCATCAGAACACATGACAGCAGGTCCTCTTACAAAAACTACATCCAACACAAAATAAAAGTTGTTTAACAAAAATTTCGAACTTGTAAATTTACCTAAGTTATAAATTTTATATTCAACTTTATTATTGGCAATATGTTACGTCGTAAAAAGAATAATAATAAGTAAAGGTAATAATGAATGAAAAATAGTGACCACGATTCTTTTTACGACATACCAAAATCCGTAAAAAGGTAGAAACTATAAAAAGAATACAAAAGGCAATAAAAGAGATGAGGAAGGCTTCCCCACGATACGTCCACATATGGAGATATTTAGAGACAATTCGTAAACGGAAGCTAATCAATACCCCGGAATCAAACGTACCGCGCAAACCCATTTCTCTAAAAATAAGGCCTCAGAAGTGGCTCCTTGGAGGAATTTTATTTTTCTCAAATTGTCAAGTTTGACTAATTTATGATCAAATTCTAACGTAAAGGAACAAAGCCCACCGACACTGTGTCCAGGGACATATGCACCAAGAGCGTGTCACACATCAGCGCGAAAACAGATTAGTCACGCCCGGATTTCGGACAAGAAATGATCATAAATTAGAATAGCCGAATTTTTCCAAGAATCGAACAAAATAAGTGCACAACACCGGAAATCACCGGAGGTGCCATAAAGGAGTATAAAAGCTCGAATCTAAGAAGAGCTATGGTTCAGTCGTATCATTAAAATTTATAATCTTGGAAACTGTGTGAACCATATTAATTTATTTTCCCGAATAAATTTAGCCTATATTCCTTATCCTGGACGTAACAGGTATTAAGGTCTATAAGTTAAAAACTGGTGCATCGGCCGGGAAACTAGAGAATATGAGTCACAACAAACAAATAAATTCAATTTGAAAAACTTTAAAAATGAGTAAGAATGTCGGAACAACCGAATGAAAACGTAAATAAACGGAGGGATCTAATCTCTTCAAGCAGATCTTTATTAAATCAATTCCGAGAGAAAGAGACAGAATTAACAACCATTATAAATAATAAGAAACCTGAAGATAAAGACTTAGCAATCAATAAAGTACGTGAATTAACTAAAGAAATAAATTTATCTCTCGCGGTACAAGGAGTTGGGGAACCAATAAAATCAAAATTTTCTGAACTAGAAGTAACTCAAGTATTTGCGGGGACATATAGGGAAAATAACGCTTTTAACGAATCCTTTGGAGAAGCAACAGAGGAAAAAGTTGAAGAAAGTCATCCACACGAACAAGTACAAAGAAACACAAAAATTACTCTAAAACCACCGACTCTTAGGCTGACGACTAGCACTCTCATTGGGACAGGTCAAAAACAGTGGCAACACTTGAATAAATTACCCGAAATAAAAGAGGAACACTTAAAAACGATCCACGAAATTAAGACATCACTACACAGAGATATTAAGGCAGAACACGTAACTACTTATTTCGAGGAGAAAGAACACGCGTCCGTTTTAGAGGCACAAGTACGAGCCGGATTTCCCGTAGAGGAACTCGTTGATTTATTAAAAGAAGACGTAATATCTTACACTAACAAACAGATTAGAGACGCACAAAATGAGACTAGAAAAACAGATACTAATCACTCGAAGAAACCTCCAACGGACGATAGAACCCTATATCATTCAGCAATTGAAACAAACCCAGAAATAATGAATACCACATACGTAAGAGGTCTATCTTTAAAAGACGCATTAGATTTAATACCAAGATATAATGGACAGAATGTACCCTTATCACAATTTTTAGATGGTTGCATAGAAGCAAAAACCATATTACCCGAAAACTTAGAAGCAGAACTCGCGAAATTAATTCGAATGAGGTTATACGGCGAAGCTTTAAATTGTGCAAGGGGGCAAATTTTTACGAGCGTAGAAGAAATAATTCAATATTTCGAAAAAATATTCTGGTCGGAAAAAACTTATCATGATTGGACAGGTGAACTCGCAAAAATAAAGCAAAAAAATAACGAAACGGTAATCTCCTATTTAAATAGGTTGCGCGAAATAGAACAAGAAATTTTAAAAACTGCTACTTATGAGAAACGCATGGATAAAAAAGAGACATTTGAGAGAAGTTTAAAAAATGATTGTCTAAAATTCTTTTTAAGAGGTTTAAAATGGGAAATCAGGGCACGCATGGGAATGCAGGAGGATTTTAAAGTAGCCAAGGAACAAGCGTTAGAAATAGAAAAAGAGTTTGCGTGCAGTATTTTAGAAGCGGAAGACCAAGGGGGGACAAGTGAACGGACACCTCGAGACACACGAAAGGTACACTTAATGGAGAATATTGGGGAAACATTAGTATGCGCATATTGTAAAAGAGTCGGACATGTGGCGACAAACTGTCTGACGCTAGCCCGCTCACAGTTTGGAACAAGCCGAAATGCATGGACAACTCGAAATACTTACAACGATCGGTTTAATTATTATTCACGACCTAACACCAATTATGATAATTTTGCTAGAAATAGAAACTTTAACCAGCCCAATCAGCAAAATTTCGGAGGTTGGAACTCCGAGAATCGAGGCAGAATACCCTTTTTACCCAATAGAAATAATAATATTAGCGACAACAATAATAGTTTAAACAATAATAATTTCTCAAATAACAATAATTATGCGAGTAATTTTCCGAATAATAGAAATTTTTCCGGGACTACAAGACAAAATAGTCAAGATATTAGGAACATGGGGGACCGATTCCGTATAATTATGCACGACAAAATAATAATAATAAAGGAAGCTTTACCGAATGCTTTTACTGTGGAAAGCCCGGACACATACAACGGGACTGTTTCCAGTATCAAAGGGACTCTCGCGGTCACGTACAAAACTCGGGAAACGGACTCAATCTTACTCTTACCGGCGCGCAGAGGGAGACCCTAGCGGCCACGCGCCCACCCGTCGAGAAGGTTGGCACCTCACAAGAGTCGAGAAAATAAACTTAACCGCAAACAATTGTTCTCCCATAATAGAATTAGATATCGGAGCATTTAATCGTCCTTTAAATTTTATGCTAGACACAGGAGCGTCCGTGAATATAATTAGGCAAAGCGAAGTGTCGCCATATACACCTATCGATAGAGCCGAAATATTAATATTAAAAGGGATAACCAAACAATCTATAAATACTTTGGGTAAAATTAGAGTTGATTTTTATAATAAACAAATAGATTTTCATGTCGTAAATGATGACTTTCCGATATATGAATCAGGGATATTGGGCACTGATTTCTTTAAACAAAACAATGCACAAATAAATTATAAAGAAAATTATTTGGATTTAAATGGACTTATTATTCCTTTTACGGAATTGTGTCAAAATAATGAAGAAATGTTGATTAATTATTTTATGGATTTTGAGAGAAAATATCGTTGGAAAGAAAATTATGAAAAATATGTATCTTATGAAGAAGACTTATCAAGGAATAAAGAAGAGATTATTAATGAAAACAATGATGTTATTTATGAAGAAAAAGAAATTTACAAGAATTACATCGATGAAGAGAATAAAGAGATATATGTGGAAGAAGAAATTTGTAATGAAAATAAATATGGAAAACAAGAAAAAGTTAATAAAAGCAACGAAGACAAAGAAACAATTAAGAAAATTATGTGTCAAGGGAAAGACACGTGTGTTGGTGATGCACAGGTAAAAGAAGAAAGGTCCAAGGAAAAAGGGACTTATATATTCCAGGGACAGTGTAAAGAAGAGAAAAATAAAAGAATTAAAGAATTAACATGTAGTAACGACGAGCATAATCAGTATGCAGTGATTGAAGGGACTCAGGAATTTAATGAAGATTTATTTAAAAGAAATTGTAATGATGAATATAATGAAGAGAAAATTTTGAGTATTATGTGTGACGATATAAAAACTGAGTCTGAAAAATGTAACAAGATATTAAATAAGCCCGTTGATGGAATGTTAAGAATTAATAAATCAAGAAGGAAAAGAAGAAAAGAAGAATCAACAAATAAAGGCCCTAAGGAATTATTAAAGTCCCATATACAGAAGAGGAATTTGAAAAATCAATAGAAAATATTGAAAAAGAGATAATAAATGAAATTAAGTGCATTGAAGAAATTAATAAAAATCAGGTAATTAATAATGTTAATAACCACAAAAAGGAGGAAGGGGAAAAACTCGACATTTATAAAGTAGAAGAAAATTATTTGGTAATGAATAATAAAGAACAATGGAAAGGGGAGGTTGAAGATTTGACACCAGTCACAACAGTTTTTGACAGCGGAAAAGAATCCATAATAAATTATTTACCCAGTAACATGATAATAACGATAAAAGAGGAACCATTCGAAGCTGATAGAATGAAAGAGTTAAAGAAACAATTAAGATATCAACGCATAGAAGAAGAATTAAGAGAACCTATCGAAAAATTAATTGAAGAATATGCCGCTGTTTTTTATTTAAAAGGTGAGAAATTGGGGACAACAAATATTATAGCGCATAGGATTCCTACTACCGACGAAGTACCGGTATTTACGAAGCCTTTTAGATTCCCTCATGCATTAATGGATGAATTAGAAAGACAATTGCAAGAATTAGTTGATAATAATATTATAGAGCCATCATGCTCGAATTATGTTTCACCCGCCTTTTTAGTTGCAAAGACACCCGACAGCAAGGGAAATAAACGTTATCATCTAGTAGTCGATTTTCGGCAATCAAATGACAAAACAATTAAAGATAAATATCCTATGCCTAACATAATGGATATAATTGACAAAATAGGGGACTCAATATATTTTTCAGTTTTTGACTTAGCACAAGGATTTTTTCAAGTACCATTGGATCCAGCAGATCGACATAAAACAGCATTTTCCACGCCTTTCGGACTTTTCCAGTTTGTTACGATGCCTATGGGTTCATGGAATAGTCCTGCTACATTTCAGAGAGGGGTCGACACAGCTTTTAAAGGCATGCAACGCAAAGAAATCTTTATTTATGTAGACGATGCTGTAATATTTGCAAGAACCATAGAAGAACACAACAGAAAATTTAGAAAATTTTTACAAAAATTGTGAGAAGCAAATCTTAAACTACAGCCGGATAAATGCGAGTTTTTAAAAACCGAAGTTACGTATTTGGGTCACGTGTTAAGCCAAGAAGGGGTAAAACCCGATCCTAACAAATTGAAAGCAGTCCGAGAATTTCCTGAACCGAAGAATGTTAAAAACATTCGTCAATTTTTGGGACTAGCCGGTTATTATCGCAGATTTATTCATAATTTTTCTGGAATTGCAAAGCCCTTAAGCAATTTATTAAAGAATGATACACCTTTTATATGGGATAAAGAGACACAAAATTCATTTAACATCTTAAAAGATAAATTATGCAGTCAACCTGTTTTAAAAATTGTTGATTTCGAAAAACCTTTTATTGTAACTTGCGATGCAAGCGGGGCAGCTATTGGAGGAATACTGTCACAAGGAGAGTTAGGGAAGGATCGTCCCATTTCATATGTTTCAAGAGTACTGTCTCGTACCGAACAAAAATATGACACTTATTCAAGGGAAGCTCTTGCAATTGTTTATTCAGTTACACAATTTAGACCCTACTTACTCGGAAGAAAATTTACAATAGTAACAGATCACAAACCTTTAGTGTGGTTTAAAAATTCTAATGATCCTTCGTCACAGGTAAGCAGATGGCGTTTTAAATTAGACGCATATGACTATGATATTGTTTATAAAAGTGGAAAAACAAACGTTGCAGCGGATGCGCTATCACGCAATCCCGTAGAAGAAAATATTTTTGCAATAACTCGCAATCAAGCTGGAAAATTGACTTTGCCAAAATATAATTTTACACGACCCAAGAAACCGAATAATAGTAAAAATAATAAAGAAAAAGATGATTTACCACCGATTACAGAAGAAAACGAACTAGATGAACAAATAGAAGACATTGTCGAATTGCCGCAAACAGAGGTAACTCACGAAGAAATTGCGAATATTGAGGAAAATTTGTACGAAAAAAGAGCAGAATGATGATTTTACACTCGTTAAAAATACTTACAAACAATTTATTGACTGCCGCGAACAACTTACTATGCGAAAAGATAATTATGCATATTTTATCACCACCGATGGAACTCCATGCGATACTGGGGCCAAATTATTACAACAAACAAAAGAATTACCAAAATATACAGGGGTTGACAAAGGAGAAGTCAAAATAGTCAATAAAATTCATAATCGACATTTTGCACTAGTGATTCGAGGAAAAGAGCCAGAATCAACGCCTGATGTACTTAAGGGTATTAAATTATCAGTCAAAACACTAAGGGAAGTAATGGAAAAAGAGAACATTAAATCTATAAGTCTGGCCGTAAGTGAATTTATCGAGAATATTTCATGGAAAGAAATAATAAAGTCTATTTAGCAGATAATGAAAGGAGCATCCTCGAAAATCATACTATGTCACGGATATGTAAAATATGTAGTAGAAAAAGATCGAACAAAAATTATAGAGGAACTTCACGGATCTGCAATCGGAGGACATAAAGGGGTAACGAAAACATACAAAAGAATTAAATATAATTTCTTTTGGGCAAATATGAAAAAGGACATACAAAATTATATTCGAAGATATTTGAAATGCCAAATGAAAAAGTTAGTGCGAATGAAAACCAAACAGAAAATGGTAATTTCGGATACGCCAATGGCTCCTATGGAAAAAGTTAGTCTTGATATAGTCGGTCCTTTTCCTATATCTAAAAATGGGAATAATAATATTTTAACTATACAATGTAATTTTTCTAAATATTGCATGACAATACCAATACAAAACGCAACGGCCGAAGCAGTAGCTGACGCCTTTATAAAACGATTTATTTGTGTTTTCGGGGCACCCGTGACTATTTTGACAGACCAAGATTCGAATTTTATGAGCAGTCTTATGAAAAAGGTAGCAAAGAAATTTAAAATTATACAAGTAAGAAGCACAGCTTATCACCCTCAGTCCAATGGCTCTTTAGAACGATCGCATCATTCTTTAAGCGAATATATGAAGATGTTTATTGATAAAGATAATGAATGGGACGAATACATTGAATTAGCAATATTAAGTTATAATACAGCACAACACGAAGGGCATCGTTTTACACCATATGAATTGATTTTTGGAAAAATTGCAAGATTACCGTCATATGAGATAGCATATGAAGATCAATTATTAATCTATGATGATTACGTAGGACAATTAAGCAAAAAACTCTTCGACATACAAAACATTGCTCGCGACAATTTAATAGATGCAAAATGGAGATCAAAATTTTACTACGATCGAAGTTCAAATCATAAAGATTTTCAAGTAGGTGATTCGGTATGGTTATTAAAAGGTGGGAAACCTTATAAATTAGCAAATCAATATGAAGGCCCTTATAATATAAAGGTAATTATTAATGATAAAGGAAATATAAAAATAACACGAAATAACAGAGATAAAATAGTACATGCAAATAGGTTACAAATATCATATGTGCAGTAGGATTATATAATAAATAAGCATATTAACACGAATAAATAAAATAGCGTACAAAAATATTTTTAGTCTGCATTAGAAACGCAAAAGAAAAATGCTGTTTCTCGCACAACTGATCTGCTTTGGGGCTGCCGTGGAATTCATTAGGTACGAACGAGATTCAACAATGAATCTTGAGATGCGCCGAGCCAAAAGGAGAAGGAATGTCAAGAAACAAAAGAAACACTTACTCGCAATGGCTAAAAGATGGGGAATACAATACATTCTTCAGTTAGTAGAAATATGGAAGGCACAGGAAGGGATAAGACGGAGTATACCGAATGAATTACCCTACCTAACGGAAGAAGAAAATGAAGAAATAGAAAAGGTTGCGAATCAAGCCAAGAGAGATTTTCCCTATATGTTTGCATCATTAGGGGACAGCATGAAAACGATGTCTCTTTTACGACGCAACAGAAGTCAGTCTTAGATGTACTTTTTAGAGAAGCGTCTTGATGGCAATAAGAATTTTGCGGACAAATATTATTTTGAAATAAACCGTTTATTTTATAATGGTTATGCGAGACCGGCTGATACTCTGCCAACAGGCCGACGTTTTTGGTATCTTCCGCACTTCGGCGTGCAAAATGTTAATAAGCCGAACAAAGTAAGACTAGTTTTTGACGCGGCAACAAAGACGGCAGGAGTTAGTTTTTAATGGGTTATTACTTTCCGGTCTGGATCTATTAAAAAATTTATTGGGTGTGATTATGAAATTTTGTAAAAAATCGTACGCTATAAAAGTTGACATGAAAGACATGTTTCTGAGAATTAAAATAATCCCCAAAGATTTAAACGCCCAACATTTTCTTCGGCGGGCTCGTGATCGCGTGGGTGAGCCTAAAGAGTCATGTCGTCTCTCCTTTTTGGTGATAGTTCTTCAGCCTGTACCACGCTATATGTAAAAAATAAAAACGCAAAATGTTTTTTATCCGAATATCCAGACGGTGCAAAAGCATTATAGAAAATTGTTATATGGACAATTTTTTGGACAGTTGTGGTATGCGCGAAGAAGTGATTAATTAAATTCAACAAGTTACGTACGTTAGCAAAGTTTGTAAATTGGGAGATGCATAGCTAGGCTAGTAACGCCTTGACGTTAGTACCTCGAGTAGCACCGAATAATGCAGAACATTAAAAATCCGTCACGAGAGGTCACCGTTGAAAAGATTTTAAAATAATTGTCAACGAGCACCAACTTTCTCCAATTCGACGCGTATTTTGGAGCGATTCTAAAACATTTTTAAATTGGATTACAAAAGATTCTCGTGAATTTAAGGTATTTGTAACAAACCGTTTATCCGAAATTTGCGAATCAACTAAAGATAATGATTGGCGTTGGGTACCAACGAAGAAAAATTCCGCCTTTAATATACAAAGTCGTTGGCTTAAAGGTCTACCATTTCTGCTTAAGGGGATGCCTAACTTAATTTCCGCGCTCTGCTATACCGACGATTCTCTATGTTTTTTGCTAACCTCTAAGGCAAATTTGATTTTCCAAATAATTTTGAAACGGCTTTCTTAATGGCATTTCTGATTGCATCAAAATATTATTTATAATTCCTAGAACGTCCGTAGACTTCTTTTTTGCCTGATTTCAATTCCTACTGCTGAAAATACCGACTTATTTTTCAGTAGGAATTGAATTTGCCAAAAAAGAAGTCTACGTACATTCTACTAATTATAAATAATGTTTTGATGCAATCAGAAATGCCAATAAGAAAGCCGTTTTAAAATTATTTGAAAAATTAAAGCCTTAGAGGTTAGCATCCCCTTAAAGATGAATCAGATTGGCCTCGAAATATCCTAGAACCTCTAGAAAAATGTCCAGAAATGACTGCAAATAAATTAATTTCACTTATAGATACGATTCAAATTTCGATAATTGAATTTTCTCGTTTTTCTTCGTGACTTCGGTTACTTTTTTTTATGAAAACTGTTTTTCGAGCAGTAAACCTTTGGAAAAAAAAGGTTTGGTACATGTATGGAGAATCTATTTCAAGCCGAACAGTATTGTCATTTAAGTCAGTATTTAAGTTAAGTTAAATTAAGTCAGTATTTATCATTTAAACCCGAAATAGACGCTCTCAATACAGCAAAATTATTACCAAAAACAGCCGGATATTAAATTTAAATACTTTTTTAGATGAAAATAAAATATTACGAGTAAGGGGAAGCTTAACAAATTTTCCACAATATCTGCAAAATACGGAATTAATGGTTTTAGACACTAAACACTATGTAACTTGTCTGATTATTAAATATTATCAGGAGAAGTATTACAACGGCAGTCATGAGACTGTTCTGAACTAAATTCGACAAAGATTTGGGTTTGTTGGTCTGCGTGTAAGTTTGCAAAGCCTATCGTATACGAGCGTTTAGCCATTGCTGTTTGCACTATTTCGGACCTGTAATGGTGAAATTCAGATACATCAAAAAACACGCTGGAGCGCATTATTTACTTGTCTGACGACACGTACTATCCACTTGAAGCTGGCGAATAGTCTGTCCACAAATTCAGCCATAATGACGATAAAAAGATTTGTAGCCCGAAAAGGTAAACCCCTAGTTATATATTCGGACAATGGTACCAATTTTGGAGCGGTGTCAAAGGGACTGTTTTAGATTGTAAGTGAACTTAATAAGAACGAGAATATTACCAACTACGCGAAAAAAAATGAAATTCAATGGAAATTTATTTCTCCAGCAGCTCCCCATATGGGGGGAGTCTCGGAACGGCTTGCACGTTCCGTAAAAACAGCCTTAAATGTAGTACTAAAAGAACAAGCTCCGACCGAGGAAATATTAGCTACCGCCTTAACCGAAATGGAGCATTCAATTAATTCGCGGCCATTGATACATGTATCGATTGACCGCCGTCTTCTCCGAAATGGTCTCCCTATAGCCAGGTCTTTTGAAGGTCGACGTGGAGCCGATGTTTAAAATCAACAGCACCAGCCTAGACGCCAAGTCCATTAGCCGCCGCCCCCCGGATTCTGGCAAGGTTTCACCACATACGAGAGCTTTGCTGTTAAAATTGGATTGAAAGTCCTCGATGGCTTCGTTAGGAGTGACATAGCAGCTTACGTAAGTAATGCTGTCACACCCCACCCAAACATAATTACTAACAGCCGTGACACACAACCCAAAAGCAACGTGGATTGAAAACCCAGACAGCCGGGGTAATCTCGGTACTACACCCCTGCGTTACTCTCGGAATGTCCCGCAGGCCCCAAAGCCAACGACGTGATTCAGCGCCGCCGGGTTGGTCTACGGGCAGATGAAATACCTAGGCTTGAACTTACAGTCGGTTGCCCTGTGCCCCGTCCCCTTTCACTGGAAGCAGGCAATACTCCGATCAGGGCCTCACAGCCCCACCCGTGGTGCCCATGAGTCTGACGCGGCAGTAGACCCATCCGATCGGGATTCTACCAATTTCCAGCAGCCTGTTACCGGTGCTTTCAGTAAGGGTCATAAGAGCCAATCTTTTTCTGATCTTGTTCGCTCTTGTGAGCCATACGTCTAGGGCCGGTGTAGCCCTGCAATGTTTCAAGAATGGCCTCCCTAATCGCGTCGACCGTGGCATAGATATCCATGTCCCTGGTCTCCAAGGTTATATTAGGGGCAAACCGCGGACACCCGCGCCCAGCCTGACGGTCAGCCTCAGAGAATTTGAACCTCCCCGCTTTTTATGCGGCGGATGTCTTTGATTCCTAAGCAACGCTGAGAGTTTTGCGAAGGTCCTCACTTTAGCCAGCTTGAGGATAATTGACTCCGGTCTAACCTTCTTGCCCTTTTTCGGCAGCGGATTCTCTGTCTTCTTTATCTCTTTGTTCTTTATCTTTTACTCCCTCTTCTCCAGTCGCGTGGGGATTGTTGTCCAATGAGTCTCTGCCTTATTATTGGCATCCTCGACAGCTTTGGCTTTCTTGGTTAGCCTTCCTCCAGCCGTATCAGTTGGCGATGTAGAGGATTGCCTCTTTTAGGGCTTACAGACCTTTCGTACTTCTGGTGTTAGCATCTAACGTACCGTGAGCTTTTTCCTTCCCAGTAGTTCTTCAAACTGTCCCTGTAGGACGGGTAGACCGTTGTTTATCGTGCTGTTCACGTTCTTTTGCTTTTTCAATGATCTTTGTCTCTTCGTCCTTTTCCGTTGTTGTACCCTGTGATGTAGCTGGGTTCGCTACCATCACCTCTGCCGCATCGTTACCATACACTGAAAAAAATTTGGTGCGTGTGCTACTCCGGCGGTACAGGGGGCGCTCCGAATAGGGTCAGCGTGCACTCTGGTGATCGGAGTAGCAGCTACCCCGATCGGAGTATCCCAAGCACCAAGTCAGAGCATCAAGCGTGCCACCAAGTGGGTATAGCAGCTGCCCTTTCAAACAAAGTAGCGCGTATATAACTTCTCGTGATCGCGCGCTCGGCGTATCATACCAACATCGCAAATAGTTATAATATATTATTTAAATAGTTTTTGGTGCCATAAGGATGGAAAGATTTTTTAATGATAATGCAGCCGCTGCTTCATTAAAAGAGGCATTCGTCGCATGGTTTTTATCATGGATGTATATTAATTACATTATTTCCTTTCCTGGTAGAAAATTAATTATTTATTTAAATAAATAATTATTAAATTACTTATTAAATAAATAAATTTTAACCGTTCTATAACGCGCGCGCTATTATACAGCGTAAACTATTTCGAGCCGCTTGCTCCATCAGTCGGAGTATCCACTACTCCGGCCAGTCGGCGCATCGGGAGCGCATGCGATATGAGTAGCAGAAGTTCATTTTCTGGACACTGTGTGCGCCAAACCGGTGGCGCTTCCGACGCTGCAGTGCCGGTACGTGAGGCACGCCAAATTTTGTAGCTACTATCGCTAGCAACGCTAGATACGCTTGTAGTGCTGGTTCGCATCGCCGAGATCATTAAAGTCCTGCTCTCCAGGCTTCTTACTTCTGCTTCTCATATGGCCGTCCTCCAGGACCCTTCTACGACGGGCTCGCCAGAACATCTCCCCAACACATGCTTGTAGGAGACGTCCCTGCCTGAATCATCATAAGGAATATAGCACTCTATCATGCGCTAGCCCACCTCCACTCCCTCGAGCTTCCCAGCCGAACAAAAGGTGTGCCGTCAGCGGGAGCCAAACATGGTTCGAGTCACCCAAGCGTGCAATTGAAAGCTAGCTTCCCCACCGTGGACCTCTTTTTGTCAGCTCACAGGCCCGCACCGCACGGCTAACAAGGTGTACCGTCTTTAGCTCGAGTTCGTTTCGTCCCACTATCGCTGCACACGGTGGGCTGCATGCTCTATAGCTCCACGTAGAGAATGATGACCACCTTCTAGGAGATACCCGCTTAAAGGACTCCCAGATGGCTCGCCTCCGTTTGCCTCTATATATCCGGTTTGAGTCCGTTTATAGAACCCACGGTTCCGGCTCCGTCTAGCGTGCACTTCGCCCTTGGAAATCCCAGAAGATCCTTGGGCCGCTGCAGCCTGCTCCTCGCTCCGTGCACACGACTGATTCAGCATCCCTTGTACAAAATAGTGAGCAGAGGTGACCTCGAGCCTCCTTTACCTGATCGACAAGAAATCAAAAAGAAACGGACAAGTGATAAGGGTACCCTTTTGTTGGCGCCACCGCCTGACGAGGAGGGTTTAACACGTCATCTAGAGCCTCCGCCAGCCGCCTGTGTTTTAGCGCTGCTGCTAAGAGCATTGACGCAACGGTAGACGTTTCCCAGCGTTCACGGCATAGATGTGGACGTTGAAGATTTACCCGCGACGTGAGCACAGACTGAGAACGCCAATAACAATAATAATAATAATAATAATAAAAGTTATATTAATTTTCGATAAAGATTAGTTTCTTAACAAATAGTAAAAACAATGTTAAATAAGCAATTCTGATTTTTTTCAGAATTTATTGCCAAGTTCTTCGCTGAGAATACCTTTAAATTCATGCAGAGTTGTCACTACAAACTTAAGAAAAAAAATTGCATTTCAGTTAGCCTGTTCTTGAAACGGCTGGCGAGATAACCGGTTCTTGAAGCAGTTTCCTAGTTAACTTCTTCCTGAAACGGCTTTCGCAATAGCAGATTCTTGAAGCGGCTTCTGCCATAGCCGCTTCTCGAAAGGGGCTGGCGGGATAGCCAGTTTTTCCATCCAGGCGTCAATATATATCTTAGATTTGGTTTTATCTGCTAGGTTGTGATATGGCTGTCAGTGAGCGCGTGAGTGCGAGAGAAAAGGGTGCGGAATATGTATAACGCGTGTGAGCGCGAGAGAGAAGGAGAGTTGAGCAAGTAGAGTAGGAGATGGCGGCTGAGACGGCTGAACTTGCTTGCCGCCGGAGCGGCCACAGTGGCGGAGGCGGCTGGGCCTGATTGGTCCCGTCCGTCATTTGGTAGCGCCGAGGAGAGAGAGTCCATCCGCGCTTCGGGCGCCGACTGTTCCGTGCAGTACTCTACCTAGATAGTACGTGTTGCTAGTGAGAGCGCCTAAGAGAGAGTTGCCAGCAGAGAGAAGCGAGAGGGTACTACGCCGATCTCCCTGACGATATCAGCCGCCCGGAGACCGCTTTCAGAGGCCACTGTCGCATCGTTGGAGCACCAAAGCCGCGGTCAGCCTCGACCAGCAGCGAGCCTCAGAGCAAGTTCGAGGGTCAGCATCCACGCGAGGTGGAGAGGAGTGATAGCGCCCAAAGAGATAAGGTGGGTGAGATCCTCATTCTTAGTAGCTCGAGAGGAGTATTGTAAGGGAGAGAGAGAGAGTGAGAGCGAGAAAGAGAGGAGAAGTTTCTTCAAATAATCGCCGCGGCCGAGACGAGGAGAGACAGCGCCAGCGTGTGAAGGCACCCGGATCTTTGTTGCGAGATCGAGCGCTAAGAGCGCGGCGTTGAGACTAGTCTCCGCTGCACGCTCAGGAAAGAGTGGAAGGAGGTGTGTGTTTGTCATTGGCGAAGCGTGAGTGTGTCGTGTGTCCGTGGTTTTCGCGCGGCCAGAGACTTTTAGAAGGAAAGGGAAGTGAGCTAATATGCGCAGATCGGGGAGGATTAGTGGGGATCTAGGCGCAGGGTTCGGCAAAACTGTAATTAAAAATTACGATTACTTTATTACAAAAAAAAAAATTTTAAACGTGAGCTCAAAATTTCCATTACTTTTGTAATGGCTGAGAAAAAATTAACATTATTCGGAATAATCGTTAATCGTGAGCTCGAAATTTCCCATAGCTTTTGTAATAGGCAGTGTCCGAGGTAAAAAGATATATTATTTATTTAATTAGCTATTTAATAAAATAAATAAATAAATAAATAGTTAATTAAATAAGTAAATAGATATATAAATAGAAAAATATAGTACATTACAGTACAAGAGACGAAAGCTGAAGTTTCGCCACCGCGTGAAGCTTCAACGTTCGTCTCATGTACTGTATACTATTTTTCTTTATACCCGGTCGAAAGTACGCTAAGTTTCGATTCAAAATTTGTATTTGAAAAAAATTATTTTTTGTTAGTTCGAGTAAATTTATTTCGATGCCCGCCCCGACATTTGCGGCACGAGCGCAGCGAGTGCTGCTAGTCGGGGTGGGGGGGGGGGCGGGCATCGAAAAAATCAAGAGTATAATTTCATTACATAGAATGATAAAAAATAATAGATAACTATTTTTCCGTTTTTCATTCAAACTTTTACTAACAAAGATATAAATGATTAATAACAGTGATGTAACTATGGCGTACTATATCTATATTGTGCACAATTGTGACGTCACTCAGATTTTTGAAACGCGCTATATTCGCAAAATATAAACAAAACCTCAACCGCGCTATCTTTCAAATCATAAACAAAACCTCCAAAACGTTTATTTTAACAAAATCTACAGTTGCCTAGCTACCAGCTCAAAGGCATGCGTGGCGAAAACTGCTATCAGTGGCGAAAGCTCGACTATATATGTATAATGAATAAAAGAATATCTTTCGCCATCGAAATCAGTGGCGAAAGTGCGTACTTTCGACCAGGGTATAAAGAAAAATATATTGATAAATATATTGTAATGGGTCTGAGTTCTTGGGTTTGTCTCGTAGAGAAGACCTATTTCCCCACGAGACAAGGCACAATGGAGCAAGTACGGGTGCGCGCGAGCACTCGACGGCAAACTCGTGTCGCCGCGGCCCGTGTACAACGAGACAACTATAATCCCGCTTTCCGTACTTGCATGCTGTTAGCAAGCGCAATCCGTGCGCTCGCATCACTGCCTTTCTCTTTGACAGCTGGTGCCGGCAGCTCAGCTCTACGGGAGATTGGCGGTATCCAGGAGGCAGGCAGAGGATATTCGATTATTCGTTAGATGTCGAGTAGGCACGCGCCCTTGATCCGCGACGGTATGTTGGTGTGCGGCTCGCCTACGCGAGCGGTAACGCTTAGCCGCACGAGAGTCCGTAATCGCGACCTTTTCGAGAGCGAGAACGCTTGGCCCTGGAGTCGAGACGGTCCTTGGCTTCTCGCAGAGTACCCGCCCGCAATCGCAACAATTTTGTGTCGGGGAGTACTTACGAGTATCGGCCTCGTAGGATCCTTGTTGTCGCCTTCGCTAAGCCGCTCGCCTCGCCGATTCTCCGCGTTCTCCTTTGCAGCATCGGGTGCTCGCACCGATTACGTGAGCCCTGGTCGGAAGCTTGAGAACGAACGAACGATCGGTTCCGAACCGGAAGGCCTCTTCAAGTTTTTTTGAAGTGCCCTAGCCACCCCGGTGGAGGCTGAGGCAACTGCCTCATCCACCTCTATCTCCTCAATGGAGACCTTGGTTTTGTCGAGCACTTTTTCTTCGTGCATCGTCGAACACCCCGTTCGACGATATATATATATACATATGCGGTACTTACTTTTCGGCTGCTTGACGGAATACGATGCTTTTCGCGGGTGTTCGTGCTTATGCTTAACAATTCCTTTTCCAGGCTGGGCGCTCCCAGCCTGAGACGCTTGCCCGCTGGCAACGCTCTTCTCTTCTTTAGCACCTGCTGATGGAGTCGTGGGCGCATCCACACGACTCCCGCCTTCCCCGGAGGTCGGGCGCTGGTCTCGATGTTCTCTTCTTCAGCAAGAACATATGCGCCTGTGACGTACGGTTTCATCTGTTCCGCATGAATCGGGCTCGCCGTGTGTCCTCCTTGGTCACGCAATGCGCAGGTGTTGCTACCAAGGATTTCCGTAACCACGTATGGTCCAGCAAATTTCGGAGCTAGCTTCCCCGCTACTCCTTTCGCTGCGTTGGAAAGGACCTTGTTCCTTTTCTACACTGTGGTATATTGGAAGGGAAAGGTGAGTAGACAAGCTTTGACTTAGATAATATGATGAAATATATTTAACTGGTTTACAAGTACATGAGATGTTTCGTGTGCTTGTACGCCGGCCTGAGGTCAGCACGCAACTAACTTCCAGGGGAAGCACTGCGTCGTTGTTGACGATGCGCTACTCACATTTCAGCATGCTTACAATTTGTATCTATTAGATTAGACAAATACATTACACACACAAAATCTCCGACCTTGAAGTTTACTTCACGTCGGCCCGCATTGTAATTACGCGCCTGCTGGTCTCGTCATTCCTGTGGCGCTATACTTAGAATTGTTGAACGCCTGGACGGGCTATGTAAGATGCTCATCCCAGTGATCATGACCATCTTGGATGAAAGCTATGATCATCTGCTTCCTCGTACGGTTAACCGGTTCGACGGGGTTAGCCTGCGGATGGTACGGGGTTGTCGTTTCGTGACGTATCCCCTTGCTGTTCAAAAAACCGTCGATCGTTTGGTTTTTGAACTCTTTCCCGTTAACGGTGAGGAAGACTTCTGATGTTCCAAACCGGAGACAGATACGTTCTGTAAACTCCGCCAGTATTGCCTCGCCCGTGGCGCGGCAGAGTGGAATCACTTCCACCCACCGTATGAATAAATCCTGTAATACTAGGATATATTCGTACCCTTTGTTCGTCCTGGGTAGCGGACCCACTATGCCGCCCACGACATACTGCCAGGGTCGTTCTATTCCAGCCGGCCCCCTATGCTCAGCCTTGATCTGCTGGCAAGTCTGTCATTACCGCACGTAGTTGGCTATGCACACATCCATGCGTGGTAAATAGTATTGGCGGGCAACCCGTGCGAGAGTCTTCTCTCACCCCAGGTGTCCTGCTGTGGGGCTACCATGGCATTCTTGCATGATACCCCTTTGCCTTTCTTGGGGAATGACGAGCTTCCAGGCCTCGTCTTCTTCCCCTAGGACTCCTTGCATGAGTTGGTCGGGCTTGTAATAAAACAGTCTACTCCCGACCGACTTCATCTTTAGATCTGTGAGTGGTTCCTCCTTTGTTTTCTTCAGTTGTTGGAGGGACCATTCATCCTGCGAGTCCTCCGTCCATGAGGCACTGGCCAATGGTGTCACCTCGCCCTCCTTCTCGTACAAACGAGAAAGGGCGTCCGGAACCTTGTTGAGAGCACCTTCCCTATGCTCAACAGTGAACTACTGGTGGCCTCGCAGGTCCAAGGTCTACCGAGCTAGTCGGCCTTTCGGACGACTGAGCATGTGCAGCCGTCGCAGACAGCTGCGGTCCGTTACTACGCGGAAATTGTAGCATTCGATGTATGGGCGAAACTTTCTTATCGCCTATACTACAGCGAGACACTCTCATTCTGACACGTTGTAGTTCCTCTCAGCAGGTGAGAAGACGCGGCTGGCGAACTCTACTATTCGCTCGTTGCCGTCTTCGGATTGGAAGAGAACCGCTCCGATTCCCAAATCGCTTGCATCCGTCTGAACAACGAACTGAACTCGTTGTCGAAGTTAGGACGTTGCAGGACTGGGGCGGAGGTTATGTGTGCCTTTATCCGCTCGAATGCGAAGTGTTGCACCTCCGACGACTCAAACTTAAGCTCCTTCTTCGTCAGTTGCGTAGGCGGATCGGCAATCGTGGCGTGCTTGTTCAGGATCCTCCTGTACCACGATGCCATGCCTAAGAAACGCCTTAGCTGCTTCACGTTCTTCGGAGGCGGGTACTCCAGTACCGGCCTTATTTTCTGTGAGTCGGGGCGGAACCCTTCTTGGTTCAGTACCACACTCAGATACTTCACTTAGCATTGGCAGAAGTGGTTTTTCTGCCGGTTGATCGTTAGGCCCGCCTCCTTTAGGCGGCCTAATATCTTACAGAGGTGTTCGAGATGTTCCTCAAACGTTTTCGACATTATGATTATGTCATCAAGGTATGCGAATGCGTAGTCTTCTCAGTCTGGAGTGAATACCATGACGATTAGGCGCTGGAAAGATGCTCCTGCGTCTTCCAGGCCAAATGGCATTCTCTTGTACTGGAAATGGCCCATTCCAGGTACTGAGTGTTGGGGATTGGCAAAAGGAAACGACAGAATAGAAAGAAATAGTAATTTATTTAAAGAAAAGGTTGCGCTCGGCATCATAGGTTTGCTTAGCTCGGAGGACCAGAGCGATCTGCGCGATTAGGCACGAGGCCCTAGCGGTGGCGCCTGTGACGGTAATGTAGAGCAGTGGAGTATAGTAAATTATACATAAGGTTACAAAAAAAATGCGAAAGTATTGAATTATTTTCCAACACCCTCGTTACTTGAGTGTTTTTGTATGCTCTGAAGCACGTTCATTTTGTCCCTAAACATTACAAATTTATCGGGATTTAAAGCCTTAGTAAAAATGTCGGCGTATTGTTCATTTGTATGTACGTATTTTGTGTCGATCACTTTTTCACGCAATTTCTCACAAATAAAATGATATTGCACGTCGATGTGCTTCGATCGACGGTGAAATTCCGGGTTTTTTGACAGCTTTATTGCGCTTTGATTATTAATATATAATGACGTCGGTGAAGTACATTCATGCCCGAGATCCGCAAGAAGTTTTGTTAGCCACGTTGTTTCTTTTGTTGCCTCGCTGGCTGCGATAAAATCGGCTTCGGTTGTACTGAGGCTAACGCATGCCTGACGCTTCGAGGACCAGGCTACACGACCTCCAGTCATTAAGAAAAGGTAGCCGGTAGTGGACCTCCTAGTGTCGAGGTCAGCCGCATAATCGGCGTCGGAATAACCAACAAGTTCGTTATTTTCGTCGGATTTGAACAATATTCCGTTATTCGGTGTATCTTTAACATATCGAAATATACGCTTTACCGCTCGCCAGTGCGACTCGTCGTGATTATCCAAATATCGGCTGACTATACCTACAGCATAAGCAATGTCTGGACGCGAGATCATCGCTAGAAAAAGTAGAGAGCCTACTGCTTCGCGATATAGGAATTTTGCATCTACTTTGTCTGTCGGCTTAACAAGCCTGGCGTGCGATTCAGCGGGAGTTTTAACTGCGTTGGCGTCACACATGTTGAATTTTTCCACAATTTTATCGATGTATGATCTTTGGTGAACGAAGATGGAATTTTTATCACGAATGATCTCCATGCCAACGAATGCATTTAATTCGCTTATAACTATGTCGAACTCTGCTTTAAAGTCGTCAGCTAATTTTTCTAAAATTTTAGCATTTCATGATAAAAGTAGTCCATCGTCGACATACAATGCCATGTAAACTTTATCTTTTTTAATGTTAGCTACATAAACGCATTTATCCGCTTTACATGGAGTAAATCCTAATTTTCTTACGAAGCTACCGAATTTTTCATTCCAACAGCGACCTGCCTGCTTCAATCCATAAATCGCTTTATTCAATTTTAAAACAAGATTTTGATTGTTTACATATAAGCCATCCGGAACGCGCATATACATGGTCTCTTTTAGGTCACTATTTAAGTATGCAGTACTTACATCGAATTGTAATGCCATCAAATTATCCCTTGCCGCTATCGCGAGTAAAACGCACACGGATTTAAATCGAACTACGGGCGAGAATATCTCGTCGTAATCAATGCCTTCTTGTTGGGAAAAACCCTGCGCGCACAATCGCGCCTTGAACCGTCGCGTTTTCCCGTGACTTTCGTTCTTAACTTTAAAAACCCATTTAAAGCCTATAGGTTGCCGTCCTGCAGGTAATTTGGCAATGTCCCAGGTACCGTTTTTCATGTGGGCAGTTAATTCTTCCTGAATCGCGCGCTTCCAGGATGCTGAATCGGTTCCGCTAACCGCTTCATTAAAATTTTTGGGAGTGTCGCTGAACATAACACAGGCCGCGTAGCGATCCGGCGGACGAAGAGTATCTCGCGGGCGTAAGGCGCGTATCTCAAAATTCGCGTTAATACCACCGTGCGCGACGTCCTGATTGCCATTATTCGCGTCAACATCGATTTCCGACTCGTGCCGCGATGCGGCATCTTCTTGGTCATGGCGAAGTGCGACGTCGAGCCTCTCATTTAACAGCAGGACTTGCATGGCGTTCTCTAACTTTTGTTCGCGCTGCATGTCGGTATGATTCGCGTCATCTTCGCCGATATCATGATTGCCACCGCCGTCGGCAAATTCGTCTGAGCTCTCGTCAATACGAAGCCACACGCCGTTGTCGGTTATTTTATCTGACAATTTTTCGTTAAAAATTACGTTACGCGATATTGTAATACGTCGAGTTTCAGGATCGAAAATTCTGTAATTCTCGGATTGATTTTCGTAACCGACAAAAATTAGTTTTTTAGACTTTGGATCCCATTTTCGACGAAGAGCATCGGGAACGAATAAATAAGCATCACATCTGAATTGCCGTAAGTGTCCCAAGTCCGGTTTCTTTTTTGTCCAAAGTTCGAACGGAGTTGCTATGTCTGAGCGCGAGCCTAACGTGCGATTTAAAACATATACTGCCGTGTTTACTGCTTCGGCCCAAAGGCTTTTCGGCAGGTCGCGCGCCAGAAGCATCGTGCGCGCACTTTCCACTATAGTTCGCATCTCCCGCTCCGCTCGCCCATTCTGTTGCGGCGTATACGGCGCTGACGTCAATAATTTAATGCCCCTAGCTTTCAAAAAATTTGTGACATTACTATTCGTGTACTCGGTACCGTTATCGGTTCTCAAAATTTAAATTTCTTGACGAAATTGGTTTTTTGTAGCGATTACAAAATCTTTCAAAACATCGAAAGTATCGCCTTTACTTTTGAGAAAATTAACGGTGCGGATACCAGATGACTCGTCTTTGAATAACACAAAATACTTTGCGCCGCCTACAGAAAGGATTTCCATTGGTCCGCATAAGTCCGAATAAATAATTTGACCAGGTATTACATTTGATTTTTGTTCGTCCTTATTAAAAGCTAATCGACATTGTTTCCCTAGCGGGCAATTTTCACAAAAGAAGTCCGACTGATTTGTTAACGCGAGGCCGGTAGCCGCATTATTTTTTACCATTTTTTCAATCGACTTAGTATTTACATGGCCGAGACGTTCGTGCCACAATCTTAAGGAAGCTTTAGCCGCGTAATTTATACCAACTTTTACGCCCGATTGTATCAGCATTCGTATCAAATTGTTAGGTTGTTTTCTTCCATACGCTACTACGCTTCCGTCGCTTGAACAAATCGTTGCGCCTTCTTTTTTATAATTAACCGTATAATTTCTTGATGTACACACTCTCGTAGATAATAAATTCTTTTTAAGAGAAGGTACATACAGGACATCGTTTATCACGCCTTCAAGCCATATATTGTCGATTAACCTCTTAATTGGAATTTTACCGCGACCCTCAACGCTAGCTTTAGTCTCATCTCCAAGATAAACAAATTCGTTATGACACTGCGTGAGCTCTTCGAACCAGTCGCGACGACAACAAATATGCTGCGACGCTCCGCTGTCGAGTATCCAAAACAAACTTTCATCTGCTACTCGGAACCACGCCGACTCGTGATCACACGCTAATACATTCGCGACAACACTGTTAGATTCTTGGCGGGCTATAAACGCACTAAAATTCGCGGAACTCGACTTTTCGGTTTTATCGTTGTTCGATACTTTAATTGCGTTTTTCAAACGCTTTTTCGCGAAACATCATTTAGCGGTATGTCCATTTTTTTTACAAAAATTACAGAATAAGTTTTTCTTAATTTGATTGGTTTTACCATTGTTATCGCGTCGTTGATCACCTGCGTTGGAGTCTTGTCGAGAGATACTGAAGGTAGTTAAGGCGTTGTTGAGGTCGTCAGTAGCGGACATGCGGGCTTCCTCTCTGAGAATTCTGTCTCGTAGGTTGTCCAGGGTCTGGTTTTCTACTGGAACGCTTTCCCACGCCGAGACGAAAGGACCGAATTTCGATGGTAGGGTGCTAAGAATTTTAGCCATTACCATCACGTCGGTAACTGGTGCGTTGATGTCTTTTAGCTGGTTGGCTATATTTTCCACTTTTGCCATGTGTTGTACGGCCGAATCTCCTTGTGCCATCTAGTACTCGTGGAACTTTGTAGTTAGCGCGAGCGTATTTGAAATACTCTTCTGTTCGAGGATGGCGGAGAGTTTAGACCACATAGCGTGAGCCGTCTGACACGTGACCAAATAGTCGAGCTGCGTGTAATCCATGGACGAAGACAAAATGAACATAACTTTAGCGTCCTTCTTTGTCCATGCCGGCCGGCGATCGGGCTGAGCTGCTTCTGGTGGTTCAGGCTTTGCCTCCGAGCCATCGACGATGCCTAACAAATCGTGGGCTACAAAAACTGCTCGCATTTGGAATTTCCAAAGCTGGAAATTGTGTCCGTTGAACTTAGTAATGTTCCTGAGATCTGTCACGTTTGACATTTTAGCACTCGAGCACAGAAAAAAACTTTTCAAACAAATAAACAGGATTTTTTTTCTTAAATATTGTCACTGTGTTAACTACACTAGACCACGTCACTGCCTGGGCCCATAACCTGTTGAGGATTGGCAAACGGAAACGACAAAACAGAAAGAAATAGTAATTTATTTAAAGAAAAGGTTGCGCTCGGCACCATAGGTCCGCTTAGCTCGGAGGACCAGAGCGATCTGCGCGATTAGGCACGAGGCCCTAGCGGTGGCGCCTGTGTCGGTAATGTAGAGCAGTGGAGTATAGTAAATTATACATAAGGTTACAACAAAAAATGCGAAAGTATTATATTATTTTCCAACACTGATAAAGCCATTATTTGCGATATATATATATATATATTATAAGCGGCGAAGTAGTGCACGCGTTGCTGACGTCCAACGTCGTGCACTACTTCGCCGCTTTACCTTTGCGAAAAGCCGCGTTCATCCGTTTCGCTGGGTATCCGTCCGGCAAAACTTTTAGTGCATTGACTTTTCGATAGTTAATAGACTTCTGGTATTCTCCACCGGATTTCTTCACCATCACGGCCGGGATTGACCACGGGCTCGTGGACGGTTCGATGACGGCAGCGTCCAATAATTTTCGGATCGGCGCGTGCATCTCAGCCTCTATTACTGGTGTATACGGGTATTAACGCTGTTTGATGGTGTGAGCATTTCCTACGTCAATTGTATGGGTCATCCACGTGGTGCACTCAAGTGTGTTTGGCTCCGCACCGACCGTTGTTCTTCGGTCACATGGCCTAAGCCTACTGCGCTGATTTGAACCGTGTCGGCCTCCCTGACCGATGCCAACTGGAGGTCGACTCTAACGTTGTCGTCCACCAACGTCAGCTGATTCGACCGCGGATTGTGTACTGATCCGAATTCCCGCATGAAATTCGTGCCCAAGTAACAATGGGCGTCTAGTGAAGGAATGATCCAATACCTTGATATCCCTGCTTATGCCACTTATCTTAATAGGAAGGTAAGCACGACCCACGATTGAGCTTCTGCTACCGTCAGCGACCTTAGCACCTGCGTGTTCGCTTGGCATAAGCGTCTGTCCGCATACAGTTATCAACTGCAGGCCGATCGGTCCCATCACTGTGACCGATGCGCCCGTGTCATACAGAGTGCGGAAGTCGATACCTTCCACTTCCACCTGTAGCCACCATCTGGTTTCCAGGTTTTTCTCCGTAGGGACGTCCGGTTGTGCCGTACCGCTAACTCCCTGGGAGGTCGGTTTCGAAGCTCCCTGACAAGCTTCGGTTGCGTTTGGGGGACTAGTTGAGTGCCCTACTTTCCCTGCTGCCCGTTTTCCGGCGAGCAATTGGGGCACTTTGCTCGAATCACTTCTTCTTTATTACATCCAAAGCAACGAAGGGGTTCCTTCGTCTGCCCGCTTTTCAGGCCGTCCTTTTCGCTGTAACTAGTATTCTTCGAGTTACCTTTTCCGGTGCAACCGTTTTTGCTCGTCCTTGCTCCCCCGTCTGTCCTCCCTTGCTTCCCCCTCCCTGCCGTTGTTTGTTGTTTTCGGGAAGCGCCTTCACTATTCTCCGCTAAGTGAGGTGAACGGCTTCGCTATCAGATCCGTGATCTCTTGGAGTCCGACCCCAGCTGTTGGAGCTTCGGGCTTCTCCTGCTCCCTTGGTGTCGGAGCGGCCGTTGCCGCTACCTTTGTTTGGAAAGACGTTATTGTCTTTCCACCCTGCGGCTTATATGCCGTCTCTGGCATCACCTCTTTGGTTGAAGGGATGGGCGTTCTGTCGCTCCTCTCCCTGTCTAGGATATATTCTGCCTTGACACATTGATCGACCAGATCATCCGTTGTGTTGCAGTTTTCTATCCAAGACAATTTGTTTTATCTCTGGGAGAAGATTCATGTAAATATTCTCTATGTCCAGAGACTTGGCCATCCTCGGGGATACCTAGCATAAGATGCTCTCCATGCATGTTATTTAATCGCTGCAGGCCTCCCCGTTCTGTTGGAACCGACGTCTGAAGTCGTCCCGCAGGCGTTCATGCCTGTCGTGAGCACAGCCCCATCTGCGCCGAGTGGCACGGCAAAAATCTGCCTAAGTTCTCCACTCGTTGCTGTGGTTCCTATACCACGTGCTCGCAACGTCTTTGAGGACGCATAGGAGTGACGCCAGCAGGTTGCTCTAGTTTAGCTTCGCTGCTCGTTCGTTATCCTCAAAGGTTTTAAGGAAAAACTCTACGTCTTCCCCTTGTCTAGCCGTGAACCTGACGCTCTACCGGCTGACTATACGGCTGGAGTCCTCGTGACCCCAGCCTGTGCGATTCATATCGCTGATGGAAGGAATAATACAATCCCTTCTGGTCCTCCCGTTGGTGAAATCCGCCCACGTCAAAATCTCGCGTGACGGAATTCACCTTTGCGCGTTCTGCATGGTATGCCCACCGTTCAGAGTTTCGTTGATTCGAGGCTCGTCATTCGTATCCCACGCTCGGTGTCGATTGCAGCGGGTGTGTCCCGACCGCCCGTCGACTTATCGGCCGTCGATTCTTGTGCTCGTCATCGGCGGCCTCTGCTGTTCTCCTTCGCGAGTCAGCTGGTTAACTCTCAACATCAGAGTCGTCGTTGTCTTAGCCTGAGTGACCACTGTGTTCATCAGGCTATCGCATTTGCGTTCGGTTTTCCGAACCGCTTGCTGGATTTCCCTCAACAGTGAGTCCAACTTTGCCATCTGATCGTCGATGGTACCTCTATTCGACGATCGCGTGAAGTCCGCTCTCTTAAAAGCGAGGTGACCGGTGCAGTTTAGAGGAGTTGCGCCAGGAGCTATTGAGTCGAGGATTTGCGTGTATTGGTGAGGTGGATATTTTAAGAGATCGCCTAGAGCCTGCAATCCTTATAGAGGTTGAGCTCGAGAACTCATATGTTTGTACGCGTGGGATAACGCGAATTCGCCTGCGATCCCGTCCGTACTAATAAATGCGGAGCAAGCGCCGGCCGCAAATAGGCACCGTAATGAGCACCGTGTCATTTGTTACGACAACGGCCGGCTCGTTAATCTCGCAAGCCGTTACGACAACGACACCGGCGCATGGGTAAGGGCAGGTGCCGGAGCACTCTCATGCGGTTATGATAAATCGCGGGTATCGGCCTTAGTCCAAAGGCCGCAAGATTTTGAATACTACTCCGCGCGTATGGTACGAGCAGTGCGTTCAAATAACGAGAACGAACAAACCGCGGGCCCCGACATACTGACGCCCGCGCGACTGCGCGCGATATATGGAGTGAGGAGTCGAACGAACAGCGAGCGCCGTTGCCCCGAAGTGGTGACGAGCAAACAAGCAGCGACAGTGAGAACGAGGTTGAGCGTGGAGCGTAATCCGCAGGATGCGAAACAGAGGGAAGCCAGTGATATTTCACCCTGTCCGCTTGTCTGAGAGATAGTCCCATCACCGTGGATCGAACCTCCGTAATGAGGAGCGAATTAACGCCGCGGAAGAGTAAGTGAGGCCTGCTGCACTTTGGCGCAGGCGGCGCGACGAAGAACGCGTGAAGACTAAAGCGAGGACGGTACAAGAAGAGGCGCGAATCGCGCACGCAAAGAAATAAGTGAGCGCGCCGACAGGAGTGGCGCGCGAACAGCCGAAAAAGCAGACGGCGCCCGCTCTAGAGAAGAGTGTCGAATCTCCGCGTCGTACTAAAACGTACGCAGAAGCGTTTAGATCGCGACACATTCGGGGTCGCGAATACACGCACCCCAAGCCTGTCGAAAGTAGGCGCGACTATGCTGGTGGAGATAGTGAGCGGAAGAGGAATTCAGAATACGATAGGGTACGTAGTATAGTCAGCGATCGCAGTTGGGAGCGCGAGGAGATTAAGCGACGATATAGTGGAGTGAGTTAGTTGGAGTCGCCGAGGTCGCAAGGGAGCAGCCGCTTGCACCGCAGCAGTGCTGGAGCGGTAAAGCTGCAAAAGAGTTGTGCATTCACTTTAGCGTAGAGGAGTAGAGCGAAGACTCCGAAGAGGTGTTCGAGCAGCTGCGCGATTGCTGCGAAGCAGGTGGCATCACTGATGAGCAGCACGCTCTTGTGCGTGCTAAGCAAACGCACTGCGCGCTGGTTTTGGCCACTGCGCCACAAGATAGAGACGTAGGAAGATTTTGAAAATGACTTCAGAGTTCGGTACGTACCAGAGTACGACCGTGAAGTTCTTATGGAAAATCTTTGCAGGCGAAGGGAGAGAGAGTGTGAGCTTTCCTAACGTGCGTGCGGTACATCGTCTAGAGCTTTAAGCAGCCGCCGAGCGATGATATGCTGGTAGAATTTACCTACCGTAATCTACTGCCGGAGAACTGGAGAGCGATGGCTGTGAGAAAGGCGGGAAGCGAAGCATGCCATCGCTTCATGTGTCAGTGGTTTTCGCGCGGCCAGAGAGCATTTAGGAGGAGAGAGAATTGAGTTAGTATGCGCAGAGTGGGGAGTGTGGGTGGTTAGTGGTGATCTAGGCGTTGAAAAACGCCAACCCATAAATATGTCAAGAGGAGCGCGTGTGTGAGAGCAATCGTAACAAGAAGTAAGAGAACGGCCGCATTCCCACTGCGTCAAGCCAGGTCCTGGATTCGGTTCCGGGTACCCTCCCTGAGGTCTACACTAGCTGGAGTGAAGCAAGAATCGCGGGAAACGAACGAGTAAAAATTTATTGTGATCTGCTGTAGTCTCGCCGCCGACGCTATAATTCGCATTTCGCAAATTATTTTTAAGCGAAGCGCGGGGACGGCAGTATAATCTTCAGTATCGCAAATTAACGCCCATCGAGTGGCTACAGTGTCACAACGTTATAGAACACTGTTATATGACAGAAATCGATTTTTGTTTTTACTAATATCTTCCCGGTCTAAAGGTTAAATATTTGCAAAACAGTTATCAAAAGAACTGAATTTCTTTTCCTATATACTACTAGGACATCACCTATTAGCAAACTTATGTATAAAGTAGATCTGCATTTTACAGTGCGCAAGATTTGTCAGTAGGGTTGGAATATTACATGCTCTGATAAAATAGTTAAAATAAACTTGTAGATTTTTTTTACAAGATATCAATTAGCGATCTCGTTATTTATTTTAATTAACATTTTTTATTAAAAAAATACAATCATGTAATTAATATGCTAACTGGAAAATTTATGAGATTAAGCAGTATATTTTCACTTAATTTAGTTATAAATTTTTATTAAATTTTTATGTTATATAAATTATAGGTATCCCAAAACTGAGGCAGTCAGATATACAGTTTGCTTTATCTGCAATTCTGAATACTTTATGGCCATCTGGAACAAAAACCGTGCAAATGACGTCAACGAATTTAAAGACTGCGACTGATATTCGTACAGGAAGCTTAACATTTGCAGCAAGAGATTCTAAAACACTTACTAAAATATCATTCACATTATACCAAGTTGCCTTTTTAGGTAAGTGTTTGTTAAATTTGTGAAATGTATTATTTTAAGCTGTCTGCCCTAATTAGCCTCGCCAAAGAAAACAACACACACAGGAACCTTATATCGATAGGCTAATGACAAAAATAGAAAATAATAGATTTATTAATGAATAATTCTTTTATAAAATTTTTATGCAGTAATTTTGATCCCATTAGAGAGTGATGAGTATTGCATTTAAACTGGATAACTTATATATTTAATTTTAATTTTTTATTTTCAGCTTTAAAAATTATAATTATATGCTTCCAATCTGACTTAAGAACAGAATGGGCGAAAATTCTACGAACAATGAAGTTATTAAATAAACGAAATGAAGCATCAATATATCTGTGGAATTTCCTAGAATTTATTGTTACGCATCGAACGCCATTGTACATTCAAATGTTACCATTTATAATTCATAAAATTGCGCAAGCACCTATATCTGATCATGAAAGAAATATGCAAAGTATTATCAAAGAAAAAATTAATGGCTTAAATATGGCAGTACCAAAATGTAGAGGAGCAGTTCTTGCAGACCTTATTCATGAACTTAAAATATTAAAAGAAGAAATAGAAGACCGCAAAATCGGTAAAATATTTATTTCATTTTACTTAATATTCATTCCCGCTGAAAAATATAAGGCGAGATCTTATCTGACATTTTTCAGTAGGTATTTATACATTTTAAATAATGATTTTATTTAAAGTACATATATGCTGTGCATAATTTCAGACGAAATGCAGCCTGAACCAAAACGTAGCGTGGTTGATATGCATCAGATTAATGAAGGACAATTACGTAATCAGCGACCATCGCTCTTAATTGATTTACTTACAGGTGATTTGGGATCTAAGTCTCATATAAATCGCACTCCCATAGAAACACCTTGCTCTCATTCAACTAATGCTGGTGGTCAATCAGCCTCCATACATCAGTCGATCAGTTCGATAAATAATTCTACAAAAGTTTCATTGCAAAGTCAAATATCGAATGGAGCAAACATAACAAATACTAAAGGTAATAGTTTAGAACAATACTTATTCGTTTTAGAACATTACTTATATATAACCCAACAAATTGGCCATTTATTTTTTTAACTTATAAGTTAAAAGAAATAAGTTGATTGGAATTGTTCTTCCTCACAATTTCTAGGTTATTATATCGAGTTTTTAGCGGTGTCCAACTTCTACAACGGTACAGATCACTGCCATAAACTTAAACTTGAACTATAGTACCGCGGCTTGTCCAAGTATTGTTCAATCGAGTATTATAGTTGTAATTTTAATTTAAAAAAATTGTTTCTAAGCCAAACTATGTAAACATTTATTGTTTAATGTAAATTTCATTAAATGAATATTTATTCCTAAATAAGAATACCAACGAGTAATTTTTATTGGAGTACATTGTGGCATGATGGTTTTCCACCTATGTTTTAAATTCATACATAATTGTATATTACTACAGCTCGAACTCTGATAATTTTTTTTATTTGTTGCACAACAGATTTTTTTTCTTGTTTGAGAAATTTTCATGGGCTTTGGAAACCTTATTTTTTTTATGTTTGGTAGATTAAATTTAAAATTTATATGTTACATTTGGTGATATATTTTGTAACGTTTAGCTTTTGATCAGGGCTGGAGTACTGAAAAATGAACAATTTAGAGAACAAAAAGAAAAAAGCACTTTTATTTACACAAGAACAAAACGATACACTAAAAATGCCCGTAGCCGATACGGGAGTTTAAGGGCGCCAGTTGCGAGTATAAAGAAGTCGCGTTATACTTTTTGCTTATTGATTTGGATTACTGAACTTATTGATTACAGTGTGATTGTTATATTGTTATATTCGTCTGTTCGAGCTAGGTGATTGTAGGAAAATAGAGATTGAGCTCTTCAGACAGTGTACGAGATTGCACACGTGGGCATTCCTGATTACTAGAAAGTAAGACGATTTGTTTTGAATCCAGATAGAGGTTCTCAGTTCATTAAAAGGGTTCTTGCTCAAGATTCGGATGGAAAGTGTTTTAGTATTCGTTAGCGGCCGGCTTTAATATTTACAGGGATATTGCAACGCTGCTAAATAGATTGCATAGATATGAATTAAGAAAATTTTATGGAAACGGTGCAGCCGAATGGAGTATGGATGATGATATGCAACCTTCGGCAGACGTGGGGAACTCTTCACCAAAAGATTACACGGTTAGATCCAGGAGACGGAGTCAGCGGGCGGAAGCAGTACCGGTGGTTAGCGAAAATAATAGGCCTCATTCTTCGATATTGAATATCGGGCAAACCTTTGGGCCCTATCGAGATCCTATAAGTACGCAAGAGCCGTCTCGAGGAATAGCTATTTTTGTTTCTCCGGTGGAGATAAGCGGTGTGGATGTCCTCAGTCCTGACAGTCAGTTGATTGATATGTCCGATAGGCGGATACCTGCGGAGACTTCGGAGAGTTAAGCTGAGTTTCTGGACAAATTGACGGCCATTCTCAGTAATCGTGGTGTGTCTCCGGATTTCGGCCAGTACAGGAGGAGGAACATCTAGAATATAGTGCGATGAAGTTAACCAATCCTATAGAATCAATGATTAGGCCATTAGACGATATGAGATGCAAGATGGTTGGTGAGGCGAAAAGCAATGTCATCCTGTTTCGTTTATAAAGATAGAGGACCAGCTGTACAGGAACATCCCGGGGCCGGTGTCTCATAAAAGATTAGAGAAGATGGGTTCATGGTATCTACCTAATAATTTACCATCGTAGCTGAGAGATGAGTTTGGACCTATAAAGTCGAATTATCCACTAGGTTATCCGTCGTTTATTCCAAGTATAATACAACATTCGTTTAGTCCTTCATATCTTTCTAGTAGTCTTGATATTTCATTGATCGCAAGGAAGAGGCGTATTTCAAAATTATTCCGTAAATGGCAAGGGGATGAAAAAGTTAGAGCCAGAGGCATTTTTGCAAAATTTGCCACAGTGTATATAGCCACTGTGTGTTGCTAGCAATCAGTTTTCGGTAGAGAACTTGGTAAAGACTCTGTCTTCCATAATAGATGATGAGCCATGGACTTGGTATAGGTGAGAAAATAGTTGTTGGCAAAATTTCTCAGAATTTGAAACAGCTTTTCGGCTTTAATTCGGCGTAACAGATGTGCAGCAGAATTTGAAGTTGGCAAGCAAAGCACGAACTCAGGGGCCAGCGTAAGATATTTTTAGCTATCTGATTAAACTAAACTATTGTTAGATCAAGAGAAACCTCCTAAAATGTTGAAAAAACAATTAAAGGGAGTATAAAAATTTACATCCCAGTTTCTCGGAACGATTTACTCGGGCCCAATTTTCCACAGTTACGGAACTACAGCAACTGGGAAAACAGGAGGAGGCACGTAGATTGATGGCCAAGGCGTATAAGCCACCCCACCGTCAGAATAATGCCTGTTTCCTAATTTTGACTACATTCCAACAAAGGGCCGAAAAATGCTACGAATAGCGGTTGTTGAGTCGCCGCCATTTAACTTGGTAGAAGGATTAAATGATACGGATGGACGTGAGTTGAATATGGCACCAGTAGCGGGGGCGCTAGTGAATGTAAAGCATTAAATAATAATCAAATAATCAAGGAAATCTGAAAATGCAAGGTAATATGCACCAGGCTAAAAGAGACAGTAAAGGTTCGCGCCCACACGGAGCTATTACTAGCCAAGGGACGCCATCTGGGGCTACAGCCAACCTTCCACACCAAGAAATGATGTTGGTCCTGGTCTGCCCAGTACAGTGGATATGACACGAATGGTCGAGAGTACAAAAGAAGCTACTAACAAAAGTTCTGACCAAATTCGCGAATCTAAAGAAGGAAGAATGACAAAAGTAGTCACTGAGCAGGGGCCATGGTAATTCAGTAGAAATTACATGTCGGAGGCAAAATATTATAATAAAAACAGGCGAAAAGTATTCTTTCCGGTAGGAGATTTAGTTGGTCGTAGAAATCATGTTTTATCATCAGCAGAAAATAATAATAATATGAATTATCAAAATAACGTGGTGTAATGATAGAAATAATGTGAAATAGTCTTAAAATCAGGCAAATAATACCCTCAAATTTTTTAATTATGTTTAGACAATATTTTAAAAATTTCAGTTTTTGATTTTACGAATATCAAAAATTTAAGGGTATTCTTTGATCATCTTTAGGACATTTTTATTCTTAGGAATTTTTTCCGAAAATTCATATAAATTGAGAAAAAAATTACTGAATATTAAAAGTAAAAACCCTTAAAGGGCCGGCATTTGAGATTTTTCAAAAGCTTGATTTCTCCATAGAAAAGGGGGTTTGGGTCCTCAAGTTATGACCAAACTAAGGTTAAATGTCGGCGAGTTGGAGCATGACGCCATATGGCGTCATACCGGGCCTTAACGGTCGGGCGCATGTTAAAAATTTCTGTCTTAGAAAAAACTCATTGTAAGTTAATGCAGGCAGCCATCTTATTTTTTTCTGATTTAATTGATTGAATATTATACCTTCTACTAATTTCTGTTACTCAATTAACAATTTTCACCCATCTAAAGGGGTTGCAAATCGTCTCTTATGTTTATCGCAGTTCACATGAATACAGTAAAAGGAGTTAATGACGAATTTCATTTTTCCACCCCACAATGGTTGAAAAACCACCACTTTTTCATAGCGTAAAAAATTCGAACAAATGGAAAAAAGCTTTTCATACATATAATAATTTTGACTATAATTTTTTATGAAACGAGGAGGGCATAATTATCCTAGGAGGGTTGAAAAACCACCCCTTTGTCAGAAATAATTTGAATAATGATACACAATGTAACGGAACATTTACTGCATTTGATTCTAGATTCTGCTTGCTTTTTATTCATCTGAACAAAGTACATCTTTTTTTATTTTGTGTTGCTTCAGGTAAATGTTTTCTTATAAGACGAGTAGGGCTTGTCACATTAGCTGGTCAAGACTGTTCTTTCAATTCAAGAATTTCATTGAAAATAGCTAATCTGAAACTTGGAAAAGTCATTTGGCTACCATTCAAAGAGTATAAAATAACTATGCGAAAAAATAACTTTCTGTACCATTTAAAAGATTTTCTTTGATCATCTTTAGGACATTTTTATTCTTAGGAATTTTTTCCGAAAATTCATATAAATTGAGAAAAAAATTACTGAATATTAAAAGTAAAAACCCTTAAAGGGCCGGCAATTGAGATTTTTCAAAAGCTTGATTTCTCCATAGAAAAGGGGGTTTGGGTCCCCAAGTTATGATCAAACTAAACTTAAATGTCGGCGAGTTGGAGCATGACGCCATATCGTACAGTTTTTGTAGAAGATAATAACGAATCAATCAAGACAATTCCTCCCATATTCTTATTATAATCAATGATACATTGGGGCTTTATTTTATCAGCTCCAGTTTGTGATCTTTTGCAAGTTTTTGCAATATGGGCTCATGTACATCACATAAACCTCTTTCTTATCTTGCCATTTCATAGCCAGCCAAACCAAATTATGCGCACTTTTAACTTGTCCTTTCTCATACTTTGCATCCAAATACGGAAATCCTTTCCTATTATTCCTCACTGTGCCACATAATCCTACATCTTCTACGTGTAAAAATTCCGCCAAAATTGGATTAGAGTACCAATTATCAGTATATAAAATCTGACCCTTGCCAAAATAAGGTTTCATCATAGTGGCCGCTATGTCTCCAGAAACGCCCAAATCAAAATGTTCATAATCAGTATCTGCTCCCGTGTGAACTATGAAATCTAAGATCATACCGGTTTCACAATCAACAAGCATAAATATCTTGATGCCAAAACGATGACTTTTCAGCGGTAAATACTGTTTGAACGATAATCTCCCTTTCAATAACACAACACTTTCGTCAATGCATACGAAGAACACTCAGCGCGTGGGGTTGCCTTGGCGCGCCAACTACCTGAGCGGGTGAGGATCAGCGGCAAAGAGCAATAAAGTGATTTCTGGCCTTTTTCTTCTACGCCTTTGCGCGAAAGAAAATTTCCAGTTTTTCTATTTTTACGCGGTCGTGCTAATCTGTTTACCGACGCGGCGGGCAACATTTCTAAGTCGAACACGCCTGCATCCTCGGCGAGTTCGGCTTCCATAAAAAATCGCTTATTTTCTCGAGGTGAGTTTCGCTCGTCGCCTCAGTCGCCGCGTAGCGATTATACAGGTATTTTAATGCCGACGGCAGCTTACTGCCTACACTTTTGCTTAATTCGGGGCTTTGAAGGTATCCGATTAACTTAAAATTTGATAAGGCAGTTACTGCGTTTTTTAATTTTGTCGCAAGAAGAAATGTGAATAGAAAATGCGTATTTTGTAATCGCGACAATCATTCTTCGCATGATTGTTTGTTTTTTACAAAACAACCATTTGAGCGTCGGTGGAGCGCTGACAGGAAGCATAAACTTTGTTTTTGCTGTCTAAAGCCGAGACACCGACGAAGCGAGTGCAAGTGTGTGCCGTGCGAGCTATGCCGCAGGTCGCATCACACTTGGCCAAACAAAATGACAAAAATTGGCCAACGACTAGGACCTCAGGGCCAAAAATTAACCCTATCTTTAAAAGTGATTAACGTTAAATTTCCATCGCAATCGATTTCAAAAGACTGAAACACCTTTGTTGAAAAATCAGCCTCATTTTTAAATTTAAAAATCAAACTCTTTGAGAAAGCTTGTACCCAATTTCTGATCGGACAGGACAATTGGGAACTAATCGTTTCGCGAAAAATTGTCGAAATAGCCGATTCAAACTTTGCATTTTCGAGTACGCAACATTGTTGGGTTTTGCACGGTAACTCGTAATCTCGTAAAAAACCGATTTCTGTTTTTAATATAGAGAATTTACACAGCGATATAAAAAATTTACCCTGTTGTAAGCCACGATAATGGGGGAGTGGGGATCACGGGAGAGGTTATTGAATATCCTCGATCCAGCGTAACGAAAGGAGATGGTGGCCCTGAAAAGGGCCGATGTGAAAAACGTGATGTCCTAAAAAGGACTATTCAAGGCGGGCGATTTTCTCGCTCTGGTGACTTCAATCTGGAAGGCCGCAGACGGCGCAAGCTGCGCCTTTTGCTGGCGCTTCGGCTTCTGGGGCATTCGTTTGTAATGAATAACGAACTCCCTTGACCGGCGGTGGGAAGAGCCAGCCGTCGCTTCGCCGCTGAGAGGCGTCGCGGATCCCGCAGCTCAATGAGCTCAATTACAAGCTGCTCTTTTATAGGCACGACTAGCAAAATTTATTACGGCCGAATTAGAAATAGAAGTAGCCGAGCGTTTCTTCTGGACGGACTCAACTGTCATAATGCATTGGATTAAATCGGAGCTGCGCACGCGGCAGGTTTTTGTTGTCAATCGACTCGGAGAACTGGGCGAACTAATGTTGAGTTCCGAGTGGCATTGGATCCCTACGAAGCAGAATCCAGCTGATGATGCAACGCGATTTTCGGACGAGGCTTTAAAAACTAATGCGCGATGGTTTAACGGGCCTGACTTTCTTCGGAAAACTAAAAATAATTGGCCAGCCGATAAAGTACTCAGCTCGTTAGAATAGGCTGCTTCTGAGAAATTAGAATTACGTAAAAATTTTGTTAATTATTTAGTAGCTCAAAATTATAGATTTCCCTTAGCAATTAATTTGATGGGATGGCGCGGGTTACTTCTAATTCCTCACCGGGTTAGAAAATCGTTTTTTATATGGAGGAAACAATCATGTCCCAATTTTTCAATAGAAAGTATTAGAAACAATGAGCAATACTGGTACCCGCGTGATTCAACTTGAATGTTTTAATAATGATATTAAAAATTTATTAAATAATAAAGCTTTAAATAAAAACAGTAAAATAATAAAATTAAAGCCCTTTATTGACGAACAGGGTATTTTACGGACAGACAGACGTGTAACAAAAGACCCGAGCGAAAATTTTAGCAATTAGCCATTAGTTTTGGACAGCAAACATTTTGCCACAAAATTGCTGATTGCAGAATACCATCGCCGTTTTTATCATGCAAGCACCGAAACTGTCCTAAACGAAATTAGGTAAAAATATTATATTATAGTCGAGTCCGCTGATAGCTGCACTGCCCTCGGGTCGAGTAGCTTTTAGGCAGAGGCCTTTCAGACACTGTGGCGTTGATTATTTTGGCCCTATGAATGTCAAAATTGGCCGTCGCAGAGAGTAAAGATGGGGCGTTTTGTTTACCTGTCTCACTACGCGTGCAGTGCATTTGGATCTTGCACACTTGTTAAGTGCAAGCTCGGCGATCATGGCTTTGCAGAGGTTAGCAGCTCGGAGGGGAACACCGGCGGTAATGTATAGCGACAATGGCACAAATTTCCGCGGCGCGAGCAGGGAACTCGCCGATGCAATTGATGACTTGGATCGAGAGGCTCTAAACGACTTTGCGCTCCAAAAACTTATTAAGTGGATCTTTAATCCACCGGATGCGCCTTATATGAGAGGCGCATGGGAGCGCTTAGTTCAGTGAAGGTCGCTTTGCATGCGATTTTAAACGAGCAAGTGTAATGTCCACTCAATTTTCATTTCTTTTTTTTCTTTTCTCTCCCGTCGGTAAATACATTGCCCCGCGCGGTAAACATTTTCGCATCCCTTACCCTCCGATTTCCCGGACCCAATCCCACTAAGTCCCTCTAACGCCACTCCTAGTAACCAAAAAGGGACTCATACGTTATTTTACATTAACAAATCCCCAAAACTTTACTACGATAAATCAATCTAAAAATCAGAATTTAAATAATAAATTAAAAAAGAGAAAATACGTGTTGAGTCCTCATTACCGACCTCATTACCAGGTTTATTACACCCCAACCCTTGCGCGCCGACCGCCCGACCCCTAATTACCGCCGTGACTATACCTGGGCTCAGGGAAATTTCCCATTAATTTAAAAACAAACTATGTTAATAAACAACAAGTTGTTTCAACTATTTTACACACATATAGATATTAAAATTACAAACAAATGGATAAAAAGCAGAAGAAAATCGAAAATGGCCTTATAGGTAAAAACAAGAAAAATAAAATTAATTATTTTTAAGTTTAGAATTATTATAACTTTTTTTCTATTTACATTTAACATAATTTTATTTTTGCATTAAGTTTGTATCCTCTTTACAAATAGAATAACGTATTTTACTAATAATTTTTTGCAAAATTTCATATAAAAAAAGGCGAAAAATACGAATACCAAGAATGTCGAATTAATTATTTTCGAGTTTGAAATTGTTATAACTTTCTTCCTATAATTATTTAACACAGTTTTCTTTTTTTAAGATATTTGTAAACTCTTTACGAATACTTTAGTATATTTTAATAATAATTTCTCATAATATTTCTTATAAGAAAAGGGGCAACAAACAAAAAAATCCGAAAACTCAGAAGATCGAAATAACCATTTTCACATATAAATTCGTTATAACTTTTTTCCTATAAAGATTTGACACAATTTTATTATTGCAATGAGTTTGTTGTCTCCTCACGAAGATTGTGATATATTTTAATAATGGAAATTTATAAAATTTCAAGTCGAAAAGGGTGAAATATACAAAAATTGAGAAAATCAAATTGATTATTTTTAAACTTAAAATTGTTACAACTTCTTCTCTATAAATATTTAATAGAATTTTCTTTTTGAATCAAGTTTGCAATCTGTTAGTGAACATTGTTATATATTTTAATAATAATTTTTCATAAAATTTCATATGGAAAAATACAAAAAAACCTATTTTATAACAATCATTTTTGAAGAAAATGAAACCTTTTAAACTGTGTAACGTGGAAATCACAACGTTACTTCTCTCAAGCATACATGAGCGCCGGAGACGCTGCGCACGGAAAATAACGCGTCAAGCTAGGTTAGACGCGAGAGAGAGAAGCGCGGCGCGACACCGCGGCCAGCGAGCCGAGAGCGCGCCCCCCCCCCCCCCCCCGCGAATAGGGAAGAGGGGAAACTAAGAGGCTCTTCATAATGAGCACGCGCGACGAAAACGCTCTCTCTACCCTAAATACGTCCAAGCGACAACACACGATAACGAGACTAACCGGCGAACACGAGGGCAGCGCAAGCTACGAGACCCGCTTCCGCCGACGACACCAGGGTGACCACCTCGTCCCGCAGACGAGCCTGGAGCCATCTCCGCAGCCCGCCAGCGGCCAGGTCAGAGCCGGGAGCAGGCGCCCGACACACGCCCGCAACGAGACACTCCAGCCGACCTTCAGCGAGTCTTCCAGACGACGACATCGAGACTGCGTCCTTCTCGCGTCCTCACGCGATAAGTATCGTTTATTCTCTCTCTCGTCCGCGGATAGGATCGGCAGGCGCGCCGATAAGATCAGGTGCCAACAAGGTCATACGAACGCGGCAGCGAGCCGCTTGTACATACAACTTGTCAAATAAATCCAATTACAATTAATTAGCCGGCTTGTTCACCGAAACTGCCCCGATTCCCCCACGTCCCGCTCCCGCGAGTTAGCTTGGTCCGCGGAGTATCGTGGTTTGTACGTGGTTCGTTCGGCGAAGGGAGACTCAAGGGGCAGAAAGGAGTTCGACTCCAAGATAATTAGAGTCCACATCCCCAGTCGAGTGACCCGCGTTACAATGGCGCCCAACGAATAATATCGTATTGATATTTAGCAAATCAATTACTCTCGAATGTGATGAACGATAGACGCTTACACCGAGTCACACTAGTGCCTAACGCTTAATATCGTACTGACATTCGAAAGACTTTCTCGGCTAGTATAAAAATTCAAAATTAAATTCAGTAATAAAGTCAATAATAAATTTAATTAAAAATTTAGGTTAAAAACAAAATATCATTAGTTGAAAATTCTCTTTTCATGTGAAGGTCAAACTGACCACACAAGCGAACACAGTCGTAGCCGCAGAAAGTCCAATAGCAAGAGAGTCGACATATTTCTAGCTGTGAAAGTAAATAGACGCGAGGAAAATAAGTTCGGCTGGACTCAATAGCCGCGCAACAAGGCGCGGATATTTAGAGCCAGAAATTTACAATTATATATTTTAATTTGATTTATCTAGTTTAACATAAATTAAGTTGATAACCGTTACATACGGGAACGCGTCAGGAAATCTATTTTTTTTTCTTTTAACAAATTACAAAAGCTTTGAAATAATTCCATTTTTTAACAGATACACTAGAAATACAAGACTACTCTTAAGTTCGGTTGAGCAAGCTTGGTAATATTGTTGTTAGTGTCTCTGAACGAAATAATAGCGAAGGGTAAGTGGCGAGCTTACAACCTTCAAGAAAATTTTAAAGAGCAAGCCGCCGAGTGCGAGCTGAATGTAAGCTGACGATAATATCCTATTATCAAATTTTATTAATTTCACGATTAATTATTATATTTAAATATATAATTTATCAAATAATTTTTAAAAAAAATAAATCTATCTAATATGCATTTTCATTTAAATCTAATCAAATAAAAAGAAGATAGAATCAGATAAATTAGATAATATCATCAAACATTCAACGATTCAACAATCTCAACATATTAATACAACAAGTCAAGAACATTAAATTATTTTTTCTCAAACATAAAATTATTTTTATAACAGGAAGATTATTTTCTCGTAAAACAAGAAGAATATTTTTCTCTCCTTTTCCAAAACAGGAAGCTTATTTAGGCATCGAAAATGACTGCGAAACTACTCTACTGGATCGAACAACTGGCTTCACCAATAAATGAAGAATTCTTTACGTCATCATTGAAATCATTAGAACTTTTAGAAACAGGATCGATAATAGAAAAAGCTGACCGCCTCCAAAGAGCAATTTCGGAAGATTTACGCCCAGATGATTACGATCAGAAGTCTAGCCATACGGAGGCAGACAGAACCAGAAGACAAGCGAAACTTCAGAAGTTAATAAAAAGACTATCAACCAAAATGGAAGCAGAGGCAGAGTCGGACAAAAAAATAGATGATTCTAATGTAAGCAAAAGAAAAGTAGGAACATCAAGAAGCACAGATAGATTATCACAACAGTTGCAGATGGAGTCCATGGAAGGAGCGCATTTCTGTGAAACACCGGAAAGGCCGTTAACAATTACATTTCAGAACAAGAAATACGCCATACCGATAGACATACTAACAAGGTTTGCAGTAGAATCAGAAGAAAGAGAATCTGTGGAAACATCGCGACCGACGATAACTAGAGTATTTGATGAGCAGCCGCCGCAAAGCAGGCTAAGAGAAGAATGCCATAGATGTAATAGGTTTAACGAAAATACGAGAGATATAGGAAAAATCGTCACAACGTGGAAATTAAAATTCAGCGGAGCATCAGACGACGTTGAGGAATTTTTAATCCGCGTTAAAGAATGCATGAAAGTAACCGGAGTCACTCGTGAAGAAATGCTGAGAGCACTACCTCTAATAATGCAAAAGGCAGCATTAAATCTCTATAGAATAAAGGAGCAAGAATGGCTGACCTGGAGAGCATTTGAAAACGATTTACGCGAACATTACCAGCAAACACTCCATGCAGATATTTTGCACGACAAAATTCGGGATCGCAAACAGCAACCCGATGAGTCAATGCAAGAGTATGTAGCTGACATGATCTTTCAGTTCAGGAAATTACCTCTCAATAAACAAGGTGACGAGAGAAGCCAAGTGCCTAGAATTTACCTGAATATGCGACCAGAATTTCATCCTTTTATACCGGACTACGCCGAATTGGACTTAGATGAATTCACAAAAAGAGCAAAAATAATCGGAAGAGCATTCGACGTCGTAAAAAATCAAAGTACACCGATCAAAGTAGAAGAGAAACCATCAAAGCGAAGCATCAGGCAATAAAGCCGCAGAAGTTGCTGCTGTAACCGTGCCAACCTTTGCAGACGTAGAAAAGCTCATCACGGAGAAATTAGAAAAGTTAACCAACAATAAGCAGAATTCAAGTAATAACGGCAATAAGAATAGAGGGCATAAAGGAGGAAATTACAACCAAAACCGAAATAACAACAATGGTCAGCAGCAGAACAATAGATCAGATAACAGCAATAGCAATAGTAATAATAACCAAAGAGGAAACTATAGAGGTAGAGGCCGAGGATACGGCCGAGGCAGAGGTTATAATAATAACTACTCGGATCAGCGAAATCATCAGCAACAAAATACTGGTAATATCAACGATCTGCAGCAAAGACTGCAAGGCGATGCACAAAGTGCAAGCCAATAGAATAATCAACCTCAGCTATCAACTTCGAATTCGGCGGGAAACGAAGCGTAGTCGGCGAGTCACCGACCGCACCGCCGACTTTACCAATCAAGGTCTCAACAATTAGCGAGCACGGCAGCTTAAGGAGCAGCGAACCATCCGATTATCCAGCATCCATATTTAGCCGCTATTGGGTAAGCGGTAGGATTAATGGAGTCAACACGACAGCCCTGATCGACCCAGGTGCAGCGTGCACAGTCATCGGCAAGATCTGGGATAAAATAAAGTCCCATTCACCCATCCTGCACTCAAAAGTGAAGACCGCCCAGATGGCCAATGGGCAGCCGGAACAAGTGCTAGGAGAAATCGACGCCGAAATAAATATCGAAGGAATATCCAAGAGCATTAATGTACTAGTGATACCAACGATATCGACGGAGCTGATAATTGGATTGGATTGCATCAGGTTTTTCCAGATGGATATCCTAGCCAGCTGTGACAAATTCACTCTCGCAGACCATGGTAAAGATAAGAAATTCTCATTCCACTTAGGGGCAATCGACGCGACTTCACTCGACGTGGCAAGCTGCGGAATCGCCGTCATAACGAGTGAACAACGCGCGAAGGTGGATGAGTTGGTAAAGAGATTATTACCAAGAGTAAATGCAGCGGTGTTACCAGCAACTAAGCTGTTGAAACACGAGATCATTCTCAAAGAGAGCTGCAAGCCCATTAAACAAAAGTACTTCCCCGTCTCCGAAAAAATGGAGCGAATAATGCATGACGAGATAGACAGGCTAAAAGCCGCTGATATTATAGAAGAAAGTCTCAGCGAGTGGAGCAGTCCTATCGTCATGGTAAAAAAAGAAGGAGGTACATACAGAATGTGTACGGATTTTAGAAAAGTAAACGGAGTAGCTAAAAAAGACGCTTATCCGAATCCGTACATGGAAACTGTGCTAAACAAACTGAAGAAGGCAAAGTATATCTCGAAAATCGATTTAAAAAACGCCTATTATCAGATAGCACTAGCCAAAAAATCCAGAGAAATAACCGCCTTTACAGTGCCCGGCAAAGGACTCTGGCACTACAAGAGGTTACCTTTCGGATTATCAGGAGCAGGAGCGTGCTTCCAGAGACTAATCGATAAGGTCATAGGCGATTTAGAGCCGTATGCATACGCATACTTAGACGACATCGTATTAGTCACTGAAACGTTCGAAGAACATATGGCATTGTTAGAAAAATTAATTCTAAAAATAAAAAATGCTGGACTTACAATAAACCCAGAAAAAAGCAAATTTTGCGTAAATGAGATAAAATATCTCGGGTTTATTGTAAACGAAAACGGAATCTCAATAGATCCGGAGAAAACGACTGCAGTCAAAGAATTTCCAGCACCAAGAAACATGCGCCAATTGCAAAGATTTTTGGGCATGGCATCTTGGTATAGAAAGTTCATAAAGGACTTCGCAAAAATCGCCAAGCCGCTCACTGAACTCTTAAAAGATAAACAGAGCAAGAGTAACTCGAAGCTCATATGGGAGCCGATTCACGAAGAATCCTTCCAAAAAATAAAAAACAAATTAATCGAAGCACCCGTCTTAAAAAGACCGCTGCAGAACACACCATACGTGTTACACACGGACGCGAGCAATTCAGGGCTAGGAGCCGTCCTCACACAGAGGGCAGACGACCTGGATCACGTAATTGCATACGCAAGCCGTTCGTTAAAAAAACCAGAGATAAATTATAGCACTACTGAAAAAGAATGTCTGGCTGTGAAATGGGCCATCGAAAAATTTAGACCATATCTAGAGGCAGAAAAGTTCACCGTGATCACCGATCACAGTGCCTTGAAGTGGCTCTTTGAAAGGAAAACTCCAACCGGAAGGTTAGGGAGATGGTCGCAAGAATTATCGGAATACGATTTCGAGACCATTCACAGAGCAGGCAAAAATAACATAGTGCCTGACGCTTTATCTAGGATGTTTGAAGATGAAAAATCCGAAGATGATGTCGAGATAAGCGAAATAAAAGTCAGGAAGCAAATTCAAGAACAATGGTACAGAAAAAGAATTTACCAAGTGATATCTCATCCTCGGAGGTACAAAGACTGGAAAGTTAATGACGGAAATTTATATAGGTATAGACCAAATTATAACGAAGAAGATCTGGCAACAGACTTAGAACCGTGGAAACTAGTCATTCCACTCGAGGACAGAGACAAAATTCTGAAAGAAATGCATGATGAGCCAACATCTGCACACCAAGGTGCAGATAAAACATATAAAAAGTTGACTCAACTATATCATTGGCCTGGAGCATACAGAGACGTCCTGAGGTACGTGCAAACATGCGACAGCTGCCAAAAGAATAAGATAGATCAGAAACAACAAATTGGCCTAATGGGAACGCGATATGTGGATGGACCAGTCAAAGTGATAGCCGTCGACCTCATAGGCGACTTCCCAAAAAGCAATAAAGGCTACAAATACGCCATCATAATGGAAGACATTTTTTCCAAATTTATTTGGTGCATACCAATAAGAAATAAAACCGCAACTTTAGTTAAAGATGCGATAGAAAATAAGCTATGTACACTTTTTGGCACGCCGGAAGTAATTATTTCAGATAACGGCAAAGAATTTATCAACTCATCATTAAAGAAGTTTTTTAAAGAAAACAGTATAATACACGAAACCACGCCGTCGAGACACCCGCAAGCGAACCCAGTTGAAAGAGTCAACAGAGACATAAAAGTAATGATTTCAACGTTTATAGGGAATAATCACAAGAAATGGGACGAATTTCTACCCCAATTCCAGCTGGCACATAACGCTGCAGTGCACTCGACGACGGGTAAAATACCTGCATATTTAATGCTGGGAAGAGAAATAAAACAGCCAAAATGCTTAAAAAGAAATACCGAGCAGCCTAAAGACGTACAAAAAATTTGGAAAGAAATAGACGAATTAGTTAATACGAGCAACCACATTAACAAAGAACAAGAAAATTGGATAAAAAGAATCAGCGAATTACAAGAAGTTCGCGACGAAGTCGCAAACTCACAAGAAAAAATCACAGAGAAAAACGAAAATGCATATAATAAGGATAAGCGCGAATTTTCCTTTGAAGTCGGACAAAAAGTCCTAAGAAAAAATAATATACTATCGTCAGCAGCGAAAAACATTTCTGCGAAGCTGCTAAGCAATTATACAGGGTGTTCGAAATGTTCCGGACCCCCCACTTATAACATAAAGTAAGCATTTTGGAAAAAAATGTTAAATACAAAAGTTGTTAAGTTTTGAAGGTCGAACTAAATGATGACCTTGGATTTGTTATTGGTTATCATTTTCAAGGTCATTTAAAGGTCATCTTCAGTTTTTTAAATAGGGACCCCTATTTTTTATTTCAGATTCTGAAAGAGCACAAAATTTTACATCTGGATATGTACCCACGTTATGGCTCAAAATGGCCTACAGAGGTCATTTAGTGGTTAAATGATTATTTAGTAGCAGAAAGCCAAGAAATCCCGATTATTAAGAACTTTGAGCGTATCTGACCAATACTAAAGTAATTTGATTTTGCAAGACAAACTTTATGGTGGCGTTAAATTGACATTGCCCTTGATTTTCAAGGTCATTTGAAGGTTAACTTTAGTTTTCCAAATTAAGCCTCCTGGTTGTAATTCTCCATTTTGCACCAGCGCTAAATTCTGCATTAGGATTGCAGAAGTTGTAATTGACACTGGCGTAAAATAAGCCTTAGGCCAGACAACCACATAACTCGGGCGAGAAAATGATAAATAAAAAAATGTCTAATCAAAATAAGCCTTAGGCCCAACAACTACATACCTCGGGGGAGAAAATGATAAATAAAAAAATGTCTAATCAAAATAAGCCTTAGGCCCAACAACTACATACCTCGGGGGGGGGGGGGGAAATGATAAATAAAAAAATGTCTAATCAAAATAAGCCTTAGGCCCAACAACTACATACCTCGGGGGGGAAAATGATAAATAAAAAAATGTCTAATCAAAATAAGCCTTAGGCCCAACAACTACATACCTCGGGGAGAAAATGATAAATAAAAAAATGTCTAATCAAAATAAGCCTTAGGCCCAACAACTACATACCTCGGGGGGGAAAATGATAAATAAAAAAATGTCTAATCAAAATAAGCCTTAGGCCCAACAACTACATACCTCGGGGGAGAAAATGATAAATAAAAAAATGTCTAATCAAAATGAGCCTTATTGCTCAGGCACGGGAGGTACAACTAATTAAGGTAACATCATGGGTGATCCAGCCAACTAAGGCAAGACCATCGGCGGCCCAGCCTACTAAGACAAGAACACTAGCGGCCCAGTCAGCTAAGGCAGGACTATCGGCGGTCCAGCTAACTAAATCAAGACAGTGGACTATTCGCCCAAACTGAATTTTTTTAAAATGTCGTTGACAGGAACTTTTTACAACAATTGTTCAAATTGTTGCCCGTTAACAGTTTGGCAATGTGCTAACCAATTGTAAAAGGCTGCAACAACATTTCGCAAGATTTGCTGAGGTATCAAGTCTATTTCATCAGTGATTCTTTGGCGTAATTCATCCAAGTCACGTGGTTTTATAACATAAACTTTATCCTTCAAGTATCCCCACCATTCAATTGTACCTCTCCGCCCAATCCATCTATCATGAAATGTTGCATCTAAATATCGGCGAACATGAATACCGTAGTGTGCAGGAGCACCATCCTGTTGGAAGTAAATTTCGTCCAGATTTCCACCCGTTAAATTCCGTATAGCAGGTATAATTTGGTCTCGAAGCATATTTTCATACATTGCAGCATTTAAATTACCTTCAATAAAGAAAGGGCCAAGTACTCTTCCATTAAATATGCCAGCCCAAACATTTACTTTTTCAGGATGTTGCGTGTGGTCCGCTCTCATCCAATGTGGATTGATGTTACTCCAGTATCGACAATTATGTCTGTTCACTGTTCCGCTTAACTCAAACGTGGCTTCATCAGAGAAAACAATGTTATTGAGGAGCAAAGGATCATCAGATATCATTTGCATCATTACATCACAAAACTCTACCCTTCTATCAAAATCATCTTCAGATAATTCCTGTACCAACTTTAATTTGAAAGGATGCCATTTGTTGAGTTTCAAAATTTTGTGCACAGATGCAGCTGCCATTTCATGCTGTTGTGCACAACGTCTGATGCTGCAATGGGGGTCCTCAATAAATGATTGTAATACGTCTAAGCTCTTTTTATCATTAGACGATGATTTGGATCTACCTGATTTAGGACGATCTTTAATACCACCTGTCTCTTCAAAACGTCTAATTGTACGAATTACGGTACTTTTTGAAATAGGGTTGTTTTCTTCAACTCTGAATGTTTCATTGAATAAACGCTGTACCTGTTTGTAACCTCTCTCTTGATCACCCCACCCTCGCATCATCAACAAAGATATTCTTTCTCGTTCAGTAAGATGTGCCATTTTTCACTACGATTAAAAGTACAATTATTGAAAATTAATACAATTATCTGAATTTCGAAGTAAGAGAACTTCACTTAACTCTTGAAAACAGAAAAGTAAATAGGAGTAAACAATTGTTAATTAACAATTATAAATGAACTGATTCCTAAAAAGAATAGTGAGCAAAATCTTCTAAGGTACAAGTAACGATCCTGAAAATGCTATGAATCATGCGTAGAAACTCGTAACCCTTGCAAAAAATTATTGCAATAAAAACTGTTCATGTAAAACGGTTAGATTATTTTGCTTTTGAAATTAATAACCCCCAAGTGTCCTATGTAGATCATTTCGAGCCATGACGTGGATATTGTACATATCTCCAGACCTAAAATTTAATGCTCCTCCAGAATCCGGAATACAAAATGAGTCCCTTTTTAATAAGCTGAAGATAACTTTCAAATGACCTTAAAAATGAAGGCCAATTTTAAAGTGACCATAAAGTTCGTCCTAGAAAATCAAATTATGTACTTTAGTATTAAAGTACGAAATTTTTTTTTTCTTTTCGTCAAATACACCCAAAGTTCTTAATAATCGGGATTTCTTGGCTTTCTGCTACTAAATAATCATTTAACCACTAAATGACCTTTGTAGGTCATTTTGAGCCACAACGTGGATACATATCCAGATGTAAAATTTTGTGCTCTTTCAGAATCTGAAATAAAAAATAGGGGTTCCTATTTAAAAAACTGAAAATGACCTTTAAATGACCTTGAAAATGATAACGAATAACAAATCCAAGGTCATCATTTAGTTCAACCTTCAAAACTTAACAACTTTTGTATTTAACATTTTTTTTCCAAAATGCTTACTTTATGTTATAAGTGGGGGGTCCGGAACATTTCGAACACCCTGTATAGGGCCTTGCGAAATTTATAAAAAATTAAGCGATAACATATATAAATTGAAAGACGAGAGAGGGAAAATAATAAAAAACTCCATTCACGCGAAAGAATTGAAATTATATAATGTAAACACGCGAAATCCAGAACCCTAACACTTAGAATTCAAGAAAAACCGAATTTTCAAATTCAATTTGGCCCGCCCTAGTGCCCGTCACGATGACAGTCTAATACCGTCACAGCGCGGTAATGGTCAGCGCGCGCGGAACGAAGCAAGCGCGCATGCGCCAGTGCGCGTCGTGAAGAAGAAGCCACGCGGTCGCCTCAGACAGCCGCCATAGTGCAAAGACGCCACAGGTGCAACAAGTGCAGTGAGTGAACCAAGTGCCAAATAAAAAAAAAAAAACATTATGTCGTCCAGTGATGAATGTGAACTGTGCGAGGCGATCCGTCACCTCATCCACCATCATCACGGTCCGCCACGATGTGCGCATGGACAAGGGCGGCAACCAGCAGAGAACGCAGCGGAAACGCCGAACGACGATCTCCGGCTGTACAACCCTTACGCCGACACCGGCGTGCAGGAGGAGACAGTACAGTCCAGACATAGAAGGCCAACGGAAGAAGAGATCCAATTAGCAAAAAATAAACTGAAGGACCACATCCGCGCAGAAGCGCGAACGTTCAAGGAGCCGCCAGAGAGACAATTCTCAAAGCAAGAGAAAGCAAGGGCAAACAAGGACGTAAAGAATCTCCTCAGCGAATACTCGCTCAGACATGAGCTGAGGAATGCAGAGCAAAGAATTGAAGAATCCAGAATAAAAGCTGAAGAAGAGAGAGCATACAGGGAGTCCCACAAGGAAAGGCTCTTCGAACAATGCAGACTAAAATACATCCAGAAGGCAAAGAAAGAAATAGAAGATCAAGAGGCCGACGAAGACAAGCAGGACTCGAGGGAGATCAACCAAGCCTTGTTCAGGATGGACACAGTGTTAAGAAAAGCCGCTGAAGAAGAGCTATACAAGAAGAGAAATCCGCACTCAGTGGCTATGAAGGAGGCTGAAAAAAGAAGACAACAGGCGCTGGAGAAAGTACAGCAGCACAAGAAGCAGCAGCAAGAGTTGGCAGAACCTGCAAGTGATGAAGACGACCAGCCACCAAGCCCACCCAGGCCAAACGCTGAACAACAGCCGCCTGAAGGTAAAGAGGGACAGGTGTCCGCTGAGAAACAGCAAGGCATCAGACCAACAAGAAGGGTACAGCCGTGCACGCAGCTGAGAAGGCCAAAAGCACAAGTTCAAGCCCTCGTCGAACAGAAGCCAGCTCATACTAGCCAGCCGCCAACACCACAGGCGAAGAACAAACATCCGCCACCTAAGAAAGATGAAAGGCTTCCCCAGGAGGAGTCGTCAAGGCAGATGAACTTCTTCACCTGGAAGAGGAAGGATCAGAGGACGAGGAACCAATTATACCGAGAAGGGATAAGGGTAAGGGAGTCTACCTACCCACACCTACAGCAATGGGAAAACTAATATCCGCCACCACCTAGGGCCAGGATAACAGAGTAGTACAGAACTTTAAAAAGCAGTGTTTAAGTAAATCTATAAATATGTAAAGCGTTTCGATACAAAATAACATTGTAGTAGGTTAAGGTTTTTGAAAATAATCATTATAAAATGTATACCAAAACAATTTAGTTATTCTTCCCATCCACACCAAATCCAAAAAATTCCCTAAAAAACTTTTTCTCCTTCCAATCACAACTAACATAAATATTTAGCATGTAAATTAATTCCAAAGAAAATATGTCAATAGAAAAAAAGCAATTTATTTCAATACTTGTACAAACTCGAGCAAAAGTGTCAAGCTCGACTGCAGCAGACGACACGCCTATGTAAGCAGCTGCGTCTGCTAGCAAAGCGACGTACTAATGTACGCAGGTTTAGACCTGCCGTGCGCTGGTTTTTACCAGGTAAAAACTCTCGGTGCAGGGGGGTTGTAACGTGGAAATCACAACGTTACTTCTCTCAAGCATACATGAGCGCCGAAGACGCTGCGCACGGAAAATAACGCGTCAAGCTAGGTTAGACGCGAGAGAGAGAAGCGCGGCGCGACACCGCGGCCAGCGAGCCGAGAGCGCGCCCCCCCCCCCCCGCGAATAGGGAAGAGGGGGAAACTAAGAGGCTCTTCATAATGAGCACGCGCGATGAAAACGCTCTCTCTACCCTAAATACGTCCAAGCGACAACACACGATAACGAGACTAACCGGCGAACACGAGGGCAGCGCAAGCTACGAGACCCGCTTCCGCCGACGACACCAGGGTGACCACCTCGCCCCGCAGACGAGCCTGGAGCCATCTCCGCAGCCCGCCAGCGGCCAGGTCAGAGCCGGGAGCAGGCGCCCGACACACGCCCGCAACGAGACACTCCAGCCGACCTTCAGCGAGTCTTCCAGACGACGACATCGAGACTGCGTCCTTCTCGCGTCCTCACGCGATAAGTATCGTTTATTCTCTCTCTCGTCCGCGGATAGGATCGGCAGGCGCGCCGATAAGATCAGGTGCGAACAAGGTCATACGACCGCGGCAGCGAGCCGCTTGTACATACAACTTGTCAAATAAATCCAATTACAATTAATTAGCCGGCTTGTTCACCGAAACTGCCCCGATTCCCCCACGTCCCGCTCCCGCGAGTTAGCTTGGTCCGCGGAGTATCGTGGTTTGTACGTGGTTCGTTCGGCGAAGGGAGACTCAAGGGGCAGAAAGGAGTTCGACTCCAAGATAATTAGAGTCCACATCCCCAGTCGAGTGACCCGCGTTACAACTGAATAAATAAATACTGTAACGGGGTTACTTCTTGACCGATTATCTCGCGGAGGACACCTTCCTCCGCAAGATTGGTGCAATGGGGCACGTACGAGTGCCTCTCGAGGTCCTTACCTCGGGGTGCGCGCGAGCACCCGACGGCGAACGTACGTCGCCGCGGCCCGTGTACAAGGCGAGAGTACGCCTGTACTATCACTTTTTCATACTCGCGTGCTGGTGTGCGAACGCGCTCCTTGCGTTCGCGTGGCCGTCGTCCTCCTCGACGACAGCTGATGCCGGCCGCTCAGCTCTGCGACAGAGTGGCGGTATCCGGGAGGTTATGGATGGGGGAGGTTCACTAAGTAGTCCCGCGGACTACTTGGAAGAATAACGCGAATAAGTAAGAATGCAATCCGGAGGCCTTTATTGCCTCCGTAAAAGAAAGTTACAAATATCGCGTCCGTGAGGTTTAGTAGATGTCGGGTGTGCTAGCCGACAGCCCCGAACACGCCCAAGTATTGCCGAGCGGAGCCGCACGCGAACGTAAGCGCGCGTGGTCCGCGATCAGCGATGTTTACGCGGAGCACGACTTAGCTCCACGTAAACAAACGTTGCACTCGAGAGCAGGCCGCTTGCCTGCTCTGTGTGTACACGCACCTACACACGCAGATGAAGCAACGGGTCGCTTACCCGTTCCACACGATGTACCGCGAACTCGACCTCGAGCCCGTGCTCGAGGTACCGACGTCGTACCACGCGGCGGCTCGTATGCGAGAGCCGCGACTCTCGCCGCGGCCCGTATACAACGTGAGAGTACGCCTGTACTCTCACATTCTTGTGCTCCCGTGCCGTTGCGCGAACGCGCTCCTCGCGTTCGCGTGTTTGTCGTCCTCCTTGACGACAGCTGATGCCGGCCGCTCAGCTCTACGATAGAGTGGCGGTATCCGGGAGATTTAAGGACAAGGACGGTTTACCGAGTCGCCCCGCGGACTACTCGGAAGAATAACGCGGTCAAGTAAAAATGCAATTCGGAGGCCTTTATTGCCTCCGTAAAAGAAATTACAATCGACGCGTTCCAAAAGGTTAGTAGCTGTCGGGCGTGCGAGCCGGCTGCTCCGAACACGCCCGAGTATTGCCGAGTGGAGCCGCGCGCGAACGCAAGCGCGCTCGCTCCTACGAATTCTCAGCCGCGTCGAAAATTCACCGGCTGATCGCGCGATCCGCGATCAGCGATGTTTACGCGGAGCACGACTTAGCTCCACGTAAACAAACGTTGCACTCGAGAGCAGGCCGCTTGCCTGCTCTGTGTGTACACGCACCTACACACGCAGATGAAGCAACGGGTCGCTTACCCGTTCCACACGATGTACCGCGAACTTGACCTCGAGCCCGTGCTCGAGGTACCGACGTCGTACCACGCGGCGGCTCGTATGCGAGAGCCGCGACTCTCGCCGCGGCCCGTATACAACGTGAGAGTACGCCTGTACTCTCACTTCTTGTGCTCCCGTGCCGTTGCGCGAACGCGCTCCTCGCGTTCGCGTGTTTGTCGTCCTCCTTGACGACAGCTGATGCCGGCCGCTCAGCTCTACGATAGAGTGGCGGTATCCGGGAGATTTAAGGACGAGGACGGTTTACCGAGTCGCCCCGCGGACTACTCGGAAGAATAACGCGGTCAAGTAAAAATGCAATTCGGAGGCCTTTATTGCCTCCGTAAAAGAAATTACAATCGACGCGTTCCAAAAGGTTAGTAGCTGTCGGGCGTGCGAGCCGGCTGCTCCGAACACGCCCGAGTATTGCCGAGTGGAGCCGCGCGCGAACGCAAGCGCGCTCGCTCCTACGAATTCTCAGCCGCGTCGAGAATTCACCGGCTGATCGCGCGATCCGCGATCAGCGATGTTTACGCGGAGCACGGCCTTGCTCCACGTAAACAAACGTCGCGCTCGAGAGCAAGCCGCTTGCCTGCTCTGCGTGTACACACACGTATACACACCCACGAAGGAACGGGTCGCTTACCCGTTCCGCGTGACGTATCACGAACCCGACCTCGAGCTCGTGCTTGAGGTACCGACGTCGTACCGCGTGGCGGCTCGTATGCGAGAGCCGCGACTCCCACCGCACGAGAGTCCGCGACCGCGAACTAAGGAGAGAGAGAAAGACGATGGACCGGGGATACGTTCCCCGCGTCCCCTGTACAATGTTCGACGCTAGGGAGTCGAGGCGCTCCTCGACTCCTCGCCGGTACACGCCCGCACTCGCTAATAATGATGGGCGGTACTTACAGTGGATGCAGCCTTGGCTCGTCCTTGGCTGCTTCCTCGTACACCTCGCTCGTTCGCTCGCGTCCTCGTCTCGATCGTTCGCTCACCGGGTATCACACGCGCGCGCACGTCCGTCGTCGCCGACGGCTCGAGAGAATCTCTCGAGCTTCTAAAACGGCCGCCGCTCCCGCGCGCTACGGCCTAGCTCTACCTCGCGCCGCAAAGGCTCGCGACGGCGCGCAGGTACCCGATAGTACCTCGCGTCACACCTTCCTCCCAGACGCCGTTAAGCTACAACTTCACGGCCTCTGTTACTCTTCGCGAGCCAATCCTCTACAGGTTAGGGATTAAAGGATGATGGGAGGTAAATAAGTCGAATACGAACTCCGTCGTTATTCTGCAAATTATGGCACGAAGCCTTTATTTGGCCCCAATCTACATTAGGGGGGTTGAATCGGGATCCAGCACGGGCAGCCTACTGGTACCTTCTCTTGCTGGGGTACCACTCGTGCTGGTCCTTCTTCGGACATGGTTGGCGTGGAGCACGTCTGACTCCGCGCACACCGAGCAGAAAAAACGGCCCGGGTACAGCTCGAAGAGCTCCCGGCGCCGCTTCTCCTTCGCGTCCGCGTCCACGAGGGCGCGGAGGGCCGCGAGGCGCTTCGTATCCTCCGCCTCCTCCTTCTTGGCCTGGAGGGCCCACTCGCGGCGGCGATCCTGCTGCCGCTGCTGCTCCTCCTGGAACCGTCGTTGATTGGCCTCCCTCAAGGCCCTCAAGCGGTCCTCCTCCGCTTTCTTTTTGTAGTAGGCCTGGTAGACCTCGTCGTAAGCCTGATGAGAGGCTACCAGCCCCGCCTGCTGCGCACGGACCTCCACTGCGCTGAGGGACGTACGCGCCACTTCCGCTGCTCCCTGTTCTGCCTCTTCTTGGAAGCGCGAAATGGCCGCGTGCACCTTCTCTATCTGTCCGACGGCCCACGCGTAATCATCGGTGGAGGAGCGGAGCCAGACCTCCAACTCCTTCCACTGCTCCGCGGCAGACAAGGGCCGCTGTTGAATGGGGGCGCCGTCCTCGGCGCCTCCCTGATGTGACGACTGGGAACGGAGCTCCTCTCCGTCCCCCTCCTCGGCGGTGCTCGCTGTCGTCGAGGCCACGACCCCTGGCTCGGGGACGTGGTGTCGCCGTAGGGAGAGGGTGGCCTCCTGGCCACTCGCTTCGTCGTTCTCGCGGGCGGCATTGATGCCGCTCGCTATTGCGCAGGGGGCCTCCTGGTCTCCTGCCGGATGGGAGGCGGCTTCGCCGCACGCCTCCATCTCGCGGGCGACCTCCTGGTCGTTCGCCTCCGTCTCCGACTGGCTCGACGGGGATTGGGGCTCTTCCCCAATCACCTCTGCCACCTTGGGAGTCCCCTCCAGGGTGCCTTCGGTCGGAGACTCCGGCGGCGGTTGCTCGCCTGCTCTCGCCTACTTTCGCTGGTCCTTAGTGTCCTCGCTGAGGAGTCGCGCGATGCCCTCCTCCATCTCGTTAGGGTCCATCTAGGAAAGGGACAGAAAGTAAAAGAGGGATTGTGATGAATGGCTCTAAGAGTCGGTTCTTTCCTGTCAACCGTGTTTTCCATGAGTCTTACGTTTTGGCCGCGCTGGCCTTATTCTTAGAACCGGGTGGACGACTCGGTCCTCGCTTTCCCGTCGCGTTTCTCACTTGCGTGACGGCGTAGGACGCTTTACGCGGGCGTCCGCGTTTACGCTTTACAGGTTTTTTCTCAGGCTGAGCGCTCCCAGCCTGAAACGCTTGCCCGCTGGCACCGCTCTTCTTCTCATCAGCCTCTGCTGATGGAGTCGTGGGCGCATCCACACGACTCCCGCCTTCCCCCGGAGGTCGGGCGCTGGTCTCGACGTCCTCTTCTTCAGCAGGAACGTCTGCGCCGGGGATGTACGGTTTCATCTGTTCTGAGTGGATCGGACCCACTGTCCGTCCACTTTGGTCGCGCAACGCATAAGTGTTGCTGCCCAAGATTTCCGTAACATCGTACAGTCCGGCAAACTTCGGAGCTAGCTTCCCAGCTACTCCTTTTGCCGCATTGGAAAGGACTTTATTTCTTTTCCATACGAGATCTCCGACTTTGAAGCTCGCTTCACGTCGGCCCGCGTTATAGTAACGCGCCTGCCGATCTCGTTCCCTGTCGGAATTCTCCGCTGCCATGTCGTGGACCTCGGAGAGATTCCTCATTCGGAGAGCCCATTCTTCTGGAGCCTCCTCTTCGTTTTGTTTTAGTATATCAAGCATCTGCCTGCTATACTCCGAGTCTAAGGGCTTCGGATGCCTGCCGTAGACGAGGAATGTAGGTGTCATTCTTGTGGCACTACTCTTGGAGTTGTTGAATGCGTGGACGAGCTCTGTAAGATGCTCGTCCCAGTGATCATGGTCATCTTGGATGAAAGCCATGATCATCTGCTTCATCGTTCGGTTAACCCTTTCGACAGAGTTAGCCTGCGGATGGTACGGGGGCGTCGTTTCATGACGTATCCCCTTGGTGTTCAAAAAACCGTCGATCGTTCGGTTTTTTAACTCTGTCCCGTTATCGGAGAGGAAGACTTCGGGTGTTCCAAACTGGAGACAGATGCGTTCTGTAAATTCCGCCAGTATGGCTTCGCCTGTGGCGCGGCAAAGCGGAATCACTTTCACCCACCGTGTGAATAAATCCTGAAAAACTAGGATGTATTCGTACCCTTTACTCGTCTTGGATAGCGGGCCCATAATGTCGCCTGCGACATACTGCCAGGGTCGTTCGATGACCCTGCGGCCCATGAGTCCCGACGGCGGCCTTTGCTCAGCCTTTATCTGCTGGCAAGTCTGGCATTGCCGCACGTAATTGGCGATGCACGCATCCATGCGTGGCCAACAATACTGCCGAGAGACCCGTGCGAGAGTCTTCTCTCGCCCAAAGTGTCCTGCTGTGGGGCTATCATGACACTCTTTCATGATATCCCCTTGTTTTTCTAGAGGGACGACGAGCTTCCAAGCCTCGTCGTCCTCCCCCAGGATTCCTTGCATAAGTTGGTCGGGGTTATAATAAAACAGTCTACCCCCGACCCACTTCATCTTCGGATCGATGAGTGGTTTCTCTTTGGCTTTCTTAAGCTGTTGGAGGTACCACTCGTCCTGGGAATTTTCTGTCCACGAGAAACCTGCCACTGGTGTCTCCTCGCCTTCCTCCTCGTACATTCAAGAAAGGGCGTCTGTGACATTGTTGAGCGCGCCTTTTCTATGCTCAACAGTGAATTGGTGGCCTTGCAGCTCCAAGCCCACCGTGCTAATCGCCCTGTCGGACCACTCAGTGTGCGCAGCCAACGCAGACAGCTGTGGTCCGTGACTACGCGGAATGCGTAGCCTTCGATGTATGGGCGAAACTTCTTTATCGCCCATACTACAGCGAGACACTCTCTTTCTGTCACGCTGTAGTTTCTCTCGGCAGGTGAGAGGACACGGCTGGCGAACTCCAGTGCTTGCTCCTTACCGTCTTCAAACTGGAGTAGAACTGCTCCGATTCCCGAGTTACTTGCATCTGTTTGCACAACAAACTCACTGTTGAAGTCAGGGCATTGCAAGACTGGTGCGGAGGTTATGAGAGCCTTTATCCGCTCGAATGCGGAGTGTTGTACTTCAGTCCACTCAAACTTACGCTCCTTCTTTGTTATTTGCGTAAGTGGTTCGGCGATCGTGGCGAGGTTGTTCAGGAACATCTTGTACCACGATGTCATGCCTAAGAAGCGCCTTAGCTGCTTTACGTTCTTAGGCGGCGGGTACTCCAATACCGGCCTTATCTTCTCTGGGTCAGGGCGGAACCCGTCTTGGTTCAGCACTACTCCCAGGTATTTTACTTCGCATTGGCAGAAGTGGCTTTTCCTAAGATCTTACGAAGGTGTTCGAGGTGCTCCTCGAACGTTTTCGACATTATGACGACGTCATCCAGGTATGCGAATGCGAAGTCTTCGCAATCTGGAGTGACGACCATGTCGAGTAGGCGCTGGAAAAATGCTCCTGCGTCTTCCAGGCCGAATGGCATTCTCTTGTACTGGAAGTGGCCCATTCCAGGTACAGAGAAGGCCGTTATCTCTATGGACGCCTCGTCCAGAGGTACTTGATGGTACGCGTTGCTGACGTCTAACGTGGTGCATAACTTTGCCGCTTTGGCCTTGCGGAAAGCCGCGTCCATACGTTTCGCCGGGTATCCGTCCGGCGAAACCTTGAGTGTATTGACTCTTTGATAGTCAATACACATCCGGTATCCGGTATCCTTACTCCCAAGTAACAATCCGCATCTAGTGCAGGGATAATCGAAACTTTGATATCCATGCTTATGCCACCTATTCTGAAGGGAAGGTAAGCACAGCCCATGATTGGGCTCGTGCTACCGTCAGCGAGCTTAGCACCTGCGTGCTCGCTTGGCATAAGTGTCCGGCCGCATGCAGTTATCAACTGCAGGCCAATCGGTCCCATCACTGTGATCGATGCGCCTGTGTCGTACAGCGCGCGGAAGTGGAACCCTTCCACTTCCACCTGTAACGACCATCTGGTTTCCAGGCTTTCCTCCGCAGGGACGTCCGGTAGTGCTGTCCCGCTAACGCCCTGGGAGGTTGTTCCCGAAGCTTCCTGACTAGCTTCGTTGACGTTTGGGGAAGTAGTTGAGTGCCCTACTTCTCCTGTTGCCCGTTTTCCGACGAGCAATTAGGGCACTTCGCTCGGATTACGCCTTCCTTATTGCATCCGAAGCAACGAATCGGTTCTTTCGCTTGCCCATTTTTCTGGCCGTTTTTCTTGCTGCCACTGCTTTTCTTGGCGTTGCCTTTTCCAGAACGTCCACTTTTGTTCGCTGAGGAGGATGCACCCTTGCTTCCCTCTCCCTGTCTTTGCTTGTTGCTTTCGCGGAAAGCTTTCACTAACTCTTCGCTAAGCTTCGTTAATAGGTCGGCTATATCTTGCCGACCTATCCCGGCTATCGGAGCATCGGGCTTCTCCTTTGTGTCCGGCGATGTAGTGGCCGTTGCCGCTACTTTTACATGAGAAGACGTCCCTGTCTTCTCGCTCTAAGGTCTGTACGCCGTTTCTGGCATTACCGCTTTGGATGGATGAATTGGCGTCGTATCGCCCTTTTCCCTATCCAGGATATATTCAGCTTTGACGCATTGATCCGCTAGCTCGTCTGGCGTGTTGCAGATCTCTATCCTGATAATCCTTTTGATTTCTGGGAGAAGATTCATGTAAATCTTCTCGAGCTCTTGTAGCCTAGTCATCCTCGGGGATATCTCACATAACATACTCTCCATGCATGTTATGTAATGGCTGCTCGATTCCCCGATTTGTTGGTAACGACTCCTGATGTCGTCTCTTAAGCGCTCTTGCCTATCGTGGGCGCAGCCCCATCTGCGCCGAGTGGCTTGACAGAAATCTACCCATGTTCGCCAATCGCGGCTGTAGTTCCTATACCACATACTAGCCACATCTCTGACGAAGCACGGGAGCGACGCCAGCATGTCGCTCTCGTTGAGTTTAGCCGCTCGGGCATTGTCCTCGAAACTCTTAAGCCTCTACGTCTTCTCGTTGTTTAGCCGAGAGCCTTGTTTAATTCACTTGTGGAAGGACCGATGTGCTCTCTCGTCCTTCCGTTCGTGAAATCTCACCACGATCTAATTTCACGTGGCGGGATTCGCCGTTGCGCGTTCTGAATGGTGTTCGCACCATTCAGTGTTTCGTTGATTGCAGGCTCGTCTATCGTGTACGTCTCCTGGAATCCAACGCGCGGTGTCGATTGCGACGGGTTTATCCGCTCCGTTCGCGTATCGATCTGTCGGCCGTCGATTCTTGTACTTGACATCGGCGGCCGTTGCTGGTCTCTTTCGTGAGCCAGCTGATCGACTCTCATCGTGAGAGCCGTCAATGCCCTCGCCTGGTTGACACTTGTGTTCAACAAGCTGTCGTATTTTCGTTCGATTGCTCGAATGGCTTGTTGGATATCTCGTAACAAAGATTCCAAATTCGGCGATTGACCCTGTGACGACTGACTGTCGTCATCGGTCCCGCTATCTCGGTCCTTTTCATTTTCTGACCTTGATGGCGGTGTGCGACTTGGCTCTACGTTGCCAATTCCTTTGTCGCCTTCAGAATGGCAAATGATGCTGTTCTGATAAATTGAGAGAGGGTGAGGTCGGCCCTACTCATAGTTCTCGTCCTGTATGGTAGTGGATGTCCTGTCCATGCAAATCTCTTCGATGAAGGACTTCCTGAACGTTTCACGGACCGTGCGTAACTCCTCCTCGTTTGAGGTGTTACACGCCTCGAAATCGGCTGCGGTGTAATTGCCCTGCAGCCAATTGTACAGACGGTGACGCTGCTCGAAGCAGTCGCCATCTGTTCTTAGTGCGAGTTGCTGGATTGTTTCTTCCAGTTCCTCGATCGGGATCGCCAGCACCCACTGCTGGACGTCCTTTTCCGTTAGTTCTGCCTTATATTCCATCTTCGCCTGATTGAGTACAGGTCTGCCCTCTAACCCAAAAACACGGAAAAATTTATGGGACGGACCTTTCGGTTGGCGGCGCAACTACTCCTAACGTGTAGTGTGAGATTCTCTCTGAAATACGTCTTAGAGAATTTCTTTACGACTGCCTACAGTTGTAGCACGGTCTCTTTTATTAAGGCGACTCTACTTGAAATTCTCGCTGAAAAATTCAGCGAGAAAACGAATTTTACTCGAAAACCTTCGATTTTCGAGTTCAATTTGAATGGAAAAAATTCTCACTAGAATTTTCTCCCAGGCGTGTTTCTGATGTTAGTAAGTTACAATCAGTTGTAAATTACATGTGTTCGCTAGCTAGCCAACACGAGCGGTTCCCAGTCGAAAGCGCGAATTCTGGTTTTGTTTGTTGAAATTCCGAGTTTTCACTCAACAACTGCCCGATACAGAAGCAGGTCACGGCTGCGACTGTATGCTGTTGAATGATTTCTGAACACCCCGTGTGTTCAGTGATTAAAAGCTTTTTGAATGGAAGCAAGGCACGGCTGCGACTATTCACTTTGCGAACGTACTCCAGGAATTCAAAAAAAAAGTGAAAAAGAAATTTTTGACAGGAGCAGGTTACGGCTGCGACTGTCTGATCAAATAGATTCTCCGAACACGAACAAAAAAAAATCGAAAAATTTGTTTTCCGCGCAAACCGCTTGCAAAAATCAAAGAAATTGCCTTTTCGCACGTTTCTTCCGCCTGAAGAAACGTTCGCCGCCACGCGAGATTCTCTCTCTCCACCTAAATCTGCTAATGGAAATATCCCCTGATTTTTCCCCCTTCGATTTCTCAAAGAAAATTCTATTTTTATCCCTCTTTACGAACGCACGCGAACTCTAGAATCTAATTCAAATTTGAATTTCGCGGCTTTTTCACTCCCTGTAAAAAAAGCCCGTCGCCACCTAGCGGCCGATTCGCGAAGTTTCTCCTGCTTCCAGATTACCGACCCGATTGGTAACCCGGTCTGTAAATTCAAAATTTTGCCCTGAAGAAAAACTAAAATTCGTCGCGTCGTGGTCCTGTCCTCCGCTGCACACGTTGATGGGCGCCAGTTGTAACGGGGCTGTCTGCTCTGATTTCACCTCGCAGAGGAGACCTGTCTCCGCGAGATGAGTGCAATGGGGCACGCACGAGTGCCCCGCGAGGTCCTTACCTCGGGGTGCGCGCGAGCACCCGACGGCGAATACACGTCGCCGCGGCCCGTATACAACGTGAGAGTACGCCTGTACTCTCACTTCTTGTACTCACGTGCTGTTGCGCGAACGCGCTCCTCGCGTTCGCGTGTCTGTTGTCCTCCTTGACGACAGCTGATGCCGGCCGCTCAGCTCTACGATAGAGTGGCGGTTATCGGGGAGATTTAAGGAAGAGGAGGGTTCACCGAGTCGCCCCGCGGACCACTCGGAAGAATAACGCGGTCAAGTAGAAATGCAATTCGGAGGCCTTTATTGCCTCCGTAAAAGAAATTACAATCGACGCGTTCCGAAAGGTTAGTAGCTGTCGGGCGTGCGAGCCGGCTGCTCCGAACACGCCCGAGTATTGCCGAGTGGAGCCGCGCGCTCCTACGAATTCTCGGCCGCGTCGAGAATTCATCGGCCGATCGTGCGATCGGCGATCGGCGATGTTTACGCGGAGCACGGCCTTGCTCCACGTAAACAAACGTCGCGCTCGAGAGCAAGCCGCTTACCTGCTCTGCGTGTTCACACACGTACACACACACACGAAGGAGCGGGTCGCTTACCCGTTCCGCGCGACGTATCACGAACTCGACCTCGAGATCGTGCTCCAGGTACCGACGTCGTACCGCATGGCGGCTCGTATGCGAGAGCCGCGACTCCCACCGCACGAGAGTCCGCGACCGCGAACTAAGGAGAGAGAGAAAGACGATGGACCGGGGATACGTTCCCCGCGTCCGCTGTACAATGTTCGACGCCAGGGAGTCGAGGCGTCCCTCGACTCCTCGCCGGTACACGCCCGCACTCGCTAATAATGACGGGCGGTAATTACAGTGGATGCAGCCTTGGCTCGTCCTTGGCTGCTTCCTCGTACACCTCGCTCGTTCGCTCGCTTCCTCGTCTCGATCGTTTGCTCACCGGGTATCACGCGCGCGCACGTCCGTCGTCGCCGATGGCTCGAGAGAATCTCTCGAGCTTCTAAAATGGCCGCCGCTCCCGCGCGCCACGGCCTAACTCTACCTCGCGACGCGAAGGCTCGCGACGGCGCGCAGGTACCCGATAGTACCCTCGCGTCGCAAATTATAAAAATAATTTTAATTATAGGAAAACCCAGGATAAGCAATGGAATAATAACAAAGGCTCTGTTAGACGCTTCGACCTTACTCTGCGGACTTTGTTATTTTTTCCGTCACAATAACTAATTCTTTTGTTTAACAAATTATTATTAATCTTATTAATTAAACTCTGTAAATAAACATTAATAACGGCTCTACTGCAGGCCTAGACCTTACCTTAAGGACGTTATTACTGAAATGTTTATATAAAACTAATAAGAAAAAAGAATAAACAACTTTATAATTAATAACAATTATAAGCAATCAATATAGATAAGGGGTAATGTAAATAAATAGTTATATTATTATCATACTTTTAAACATAAACAAACAGATCTCTCTTTTTCTTATTATGTAAACAAAATCAATTTATATATTCTTTATAAACTGTTAATTAATTGTTTGAGAAATTTATGCTGGTAAATGTAGGATGATGGTAGTTACGGAAGGCGGAAATGTTTAATAAACAGAGCTGAGTTTAAAATAAGTTTTATTGATGAGTTCAGCAACTCCGTACCTTCCAACAGACAAAATACTTGATTTACTTGAGCAAAGATTGTAGAGCTGAAGAAGTGTAGAATTGAGCAGGAATTAAGCAGATGAGTTGAGAAGTTGAGCCTTGCGGTGATAAGCAGGTGATGAGCGAAAGCAGGGGGTGAGCAGGTCGAAAAAAGCAAACAAAATTCAAGAGAAAAATCCAAATGTCCTTTTCCTTGTTCGAGTTGTTTGAGAGAGAGAGATAGCGAGAGCGCCAGCGCCGCGACGCTATCTTTTGGCGCTAATTCACCTGAGCATGCGCGAGTGTGCATGCAGCGCGCATGAGCGCGGTCGATAATCAGGAAGGCGCGCGATTCAAACATATAAATCGCGAACATTCCGCCCGCATCATCAACGCCTTTGATGATTATAAACAAGAGCAGTAGAATCGCCGCTGACTGGGTCGTAAATCCATCCAGCGGTGTTGATGTAAATCTTGAATTGATAGCAGTGCAGCAGGGTCGTAAATTCTCCTGCATGTAGAGTTGAGTGAGCGCGAAAGTGGGTCGTAAAGCCACTTTCAGTTGAGTAGATGATGAGCCAAACGAGTTGTAAGTCCACTTGAAGAGTAATAAGCGTAGCTGGGTCGTAAAGCCAACTACTGTTGAGTATCATCAGCCTTTGTCAGAAATACTGGCAAAAGATCGAGTTCTGTGATAGGACGAATTATTGTAGAAGTAGCAGTCTTAAGAGTCACCACCCTGGTGAGTCCATCCTGTCCAGGATGGAATTGCATCACTCGTACAAGAGGCCACTTAGCTGGAGGTGATTTCTCATCCGTGAGTAGTGCCATTGAGCCAACTTGAATAGTGTGAGAAGGGTGATGCCACTTTGAGATTGCCTGCTGTCGTTGCAAGTAATGAGCTGACCAAAGTTTCCAAAAAGTCTTTAACCGTTGCTGGATGAGTTGCCATCTTGATAGTCGAGCAGAGTTGAGATCTAAGAGTGAAGGTTCTGGAACACAGTTAAGAGCTGAGCCAATAAGAAAATGTCCTGGAGTGAGCGCTGAGACATCTGAAGGATCATCACTGATTGGCTCCAGAGGTCTTGCCTTGAGCACAGCCTCTATTTGAGTAAGAAGGGTCGTAAGTTCCTCATACATCAATAGAGTCTCACCAATTGTGCGTCGCAAGTGAAATTTGACTGATTTCACCAGCGCCTCCCACTTTCCACCCATGTGTGGAGCAGCAGGAGGTATGAACTTCCAGGATATTCCTTGAGCAGCGAGCGTGGAAGAAATGAGCTGATGTTCCAAAGAAGCCTTGTTGAAGGGCTGGTTGAGTTGAGTTGTGGCGCCTCGAAACGTAGTTCCACAATCCGAATACATCACCTGCACAAGTCCTCTGCGTGATATAAACTGAGTAATCAGTGACAACTTCTAGATGAGCTGCTGATGTGTTGAGACAGACGAACACGCAGATCCAACCCTTGTCAGTCTTACATCCTCGTCCTTTCCAGGTTTTTATTGTCACTGGTCCAGCGTAATCCACTCCTGTGTGGAGCAAGGCTCTGACTGGAGTGAGACGTGAGATGGGAAGCTGTCCCATTAGTTGCTGAGCTTTAATGCCTCTTTGCCGAGCACAAGAGACGCATCGAATAATATGAGTTTTCACTGACGCTCTCCATGAAGTTTAGAGCGATGAGATGAGTCGATGAGCAGAGTCGTGAGATGAGAGCGTCGAGGCAAAATTGCGGGTGTTTTTCTTGATAATTGAGAGTTGAGTTTTCTAGTCGCCCTCCAACTCGAACGATGCCTTCAGCGTCAATAAAGGCTGTCAAACGAGTAAAGTTGTCACCAGAAGGGAGAACAGCACCTTTGCTAAGTTTTCGAATCTTCTGAGCGAAGTAAGCTGCATGAGTGGCCTTGATCCAAAAAAGCTGAGCGTGATGCAGGCTTTGAGCATTATAGAGCGATGAACACTTGAGTTTCTCCTTGAGCACATCTCTCACTCTAAAAAGCAACGATGTTACAATTAACAACTTATTCAATGAAGAATATCTGTAAATAACATCCCAGTGATACGTGGGTTGCTGAGCGACAGAGATGAGAGCGACTCCAGGTCGAGCTTCTGAGTCTACATCATCAGATGAATATGTTGGTTGTTTAGGCCATTGAGATTGATTGTGCTTGATCCAAGCATGTCCTGACCACCAAAGTGGATGATCTTTGAGTTGAGCCGTAGTAATGCCTCTGGAGCCGCAATCAGCTGGATTTTCAATCCCAGGAACATGTCTCCAGGTGGTGTTGATTGTGCACATTTCTTGTATCTGGATGACTCTGTTCCTAACGAAATCCTTCCAACGGCTTGCTGGTGAGTTGATCCACATAAGTGTAACTTGTGAGTCTGTCCACAGATGAGTAAAATCTATCTTCTCTTGAAGAGAATCTTTAGCCGGTTTAATGAGTTTAATAAGCAGCAGAGCTGCTGCGAGTTCTAACCGAGGGATAGTTATTCTCTTGAGAGGAGCGACCTTTGTTTTTGAGCAGATGAATTAGGTCGTAGAGCCTGTGAAGGGTGAGCGAACAACTATGTAAGCAACGGCTGCCATAGCGTCTTGAGAAGCATCAGAGAAGCCGTGAAGTTCTACAGTGGAAAAGCTCCAAGTACCAAACCACCTGGGAACTGATATGCTGGCCAGCAGGATAAGGTCTTCTCGAATGTTGAGCCATCTTGAACACACTTGAGTAGGGAGTGGATCGTCCCAACCAAGTTAGAGCAGCCAGAGTTCTTGTAGAAGAATCTTGGCAGTGATGATGACAGGTGAGACGAATCCAAGAGGATCAAATATTTGAGCCCCTTCTGACAATATTATCTTCTTGATTAAGCGTCCTGACTGTGGTGAGAACTTTAATGTAAATGTGAAACAGTCTTCATGAGGAATCCATTTTAATCCGAGTAGTGAGGTTGTACAGTCGTCTAGGTTGAGTGGAGAGCCATCTGTTGATGAAGCAACCAACAAATCCTTTAGAGTTACATGCCATTTTGAGAGTGGGAAACTGCCCGCGTTACACAACTGGGTAACTTGTTGAGCAATTTCATTGAGCTGAGCAGGAGTATCAGCTCCACCAAATATGTCATCGACATATCTTCCCCTTTTGAGTGAAGGAATGGCCAGAGGATAATTGTAGCCTTCATCCTCCACAAGCTGCAACAAAGTTCTTGTGGCGAGAAAAAGAGCAGCTTTGGTCCCCTAAGTGACCATGGTGAGCTGGAAATCCACCTCATCCTGATCTTGATCCTTCCAAATGATCCGCTGAAGATCCCAATAATCAGGATGGACTTGTACCTGCCGATACATTTTCAAGATGTCTGTGGCAAAAAGATGATGAAAGTGACGAATGCAGATGAGCAATTCGCGGATATTGAGCAATAAATTTGCACCAGTATGCATGATGTCGTTGAGAGATTTACCAGAAGATGTTGAACATGTTTTGAGCGGTTTGAGGAAATGAACTTTGAGCTGACGACTGCACCAACACTTCAATGAGCATCTGAGGTCGACGCATAAGCTGTCTGTGTTGTAGATGAGGTTGATTGTTGTTGTGATGGTTGATGCTGAGCTTGAGGTGGTGAGCGTGTTGGGTGAAGCACGGTGTGATGCTTTTGGTCACACACCTTGCACCTTGCTGCGCTTCTGCATGACAGTACATTGTGACGCCCTAGACAATTGGAACACAACTGCTTATCACGTACAAATTCTTGCCTATTTCTCACTTCCAATGCTTTGAACACCGGGCACATCACGATGAAGTGTGGTTGCTGGCACTTGTCGCAAGGGTGAGCAGTGGGTCCAAGATTGTAATTGACGGTCTTGGAGTGAGCAGATGATTGAGCTTGAGGATAGGGTTTTTGTTGAGCTGAACCAGATTGAGCGGCAGGGAGTGGCTAAGCTGATATTGTGGCCACGTTGGTTGATTTGCGTTGAGCTGCTTGCTTTGTTTTCCCTGCGACGTCCTCAACACGCTCAAGAGCTCGCGCACGTGACGTTAGGAACGTGCGCATACTCGCTGATGTCGGGAAGTCTTGCGACATTCCAAGGGAGTGCTCCCAACTCTCCTTGGTTGCTCGGTCCATATTTCGCACAGTGAGATGAGCTAACAGCATATCCCCAAGTTGCTCCGAAACATTGAGAGAAGCTAAGCTCTTTGTAACTTTGCTGAGCGTCATCTCTAACGCGTTGAGTCCCTGAGCTGACTTTGATGTTAATGGCTTCTGATCCAGCAATTGGTCCAGAAATAAGCAAATTGCAAGCCGTTTATTGTCATAACAACATGACAATTGAGCCCAAGCTGGATCGAGCGAACTATCTTCGACGGGGTAGCCTGCGATGATCTGAGCTGGCTACCCAGACCAACAACTATTTAGGTAGTGCAATTTCTCCACTGGCGCCAAACCTTCATTGCTGAGTACGAGGCTCTTGAACAAATCTCTGAAATGTGGCCATTCAGAGTACTCTCCATTAAAATGAGGCAAGCTGATGTCTGGTAGTTTTGGCCGTCGATGAGCTGAGCTGGACAAGTTTTCACATTGAGCTGGAATAGATGAAATGAGATCAGAGACTTTACGCAGTAACGAGCCAGTTTAACAATGAGCGCAAACTGATTCTCTTTGAAATAAGGAATCTCAGCGGCTCCCGAGCTCCAGAGTACTTCAATGACCTCCTGATCTTGTGTGCCTTTATCAAGAAGGCCTTGAATTTGAGTACGGCATTCATGGAGAAGTCCTGCCGACAACGTCTCCTCGTTGAGCTGCTCCTGGACTTCCTTGAGCACTGCAAGGCGCAATGCCTGTGTAGAGCATCGCACTTCTAGCTCTCGTGGTGGTCGGTACGAGCGAGTGATGGGTGGCGTCGCAGGAGTAATGTTAACCATATCGACGCTGCCGATGTTGGAGAGCGACGCAGATCGGGTGTGCTTGGCTTTCTTGGCATCTTACTCAGGCACCTTTAAACTGACGCCGCTACTTGGTTGAGCCTTCTCAGAATCCATTTCGAGTAATTTGGATGAGCAAGTGACGAGCGGTAGAATGAGCGGGCTTTAACTTCCAAGTGTGTTAGAGCGGCGGTTATAATTACACGCACGCACCCACTGTAAACTACCAAATCCGGCTCGAAGGACCAAATGTTTGAGAAATTTATGCTGGTAAATGTAGGATGATGGTAGTTACAGAGGGCGTTGATTTTTAATAAACAGAGCTTACTTTAAAATGAGTTGTATTGATGAGTTCAACAACTTCGTACCTTCCAACAGTCAAAATACTTGATTTACTTGAGCAAAGATTGTAGAGCTGAAGAAGTGTAGAATTGAGCAGGAATTAAGCAGATGAGTTGAGCAGTTGAGTCTTGCGGTGATAAGCAGGTCATGAGCGAAAGCAGGGGATGAGCAGATCGAAAAAAGCGAACAAAAGTCAAGAGAAAAATCCAAACGTCCTTTTCCTTATTCGAGTTGTTTGAGAGAGAGAGATAGCGAGAGCGCCAGCGCCGCGACGCTATCTTTTGGCGCTGATTTACCTGAGCATGCGGGAGTGTGCATGCAGCGCCAGTAGACTCGGCAGAGCAGCGACGCGCGCATGAGCGCGGTCGATAATCACGAGGGCGCGCGATTCAAACATGTAAATCGCGAACATTTATTCAATCAATTAAAAAAATAATTTTGAATATTAATAAATCATAAGTTATTAAACAAATTCTGTTAACCTCTTTAATATTGTAGCAAGAACTTCAAACCTTCTTGTGTCAAATCTTATTTACATTATCTTTTATATAATTAATTGTTTATAAAACCTGCGCGACACATAAATAAATAAAAGCTGAGAAATATATGTAACGAACTGGAAGTGAGAGAGAATATCGGAGAAAGAGAGAGAATCGGCAAACTTTGCCGCTACCCTTGCTCCGCTTTTCCGCCACCCACGCCGAGTTCAGTTTACTCGCCTACTTCAACCACCAATCTTCAAGTTCTCCAGTGACTCCGGTCTGGCCATCACTTCTCCAGGGTCCATCGTCCTCCACCGCTCATCTAGGCTCGCCATGTCGCCAGGTGATCAGCAGCAACATCAGCATCTCTTTCTCTCTCACGGTCTGAACTCCACTCCAGTTCCCAGGGAAAAGTGAATAAAAGTGAGTTATATTTTTCCCATATTTTGACTTTTTCTATTCTTTCTTCTTTCCAAACCCTCGTTTTTTTAAATAATATAATCCTTGTTTACGGCCAGCATTGCACCGCTGGGCTTGTACTCAAGGATTTGTAGAATCAATTTCCCTTGTCTCCCATACTCAATTGACCTAGATCATACGGGTTTACGCCTAGATTCGCCGCACGATCAAAGTCAGATTCCTATGTATCCTCCTTATACGCGGACGTGAATTTTACTTTCCACCAAAAAACAATCCTTAAACAGCGTTGCCCATTAGCTTTAACTAAGGCCGACGCTACCCGCAAAAGAGAGGGTTGACCTTCCGTCGTTCTCTCGTCTCGTTAGATCTGCGAGACAACGAGGCTGAACCCCAATCATTTTCTCATAGGCTGTAACGCCTCACTTACACACGCAAAGGTGCATCGACACATTAGGTCACGGCACCTTTCAAAAATCCCTCTGTTATTGTTCCCTCCCCTGCCCGTGGATAAGCGCCTCGCGATGCAGCGATCGCTGTCGCGCCGCTCGGTGTCATTTCCCTCTCCTAAACAAGCGTATCCCCTCCTTCCGAAGTTATATTCAAGAAATATGTACCCACTCTAGGCATGTGACGTCACAACATGCAGCGCCGAAATTGTAAGATCAAGAGAGGGAGAAGCTTGGTTTTGACTATAAAAGGCGGTGCCCTACAGAGCTCCGCTCACTCTGTTCCGGCATTCTTTTCAAAACTCACTCTTGTTCCGGCATCTTTTCAAAAAACATTAACTATCAATAAGACTTGAAGCTAACTAGCTGTAGGCATCCATTTATCATGACGTGTGCAAGCTAAAGCTAGGAGATTAATTAAAAGAAATTACCAATGTACTTATAATTACCAATATACAGCATTATTCAAAAAGACTCGAAGCTAATTAGCTATAGACATACGTTTATCATAACGTATGCAAGCTAAAGCTAAGAGAAATAAATAAAAATCTGAAATTCCTCTCTTGATTCTAAAATTATCAAAATTCAATCATTTTGTAAAATTTAATAAAAACAAATAAAATCAATAATAGATCAAATCTGAGCTATAAAAGGAATTATTTTATTGGCATATACGCTTTCGGGTTCTCAAGAACTCTCGTAGCGTAAGTATAATTTGTACGTTACAAGGCGTATCCTCTGGAGAAATTGAATTGGGAATATACGATGCGAAGAATTTATGTCCGCGAAAACAATATCGTATCTCGCAACATTTTACAGATGGTTTTTGGCGTCGATGGCTTAAAGAATATTTGCTGTGTTTAATTCCTCAAAAGAAATGGATAGAGAAAGAGGATCCATTAGAAGTAGGAGATATAGTCCTTATAGTGGATCTGCAAGCTCCGCGATATCTCTAGAAAAAAAGAGAAGTTATCCGAGTTTTTCAAGGCAATGATAAGGAAGTAAGAGTCGTGAAGGTCCGAACGTCCACTGGAAGTTTTACGCGTGCATCTCGGAAGTTAATTAAGCTACTGGGAGAGAAAGAGGTGCAAAATTAAAAATCAATTTCGCACGAGGGAGAGTGTTTGTAGCTGACAGAATTACCCTTTAAAATTTAACATTTTTTTAAGGTGCCAAAGATCAGTCTGCAAAATGTTTGTTATGTTTTTAAAAGAGAAACTTATGTTCTTTCAAGTAAATTTATTTCTGCGTTCTTTTGTATTTCATTTAGAAAACAGAATATTTAGATAAAAAATTTGTATTATCCGTACGTGTCATTAGTATATTTTAGCGTATTATAACTTATAAAAAATTTAATTCACTGCAACTCTTTGTTTTCTAAGGAGATTTTCTCTGACAAGGTTTTTCCCATCGGGTTTTACTCGTGGAGTTTTCCCTCTTCCCCGGGCTAAGTTGTAAACCCGTGCGAATGCAAAAACAAAGAGATTTTCGTGCGTTTTTCAGTCTAATGCTTGTAATAAAAAGGGCAGAGGTAACATAAAAGGGGCCTTACGGTGGTATAGGGGAACCGGCGGCCAAGCCCGAACTGTGCATGGGTTAATGCATGGCCTAAAAGCCAAGCGTGCTCGGGAAAATCCCAACGGCCGCGAAACATTTTTGCCAGGATCATGTGTTCCACAGACGAGAGTGCGCGGAGGAAATTTTTCTCCATGGCCGCCAGAGGCTATAAGAACGCTCAACGCGTGGGGTCGCCTTGGCGTGCCAACTACCTGAGTGGGCGAGGATCAATAAAGTGATATCTAGCCTTTTTCTTTTAAGCCTTTGCGCGAAAGGAAATTTCCAGTTTTAGTTTTTTACTTGTTTGCCCTAATCATGCCCCATGTTTGCCGCTTTTCTCCGTCACCGAAGCAGCTATAAGACGGGCAGCGGCGCCCCCGCTACCGGTCATTGTTTATACTGTTTTTCCGTGTCGCATCGCTTGCCAGTATTTACAGACGCGTCTCGCGAATTAGTTTTTAATTTTATTTAACAAATGTATTCATTGTTATTTTTATCTATAAATAGAAAATAAATTTCTCCTTTCTCTTTATACAAAATCTAAATCTAGTGTTGTTTTTTCATTTTCTTGAATTGCAAAGACCTCAACCCCATCGAGTCAGTGACATCATCAGAGTCTACTTGACGGTCTGGCTCCGATTCTCCACTACTATCAGTCATATTTGAAGACAGATTCTCGTAGGAATGCCAATTGAAAAGTCGTTGGATCAGATATTTTCTGAAAGTAGAGAGTTATATGGTGCTCCAGGCGCGCTTGTATAATATCCAGTCCCCATATAACTTTTGAGTCAGTATTTGGCAGTCGCCCTCTATTGGAAAAAGGTGACATTTTCGGATATAGCTTCCCCTAGTTATCCGTTACAATAGTTTCATCATTATTGAAATATGAACTACGCCAGAACGCTATCATGAATATCACTAAAACGCTATCATGAATACGACCAAAGCGTTGATATAGAGTCGCCATATTGGATCAAAAATTTTGAATCATATAATTTTGACTTGATATTCGTAATCAGCGACCTCAATAGCCATAAAACTGACCGATTTTACCAATAAAACCAGCCCTCTAAAGCTTAAACGCCATTTTGAATAAAATTTTTTTTTATTAATCTTAAGCCGATTACTTTTACTTTAGAGTCCATGAACGCGTTATTTATTAATATTAAGTCTGTAGAAAAATTTATAAGCAAAAAAAAATTTATCTTAAAAAAATTAAAAAGAAAAAATAGTGTTTTTTTTAATTAGCAATTTTTACATAAAAAAAAACTCATTTTACGGATTTCTAACTATCATCATTCAAAAGAGCGACCCTTAAAACATGGGGTACAGATGTTTCAATATTTATTTTCGATAAAATTCATTGCACTGTGAATTTCTGAACTTTGTTGTCAAAAACTGTCCGTTCAGACGCTAATGGGTTAAGAGGTATATTCCTCCTCATATGGGTCTTCAATGACCCAAGCTTTTGTTAGATGTTCGGACATCGAAGAATGAAAAGTGGCCGATAGGGGAGGCCGTTCCCGGTACAGCGATCAATGGGAGAGTGGCCGATGATGGAGTGGCGGCTCCGCCCCGTGATGGAAATGCAGATGAATCGGCCAGAAATCTCCAAGCGCCCGGTGCAAATAGTTTAAATGGAGGCCCCACAAACATCGGAGAGGACGCCGCATTGGGTGTCAAGAATGAAAAGCTCAGCACCGGTCACCCTCTCGAAGGAGGGGCCCCAAGGACCCAAGAAAGCAGTGGCCGCCCGGCCAATAACAGAGACTCAGCCACCAGGGGCCGAGGCCTGCGGAAAACAATGCGACCGCCTTGAGATGGTCAAATAGGGCCCATTTCGAGTACAGCAGTGCAAGGACATACTGTCCAATGAAGGAGTTGAATTCGTTCTCGGGAACACCATAGAAGTAAAGGTCCCTGGTACTTAGGACAAATTTATTGACCGCGATAGAGGCATTAGGGCTAGAGAGGGGTCCGCGCCAATCCAACGGCCGTTGGAAAGTGCTGGTCCAAGTTTTGGGAGGGAGGTTGTGTCAGGATCGGCACAGCTGGAATAGGCACCCGGAACCACTGCATCGGTTCTGCAGGGAATGCAGCACGCCGCGTTACACTGAGGCGACGTATCCTACATGTAAGGACGCTTGGAAGGAGGCTTGAGACCGATAAAGAAAATTTATTTTGTAGATAGTTTTTTATATGATTTTTAATAACTGCGTTAAAAGTAGAGATTAATAGTTTTTGTTTTCTCTTCTTCTTTTATTATAGGATACTGATTTTTTTGTATATTTGTCATAATAGGGCAAAATATTTTTTTTGTTTGTTCCAAAGTAGGCCATGGATCGAAGGAGAGCCATAGGAGACTGCGATTTTATTTAAGTTTTTTTATAAATCAACAACTGAAAATTACAGCGAAATTAAAGTTTATTTAATATTTATTATTATTTTTTTTTTTGTAATAAAGATTTAGTGAGAAGAATAATTTAGAATCTAACTTATTTTACCTCAGGAAAGTCCTTAAGAAGCAAAATGATAATAATTAAATAATTAGTGATACAAATTCAAATCAGCGCATGTAAATTAAACAAAGAAAATTTCAAAATTTATTTAAAGTGATGTAACTAGGCCGACCCTGATCCTCACCGACGTCCCACGGTGCTTCGCTATAAACTCAGGGAGATTCGAACGGCTTTCTCGAGTTCAGCTAAGCCCGAGTATGTACGGAAAAGGATCGCGAAAATCACTAGCTCTCGGTCGCGGTTCACGAGAAAGCTGGACGTGATCGAAAAAATAAATTAAGCGGGTAAAATAAATCAACGGGGTTTATTTCCCTCGACACCTTGAACGTACAAATAACAACATATCGGAGATCGCGCAGGTCGAGAACTGCCGCATTCGCGCGCGCTGTCCGGGCCGATGCTCTCGCATACACACAACACTCCCGTGCATGCTGCGCCGCTCTTGACTCAAAGGGGGTTTCACCCCGTCGGCTTTCGATTTTGCCATGGCCGCTTGGCCCTTTCTCCAGTTAGCCACCTTCGTAGGCCAAAACTCAGCCTCTACGCGCACTTTCTCTCCTTTCTCGAGGAAAGCGTCCAGCGTCACGCACGCTCTTTCTTCTCTTTCGAGAGCGGCATCGGAGGCTTTTCTCGTCTCCCGGATCCCGGTCAGCACTAGAGCTAAATGCTCGTCTACTGGCAGATCTTTCCCGTCCGGGGATTCTACGGTAACTGCCGTAGAATCTGGAGGCAATGCCTCCATTCCGCTGGAATTTGGGCTTCTCGGTCTGACAACTGTTTCTGTGGATCTGGTCCCGAACTGGGTGGCCTCTTCTGATCTTCTTCGGGCGTCCTGACTATACCCGTGGAAGTTGATGCTACTATCTTATCTACCTCTATCTCCTCTATGGAAATCTTGGCCTTGGCGAGCATCTTCTCCTCACGCTCGCTCACCAAGGCATCTCTTTGGAGGTGGATTGCCTCCATAAGGTTCGCCAGGACATCCCCTGCCACTAGTGTCTGATCTTGGGTATACGCCCAGTTGATGGCATCTATCATCAATTCTTCGGCCTTCTCCAGGTCGATCTCGATTGTCCATTTTGCGTCCATCAGAAATCACGTGAGAACGCGTCCTTCTCGGCAAAACTTGACCGTGCCCGCTAGTGGTCTTTTCGATTTTCTTAGGTCTGCCTGGATGCCTTTTTGCCGCTCCCAAATTTTTCGGCTTTACGCTAACAGATTGTCCTTTGTATACTGTAATTGCTGTTCTCTTCGGTCTACCACGCTTCTTCTTTGGTACCGTTATTCCCGGTTTTTCTCCCACAGTTAAAGCCGCCATATTTTCCTTAGTTCAGCGCTCTGAACCGTTGAAATGCTGTCCACAATCGCATCCCTTAGAGGTTGGATGTTCACTTCCGAAAAATAAAAAAAAATATTAATATAATAAATCAATAACATGGTCAATGTTATGATGTTGACTAGTATAGTAGATGTACACTATGCGACTAGACGTTCGTCAGTCCATACGAAATCTATGTGAGTAAGAGAGAGAAGGATAGCCTCGCCCTGGGTGTATAAACTCCGGAAAATTCCAGAAAAATCGGAATTCACTTCCAGGAGCTCTAAGGCTGCGGACAACGTAGCAGTGCGCTACTATGGATTCGCCTAGTAAAACGCAGCGATCTGCGAGAAAACGAAAGTCAAAATTATAATGAGGTTGAATGATGACTTTTTAATGATAAATGAAATGAGATAAGCATGCCCACTAAAAACTCATCTGTTCAATGTAGTAACGTCAAATTTAGAAGGAAAAATAGAAAAAGTACACGGAGGAAGAGTGTCGATTAAAATACTAGAGTAGGAACAATTACATATTGTGAGGGAGTTTTATTTATTGAATTAAATGATTGAGGACGATGGAAGGGAATTCGTCGCCGTCGAGCTGTCCTGCAATGTTATGTTACGCAGGTAGGTTGATGAGATGAGATGAGATTGATATATTGATGCGCGCAGCCATAGGAGCGAGAGAGAAACAATCGATCTCCGCTCCTATGCATCGTAGAGTACTGAGAGACGGCGCGATCGACTCGTGGTCGCCGGGGCTCTTATGCCCGGTGCTCGCCTCCGCCAGGGCGCTAGTACCACCGCGCGACCTCAGGTACGCGTGGCCGCTCGTGTAGCGAGTTCGCGATTGGCGCGCGTACCTGCGCACCGATTGTTAATGTGTATATATGTTCAATGTATGTTAGAGAGAAAAGGAGGTAATTCGCGACGCAGACAGAACGGCGGTTTGCAAATAAACCGCCATTTTGGTAGAAGTATTGTTACTGACGCCACGTCTTTTTAGAAGTTTCGCAATTTTTGCAATTTTTGCAGTTTTCTGAGTTTTGTAGATTAGTTTTGTAGGGTGTTTTTGTGGAAGTAGTGTTAGGAAGTGTAGTAGGATTTTGTAGTGTAGTTGTCAGTAGGTTAGTGGTTAGTTGTAGTTGTAGTAGATTTGAGTGGTGAGGAACGTTGGCGGAAAGTAGGTTCGGGTCGGTACGGACACACCCGCGGAACAATTTCGCGGACGCAACAACCACCACACTGCAACAAGTGTATAACACTTTTCTTGAATATAGTGGATTATAAGTGAATTTGAGTAAGTGATTTATTTGAGCGATTCGGCCTATTTTCCCTTGAGTGTCTGTGATTTAAAGCGCGTTTTTCAGCGTTCACGGGGCGGCGGTTAGCCCTAGCAGCAACGGTAGCGGAAAAGCAGTGGAGCGGAGTTTTGCCTCAGTCGCTGAGGACATCCCCGGACTCGGTGCGTCAACGACCACCCTTGAGTCTTAGCCGGCCGGGCAACCGGACCAAGGCGGTGTGCAAGCACCTGGCGCCCTTTTATATTAGTGAGTTTTTGCTTTGGTTGATTCCGCGTGTGATAAGGGTTGGGATTTTTGATGTATAGAGTAGGTAATTTTAAGCAAACAGATATAGCCCGTTTGTCCGTCAGTGGATAGTACGAGGACTTGAAATACTATATCACAATATGCAGATGAAATTGCAATAATACCGGAGGATTAAATGCCGTCACTTGTTTCAGTTTTTAAAATTAAAAACTCAAATTTAAATATTTGAATATAAATATTTAAAAATTTTTTTAAATTACTTTTTTTTTGTGCAATCAGTTAGCAATTAATTGTTATGATGCAATGAGTATACTTCTGAAAATAGTACTATATCAAGTAGTACTATTTTCAACAATTATTTCTGGGATATTCCAAAAACGTCTTTCCCAGATAATTCTCAGCATGGTTATATTTCTGTCAACATAGTGGTGAATATTAAAATTATTAAACTACAGGACCAATATACATTTTTTAATACTTTTCTACTATTTTTTAGGAGGACCAGTCACTAGTCAGTTGAGTCCTAGTAGTCCTTTTGAGGACAGTTCTGGAGAGTTTCGTACAGATAAACCACGACTACAACGTTCAATGGGTCAAAGTAAACGAACTTTTCGACTAAAAAAAAGTCGTCGTGCACAGGAGGTACGTTGTGACGTTCAACAAATTTATTTTTTAAATTTGATTTGGGTTTCTTTTCACTAGAAGTTTTGGGAACTCAACAGCTAATATTACCGTGAAATAAAATCTTTTGACTGCGAGGAAAAATGAGATATAGCTAAGATGACATCATTGATATTAATTTGTTTGAAGGAAAAACCATCAACACTCGCAGGTTTGATGGTATACCAGGCTAAATCGATGTTTTCAACAGGGGAGGTTGTGATACCCGAGATGTACTCATTTCTTACGTCAGGCTTAAAACTGTGTACCTCCTCCCCCTATTCCCCGGGAAAAGGCCAAGGTTACTCTTCTCTCCCCAGATGTTTTTATTCTCTTCAAGAGATGTGGTAAGGTCAGAAGCGTCAGGTTTATTAAAAAGCCCCCTCAGTTCAGGTCCAAACCACGGTGAGCACTTTTTTGGGGCAAACCCGCTTGTGAAGCGCCAAAATAGTAATCGCTTTATTAAGATTAGCATTGAGAGCTCTTAAAGCTCCCTCCAGATCGGTTTCCAGGGAACTCACAGCCAACCAAGCGCATTTCGAAAGCCCTCATTAAGAGAAACAGTACAAATACATTTAAAATCCCGATACGTGAAAGTCTCTCTTAACGGTTCAGGAGAGTAGATGTCTAGAGTGACATCTATTATGCTGTGCTCTTCAAAGAGTGGCAGCCACTCATTGAGATAGTCAAGCACAGTATTATTGTTGTCAGTCATGATTAAGTCAATCCTTGTGTGGGACGAAGATGTCCTATGTGACTACCTATGCTGCACCATCTGCATGGAGAGTTCATTGACCATGCGACTAATTGTGGCAGCATCGTTAGAGGTTAACAGCAGGTCCGCATTCAGGTCACCCATGATAACCTTATGGCCAAATTCAGAGGAAAGGGACCGGAAGACCGGAAAATGGCTTGAATCGCGACGCATTTGAATTTTTGTGGTCCTACAAATGAGCCCGACGAGAATAGGAGGAGTGCCGCCTCTATTTACCGAGCAGAACTGGTATTCCCGTGTTCCCGGTTTTCCTGGTCCTTCGCTGTTAGATTTTTCCAAAAGCTTACCCGAATACTCAGAACGGATGTAGAGGAGAATTCCCCCCCATTTACGTTAAGGCCCTGCCGGACTACCGTATAGCCAGGAACCTGAATGGAATGACCTAGCCAGGACTCTGCGGTCGCACAAAGCTGGAAGGACGGATGATCCACAAGGAGAAGTCGGAGAGAGAGAGAGAGAGATAGCGAATTTAAATTTATTTAGATTTCTCTTTTGTGACGTTGCAAACCCGCGTATACCTCCCCAGGTCCCCAAAGCTCCGTCGACAAAGCGACTTTTCCTGCCGGCCTTGATTTATAAAGTTACGCGCGCGAGCAGATCGCGGCGTCGTTAGGCGTCAGGCAATTAATGCCGGCCGACAGGGAAGATCTTCTTCTCCTCGCCCAAATACTCCTCCTGGCTACTCAGTCGTAGGCGTGGGGGGGGGGGGGAGGCGCAATGGCCCTTGGATAGCTGGCGCAATGGGGAAGCGCCAAGACAAACGGATAATACGACACAATAGAAATAATATCGCTAGGAAACAGTTTTTACATAAAAAAAAAACTCATTTTACGGATTTCTAACTATCATTATTCAAAAGAGCGACCCTTAAAACATGGGGTACAGTTGTTTCAATATTTATTTTCGATAAAATTCATTGCACTGTGAATTTCTGAACTTTGTTAATTAAACAGACGCTAATGGGTTAAGAGGTATATTTTTGTTAAATGTTCGGACGTCGAAGAATGAAAAGTGGCCGATAGGGAAGGCCGTTCCCGGTACAGCGACCAATGGGAGAGTGGCCGATGATGGAGTGGCGGCTCCGCCCCGTGATGGAAATGCAGATGAATCGGCCAGAAATCTCCAAGCGCCCGGTGCAAATAGTTTAAATGGAGGCCCCACAAACATCGGAGAGGACGCCGCATTGGGTGTCAAGAATGAAAAGCTCCGCACCGATCGCCCTCTCGAAGGAGGGGCCCCAAGGACCCAAGAAAGCAGTGGCCGCCCGGCCAATAACAGAGACTCAGCCACCAGGGGCCGAGGCCAGCAGAATACAATGCGACCGCCTTGAGGTGGTCAAAGAGGGTCCATTTCGAGTACAGCAGTGGAAGGACATACTGTCCAATGAAGGGGTTCAATTCGTTCTCGGGAACACCATAGAAGTAATGGTCCCTGGTACTTAGGACAAATTTATTGGCCGCGATAGAGCCATTAGGGCTAGAGAGGGGTCCGCGCCAATCCAACGGCCGTTGGAAAATGCTGGTTCAAGTTTTGGGAGGAAGGTTGTATAAGGATCGGCACAGCTGGAATAGGTACCCGGAAGCGCCAAGACAAACGGATAACACGACACAATAGAAATAATATCGCTGGGAAACAGTATTACGTTCAACTATAATCTTTATTTAAGTGTATTTACAAAGGTCTAGTGTACCTAACACGCGACACGATAACACGCAAGCACACGGCTCCGAACTAAACTCTCAATGCTACCCGCGTTCACCCGGTTCGTACGTTCGCGTTCGCTCGCGGCATTCCTCGCCTAAATCACTCTACTCACTTCTAATTTTCATCATCTACTACTCTTCTAATTTTCCCTAATTACAACACGTCCAACTGTGAAGCTGTCCGGGCAACGAGTGTCCGAGTCAATATGGCTAACTCAGCACGTCCCTCCGCGTCTCTCTCGTTCTCCGTCACTTTTACGACAATTACCTAGTTTGTCTCCTTCTATGACTAATTAATCATAAAGATCGCGAGGTGTCGCATCGGCCCTTCTTCTTCCGGTCATTTAACACGCGATCGGCTAACTCGCCGATAAAGGAGATCTGCGCACGCGCGCCCTCTGTGTCTCGGCGCGCCTTACAAAGTCCCGTTAGCGATGGCGAAATGGTGGCGGTTCATGTGACGTCACCGCCACCCACGCGCCGTGCGAGAGATCGGCAGGCCATCTATAAAAGATGTGCCAGTCCCGGGCCTGAAGTACGGTCCTGGCTCGCCGTCCCGCTTTCGAGCATTCGCGCCGTATGTTCTCGCTCGTCTGTCGTAGCTTGGCAGCCCTCTCGAGGAAGCTGGTGCTCCCGCAGCTTCCCCTCGTGTTGTCTCGGCTCAGCTGGCTGCAGGGCCGATCAGCTGTTGGCTGCTGCTCCTCACTCTCTTCCTCGGCTGACAGGTCGTGTGTTCATGTGCGGGAGTGCCGGTGTATCTCAAAAGGGACGTTGCGACGTGAGATAATTTATAATAATCGCGGCGTGCTTGCGTGTGTTCGCTAGAGCTTTTTAGAAAATGTTAGAAAAAAGTATTTTAAAATGCAATTTTTAGAATTTCCTTTCAACATTTTTTTTTGATGAATTTTTTTCAAGCGTTATCGAAATTTTGAATACCTCTATAAGTGACATCACTAATTTTAAAACCTCATAACTTCGCGAAAAATAATGGAAAAAAGTTTAATAATGAAAATGAAAGCTCTTTTAGAGTACTTAAATATACATATATATATATTTTTTAATGTTTTTTTCTGCGTACTCTAAAAATTATTTGAACGAAATTTGTAACGGGGTTGTATTCTTGTATTTATCTCATGGAGACTCCCTACGAGACAAGGTGCAATGGGACACGTACGAGTGCCCCGCAAGGGTCTTACCTCGGGATGCGCGCGAGCACCCAACGGCGAACTCGTATCGCCGCTGCCCGTGTACAACGGAAGAGTACAGCTGTACTCCCGCTATCCGCACTTGCGTACTGATGGCGAGCGTGTCCCTTGCGCACGCGTCACTGCCTTTCTGCTAGACAGCTGGTGCCGGCCGCTCAGTTCTTCGGGAGAGTGGCGGTATCCGAGAGGTTAGGCAGAGGATAATAGATTACTCGTTAGATGTCGATTAGTCCCGCGGACTACTCGAAGATATGACACAATCGTGTAAAATAAGCAACAGAGGGCTTTATTGCCTCTTTCGTTAAATTACAAAGATACGCGTCCCGGAGATGTTAGTTGTAGTCGTGGTCGGGCGCGTCGGCAGAGTGCCCTGAGCGCGCCCGAGTATTGCCGAACGAAGCATCGCGCGAACGCTAACGCGCGCTCTTCTTCGAATTCTGCTTGCGCAACTCTAAGTCAACGCGGAGCATCGCTTTTGCTATGTATACGAATGCGATTTCTATTGTGAGAAGAACTTAAAAAGAGATGATAATTTATCAAATTGTGCTTTCGAAAGTAGAGTAGTCATGAATATGACAGAAAATTTTTTTCGAAAAATTTCTTGGAAAAGGTAGAGCAATATCATATTTGCTTTGAACTTTCCATGTCCAAACTTAGTCTTTCATTTCGACGCCTCCTACGAAGAAAATCTTTTTTGAGTTTTGCGGCAAAGAAAATCCCTTCCAAAATTTGCGCCGAATATAATCCCCTCGCTGATTTTTTTGATGAAAAAGATCTCCTTCTATATTATTGCGACGAAAATAATCCCTTCGCCGATTTTTCAGACGAAAAAGATCTCTTTCTATACTTTTGCGACGAAAAAGATCTCCTTCTATACTATTGCGTCGAAAAAAATCCCCTCGCTGTTTTTTCCGACGAAAAAGATCTCCTTCTATACTATTGCGACGAAAATAATCCCCTCGCTGAATTTTCCGACGAAAAAGATCTCCTACAATCGTATAAAACAATTTTCTACTAATACTATCCCATAGTTTTTAATCGAGGGTGCATTTATTTAAACAAATTATTTTATTTTACGTTTTGTGTTATCCTTTTTTTTATACAATTTAATGTTAAACGTAATTATTAAAATATCTAAAATGCAATTACAGTAAAACGTATTCTAGTTTTCTACAATCGTTTGTTTATTCATGGCTTATTTTTGGCTTATTCGTTAACTAAAATCATTAGAATTATTAGTGTACCAGCGATCTTACTTCGTATATTTTATTTAAATAAAGTACAAAAACGCCAGAGATGGCAGTATTTGCTGCAAAATCGTTCAAGAAAATTTTTTGCGCCGCAAAAGTACAAGAACGGATGTTTTTCGCGGCAAAAGTTCTAAAAAGGATAGTTTTCGTCGGAAAATCAACTGAGGAGATTTTCTTCGTCGCCAAAATGCAGACAGGGGATTTTCTTTGTACGAGGCATCGATTTATACAAAATTGGTTTAACATTTTTAAAAATACGTGAATTTACACGGTTGTAATTTATAAACCCACGAAGCACGCTAGGGAGAAAATTCTGTAGAGAATTTTTTCACAAGTAAATTAAATTCGAAAATAGAAAGTTTTCGATAAAAATTCGTTTCTCGCTGAATTTGGAAACGAGAATTTTCAGTAAAAATCATCCGGGAAGAAAATTCTCACGAGCGTGCTTTGAATCGAGAATCTCTCAAATAACACGGTAGGTGTATTGCGACACCAACCGAAAGGGCCGCCCCACAATTTTTTTTTGTGTTTTTGGGACAGAGGGCAGGCCTGTTTGCAATCAGGCAAAGATGCAGTACAGAGCCGAACAACCCACGTAAAGGGACATTCAGCAATGGCTGATGGTGATCCCAACAGAGGAGCTGGAGGAGACGATCCAGCACCTCGGACTGAGAAAGGACGGCGACTGCCTCTTACAGCATCACCGACTGTACAACTGGTTGCAGGGAAATTACACTACAACCGACCTTCAGGCATGTAACTACTCAGAAGAGGAGGAGCTACGCACAGTCACGGAGTCGCTGCGGAGGTCGTTTATCGAGGAAATATGCGAGGACAGAACCTCCACAACGATCCAAGACGAAAATTATGAGAAGAGATGACCCTTCCCCTCTCCGCACTACTCTAAATATACCAGAACAGCATCATATGCTATTCTGAAGGCTACAAGTCTATCGGCAATGTAGAGCACGATCACACAACGTCAACACAGGGGACACAGGACATTGATCACAAAAGTGAATCTGTAGACGAGAAAGGATCGTACCCAGAGCCGCAAACGTCGGGAAAAGGTACCACCGGCGAACAGATAGCGGAACTGGAAACAATGTTGGCAACGATCCAACACGCGGTGCGAGAGTTCGACTGCAAACACCTCAGCCTGACGAACACAGTCGTGACTCAGGGTAGGGTAATAACGACTTTGTTGCACACCTGCCGCAATCGACACTGCGCGTAGAATACCAGGACACATATACGATTAATGAGCTTGAAATCAACGAATCTTCGAATGGTGAGCAAACCATTCAGAACGCGCAGAGGAGAGCATATTGGTCCATCCAACAGCTATACGAAAACATTAAGTTCACGGCTAGACAAGAGGCGGATGTAGAATCCTTCCTTAAAACCTTTAAGGCAACGCTAACAAGGAAGACAATGCAAGAGCAGCGCAGCTCAACGAGAGCAACATATGGGCATTGCTCTCGTGCATCCTCAAAGAAGTCGCTAGCATGTGATATACAAACCACAGCAGCCAATAGGGAACTTGAGAAGATTTCTTTCAAGCTACCCGGCGCAGATGGGGCTGCGCATACGACAAGCAGGAACGCCTGACGAACGACAAAGGCTGCAGCCATTACATATCATGCATGCAGAGCATGTTATGTGAGGTATCCCCAAGGATGGAAAAACCTCTGGAGATAGAGAAGATGTACATGAATCTTCTCCCAGAGGTAAAACGGATAGTAAAGATGGAAAACTACAATACATCTGATGATCTAGTCGATCAGTGTGTGAAGGTAGAGTACAGAAGCAGACAGGGAGAGGAGCGACAGAAGCAGTGATGCCAGAGACGGCATACAAGCCACAGGGCGGAAAGACATGATAGTCGTTCCACAGGAAGGTAGCGGCAACGGCCTTACCAACACTGACAGAACAAGAGAAACCCAAAGCTCCAATAGCTGGTGTTAGACTTCAAGAAGTCCTGAACTTGATAGCGAAGCAATTCAGCTCGCTATCAAAACAGATTGAGAATATTGGGAAGGTACTTCGTGATAATAATAAGAAAAGGCAGGTAGGGGGACGCAAGGTGCGTCCTCCTCGACGAGCAAAGACGGCCGATCCGGAAAAGGCAGCACAAATAATAGAGGCATCAGTGGAAAGGACGGAACGAAAAGCGGACTGATGAAGGAACCCTTTCATTGCTACTGTTACAGCAAGGAAGCGACAATTCGGGCGTAATGTCCTAATTGCTCGCCGGAAAATGGACCGCAGGGGAAGTAGATACAGGTGGAAGTGGAAGGTTTCCACTTCCGCGCTCTGTACGACACAGGCGCATCGGTCACGGTGATGGGACCAATCAGCTTGCCGTTGATAACTGCATGCGGCCGAGAATTAATGCCAAGCGAGCACGCAGGTGCAAATCTTACTGACCGTAGCACAAGCTTCATTGTGGATTGTGCTTACCTCCCTTTTACGATAGGTGGCATACACAGGGAGATCAAGGTTTCAATCATCCCTGCAATTGACGCCGATTGTTACTTGGGCACGAATTTCGTAAGAGAATTCGGCTGAATACATAATCCGCGGTCAAACCAACTGACGTTGGTGAATGACAACGTCAAGGTCAACTTCCAGTTGGCAGCGGTCAAGGAGGTCGACACGGTCCCAATCGGTGCAGTGGGCTTAGGCTACGTGACCGGAGAATAGCGGGCACAAGCCGAAGCGTTTGTGCACGTACTGGTCGGCGAGGACCCGTATTTACCGGTAATAGAGGCTGAGATGCATGCGCAGGTCCGAAAGTTACTGGATGCTAGCTTCATCGAACCTTCGACCTTCTCGTGGTCAAGCCCGGTCGTGATGATAAAGAAATCCGGTGGAGGATACCGGATGTACATTGACTACAGAAAAGTCAACGCACAAAATGTTTTGCCGGACGGATATGTAGCGAAACGGATGAACGAAACTTTCCGCAACGGCAAGGCGGCAAATTATTGCACGACGTTAGATTTCAGCAACGCGTATCATGAGCTACCTCTAGACAAGACGTACACGAGAATGCCATTTGGCCTAGAAGAGGCAGGGGCATCTTTCCGCATATCTGAATGACATAGTCATAATGGCGAGAACCTTCGAGGAACATCTCGAACATCTTCACAAGGTATTAGGCCGTCTAAGGCAGGCGGAGCTAACTATCAACCGGCAGAAAAACCACTTCTACCAATGCGAAGTTAAGTACCTGGGGGTGGTACTGAACCAAAAAGGGTTCCGCCCCGACCCAGAGAAAATAAAGCCGGTACTGGAGTACTCGGCGCTGGAGAACGTAAAACAGCTAAGATGTCTGTTAGGCATGGCATCGTGGTGCAAGAGGTTCCTGAACAACCGCGCCGCGATTGCCGATACACTTAAGCAACTTACAAAGAGGGAGCGTAAGTTTAAATGGACGATGGTGCAACACTCCGCATTTGAGCGGATAAAGGCACTTATAGCCTCCGCTCCAGTCCTGCAACATCCTGACTTCGACAACAAGTTCGTAATTCAGACGGATGCAGGCCACCAATTTATCGTTGAGCACAGGAAAGGTGCGCTCAACAAGTATGTACGAGCAAGAGGTCTAGGAGATGCCAGTGGCTGGTGTCTCGTGGACAGAAAATTCCCAGGACGAGTGGTACCTCCAACAGCTTAAGAAAGCCAAAGAGGAACCACTCACCGATCCGAAGATGAAGTGGGTCGGGAGTAGACTATTTTACTAGGGGAAGGGGGAAGCTTGACGTTCCCCAGAAAAAGCAAAGGGGTATCATGCAAGACACCTGCAAGACACCTGGGGCAAGAGAAGATTCCCGCACGGGTTGCTCGCCAATACTATTGTCGACGCATGAAAGCGTGCATCGCCAATTACATGTGGCAATGCCAGATTTGCCAGCAAGTGAAAGCTGAGCAGAGGCCACCAGCGACTCATGGGCCGCAGGGTCGTTCTACGACCCTGGCAATATGTCGCGGGAGACATTATGGGCCCGCTACCCAGGGCGTAAAAAAGGTTTCAGTACATCCTGGTGTTGCAGGATCTATTCGGTGGGTGGAATTGATTCCACTTTGCCGCGCTACAGGTGAGGGAATACTAACGGAATTTAAAGAACCCATCAGTCTCCGGCGTAGAACATCTGTAGTCTTCCTCTCCGATAACGGGACGGAGTTGAAAAAACGAACGATCGATGGTTTTTTGAACAACAAGGGGATACGTTACGAAATGATCCACTCATATCATCCGCCCGCTAACCCCGTGGAACGGGTTAGTCGATAGACGATAGTCGGTGAAAAGTGGAGACACACCGACTGCCCCTGCTCGGGGACGTGTCGACTCGCGCGTAGGCCAAATGCCCATCGCGCTTTGCCTCCGTGGTACGGGTTAACCGAACTAAATAGCAGATGATCACGGCTTTCATCCTAGGTGACCATGATCACTGGGACGAGCATCTAACAGAGCTCCACCATGCGTTCAATAATTCCAAAAGTAGCGCCACAGGAATAACGTCTGCATTTTCGATCTACGGCAGGCATCTGAAGCCCTTGGATTTGGAGTATAGCAGGCAAGTGATTGCTATGTTAAAACAAAACGAAGAGGAGGACCGAGAGGAATGGGCCCTCCGAATGAAAATCTCCATGAAATGGCAGCGGAGAACTCTGACCAAGAACGAGACCGGCAAGCGCGTAATTATAACTCGGGCCGACGTAAAACAAACTTCAAGGTCGGAGACTTAGTTTGGAAAAGGAACAAGGTCCTTTCCTAGGCAGCGAAAGGAGTAGCGGGGAAGTGTTACGTCGTAAAAGAAGTAAATATATAGAATAAAATAAAGTAAGTAAATGTGAAAAATAACAAGTTGATGAGTGAGAGAAATAAGTGTGGAGTAATAAGAAGTTGGAAAATGAGAGAAATAAGTACGGAATAATAAAAAGCCGATAATGAATAAAAATGATAAACATAATTCTTTTTACGACGTACCAAAATTCCTATGTGCACCTTTAATGGAGTGTGAAATGTAATAAGAAAACAAATTAAGCAACAAGGGAGATGAGCTAGGTCAACCATCAAGACGCCGATATATTTAAGAAATATTTAGATGTAATTTGTAAACGGATGCTATTAAATATTCGAAGTAGAAAATGGGAAAGCACAGAGCGCACTCGCGTTTTCTTATAGAGTGAACCCTAGAATTGAATCACGAAAGAATTTTACTACTAAAACTATTCTCCGCATAATTTATGTTTCGGCACATAAAAATATAATTTATACAAGAATTGATAGACTCTCAAAATGGCGACGAGAGGAAAAGTGCCTCCCGATTGAGACGGCGGAAAACAATATAAATGTGATACATAGTGATACAATAGTAAATGCCGTAGTTTGTCTTATTTGTGAAGATGTATACCATCCAAATGTTTTTTTTAGAGGCAATAATGGAATACAAATAAGTGATATATTTATTATTTGCAAGAAACATAGTGGTGTAAACCTAACCTCAATTACTCACCACGTGTGAACAGAGGAAGTGAAAGTTTTAATTACGCAAATTAAATATAGTGCCAAAGTGGATCTGGATAACAAAATAAAAGAAGCAGATAAAACTAAACAAGTTCTAGAAAATAAAATAACGAAACAGAGAAGTACAATACAAAAGCAAGAAGATATCGTGCATAAGCTGAATGAAAAAATAATAGAACAGCAGAAACAGATAGATAATGGTCAGCACTTAATGAATTTAGATCAAACAGCTCAAGACGAGTCAGTTTTTGCACAGGCCGATATCGAAAATCTAAAAACAGAAAATAGATGGATTAAAGAATTAAACGAAGAATTAAAAGACAAGAATGCCGAACTACAAGATAAAAATGAATTATTAAAAAAATTGTTAAAACATAAAGAATGTAAAAGAAGTAATAACTTAATAACTTTTGCGGACGTAACGGCTAGTAATATACCGAGAAAACTAAAGAAACCGCCAGCAATTGTAGTAAAAAAAACCAATAAGGACGAATCTCTAAACGAACTTTTACAAAAAGTAAAGTATTGCCTAATAAAAAATAAAACTAACATGACAAAAGAAAAAGGAAAATCTGAAGAAATAATTTTATATATTTAATAATAACTGATAACTGATAAATAATATTACGTGCAATGACAGACTAAGTGTGGAAAAAAACAATTGAATTATTAAAAAATGAATTAACTGATAATGTAAACATTGAAGAAAAAAATAAACCAAAAATGAAAATAGTAGGAATAAATAATTTTGATAAAATGAATGATAATCAGCTGCAGGAAGATATAAACGAAAGAAACTTTTAGAATTTAGCTGATCAAAAATGTAAAGTCTTACATTCCTATATTACCACGAAAAAAGGGACACAGACTGTATTAATAGAAATAACAGGTGAAATGGAGTCCCGGACATTGAGCATACTCGGACACTGAGCATACGAGCGTTCAGGCGGTAGTGGGGGGAGAGAGCGCGCAGCGTAGTCGCGCGCGTTACAGCTATATCGAATGGTACGCACTGCATACAGACACCCTTCCTTACCAGCTCAAACGTCAAAATGAAGGTAAAGGTGTATTTACACCTTCGCTTCCGCTACGCACCGAACGCGTGCCGTATTCGCGCATCCTTGCAATGCGCGCGTTTTTACTAATGCTGGATTAGGCACAGAAGGATAATGTCTCCTCTAAAAAGAAGAAAATGTATATATTTACAAATATTTTACTTTTGTAACTAATATTAAAAGTATAAGAGAAATAAATTAGATACATACAAATTATAAGTAATCATTTGTTGTATTTTTAAATTATTAGTAATAAGAGCTTGGCAGACATTAATTAGACTTGACTCTATATTATCGATTGATTTCAATACTTTCACTAGTTTAATATGTTCTAATGCAGTTACAATTACCACCTGGAATTACCACCTGGATTTTCCACCTGGATTTCCAGCTGGATATTTTCAACAGGGATATTTTGCAAACCTGTTGATAAAATACAATTATTTATTTACCTTACAATTACAGCTTATAAAAATTTACATTTTCGTAAGGTATTAATTAGCGGTTAATAGTCATTATTTATATGTAGTACCGTATAATCATATATGTTCATTTTAAAGAAATTTAAAAATTTTGTGTGGTTATTATTAACCTTTTAATGTAACCCAATTTTTTTCAAGTAAGCAAGTAGTTTGCAAAGCCTGTGTGTAATTTTTAATTTCTGATAGTTATTAATGCACATCAGTCTAATATTAGAAGCATAGGTACAAAGCGGTGGAGAGTAAAAATTTGTGAAAAAAGCCTGCCATATATTAGTAAATTTTTGTATGAATGAGTCATTAAAATCCCAAATGTGATTAACAAAGAAAAAGCAAACAAAATAAATTTTTAGTAAGTTAGATAGCGCGAGTAGCGCTATCCTAACAAGCGTTAACCTGGAAACCGCTGGAATCAGGCACTCATTCTGAAGCTGCTAGGGAAATATTTGGGATAAACAATGTCCGAAATATTATAAAAGTCCAGTAAGTCCCGTGAGATTTTGTTTATACATATTTTAGATAATTATAAGTCGATCTAAGCGGACTCTCAAGGCATTTTAAAAATTTTATTGTTTTAAGAAATTTGCAATATATTTCCTAATTTTTTTAGACACAGAAATTCTAAATCGGAAATATGGCAAAATTTTGTAAGCCCCAGAAAGAGTGAGTGCCCTGTCCAAAATTGTAATAAATGTAAAATATCCCTTCAAGCACTTTTAAAATACGTGCGCTTTTTAGCGGGAAAATCCCGATTGGAAAACCCCCGATACTGTATGAGAGAGAGAGAGAAAGAGAACGTCGCGCGGGCGGGAGTAGGACCGCGCGAGCGGTTGTGCGCGACCCCCGGTTTAGACCCAAACACCCTCTCCCCCCACCCTAACACCTCGCAAAATACTGCGCGACGCACTAAAATAGCTATAGCGCTCATTACCCAGGCCATTGTCTTAGCGTAAAGATCTCCCTTGCCCTTAGTTCTCTTGTTGTTTTTTAGTATTCGCGCATACATTTTTTAGTATTGTTCATTTTTGTTTCCAGTATTTTTAAGTGTTTTTTATATATTGTTTAGTTTATAGTGTTGTGTATAAATATTTAGTGTTATAGTAAATAGTGTAGCATGTGTATATATATTAGCCTATAACGAATTTAAGTACGGTGTACTGTGTTTTATACATTAACGAAATACACGAAAAGGGAATGTATAAAACACAGTACATCCTACTACAAAATTTGTCCCCTAAAGAGGATTACTTGTGTGAAAATATTATTGAGCGCGTACTTACAAAATGTTTTTTCCCGATTCCTCCGGTTAATTTTGTAAGAGTAACCTTCAAAAAAATTGTCGGCTCTTTTAACTCCTCCTTTACGTCCCTTCGGATTATTTGACTGGCTGCGCTTCTGGTTACTCGAATTAGACGAAGAAAAAGGAGGTGCTTGCAGTCGTAGGAGGCTCAGTACCCGTCTCGGAAGGAATCGCGGGAGTAATCTCACACTCCTTTGCTGCCGTCTCCATTGCACGAAATTTCACTTGTTACTGACACAGTACAATTAAAAGTACACTTATTGAGTATATTGATTACTTCAAATACTTCAATAATGTCTCTGCGCAATCCTCAGCACTGTCACTTCTGTTTTTGTATTTTTTGAAGAGAATTTATATATACATACGCTTATAGGCTAATATATACAGGGTGTTCGAAATGTTCCGGACCCCCCACTTATAACATAAAGTAAGCATTTTGGAAAAAAAATGTTAAATACAAAAGTTGTTAAGTTTTGAAGGTTGAACTAAATGATGATCTTGGATTTGTTATTGGTTATCATTTTCAAGGTCATTTAAAGGTCATCTTCAGTTTTTTAAATAGGGACCCCTATTTTTTATTTCAGATTCTGAAAGAGCACAAAATTTTACATCTGGATATGTATCCACGTTATGGCTCAAAATGACCTACAGAGGTCATTTAGTGGTAAAATGATTATTTAGTAGCAGAAAGCCAAGAAATCCCGATAATTAAGAACTTTGGGTGTATCTGACCAATACTAAAGTAATTTGATTTTGCAAGACAAACTTTATGGTGGCGTTAAATTGACATTGCCCTTGATTTTCAAGGTCATTTGAAGGTTAACTTTAGTTTTCCAAATTAAGCCTGCTAGTTGTAATTCTCCATTTTGCACCAGCGCTAAATTCTGCATTAGGATTGTAGAAGGTGTAATTGACACTGGCGTAAAATAAGCCTTAGGCCAGACAACCACATAACTCGGGCGAGAAAATGATAAATAAAAAAATGTCTAATCAAAATAAGCCTTAGGCCCAACAACTACATACCTCGGGGGGGAAAATGATAAATAAAAAAATGTCTAATCAAATAAGCCTTAGGCCCAACAACTACATACCTCGGGGGGGGGGGGGGGGAAATGATAAATAAAAAAATGTCTAATCAAAATAAGCCTTAGGCCCAACAACTACATACCTCGGGGGAGAAAATGATAAATAAAAAAATGTCTAATCAAATAAGCCTTAGGCCCAACAACTACATACCTCGGGGGGGAAAATGATAAATAAAAAAATGTCTAATCAAAATAAGCCTTAGGCCCAACAACTACATACCTCGGGGGGGAAAATGATAAATAAAAAAATGTCTAATCAAATAAGCCTTAGGCCCAACAACTACATACCTCGGGGGAGAAAATGATAAATAAAAAAATGTCTAATCAAAATGAGCCTTATTGCTCAGGTACGGGAGGTACAACTAATTAAGGTAACATCATGGGTGATCCAGTCAGCTAAGGCAGGACTATCGGCGGCCCAGCTAACTAAATCAAGACAGTGGACTATTCACCCAAACTGAATTTTTTAAAATGTCGTTGACAGGAACTTTTTACAACAACTGTTCAAATTGTTGCCCATTAACAGTTCGGCAATGTGCTAACCGATTGTAAAAGGCTGCAACAACATTTCTTCTTTTATCCTTCAAGTATCCCCAAAGGAAGTAATCAAGAGGCGTTAGGTCTGGGGACCGAGGTGGCCATTCAATTGTACCTCTCCGCCCAATCCATCTATCATGAAATATTGCATATAAATATCGGCGAACATGAATACCGTAGTGTGCAGGAGCACCATCCTGTTGGAAGTAAATTTCGTCCAGATTTCCACCCGTTAAATTCCGTATAGCAGGTATAATTTGGTCTCGAAGCATGTTTTCATACATTGCAGCATTTAAATTACCTTCAATAAAGAAAGGGCCAAGTACTCTTCCATTAAATATGCCAGCCCAAACATTTACTTTTTCAGGATGTTGCATGTGGTCCGCTCTCATCCAATGTGGATTGATGTTACTCCAGTATCGACAATTATGTCTGTTCACTGTTCCGCTTAACTCAAACGTGGCTTCATCAGAGAAAACAATGTTATTGAGGAGCAAAGGATCATCAGATATCATCTGCATCATTACATCACAAAACTCTACCCTTCTATCAAAATCATCTTCAGATAATTCCTGTACCAACTTTAATTTGAAAGGATGCCATTTGTTGAGTTTCAAAATTTTGTGCACAGATGCAGCTCCCATTTCATGCTGTTGTGCACAACGTCTGATGCTGCAATGGGGGTCTTCAATAAATGATTGTAATACGTCTAAGCTCTTTTCATCATTAGACGATGATTTGGATCTACCTGATTTAAGACGATCTTTAATACCACCTGTCTCTTCAAAACTTCTAATTGTACGAATTACGGTACTTTTTGAAATAGGGTTGTTTTCTTCAACTCTGAATGTTTCATTGAATAAACGCTGTACCTGTTTGTAACCTCTCTCTTGATCACCCCACCCTCGCATCATCAACAAAGATATTCTTTCTCGTTCAGTAAGATGTGCCATTTTTCACTACGATTAAAAGTACAATTATTGAAAATTAATACAATTATCTGAATTTCGAAGTAAGAGAACTTCACTTAACTCTTGAAAACAGAAAAGTAAATAGGAGTAAACAATTGTTAATTAACAATTATAAATGAACTGATTCCTAAAAAGAATAGTGAGCAAAATCTTCTAAGGTACAAGTAACGATCCTGAAAATGCTATGAATCATGCGTAGAAACTCGTAACCCTTGCAAAAAATTATTGCAATAAAAACTGTTCATGTAAAACGGTTAGATTATTTTGCTTTTGAAATTAATAACCCCCAAGTGTCCTATGTAGATCATTTCGAGCCATGACGTGGATATTGTACATATCTCCAGACCTAAAATTTAATGCTCCTCCAGAATCCGGAATACAAAATGAGTCCCTTTTTAATAAGCTGAAGATAACTTTCAAATGACCTTAAAAATGAAGGCCAATTTTAAAGTGACCATAAAGTTCGTCCTAGAAAATCAAATTATGTACTTTAGTATTAAAGTACGAAATTTTTTTTTTCTTTTCGTCAAATACACCCAAAGTTCTTAATAATCGGGATTTCTTGGCTTTCTGCTACTAAATAATCATTTAACCACTAACTGACCTCTGTAGGTCATTTTGAGCCATAACGTGGATACATATCCAGATGTAAAATTTTGTGCTCTTTCAGAATCTGAAATAAAAAATAGGGGTCCCTATTTAAAAAACTGAAGATGACCTTTAAATGACCTTGAAAATGATAACCAATAACAAATCCAAGATCATCATTTAGTTCAACCTTCAAAACTTAACAACTTTTGTATTTAACATTTTTTTCCAAAATGCTTACTTTATGTTATAAGTGGGGGGTCCGGAACATTTCGAACACCCTGTATACACATGCTACACTATTTACTATAACCCTAAATATATATACACAACACTATAAACTAAACAATATATAAAAAACACTTAAAAATACTGGAAACAAAAATGAACAATACTAAAAAATGTATGCGCGAATACTAAAAAACAACAAGAGAACTAAGGGCAAGGGAGATCTTTACGCTAAGACAATGGCCTGGGTAATGAGCGCTATAGCTATTTTAGTGCGTCGCGCAGTATTTTGCGAGGTGTTAGGGTGGGGGGAGAGGGTGTTTGGGTCTAAACCGGGGGTCGCGCACAACCGCTCGCGCGGTCCTACTCCCGCCCGCGCGACGTTCTCTTTCTCTCTCTCTCTCATACAGTATCGGGGGTTTTCCAATCGGGATTTTCCCGCTAAAAAGCGCACGTATTTTAAAAGTGCTTGAAGGGATATTTTACATTTATTACAATTTTGGACAGGGCACTCACTCTTTCTGGGGCTTACAAAATTTTGCCATATTTCCGATTTAGAATTTCTGTGTCTAAAAAAATTAGGAAATATATTGCAAATTTCTTAAAACAATAAAATTTTTAAAATGCCTTGAGAGTCCGCTTAGATCGACTTATAATTATCTAAAATATGTATAAACAAAATCTCACGGGACTTACTGGACTTTTATAATATTTCGGACATTGTTTATCCCAAATATTTCCCTAGCAGCTTCAGAATGAGTGCCTGATTCCAGCGGTTTCCAGGTTAACGCTTGTTAGGATAGCGCTACTCGCGCTATCTAACTTACTAAAAATTTATTTTGTTTGCTTTTTCTTTGTTAATCACATTTGGGATTTTAATGACTCATTCATACAAAAATTTACTAATATATGGCAGGCTTTTTTCACAAATTTTTACTCTCCACCGCTTTGTACCTATGCTTCTAATATTAGACTGATGTGCATTAATAACTATCAGAAATTAAAAATTACACACAGGCTTTGCAAACTACTTGCTTACTTGAAAAAAATTGGGTTACATTAAAAGGTTAATAATAACCACACAAAATTTTTAAATTTCTTTAAAATGAACATATATGATTATACGGTACTACATATAAATAATGACTATTAACCGCTAATTAATACCTTACGAAAATGTAAATTTTTATAAGCTGTAATTGTAAGGTAAATAAATAATTGTATTTTATCAACAGGTTTGCAAAATATCCCTGTTGAAAATATCCAGCTGGAAATCCAGGTGGAAAATCCAGGTGGTAATTCCAGGTGGTAATTGTAACTGCATTAGAACATATTAAACTAGTGAAAGTATTGAAATCAATCGATAATATAGAGTCAAGTCTAATTAATGTCTGCCAAGCTCTTATTACTAATAATTTAAAAATACAACAAATGATTACTTATAATTTGTATGTATCTAATTTATTTCTCTTATACTTTTAATATTAGTTACAAAAGTAAAATATTTGTAAATATATACATTTTCTTCTTTTTAGAGGAGACATTATCCTTCTGTGCCTAATCCAGCATTAGTAAAAACGCGCGCATTGCAAGGATGCGCGAATACGGCACGCGTTCGGTGCGTAGCGGAAGCGAAGGTGTAAATACACCTTTACCTTCATTTTGACGTTTGAGCTGGTAAGGAAGGGTGTCTGTATGCAGTGCGTACCATTCGATATAGCTGTAACGCGCGCGACTACGCTGCGCGCTCTCTCCCCCCACTACCGCCTGAACGCTCGTATGCTCAGTGTCCGAGTATGCTCAATGTCCGGGACTCGTGAAATGCATAAATTCATTAAAGAAAATAATAATAAGATATATGTTGGACACCAAAACTGTAGTGCATATGATATCATAGACTGCAAGCCATGCTACAAATGTGGAATATTTGGACATAAAGGAAAAAAATGTAGAAATGTAGCCATATGTGCAAAATGTGCAGGGCCTCAATAATAGATATAATACAAGATACAAAAGCGACCATGAAGCAGCAGACTATAACAGATGTGAAATATTTCAAGCCAGGGTAAGGAAGTATATAGACTCAACTGACTATATTATCAAGCCTAAAATTTCGAAAGACATAGGTAATGTAGAAAACTACATCAATTTGCCAATGTCAGCAAGAGGAGCAGGAACGTCAGCAGTAAAGTTAAATACATTAAATGAACATATCAGCACACACAGTAAGTGGTAATGAATGATAATAATTTTTTAAATTTTGATGAAATAATACAGAAAGAAATAAAATTTAAAGACACTGACAAATTAAATAAAAATTTTAGTAATAAAAATTTTGTAATTATGCATGTAAATATTAGAAGTCTAAACGAAAATCATAATAGTTTGGAAATTTTTATAAATAATTTAATTAATAAACCTTCTATAATTGTATGTATAGAAACATGGAAAATTAAAAATATCAATATGTATAATTTGCCAAAATACAAAATTTTTCATAACGGAAGTGAAATTTATAGAGCAGACGGTGTTGTACTATATATAATATATGATATAACCATAGATCTTATTAAAGTAGTCGAAGTTGATAAAATAAAGTTTCTAGTAGCGGATTTAAACTTAAATGTTGATGAAATTTTCAGAGCCTCAGCGATATATAGATCTCACGATATAACTAAGACTGAATTTATTCTATCAACAAAAAGATATATTATTGAAAATAAAAATATTAAGAATCACTGTATAGTTGGTGATTTTAACATAGACATAATGACCAAAGATAAATATGAGAAAAATATTAATCAGGAATTTCTAAATAATTTTCTGGCGAATGAATTTCTACCATATTTTGAAGGTGTTACGCGACCTTCCAACACTGGGCAAGGAGGCACATGTATTGACAACTTCTACATAAAAACAAATAAATTAAATATGAAACCATACAAAATATCAAATCCCTTTAATGACCACTTTCCACTATTTGTCAGACTAAATAACATAAGATCTTCATGCAAAAAAGAAGAAAAAATTAAAAAAATTAACTATAAAAAGTTAAAGAACATAGCCAAAGATGTGGACTGGAATATGATACTGTCAATACATGAACCGACTTGTGCTACAGATGAAATTATAAATAAAATAAATCAATGCGTAGAAAAAGTGACAACTGTAATTAAACAAAAAAGAAACTACCAAAACAATAATCCTAGAAAACAATGGATAACAAAAGGTTGTGAGTATGTTTTTTTGGATTGGTTTCTTTTTGACAAAGATTTATTTCAAGCAAAACAATAAATTTACAAGATTTGCATCATCAACGCTATCGTTATCGCTACGCTATTTTTCTTCACGTCGTCACAAATTCGCAAAATAACAGTACCTCCTTTTCTTTGCTCGTCGTATCGCAGGGGAGCGGAATTTCTGGATGGAGGCTCACTGGCTCACGCCCAGGTTTGCTTTGCCGGACCCACCTTGGTGACGGTTCGCTTGAATCGATAATTCGTTGTCGTCCAGCAGCAATGCGTGTGATGACGATCTGCGTATACTACGGGAACTACCCCGATAATAATTATTTTGTGTTCCGGCTAATCTATTAACGCGTGGCGGTGTACTTACCCCGATTCTCGGGTTCCAGCACGTAGTGCCCAAGCAACCGCACGCAGCGAAGCTTCAAGGCGAAAAGGGACGAGACGCGTTCGCCAATTTAGCCGTCGTTTCGCAACTCGTCCCCACGCGACACGCGAACTCCCACCGCTACCCTCAGATTCGCGACCGTTCACCTCGGTGGGCCATCAATCGGCCGTTACACACATCCCCCTTTCGATGGAGGCACCGCATACATCGAAATTTTTCGTCAACCGCGGCCAATGGATGGCACACGCCTTTATTGGCACAAAAACTTTATTTACAATATACATACACTAACATTCTTCGCATATGAGACTATTCATCGAGACGCGCATAATATTTTCTTAAATTATAACGGTTATATGTGCCCTTTATGGCCCTCACATCGGATACGTCAGACAACACGAAGGCGTTGTTTCCGAGATCCTGCGCAATACGAAAGGGTCCTTCATACAGATGAAAAAATTTGTGTATCTTCCTCTGCGAGGCATCGGACAGATGTGGTACACGGATAAGCACGAGGTCACCGACCGTCAACTTCACGCTGCTCGAATTTTTTTGTTTTTTGCTTCTCTGTTCGAAGGCGCGCTGCAATTGCTCGTTTGCAAATTCAATTTGATATTTACGATCCACCGGTCCCTTTTCAAGCAACGGAAAAAGTTTATAAATTTTCTCGTTCACCGTCTTTCCATAGTGCAATTCATATGGAATACTATGCGTACTCTGATGAACGGAAAAATTTAAACAGTCCTCAATAAATTCTATTCGCGTTGCCCAAGACGTATGTTTTATCGAGCAATATGTTCGGAAAAGCCTTCCCAGCTCACGCATTGTCCGCTCTACGGGATTTGATTGGGGGTGACGTACCGATGAAAATAACACTTTAATTCCTTGAGCCTCCAAGGCCGCACGCCACAAATGCGCAGTAAATTGGGTACCATTGTCCGATAAAATTTTTTGAGGCTTGCCAACGCTTTCAAAATAATGGTCACGTAATTTGCAAAGGCATGTATCCGTATTTGCTTTCTTTATGGGATATAGGGTGACCAGCTTTGAGAATATATCCTGAACCACGAAAATATATTTTACCCCTCCACGTGACGCGGGAAGTGGCCCAAAAAAATCAACCGACACGAGATCATTTGGTTCCCTTGCGTATAAAAATTTATGGCTACCCTCCATCTTATGATTTAGATATTTGGTGCGTTGACACGTGTCACAACTACGCGTGAAATTTTTTACATCCCTACGCATATAACGCCAGAAAAAAAAATTTTGTAAGTACTTTAATAATTTAAAACTGCCGGCATGGCCTAATTGCTCGTGTACGGATGATAGCAGCGATGTTATGAAACGTCGAGGCATGACTAGTTTCCACGAATCGACACCCTTCGTTTGGACATAAAGAACTCCGGACTCTTCCCTCCAAGCCAACGGTGCATGCTTTGAACGCATCTTCGTTATCTCCGTATCATCTTTTTGCATTTCCGGCAATTTTTTCAATTCATGTAGAATTTCTGGACGTAGTTGCAAACGTGCGATCAAATTTACTATGTTTTCCTCATACTTCCGACTACATACACATAAACGCCCCATCTCACGCAGCCAATATTGATTCTCTCTTGTACGCACCTCTGAATGCCTTTTAAAATTACGGCTGAAAAAATCCGCTACGATATTCTCCGAACCCTTGCAATGCGTAATGGTAAAATCGTACCCCTGCGCGAACAAAACCGACCTCAACAATCTCGAATTGTGATACGGCGTATTTAGCAAAAATACCAAGGCTCGATGGTCCGTAACAATTTCGAACTTACGACCTATCAAAAATCGGCGAAATTTAAGCAACGCGTATACAATCGCGAGCAACTCCTTCTCAGTGACAGTATAACGCGTTTCATATTTTTGCAATACCCGACTAGCAATCGAGACAATTCGCGACTCCCCTTCATCGTCAACTTGATACAATATTCCACAGCACCCAATATCGCTCGCATCCGTCTGTAATTTAAATGGGCGGTCCATTCGAAAATGGTGTAACACGACCGTACGTAAAAAATTTTCCTTCATGTTTTCAAACGCGCGCGCGTGCTGCTCGGTCCATTTCCAACGTATGTTCGGTCTTAGCAGATCCCGAAACGGCGCGACATAATCGGCATGATTAATCACAAACTTTCGCGAAAATCCGCACACCCCGAGGAAACCTTGTAATTGCTTTCGATCCTTCGGATACGGAAAATCCTGAATAGCTTGAAGCTTTTCCGGATCCACACGCACACCTCTTCTATCTATAATAACACCGAGAAATTTAACCGATTCACAGAAAAAACGAGATTTCTCTAAACTTAGCGTAAAACCTAACTCGATTAACCGTTTAAATAATTCATTTAAAATATTAATGTGTTCGTCAAAAGTACGCGACGCTATATACATATCATCAACGAAACACCTGACCTTTCGAAGTAACGAGCTACCTAGCCCGATTCCCACAGCACGTATGAACCCTGCGCCCGCGGTCTTAATACCAAACGGAACGCGCGTGAATTGATAACATACCCCGTGATGTACAAACGCTGTATATTTCCTTGACGATTTTGCCAACGGAATTTGCCAGTATCCGCTGACAAAATCGGTAGTCGACATAAACTCTATCTCATCTTCAGACTGAATTAACTCGTCCATTTTTTCGGGTGACTCATTGTCAGACTCGATTACCGCGTTTAAAAAACGCGCGTCCAGTCATACGCGGACGGTGCCATCTTTCTTCATGACTATTCGCAACGGGTTACAATATGGACTTTCCGCACGCTCAATCACGCCTAAACCTAACATACGCTGAATTTCCTTATCTACCGCGTCGCGTTGACTCAATGGAACCGGATAGGATTTTCTGACGTGAATTTTTTCCGTAATGGGCTTAATACGATGCTCGTAGATAGAGGTGCACCCGGGCTTATTTGAAAAAACCATTCGATTTTCCATTAAAAGCCGCCTTACCGTTTCTTTCTGCTCTTCATTTACCGTGTTAAGATTATTTACGTACGTGGTAACTTCCGTACAAAATTCGAGCTCCGGTATCGCTTCGATATATCTCACCTCACGCGTTTTCTCCTCAGTTGCATCCCCCAAACAATCGCCCTCTACGACATCCCCCAGATTTTCTTCCGAATTTTCAACTTCGCGTTGCACATACCCGAGACGACACGATGCCTCCGCGTGACTCTCTGTACCATCTATGCTCGACCGATTCGATATGATCGCGTTCCTCACATTACTGTCACCGCCTACTATCCACTCAAAACACTCATACACCAACGTTTTTCCAAATTGCATAGTTTTGCAGAAGCGAATGTTTTCAGAACCTCGTGTGGCCGTGAAAGCAACTTCATCTCTAGGTAAATATTTTCCTTTAAATTTTATTTGTTTATTTTCCCAGTCAATAACCATTTGAAAGTGGGATAACCAATCAGCGCCTATAATGATTTCGGTTGACAAAGTTGGAACGATTAAGAAGGGATACTCTACACTATTTTCACCGACTTGGACCGTTAGTTGAATTTGCTTCTTTACTGATAATGGTTTATTTCCCATTGCACCGCATATCGAGACATTACTCACCGGTAACTCTAATAAATGTGTGACTCTACGCAAGTTGTTATAAAAAGTTTCCGATATGCAGGTCACCTCGCTTCCCGTGTCGACTAGCGCTGAAAATTGTTGCTCAGCAATTATAATAGAAATTCGCGGGCTTATGACTCGTTTTGTTACTTCCTGCGTACCATTATCGACTTGTGCTTCCACGTCCCAACATAGTGTTTCCAACATTTCCGTATCGCGCTTAGTCTGCAATGTGCGTACACTTGCCCGAGCGTCTTCTTCTCTCTCGCGCGGCGCGTCATTTACCTGTCTCGAATCTCGATCTCTCCAATTTTCGTCCCGTCGAATCTCGCGTGACGTATCACCCGGATTACGCTGCATTTCCCTCGCGTTTTCTCTATTTATCCCACTCCCGTTATTTCTTGGTCCGGTTCTCCCATAATTTGCGCCGTTAAAATTTCGATCAAAATTTTGCCCATTGGTTCTTGGTCCATTGTACATATGCCCCTGCGCCCCGCTGTTATTTCTTTCCCCGTTTGCTATATCCAATCGCGCCAATGTTTGTGAGATCCTTTCGCTATCCCCGTAATCCACCGTAGCGAGAATATCACGCGCACGCTGCGGTAATTGGCTAATAATTACATAATTAATATCGCGCCGATCCATTCGGGGCACCGATACTTTTGCCACTTTTATCTGCTCATTATAATAGGATTGCATTGATCGATCACTAGCTTTAAAGCGTTTATTTTCCCATTCATACTTTGCTCTCATTCGAGCTTCTAAGGAGAAAAACTTTTCCAAAAATTGCTCTTTAAATTGCTCATAATCTCGAAATGGGGTTTCAACCGTGTCATACCAAGTCCTCGCTACACCCTGCAGCGCGTCTTCGATCATGAGCAACCTTTGTGTGTCCAAAATAATATTCTTTTTTACGCAATACTTATCGAATTCGCGAATGAATTCTATCGGGCTGTCGCGATCCGGACTAAAATTCGGCAAGGTCAAGTTGAGCTGAAGTGCCTGGAGATGCTGCAAAATACCCGTTACGAGCATATTGTTTACATCGCTCGCAATATTTGCTTCGACACGACCCGTGTTATTGCGAATCTCATTTCGCACGCCCAGCTCTGCGTTCCCAACGCCTTCGCATCGGCTATTATTTTGATTATTATTATTTGCCACCAGCTCGTCTCTTTGACTTTGAATAGCAATATCGCGCCTCACGACATCTTCTTTTCGCGCCACGTCCCGCTGTATAGTCTCATTTACATCCATTAGTCGTTTAATTTCGTCACGTAACTTATTATTTTCTTTTGCAGTCGTTTTTCTTTCCTCTCGCAATCTTTCTAATTCTAATTTTAATTCGTCAATTAATTCTTTTTGATTAAAAATTGCCTGTTGCGATTGAATAATCGTTTCGTCATTATTGCTTTTATTTTTATTATTACTTCTAGTCGCCATTATTTATTTATTTATTTATTTATTTATTTTTTTTTTTTTTGACTAATCTATTTACTTTTGTATGCACAATCTTATTGTTTTGCCAAAATAACTCTTTACTGCCTCTAGTTGGGCGCCATGTGTGAGTATGTTTTTTTGGATTGGTTTCTTTTTGACAAAGATTTATTTCAAGCAAAACAATAAATTTACAAAATTTGCATCATCAACGCTATCGTTATCGCTACGCTATTTTTCTTCACGTCGTCACAAATTCGCAAAATAACAGTACCTCCTTTTCTTTGCTCGTCGTATCGCAGGGGAGCGGAATTTCTGGATGGAGGCTCACTGGCTCACGCCCAGGTTCGCTTTGCCGGACCCACCTTGGTGACGGTTCGCTTGAATCGATAATTCGTTGTCGTCCAGCAGCAATGCGTGTGATGACGATCTGCGTATACTACGGGAACTACCCCGATAATAATTATTTTGTGTTCCGGCTAATCTATTAACGCGTGGCGGTGTACTTACCCCGATTCTCGGGTTCCAGCACGTAGTGCCCAAGCAACCGCACGCAGCGAAGCTTCAAGGCGAAAAGGGACGAGACGCGTTCGCCAATTTAGCCGTCGTTTCGCAACTCGTCCCCACGCGACACGCGAACTCCCACCGCTACCTCAGATTCGCGACCGTTCACCTCGGTGGGCCATCAATCGGCCGTTACAAGGTATCATTGTTTCATGTAAGAAAAAAGAATTATTATATAATTGATGGAAAGAAAGTAAAGAGTCAATTTCATTAAAAAGAGAATATTTAAACTATGTTAAGATTCTTAATAGAGTAATAAAAGATGCAAAAATTAAGTACGAAAGAGATAGGATAAACAAGAATGCTAATGATACAAAAAAATTATGGAAAATAATAAAAGAAAAAATAGGTAAAAATAAAAAAGTAGACAACAGTAAAATTAAAAAGATATTTGAAAATGGAAAGAAAATTGATGATAAAACAGAAATTGCGAATATTATAAATAATTACTACTGCAATGTTGGGAATAATTTGAGCAAGAAAATAGAAGAACCAGATGAGAAACCTAAAGAAATAAAAAGATATCCTAAATCAATATTTATTACGCCCACTAATGCAGATGAAGTTATGTCAATTATCAAACAATTTAAGAATAAAAAAGGTGGAGAGGACAATATAGATGCAAAAACCTTAAAAGTAATAGATACATACATTGCTCTGCCATTAGCTCACATATTTAACCTTTCAATAGAAAAATCTGATTGGTCTAATGCACTCAAGAGTGCGGAAGTAATTCCAATATTTAAAACAGGAAAAAAACAGACGTTTCAAATTATAGACCAATTTCACTTATCTCCAATTTAGCAAAAATTTTCGAAAAAATAATGCACACACGAATTTATAATTTCCTTAAAGAATGCAAAATTTTCTCTGAATATCAATACGGATTTATGAAAAATATTGAAACTACAGACGCAATATCCAAAATAACTAATTTAATTTATAAAAATTTAGATAGAAGCAAGCCAATAATTGCCACCATTTTAGATCTTGCTAAAGCTTTTGATAGCGTAAATCATGATTTACTCCTAGAAAAATTAGAAAAATATGGTATTAGAGGTAGTGTTCTTGAACTGTTAAAGAGCTATCTATCTATCCGATAGAAAACAGAAAGTAAGGATTGACGATAAAACTAGTACTGTAAAAATAGTTAATTCAGGGGTACCCCAAGGAACTGTACTTGGACCTCTTCTTTTCATTATACAGGGTGTTCGAAATGTTCCGGACCCCCCACTTATAACATAAAGTAAGCATTTTGGAAAAAAATGTTAAATACAAAAGTTGTTAAGTTTTGAAGGTTGAACTAAATGATGACCTTGGATTTGTTATTGGTTATCATTTTCAAGGTCATTTAAAGGTCATCTTCAGTTTTTTAAATAGGGACCCCTATTTTTTATTTCAGATTCTGAAAGAGCACAAAATTTTACATCTGGATATGTATCCACGTTATGGCTCAAAATGACCTACAGAGGTCATTTAGTGGTTAAATGATTATTTAGTAGCAGAAAGCCAAGAAATCCCGATTATTAAGAACTTTGGGTGTATTTGAAAAAAAAATTTTGTACTTTAATACTAAAGTACATAATTTGATTTTCTAGGACGAACTTTATGGTCACTTTAAAATTGGCCTTCATTTTTAAGGTCATTTGAAAGTTATCTTCAGCTTATTAAAAAGGGACTCATTTTGTATTCCGGATTCTGGAGGAGCATTAAATTTTAGGTCTGGAGATATGTACAATATCCACGTCATGGCTCGAAATGATCTACATAGGACACTTGGGGGTTATTAATTTCAAAAGCAAAATAATCTAACCGTTTTACATGAACAGTTTTTATTGCAATAATTTTTTGCAAGGGTTACGAGTTTCTACGCATGATTCATAGCATTTTCAGGATCGTTACTTGTACCTTAGAAGATTTTGCTCACTATTCTTTTTAGGAATCAGTTCATTTATAATTGTTAATTAACAATTGTTTACTCCTATTTACTTTTCTGTTTTCAAGAGTTAAGTGAAGTTCTCTTACTTCGAAATTCAGATAATTGTATTAATTTTCAATAATTGTACTTTTAATCGTAGTGAAAAATGGCACATCTTACTGAACGAGAAAGAATATCTTTGTTGATGATGCGAGGGTGGGGTGATCAAGAGAGAGGTTACAAACAGGTACAGCGTTTATTCAATGAAACATTCAGAGTTGAAGAAAACAACCCTATTTCAAAAAGTACCGTAATTCGTACAATTAGACGTTTTGAAGAGGACAGGTGGTATTAAAGATCGTCCTAAATCAGGTAGATCCAAATCATCGTCTAATGATGAAAAGAGCTTAGACGTATTACAATCATTTATTGAGGACCCCCATTGCAGCATCAGACGTTGTGCACAACAGCATGAAATGGGAGCTGCATCTGTGCACAAAATTTTGAAACTCAACAAATGGCATCCTTTCAAATTAAAGTTGGTACAGGTATTATCTGAAGATGATCTTGATAGAAGGGTAGAGTTTTGTGATGTAATGATGCAAATGATATCTGATGATCCTTTGCTCCTCAATAACATTGTTTTCTCTGATGAAGCCACGTTTGAGTTAAGCGGAACAGTGAACAGACATAATTGTCGATACTGGAGTAACATCAATCCACACGCAACATCCTGAAAAAGTAAATATTTGGGCTGGCATATTTAATGGAAGAGTACTTGGCCCTTTCTTTATTGAAGGTAATTTAAATGCTGCAATGTATGAAAACATGCTTCGAGACCAAATTATACCTGCTATACGGAATTTAACGGGTGGAAATCTGGACGAAATTTACTTCCAACAGGATGGTGCTCCTGCACACTACGGTATTCATGTTCGCCGATATTTAGATGCAACATTTCATGATAGATGGATTGGGCGGAGAGGTACAATTGAATGGCCACCTCGGTCCCCAGACCTAACGCCTCTTGATTACTTCCTTTGGGGATACTTGAAGGATAAAGTTTATGTTATAAAACCACGTGACTTGGATGAATTACGCCAAAGAATCACTGATGAAATAGACTTGATACCTCAGCAAATCTTGCGAAATGTTGTTGCAGCCTTTTACAATCGGTTAGCACATTGCCAAACTGTTAATGGGCAACAATTTGAACAGTTGTTGTAAAAAGTTCCTGTCAACGACATTTTAAAAAAATTCAGTTTGGGCGAATAGTCCACTGTCTTGATTTAGTTAGCTGGGCCGCCGATAGTCCTGCCTTAGCTGACTGGGCCGCTAGTGTTCTTGTCTTAGTAGGCTGGGCCGCCGATGGTCTTGCCTTAGTTGGCTGGATCACCCATGATGTTACCTTAATTAGTTGTACCTCCCGTGCCTGAGCAATAAGGCTCATTTTGATTAGCCATTTTTTTATTATCATTTTCTCCCCCGAGGTATGTAGTTGTTGGGCCTAAGGCTTATTTGATTAGATATTTTTTTATTTATCATTCCCCCCCCCCCCCCGAGGTATGTAGTTGTTGGGCCTAAGGCTTATTTTGATTAGACATTTTTTTATTTATCATTTTCTCCCCCGAGGTATGTAGTTGTTGGGCCTAAGGCTTATTTTGATTAGACATTTTTTTATTTATCATTTTCTCGCCCGAGTTATGTGGTTGTCTGGCCTAAGGCTTATTTTACGCCAGTGTCAATTACACCTTCTACAATCCTAATGCAGAATTTAGCGCTGGTGCAAAATGGAGAATTACAACTAGGAGGCTTAATTTGGAAAACTAAAGTTAACCTTCAAATGACCTTAAAAATCAAGGGCAATGTCAATTTAACGCCACCATAAAGTTTGTCTTGCAAAATCAAATTACTTTAGTATTGGTCAGATACGCTCAAAGTTCTTAATAATCGGGATTTCTTGGCTTTCTGCTACTAAATAATCATTTAACCACTAAATGACCTCTGTAGGTCATTTTGAGCCATAACGTGGATACATATCCAGATGTAAAATTTTGTGCTCTTTCAGAATCTGGAATAAAAAATAGGGGTCCCTATTTAAAAAAACTGAAGATGACCTTTAAATGACCTTGAAAATGATAACCAATAACAAATCCAAGATCATCATTTAGTTCAACCTTCAAAACTTAACACCTTTTGTATTTAACATTTTTTTCCAAAATGCTTACTTTATGTTATAAGTGGGGGGTCCGGAACATTTCGAACACCCTGTATATATGAATGATCTATTGATAGATATGCCAAAGGACGCCATCTTATCCTATGCAGATGACACGGCTATCTTAGTTAGTAATAACACGTGGTCAGAAGCACAGAATAAGATGAATGTACTACTAATCAAAGTAGCTAATTGACTAGCCTATAACAAATTATCTCTAAATATAACCAAAACTAAATATATGACTTTTGGCAATTATTGTGATAGTGTACCTTTAGAAATAAATATTGAAATATCAAATAAAAAAATATCTAGAGCCGTTAACTATAAATATTTAGGAATAAACTTCGATTATAATATGAAATGGAATGAACATATTGAACAATTAAATAGTAAGACTAAGTACTTAATATTTACATTTGCAAAATTAAAAAAATTTATGGATATTAATACACTTATAGTTTATTATGCTTTTTTCCATAGTATCATGAGCTACGGGATCATAGTTTGGGGAGGTGCGTATAAAACAGCTATAAATTCATTGCAAAACACTCAAACAAAAATCCTAAAAACTATTAGCAGAAATTCCTTTCAAGTCAATAATTATCCTTTAAATATCAAACAAACTTTTTCACTAGAGTCTGTAATTTATTACTACGATAAACTCAAACATATATATTTAATAAGTGAATCTAAGACCAGAAATAAGAACATAATATTACCCAAAATGAAAAAAGCCATATGTGATAAAAATAGCTATATAGAGGCTATTAAAATATATAACTCTTTAACGAGTGATCTAAAATATTTAATTTTAAGTAAAAATGTTATTAAGAAAAATGTTAAAAACTATATTAAGTCTATGTAGATATATACTGTTACCGTACCTAAAATCCTACCGAAAATCCCTGGAGAGGATTAAAGAGTTTAAATCCCTCGTCTAAGGGCAAGCATCATTCAGTCGTATCGAGTCTCCACTACAAGACGACAATAATAGTTGAAACAATAATAATTTTCGAACTACCTTTTTAGTTGCAAAAACACCCGACAGCAAAGGAAATAAACTCTATCGTCTAGTAGTCGATTTTCGGCAATTAAATCACAAAACAATGAAGGATAAATATCCTATGCCTAACTTAATGAATACAATTGACAAAATAGGGGACCTAATATTATTTAGCTTTTGACTTAGCACAAAGATTTTTTCAAATTTCATTGGATCCAGCTGATGGACATAAAACAGCATTTTCCTCACCTTCGGACTTTTTCAATTTGCCACGATGCCTATGGGCTCGTCAAATGGTCCAGCTACCTTTTAAAGAGGGGTCGACATGGCTTTTAAAGCCATGCAGTGCGAAGATATATTTATTTATGTAGACTATGCCTAATATTTTCAAGAACAATAGAAGAACACAACGAAAAATGTCGAAAATTTTTTCAAAAATTACGAGAAGCTAATCTTAAATTACAGCCGGATAAATGCGAATTTTTAAAAACCGAAGTTATTTATTTGAGCCATGTGTTAAACCAAGCAGGGGTAAAGCTCAATACTAACAAATTAAAAGCAGTGCGAGAATTTCCTGAAACGAAAAATATTAAAAATATTCGTCAATTTTTGGGATTAGCCGGTTATTATCGCAGATTTATTCATAATTTTTCTGGAATTGCAAAACCCTTAAGCAATTTAAAATTCATTTACAATTTAAAGCAAATTACAAAATTCATTTACAATCTTAAAAGATAAATTATGCAGTCAACCTGTTTTAAAAATTGTTGATTTTGAAAAACCTTTTATTGTAACTTGCGATGCAAGCGGAGCAGCTATTGAAGAAATACTGTCACAAGGAGAGTTAGGGAAGGATCGTCCCATTTCATATGTTTCAAGAGTACTGTCTCGTACTGAACAAAAATGCGACACTTATTCAAGGGAAGCCCTTGCAATTGTTTATTCAGTTACACAATTTAGAACTTATTTACTCGGAAGAAAATTTACAGTAGTAACAGATCATAAGCCTTTAGTGTGGTTTAAAAATTCTAATAATCCTTCGTCACAAGTAAGTAGATGGCGTTTTAAATTAGACGCCTATGACTATGATATTGTTTATAAACGCGGAAAAACAAATGTTGCAGCGGATGCTCTATCACGCAATCTCATGGAAGAAAATATTCTTGCAATTACTCGTAATCAAGCTGGAAAATTGACTTTGCCAAAATTTAATTATATATAAAATACTAGAAATAACAATGATTTAACACAAATTATAGAAGAAAATGACGAAAAAATGGACGAACAGATAGAAGGCATTTTCGAATTGTCACAAACAGAGGTAAATCACGAAGAAATCACAAATAATGAGGGAAATTTTTACGAAGAACATAATGATGATCTTACACCCAAAAAATATTAATAAACAATTTATAGACTGCCGCAAACAACTTAACATATGTAAAGATAATTATGCATATTTTATCTCAGCTGATGGAACTCTATGCGATGCTGGAGCAGAATTTTTACAAAAAACAAAAGAACTACCAAAATTTACAAAGATTGACAAAGGAGAAGTTAAAATTATATATAAAAATAATAATCGACATTTTGTATTAGTAATTCGAGGAAAAGAAAGAGAATCAACGCATGATGTACTTCAGGGTATTAAGTTATCAATTAAAACACTAAGAGAAATAATTGAAAAAGAAAGTATTAAATCTATAAGTATGGCAGTAAGTGAATTTATCGAGAATATTTCATGGAAAGAAATAATAAAGTGTATCAAACAAATAATGAATGAAGCATTTTCAAAAATCATACTATGTCGGATATGTAAAGTATGTAGAAGAGAAGGACAGAAAAAAATTGTAGAGAAACTGCACGGAACTGCAATCGGAGGATATAAAGGGGTAACAAAAACATATAAAAGAATTAAATATAATTTCTTTTAGGAAAATATGAAGAAAGACAAAATTATATACGAAGATGTTTAAAATGTCAAATTAAGTTAGTGCGAGTAAAAACAAAACAGAAAATGGTAATTTCTGATACACCTATGGCTCCTATAGAAAAAGTGAGTCTTGATATAGTAGGTCCCTTTCCTGTATCTAAAAATGGGAATAATAATATTTTAACTATACAATGTAATTTTTCAAAATAATGCATGGCAATACCTATAAAAAACGCAACAGCAAAGGCTGTGGCTGATGTCTTTATAAAACGATTTATTTGTGTTTTGGGAGCACCCGTGACAATTTTGAAAGATCACGGTTTGAATTTTATGAGCAGTCTCATGAAAAAGGTGGCAAAGAAATTTAAAATTACACAAGCAAAGACCACGGCTTATCACCCTCAATCTTATGGCTCCTTAGACCGATCTCATCATTCATTGAGTGAATACATGAAGATGGTTATTGATAAAGATAATGAATGGAACGAATATATTGAATTAGCCATATTAAGTTATAATACAGCACAACCGGAAGGACATCGTTTTACACCATATGAATTGATTTTCGGAAAAATCGCAAGATTACCGTCTTATGAGACAGCATATGAAGATCGATTCTTAACATACGATGATTATATAAGACAATAAAGCAAAAAACTTTTTGATATTCAAAACATTGCTCGCAACAATTTAATACATGCAAAATGGAGATCATAATTTTACTACGATCGAAATACAAATCATAAAGATTTTTAAGTAGGTGATTCGGTATGGTTACCAAAGGCAGGAAACCTTATAAACTAGCAAATCAATATAAAGGGCCTTATAATATCAAGGAAATTATTAATGATAAAGGAAATATAAAAATAACACGGAATAATAGCGATAAAATAGTACACGCAAATAGATTGCGAATATCATATGTGTAGTAAAATTATATATTAACCATAATAATACGACTAGACAAGATAGAATATAAAAAAAATATGTTCTCAATCCGCACTTTAAAAATGCTGTTTCTCGCACAACTGGTCTGCTTTGGGTCTGCTTTGAAATTTATTAGATACGAATGAAATTTAACGATAGATCTTGAGATCAGTCGGGCCAAACGGAGAAATAAGTTATTAAATGGAAATCAGGAAACTCGTGTGACAAGGGAGGGGGTCGAAAAGCTCACGTTTTTCACCAAAACATAGTCAAAAAATTTTCTAAAGAGAATAAAAGAAAATAATAAAATTTTAAGAATCTTATCTTAAAAAAGTGATGACCGGATGTTGTGAAGTCTCAAAACCGTGAACTTGATTGGTTCATGCATATATTCCGGAATGGCGCTGAAATTCAAAATTTCTAACCTCAAAAATGAATCCGAAATAAATAGTAACAAAAGGAACTTGAGCGCGTTCAATTTTTCTCGGATTTTAAAAAAAGTAATGGTAAAAAAGTAATAATGGTTTTTGTTTCGAAGCATTTAAGTAATTCATGAATGTAATTGGTCGAAAAATTTAGGAACGCATATTCTTTTGACGCCAAAGTTCGATTCTTAAAGATTTGAGTTTTCTATTAACCCATTAAGTACCAAATGTACATGACGTAGACACTTGACTTGGATTTCATGTCATACTTTTATTTCTTCTTCGATTTTTATAAAAATTGGTTTCCAAATAGTTTTGAGGGTGCTCTATTAGAAAATTTTGAGGTTTTTTCGAAAAAATAAAAAACAAAAAAAATATGGCCGACTTAAACCAAAAAACATGGAAATTTTCGAAAAGTTTTTTCGGTTTTTGCTTCGCCAAATATGTGAAAAATGTCCAGACCATCGGATTTTTACTTTAAAGGTGGCATGGATATCTATTCTTTCAACCCTCGTCGGTTTTTTTGAAAAATCTTTTCTAGAAAAAAAGATATGGCCGTCTGAATATCGGAAAATTTTCTAAATATATAAATATTTGCTAAAAAATGGGTTATTCATGAAAAAACTTCTATTGTATGATAAAAAATGTTTCAAAAACGTATAAACACTAAGATTATAATTGTTTAACCTAAAAAATCAATCTTTTTTAGTGATTTTCGACAGTTTGATGATATTTTAATAGTTCTTATAATTTTAAAGTAACTTTTTACGAAGTTATAATTTTAATGAGACTTAAATTATGAAAATTTTTGAAAATTCAGAATTCAACAAATTCAAAAAATAAGAACTATTAAAATATCATCAAACTGTCGAAAATCACTAAAAAAGATTGATTTTTTAGGTTATGCTGGATATGTAATCAGCCATTTTGAAAATTTTATCATTAAACAATTATAATCTTAGTGTTTATACGTTTTTGAAACATTTTTTATCATACAATAGAAGTTTTTTCATGAATAACCCATTTTTTAGCAAATATTTATATATTTAGAAAATTTTCCGATATTCAGGCGGCCATATCTTTTTTTCTAGAAAAGATTTTTCAAAAAAACCGACGAGGGTTGAAAGAATAGATATCCATGCCACCTTTAAAGTAAAAATCCAATGGTCTGGACATTTTTCACATATTTGGCGAAGCAAAAACCGAAAAAACTTTTCGAAAATTTCCATGTTTTTTGGTTTAAGTCGGCCATATTTTTTTTGTTTTTTATTTTTTCGAAAAAACCTCAAAATTTTCTAATAGAGCACCCTCAAAACTATTTGGAAACCAATTTTTATAAAAATCGAAGAAGAAATAAAAGTATGACATGAAATCCAAGTCAAGTGTCTACGTCATGTACATTTGGTACTTAATGGGTTAAACAATTTAATGAAATAAGTATTAAACTTTTTTAACTGTAGTTTTTATTAACTAAATTTGTTGAAAAATTAAAATATCGATACAATATTATTTTAACTAAAAATCAGAATGTATTATTTAGAAGAACTGTTTAGAAAAACAGCGTAAAGAGAACATTGAGAGCGCGAAGCGCGCTGGATTTTACTAGTATTGTAAAAAATATATATATGATTGCTAACGATTAATTATTGAGAATTATAATAACTAATGTTTTAAAATTTACTCATTATTTAGGTAAAAATTGAAAAAAAAAATTTCTAATATTTTGAATTTAAAACAATATACCTTTGAGTGGAAATCTATTGACGATTAGGCAACTTATATTACTATATTAATATTTAACTAGCGACGTACCTTGCTCGCTGACGCTCGCACAGTAAATAATTTTTTGATTCCTGTTTAAAATAATTTATTATTGTTCTAAGCTTTGAATAGATTACTTTTTTTTATAAACTATTACAATTTTTTTAAGAATTCTAGAAACTTATTTTACATTTTATATATTCAAATAATTTAATTTTTAAGTTGCATATAGTAAAAGACTCGTGTCGTAAATTTATTGTAATCACGGGGGGTTAACAGGTAAATTAAATTAAATAATATATAATATTTAAGAATGTTATTCTTAATGTTATTACATTACATCATTTGTATTAATTTCGATTTTAAAATTTATTATTATAAGAATAATATAACAAATACATGAAAGACATTATAGAAAGTTATTCAGCTATTTACGAGAAGAGTGCAGACCCGCTAGATAATGATTTTAAATGAAACGTGTTGTATTAATTTCTCGTATCAAATAAGAAAATAAATTCCTTTTAATTTGGTCTCATAAATCTTTATTTAACAATAATTTTAGTTATATCTACTGAATAAAGATAATGTTTGCTTGAAAAATAATTTTTGAATTTATATTGAAAATAATTAATTTTTTAAATTTAATTGTTTAAAGGGAAAAAAAATTCATTTTTTATAACATTTTATCAATTAAATGAATATAATAAAATACATGTTATTTAATATAAATAAATTTAACCCTTTAACGCCCAACTTGACCATTTTTCGACAATATTTTCAGTGGTGTGTAACACTCACTTAAAATGGTTCAAGAAATTCTTGAGATACATCATTTTTAACGTAAAATTCTATGTAATTTCAGAATCCGGTATTAGATTTGTCGAAAAATTCAACAATAAAAAGTTATAAACAATTTTTTGCAAAAAAACGTGAATTTTTGAGAAAATAATTCGTTTAACCCAAATTTTCGAATGGAAAGAATGTTCGCTCGTACGTCTAACACGTATATATTTAGTCAATGGCATATATAGTTTATTGTAAAACAGAGGCAATACCAAAATTAAAAATGGCGGCCATCCAAACAACCCCTTTTCCACCAAACTTATCAAGAAAGGTTCGTGATTTTTTTTCCCGATCAGGATCGACTTAATGAAAAAAGTTTATAAAACAAAAAATTGTTAGAATTTATCAGAGAAGACGTGTGAATTTTTTCAGACTTTTCGGAGCGACTTTTGGATTTTTGGATATGGCAAATTTTTGAAAAATCAAAAAATTGCTCCGAAAATTCTGAAAAAATTCACAAGTATTCTTTGATTAATTCTAAGGTGAACGTTACATTCAGTAGCGGCTAAGAACGTTCAACAATTTTTAATTCAATAAAGACCGACTCTACAAAATAAGTTATAGAACAAAAAGTGCTTAGAATTAATCAAAGTATACTTGTTAATTTTTTCAGAATTTTCGGAGCAATTTTTTGATTTTCCAAAAATTGGCCATATCCAAAAATCCAAAAGTCGCTCCGAAAAGTCTGAAAAAATTCACACGTCTTCTCTAATAAATTCTAACAACTTTTTGTTGTATGCATTTTTTTGTTAAGTCGATCCTGTTCGTGAAAAAAAATCACGAACCTTTCTTGATAAGTTTGGTGGCTGGTTTGGAAAAGGGGTTGTTTGGATGGCCGCTATTTTTAATTTCGGTATTGCAACTGTTTTACAATAAAGTATACATGCCATTGACCAAATATACACGTATTAGACCTCCGAGCGAACCCTCTTTCCATTCGAAAATTTGGGTAAACCGATTTTTTTTCTCAAAAATTCACGTTTTTTTGCAAAAAATTATTTATAACTTTTTATTGTTGAATTTTTCGACAAATCTAATACCGGATTCTGAAAGTACATAAAATTTTACGTTAAAAATGGTATCTCAAGAATTTCTTGAACAATTCTAAGTGAGTGTTACACACCACTGAAAGTATTGTCGAAAAATGGTCAAGTTGGGCGTTAAAGGGTTAATACAAATTTTTTAACATATTATAAATAATAGATGATTTTTTTATAAATTAGACTTCACAGTAGATACAACCCAAGGAATAGTTTTAGTTACATTAACAGATAATTACGTAAATTCGTAAATTATATGTTATGAATAAGATGTCTTATTTTCTTATTTTCGCCGTAGATCTAATTAATTCCTTATGCTGCCCCCCTTATTTACATATACCTACTCCTTACCGCAAGTGTCCGGCAAAGGTGCTATACTATGTCTTTTGTTATTCTGCTGCTCTAATTCTTTTAGTGTGTACTAGGCCTAATATATTGTAACAAAGGTATTGGTCGACATCGCGAGCAATAGCTTTATTACAAATCGAATTGAAGTCGGTACGCAACGCGCGTATATTTAATATACAGGGTGTCAATTAAGTCCCGGGACGGCTGAATATTTTCAGAGGTAAAGTAATTCTGATAAAGGTCAAGGTCATTTCTTAAGTAACTTTCAACGAGGAATCTAATGGTGATATTCACTTTGACCTTGGACTTGACCTTGAAGGTTATTTCAAGGTCAACTGTTTTTTTTTAAATAGGAACCCCCATTTTTAAGACTGGTAATCGATAGAGCGGGAAATTTTACATTCAGATACGTAATTAAGTCAGAGCTAGTGTTTGAACTTGAGGGTTACTCCAAGGTTATTTACACTCCAGCAAGGTTCTTAGATACCTCTGAATATTTTTGCAAGCGGTAAAGCTATTCCTCGTGTAACTTTCAACGAGGAACTCAATGGTGACCTTATACTTGACCTTGGACGTGACCTTCAAGGTTATTTCAAGGACACCTATTGTTTTTAATGGAAATCTTCATTTTTTACACTGGCAATCGATAGAGTGGGAAATTTCATTTCGAAAATAGTATTTGACGTGATCTTTAGAAGGTCAAATCAAGGTCAATTTTGGATAAACTGTCAAAACATTGTCGTATTCAAACTTTAGAGGTTTTATGAAAGACTAAATGTTTGAAAAAGTTTTGAAACCAACAACATCGACCACCTTGACTTTGAGATCAGCTTTGCACATTATTTGAAAGTTCAAGCACTTTTTAAATTAATAACCTTACTATCGCCCTTATTCTTACTTTTAGCGTTACCCAGAAACAACGACGTGGACGTAGTAACTTCTGTTTCTTTTGGGGTGCTTGATTAACGTGAGTCCCCTTGCCTCTCACGATTGGGGTGCTTGATTAACGTGAGTCCCCTTGCCTTTCACGATTGGTGTGCTAAAGTCTTTTGCGTTTTACTTAATGATTCAAAGTTTAACGGCGGTGCTCAAACTGAAAACCTTCAACTTCTTGACAAAAAGCTAGGCGATTGTAAAAATGAGTTACAGCATCACGAATCATCCCTGTATCGATTCTAGCAGCCTCTTGCATAATTCGATTGCGCAGTTCATCTAAATTGTCCGGTTTAGTGGCATAAACTTTACTCTTAAGGTAACCCCAGAGAAAGTAATCGAGTGGTGTCAGATCCGGAGATCTAGCAGGCCACTCGATTTCACCCCTTCTTCCAATCCATCTATGAGGAAACTGAGCATCCAAATATGCTCGAACATCTCTACCAAAATGAGGGGCTGCTCCATCCTGCTGAAACCACGTTTCATCGTAATCATCAACTGCTATCTCTCTAATTCGTGGTATAATTTGATTCCTAAGTAGCTGTTCGTATGAAGCGGCAGTAAGATTACCCTCGATAAAAAGGGGCCTACAAGAGTATTGTTTAAGATGCCAGCCCAAACATTCAACTTGTGTGGATATTGTGTGTGATTGTCCAACACCCATGCAGGATTTGTGTCTGACCAATATCTACAATTGTGTCTGTTAACTTCACCCTTTAAAGTGAAAGTAGCCTCATCCGAAAAAACTATATTGTATAAAAATTGAGGATCTGCGTCTATTCTGTTCATCATCGCTTTGCAAAACTCGATCCGGCGATCAGGATCATCGTCATTAAGCTCCTGTACCAAATGGACTTTATAAGGATGAAAACTGATGCTTTTCAGAATTTTTCGTACAGTTTCATGAGAAACGTCATGCTCATGCCCAGCTCTACGTAAACTAAGATGTGGATTTTCAATAAAAGCTTCAGCAATTTCAATCTGCTTATCCTCAGTTGCTACAGATTGTGGGCGACCAGTTCTCTGAAGATCATTGACAGTCCCAAATTCTGCGAATCGCCGTACAACCCTTTCGACTGTAGATTTTGAGATAGGTGTTTGTCCGTCTTCATTACGAAAACGGTTATTAAACAACGTACGAACTTCGAGGTAAGATCGGACTCGATCTCCCCAACCACGCATCATCAATAAACTTATCCTTTCTCGCGTCGAAAGTTTAGCATACGCCATTGACTTTTATTTAGATATGAATAATACACGAGTCAGAATATTTATGTATTTCAATTTAGTTTTAATTTGTTTATTCAGAGGAAAAAGAAGAATAGTGGTAGCGACTCGTCCGCAAAAACTAAGCTAAAAACTTATCAATTGCAAAGAAAAACGAATTGTTCAAAAAGAAATGTTTACAATGAAGGAAAATGTTTATTACATAAAAAAGTTTTTGTTTAACTAGTTCTTAAATTTATTGTGAACTCATGAAAAGGTTAAGAAAATGAACAGTGACAGGAATTTTTTAACAAATAATAAAATAAGGACTATCAGTTACAAAAGAAATATTTAAAAGTTTAGAAAGAAATTTAAAAAAAAATAAGAATTAAATAAAAAAACTTCTTAGAAAAAAATCACAGAAATTTATTCGCAATTTATAAAATGAGCTAAAAATACAAAGAACTTGTTTAAAAAGAATAGGAGGTTTGTCGGTTTGTGGGATAATTTTAGAATTTATATTTGTAGGTATTTGGGTTTATTATCCATATGGGTGTTAAATTTATTGATTTAGGGTTCAAAGATTATGAGATCAGGGTTCATGAGTTTGCAATTTATGGATTTGTTAATTAATGGATTTTAAATCTACCGGATTGAAGTTGGACACATAAATGTCAAAGCCTGAAACACCGAACCCATGAACCCTCTACTCACGCTAACCAATCGCGAGAGGCAAGGGGACTCACGTTAATCAAGCACCCCAAAGGAAACAGAAGTTACTACGTCCACGTCATCGTTTCTGGGTAACGCTAAAAGTAAGAATAAGGGCGATAGTAAGGTTATTAATTTAAAAAGTGCTTGAAACTCCAAATAATGTGCAAAGCTGATCTCAAAGTCAAGGTGGTCAATGTGTTGGTTTCACAACTTTTTCAAACATTTAGTCTTTCATAAATCCTCTAAAGTTTGAATACGACAATGTTTTGACAGTTTATCCAAAATTGACCTTGATTTGACCTTCTAAAGATCACGTCAAATACTATTTTCGAAATGAAATTTCCCACTCTATCGATTGCCAGTGTAAAAAATGAAGATTTCCATTAAAAACAATAGGTGTCCTTGAAATAACCTTGAAGGTCACGTCCAAGGTCAAGTATAAGGTCACCATTGAGTTCCTCGTTGAAAGTTACACGAGGAATAGCTTTACCGCTTGCAAAAATATTCAGAGGTATCTAAGAACCTTGGAGTAACCCTCAAGTTCAAACACTAGCTCTGACTTAATTACGTATCTGAATGTAAAATTTCCCGCTCTATCGATTACCAGTCTTAAAAATGGGGGTTCCTATTTAAAAAAAACAGTTGACCTTGAAATAACCTTCAAGGTCAAGTCCAAGGTCAAAGTGAATGTCACCATTAGATTCCTCGTTGAAAGTTACTTAAGAAATGACCTTGACCTTTATCAGAATTACTTTACCTCTGAAAATATTCAGCCGTCCCGGGACTTAATTGACACCCTGTATACTTGCGTTAGCGTGACCGCGACGGCCGGAGAGCAAGTGCGCTCCCGAGCGTCCCCACTACGCGACGCCTTCCCACCCGCGGGAAGACGTCGTCATGACAACCAGGCTCTCCCACCGTGCGCGCCTCGAGTCGAGCGGCTCGGAGCGAGCGAGAGCTGACTGACGAATTCAGTCCACTCGGCGCACTGAGCCGAGCTCCAACCTTCAGGGGAGATTGTCGCACGTAATGAGTGCGTACAATTGGGCTTGCCGTGATTTAGATTAGACCGATACGTTGCGATAAATATTGTATAATTTTCCGTTTTTGTGTTCTAGAATTACTGAGGGCGAGGGCAGGACGAAGCCCTACTAGTGTAAGGAAGAGCGCGCTCGATCGAATTTAAGCGAAATTGTTTCTTGTGTATTATATTATTTTCTTATTTTTTTCTATTAATAATAAATGCGTGAATAGTGTAAAAATAGAATACAAGTGCAAATGATTTATTTTCGTTTAGTGAAAACCCGTATACATAATTTGAGTACCGCGTAAGGGGGTTTGCGAGCGCATTGAGCTCGTTTCGTGTTAGAGCTGTGCGCGTATTGAGCGTGACAGCTAGAGGTTGTAACAGGCGTACTGAGCCTGTTCGCGAGTAGTACTCCTGAACGTATTGAGTTCAGGGGTAACCGGGACGCCTCCTCCTACCCCATAGAAGACCCGATTGTTACATGGCGCCCGAACAGGCTATGGTGGTTTAGGAGGTTGGTTTAGGGTTAGGTTTATGTTAATTTTGTCAAGTGCCGCAGTAGCCAGTGCCGTATGGTATAAAGTTTTTTTTGTTGTGCTCTTTTCATTTTGATAAAATTTTTTTTACTGGTGTGGTTTTGCTAAGAATAATGCCAGATTTTTTTGACGAATTTGGTTCCGAGTTTCGGCTGCGGGGCCGCTTCAACCAGGTAGAAGCGAATGTGGAAGAGCTGCTAGAGACTGTGTTTGACCAGCAGGAAGCACTGGGGCACTTCCACCAGGAACTAGAAATTTTAAAGGCAGAGAACCACCTATTAAAAAGGCAGTTATTAAACGTGGCAAGGAGCACTACGGCACGCATGACAAAATTAGAGGAGCGAATCGTAGCGATTGAAAAAATGATCGATGAAGTTACGGTAGCGTTTAGTAAATTAAGATTAAATTAGGGCATTTAGAATAGGCATAGGCAGCGTTGCAATTTAACATAGTTTTTATTAGTATGCGATTTTTTTTTGTTATGCGATAAGGCGCAGGAATGAGCGCAGAGGAGAGAAAATGCGTGCGGACGGGCATCAAATAAAGTAGATAAATTTCGAAAAGCCATAGCGAGGCGGTTTTGTTTTTTTAATTTTCTTATTTTTTTTTCTTCTTCGTGCGTTATAAATATCCCGAAAATACCCGCACGCATCGATGTGATTATAATCTCGCGGAATTAATTTTTTTTGTTTTGAATTAAAATTTTTTTTTTGGATTTTGGATTAAAATAATTTTTTTTCGGTTTCTTAAAATTAAAGTTAAAATGTCGGGGAAAATAGGCGTAGCGTGGATCTACCGGTTGAAACGCGATGAACTCGTAGATCTACTAGCGAAATTCAATATTGAAAAGTCCGGAAAAGTCGACGAATTGCGCAAATGTCTGATCGCATTCGTAAAGAAAAACCCTCAGCTGTTTACGGACAAACCAGCAGACGCGGAGGACTATAACGAACAGGTAGACAAAACAGCGGATGAAGAAAAACCGGAATATGTCCACGTAGTAGTGAAAGAGTCAAGGACATCTACACCGATCGCAAGCGGATCGGGAGTACAGAATCTGACCAGCGCATTCGACGGACAGCAACAGTATGAGCGACAGCAACCAATCTACGTGACACAAGAGAGTAATTCCACAGCGAAAGTATTGGATCAAATGCGCAAGTGGAATTGCCACTTTGATGGAAAAGATGTCTACTCTTTCCTTGAAAGAGTAGATGAACTTAGACACGCGTACGAGTTTACGGACAAACAGATAATACAAGGATTTCCAGAATTGTTACGTGGAGAAGCATTCCTTTGGTTCCGGAACATAGCTCAAGAAATCACGTCATGGCCGGACTTACAGCAGGCTATACGGGATTTCTATTTACCACCAGAAGAGACAAGAAACTTGTACTCACGGATAAGAGAAAGGAGACAAGCTGCGAACGAAACAATGTGCGCATACGTTACAGCATTGTCTACAATGATGCATCGTCACGGGAAGATCGGAGCCGAAGAACAACTGGATAACCTGTATTACAACATGAAACCGGAGTTACGGCTATACGTTAGTCGAGATAGCGTAAGCTCATCGGTAGATTTGATCAAGAAAGTAGAGCGAATAGAGCAAACGCTCAAATTAATAAAGATCGAAGAAAAAAAATCCCCGAAGCGAATCATCAGGCAAATTTAATGCGGTGAATGATGCGCCATATGATAGGTCGAAGGCTTGCTGGAAATGTAAGCAGCAAGGCCATTCGAGACAGAATTGCAGAAATAAATGGCGCAAATTCTGTTCGTTTTGCGGGCGAGATAATGTGTTCACACGAGATTGTGCATGTCATGCGGCACAACCGACGGGAAACGGAGCGCAGGCCGAGACAAATACAGCGGCAGAGCCTCGGCCGAATTAAAAGATTCGCGCTTATTTGCGAATGTAAATGTTGGTAAACATAAATATAATGCCCTGATCGATACCGGTGCAAATTTTTCATGTGTTAGCCAAATGACAGCAAATAAATTAAAAAGAGTCACGGGTAGAATAAAGAAAATTAAAAGAATAGCGGCTGTAGCTAATGGCCAGCTAGTAAAGATTAATTTTTGCTGGGTCGGAAAAATTAAAGTTTATAATAAAACTACTTTGGCAAAATTATTTATTATACCGGAATTGACTCAGGATTTATTGTTGGGCATGGACATAATAGAAAAGCTAGAACCCATTTTTTATTTAAATAAAAAACAACTATTACCAACATTTACAGTCCAAGAAATTAGTAACGTAACCGACGAAGTAGGGATAAAAGCACTCACTGAAGATCAAAAGAAGAGATTAGATGCTTGGATTAAAAGCGAAAAAGAAGAAATGCAGAATATGTCAGGATGCACGCCAGTAATCCAGCACAACATCAAGCTGATCGACGAGACACCGATAAAACAGAAATACCGATCGAGGAATCCAGTAATTCAGAAGACTATTCACGAAGAAGTCAAGGAGATGCTGGAGGCAGGGATAATAAGAAGATCAACTAGTCTTTGGAGCTCACCAATAGTATTGGTAAAGAAGAAAGACGGGAAAATGCGTTTCTGCGTAGATTTTCGAAAAGTCAATTCGGTAACAGCCAAGAACGCGTATCCATTGCCATTTTTAAATTCGATGCTCGATCGTCTACAAGGAGCTCGGATATTATCATCCATTGATTTAAAAAATGGATATTGGCCAGTGGCATTGGATGAAAGTAAAGAGATTACCGCATTCACAGTACCCGGCTTGGGACTGTTTGAGTTCAACGTGATGCCATTTGGATTGCATTCTGCAGGCGCAACATTTCAACGGCTCATGGATATGATTATCACTCCAGATATGGCCGAAAACGTATTTGTATATCTGGATGATGTCATAATAATTTCCGAAACCTTTGAAGAGCATATGAAATGGCTAAAGATGGTTTTCGAGAAATTAAAGAATGCAAATCTGAAACCGAATTGGGATAAATGCAATTTTGCCCGTAAAGAATTGAAATACCTGGGTCACGTCGTAGATGAATTCGGAGTACGAAAAGATCCAGATAAAGTAGCGGCTGTGCATAAAATACCAGTACCAAATAATCCGAAAGAATTAAAAAGATTTTTGGGAATGATTTCTTGGTATCGGCGTTTCATACCGAACGTTGCAACAATGACAACGCCGTTACAAGATCTCTTGAAGAAAAAGGCACAGTGGCAATGGAAAGATGCGCAACAACATGCATTTCTAGAAATTAAAAAATGTTTGACGAATGCACCAATCCTCGCTTATCCGGATTGGAATTTACCGTTCACTTTACAAACAGATGCAAGTCTAGAAGGGCTAGGTGCAGTTTTAACACAGAATGATGGAGAAAACGAAAAGGTTATTGCTTATGCTAGTCGTTCTTTAAGCAAAGCAGAGAAGAATTATTCAGTAACAGAACTCGAATGTTTAGCAGTTAAATGGGCAATTTGGAAGATGCGCGATTATTTAGACGGATGTCATTTTACTGTACTGACTGATCACCAGGCGTTAAAGTGGCTGAATAGTATAGATAGTCCAGCAGGTCGTCTTGCACGTTGGGCTTTAGAATTAAGCCAATACGATTTCGATATTTTATATCGTAAAGGATCTGAAAATAACGTTGCAGATGCACTGTCGCGCAACCCTATTAATGTGAACTCGATCAATAGTGGAAATGATGAAAAATGGTACGCCCGTACATTCAGATTAGTTACCGAAAAACCAGATGACCAAGATTTTCCAGATTTTTTATTAAAGGAGATAGATTATTTAAAAAAATTCTGCACACTTTGGACTTCAACGAAATGGAAAGCGGAGAAGAATGGAAAATGTGCATTCGAGAAAATGAGAAAGATCGAGTGTTGAAAGAAAATCACGATTTACCGACGGCAGGCCACCTTGGCATCGCTAAAACTATTGTTCGTTTAGCTAAAAAATTCTATTGGCCTGGAATGTTTCGTGAGGCAAAAGGGTACGTCCGATCTTGCAACAATTGCCAAAGATTTAAAACTGCTCAACAGGCGCCGGCAGGGCAGTTAAAAGCTACTTGTGCCGGCGACCCGTGGGAGACAGTTTCAATTGATCTCGTAGGACCATTACCTCGATCCAATAATGGTTTTACGCAAATGTTGGTTATGCAAGATATTTTCACGAAATGGATCGAATTGCGACCAATTAGAAAAGCAACAGCGACGGCAATTGTTAAAGGCGTGCAAGAACAAATTTTGCTCAGATTCGGTTGTCCGACGACAATATCAACCGACAACGGCAGGCAATTTACGTCCCGTGAGTTCAAGAAATTACTCGAAAACGCAAAAATACGACACCGATTAACACCTCCGTACTCACCGCAGTGTAACGCAGTCGAAAGGGCGAATCGTACTGTAAAAACAATGATAAAACAGTACATTACAGGTTCTCAAAAAACCTGGGACGCCCATTTACCAGAAATAGCATTCGCATTTAATACTGCGCATAGCGAATGTACCGGATACAAACCTGCTTACTTGAATTTTGGTAGAGAGCTGATATCTGCCGGATCATTAGAGCAAGAAGAGCGAGGGAGTGTAAAATACTCATTCGAAAACCGGATAAAGAACTTGCAGGAAGCTTTAGATTTGGCCAAAGTCAATGCCGCAAAAAGCTTCCAAAGCAAGAGAAATACTACAATCTCCGTAGGAGAGAGTGGATACCGAAAATCGGCGAGCAAGTATTAAAAAGAAATTTTGTCTTGTCCGATAAAGCCGAAAATATTAACGCAAAGCTGTGCGGAAAATATATCGGTCCGTTTAAGGTCTATAAAATAATTTCTCCAGTTATTTTTGACCTTAAAAATGATGAAAACGTGATTATTCGTCATGTTCACATTAAAGATTTGAAACCGTTTGTGTCGACAGACGAGTAATAAATCTAAGGGTTGATGAACCCTGCTGTATATATTGTAAATAGTGTGAACGAACTCTGCTGTACATATTGCACATAATGTAAATAATACAAAATACGGCCGTTAGGATTAAGGACGTTTGTGTTTATGTTTAATCGGATAAAAGGAGACTCCGAATCATCAGAATTTTAGTATCGATTCGAAATGGACAGGCAATACCTCGAGGATTTTGAGAAGAGGAGTACGTTCCAGCAGGTACCGCAGCAACGTCGAATGAATACATCCCGACGCCGAAGAAAATGTTAGAAGAAAGGAGTGCGCTGTCGCTACCGCCAATACCAAAGGAGCGTTTGGTAGCGAAGTGGCAGGCAGCAGCGGCACGACGAGCAGCCGCAAAAGTAACAACGATAACAACAACAGCAACGACAGCAACAACGGCAACGACAGCAACAACGGCAACGGCAGCAATAGAAACAACAGAATTGCGACCGACGCGGACAATTGCTATCCCGTTCGGGCCGGAAGTTAAGGTGCCACTGGGAGTACGTAACTTTAGGACCACCATGTAGAGGTATCAGTGGCGGATCAAGTTTTCTAAGGAGGGAGTACCCCGCTTCATACCACCGCGAAAGTGAGTCGCTTTTATCAAATTTTTGTGTTAGATATATATATATAATAATTTTTATTTTTTTTGTAATTAGTTTATTTTAAAATTAATTTATTAATCCTGTAAAACTTCGTTTTTTTAAGGGGGGGTAATGTAACAAAGGTATTGCTCGACAACGCGAGCAATAGCTTTATTACAAATCGAATTGAAGTCGGTACGCAACGCGCGTATATTTAATATATACTTGCGTTAGCGTGACCGCGATGGCCGGAGAGCAAGTGCGCTCCCGAGCGTCCCCACTACGCGACGCCTTCCCACCCGCGGGAAGACGTCGTCATGACAACCAGGCTCTCCCACCGAGCGCGCCTCGAGTCGAGCGGCTCGGAGCGAGCAAGAGCTGACTGACGAATTCAGTCCACTCGGCGCACTGAGCCGAGCTCCAACCTTCAGGGGAGATTATCGCACGTAATGAGTGCGTACAATTGGGCTTGCCGTGATTTAGATTAGACCAGTACGTTGCGATAAATATTGTATAATTTTCCGTTTTTTGTTCTAGAATTACTGAGGGCGAGGGCAGGACGAAGCCCTACTAGTGTAAGGAAGAGCGCGCTCGATCGAATTTAAGCGAAACTGTTTCTTGTGTATTATATTATTTTCTTATTTTTTTCTATTAATAATAAATGCGTGAATAGTATAAAAATAGAATACAAGTGCAAATGATTTATTTTCGTTTAGTGAAAACCCGTATATATAATTTGAGTACTGCGTAAGGGGGTTTGCGAGCGTATTGAGCTCGTTTCGTGTTAGAGCTGTGCGCGTATTGAGCGTGACAGCTAGGGGTTGTAACAGGCGTACTGAGCCTCTTCGCGAGTAGTACTCCTGAACGTATTGAGTTCAGGGGTAACCGGGACGCCTCCTCCTACCCCACAGAAGACCCGATTGTTACAATATAATATGACAATTATACTTTTCGGTATGTGTTTGGATGCTTATATTGACAGAATGATACAAGGGAAAGTTATAAACATAAATTTGGTTTTTGATTATTTTCATTGAGAAAATAATCGGGCGCTGTTCCTGTAGACGATGTCCAAATGTCCAGGAACACCCTCAGGACGACGGGACGTCGTTTACAAGGCAGCCACCCCGCACTTGGTCATTGAAAAAAAAATCGAGCGCTGTTTCTGTAGACGATGTCCAGGTGCCCAGGAACACCCTCAGGACGACGGGACGTCATCTACAAGGCAGCCCACCCCGCACTTGGTCATTGAGAAAAAAATCGGGCGCTGTTCCTGTAGACGATGTCCAGGTGACCAGGAACACCGTCAGGACGGCGGGACGTCGTCTACAGGGAAGCCAGCCACGTTCTTGGTCATTGAGAAAAAAATTGGGCACTGCTCCTATAGAGGATGTACAGGCGTCCAGGAACACCGTCAGGACGACAGGACTTCGTCTTCAGGGAAGCCTACCCCGCACTTGGTCATTGAGAAAAAAATCGGGCTCTGATCCTGTAGACGATGTCCAGGTGTCCAGGAACAGCGTCAGGACGGCGGGACGTCGTCTACAAGGAAGCCAGCCACGTTCTTGGTCATTGAGAAAAAAATTGGGCGCTGCTCCTGTAGAGGATGTCCAGGCGTCCAGGAACAACGTCAGGACGACGGGACTTCGTCTTCAGGGAAGCCTACCCCGCACTTGGTCATTGAGAAAAAAATCGGGCTCTAATCCTGTAGACGATGTTCAGGTGTCCAGGAACACCCTCAAGACGACGGGACGTCGTCTACAGGGAAGCTCACCTCGCACTTGATCACTGAGAAAAAAATCGGGCGCTGCTACTGCAGACGTTGTCCAGGTGTCCAGGAACACCGTCAGGTCGACGGGACTTCGTCTACAAGGCAGCCCACCCCGCACTTGTTCATTAAGAAAAATATCGGGCGGTGCTTCTGTAGACGATGTCCAGGTCTCCAGGAACACCCTCAGGACGACGGGACGTCGTCTACAAGGCATCCCACCGCGCACTAGGTCATTGAGAAAAAAATCGGGCGCTGTTTCTGTAGACGATGTCCAGGTGCCCAAGAACACCGTCCGGACGGCCTGTCGTCGACTACAGGGAAGCCAGCCACGTTCTTGGTCATTGAGAAAAAAATCGGGCACTGCTCCTGTAGAGGATGTCCAGGCGTCCAGGAACACCGTCAGGACGACGGGAATTCGTCTTCAAGGAAGCTCACCCCGCACTTGATCATTGATAAAAAAATCGGGCGCTGCTCCTGTAGACGATGTCCAGGTGTCCAGGAACACCCTCAGGAAGACGGGACGTCATCTACAGGCAGCCCACCCCGCACTTGGTCATTGAGAAAAAAATCGAAGCAAAAAAAATGTTCCTGGACCAAGTTACATCATCTACAAGTATCGTCGGTCAAAGACGTGAAAAGTGGTCGGAAAAAAAAACCCTGGAATTAAGCTACTTAATATAATTGAGGATTTTAATTATACTAATCTTGTAACAAAGCTAGCTCGGCAAGTGCGAGCAATAGTTTTGTTAAATATAAGTCGGTTTGCAACGAGCGTATATTTAATATATACTTGCGTTAGCGCGACCGCGACGGCCGGAGAGCAAGTGCGCTCCCAAGCGTCCCCACCCCTCAGCGCTCTCCCACGCGGGACGACATTTCCACAGCAGTAGTCTCTCCCACCGGGCGCAGCTCGGATCGAGCGGCTAGGAGCGAGCGGGAGCTGACTGTCGCAATCAGGCCACTCCGCGCACTGAGCCGAGCTCCAACCTACAGGGGACGCTGACTCGCGTAATGAGCGTGATAGATAAATTCTCGGCGATCTATTAGAATTTAGTGTTTGCGTCTAATTGCATTCAATTGTGTGTGTTTTTAGAATAACCGCAGCGGAAGGCCGACCGACACCTTACTGGGGATTAAATGAGCGCTCAAAGCGAAAAGTTTATTATTTAATGTATTTTTTAATATTTAATATCCTTAGTTATATTTAGTAAAGAAATAAAATCTAAGTTACATTAATAAAATAAAACAGTGGTGTGTCGATTTAATTATAAGTGTGCCGTTAAGAATAAATCGTATTTATATTTGAGTGCCGCATATGGGGTTTGCGAGCGTATTGAGCTTGATGCATTTAGGGTTGCGCGCGTATTAAGCGTGGCAGCAAGGGGTTTTAACGAGCGTACTGAGCTCGTTCGCGAGTAGTTCCTCTGGACGTGTGAGTCTAGAGGAAACCCGGAATACCTCCTCCTACCCCATAAGAAACCCGAACGTTACAATCTTACATATTTTTTGTTTTCAGAACAATGAAATTTTCCATAAATAATAGCAAGATATGATGTTAGAGATACGATAATTAATGTCCTATCTTACCACCATTTGCAAAGCACCACGACCAACTTCTGAATTCTCCTCTTCGTCTAAAAATATTTTAGATGTTGTTCTTGCTCGTTTTGGATCATTTTATCATGTTTTTTTATATTTTAATTTAAAACAATAGAGATATTTATCTTTTAATTGTTGTCAATTAGCATACTTTAATTAGCATACTTTAATTTTTTCCCATGATATTTACTTTAGAGTAAATTACTAAATCAGGTTTTTTGAAAATTTTATGGTGCTCGACCAATTGTTTACAGACCGATTGTAATCATGTCATGTACAGTTCTGGAGTCATCTATTTTGAATGACTTCAAATTATTTACTTTTAGTACTGCGCATAATTTGATTTACAATAGGTTTATAGAGTAGAAATATAAAATATCTACTTAATAATATTTAGATCTTCGTACAGGAATAAATTAATTGCTTTTTAAATTTGTATTTTTTCAGATAGTACCAACAGATATTAAGTCTAGCGTGGTTTCAAAAAATCAGCCATTTGAGCAATTTGAAGTTTTTGGCCATTTCGGTACGGTTATTGAACCAGAATCCTCTTTTAATACATCATCAGATTCTTCATCTCTATATTTAAGGCGTAGTTCTTCGGTTAAACAATTGGAACGTGAGAAATGCTTGAACATTTATTGCGATCAAACGCAGATTTCACAAAGTCAACAGCAGCAGCAACAATACCTTGTCCACCAATATTTACATGTTAAACCACAGTCTGATATATCTTGGGATGATGATACATCTAGTACATCTGGTTATAAAGAATCTTACAGCATGCAGTTAGTGTCACTCGAGAGTAGCGATAGTCGAACAGATCACGCTCCACCATTAGCATCTCCTGATCTACCATCAACGAGTAGTACAAAAACTAATTACATAGCATTTGATGGTAGTTCTCCAGAAGACTCAATGAATAGTAATGGTGCAGATAGAACTGCTTTAATAACGCAATTAAGTCCACGAACAAATTCGCAAAACTCATTGTTAATGATATTTCAGGCACAAGATGAAGACACGTTAATATGATTTAAGATTTAAGAAATAATATAAAAATAAAAGCTCTGTTATATTATCACGTTCTTGTTATTTAAAATTTTACATTCTTAGACGATTATTTTATTTATATTTGAATTTATGTATACTTGAACTCATTATTGAATGTAAAACCGATACTTAGAAATAATACACATAAAATGCAAGGGATCTGAGCCACAGATTTTTTATGATCTGTAGTAATTGCTAATATATTTGTCAGAATATTGATAACGAGTTAATACTAGAGTACCGTTTCATATGACAAGAAAACAGAATTTCCAATACATCTTGTACATGCTATTCCCACATAGCACGGAAGATTACCCAAGCTTTCTAATGTAAATTTCAATTAATGTTCCAATGTAAGATATTAGGAAGCTTCTTAAAAGATTTAAAAAGGATTTAGAAAAGTTACAATTAAATATTACATGGAAAACTTCCTGAAAGATTAAGAAAAGATTACAAAGTTAGTTTCAAATCAGTTTAATTGTAATTATTATATGTACGTTTACGACAAACATGGCTAAAGCTTTCGTGAAAGATCTAGTGTGATCTGCAATGACTTAATTTTCATTGTTACATATAAGCTTACAGACAGTTTTGCTAAAGCTTACAGGGAAGATCTACTATGACATTCCAAGAAACTTTTATAAAGGAATTCTGAAGCAATTCTGAAAGTTTCTATAAACATTCACTCTGTTTTTATTTTCATTCCTACATGCAAGCATACCGAAAGCTTTGCTGGCGTTTTAGAAAACTTTCATGATTACATCGTAAGATTGAAAATGTCTTAATTTGCATTCTTGTGTACAAGCTTACCGGAAGATCTCCTGAAGATTAATTGAATGTTATATGTTTATTCGATTAAGTTCAGTCGCTCTTATATAAAACATAAGTGTAATATTCATGTACGTTCAACTTAAACCTTTATATACTATAAATATGTTTAAAATCAAATAAAACATAAATAAATAAATTATCTCCTGGAGTGAGGCGGTGATCATATGTAACATTCGATATCATCATTACAATGATGTCGTTGGGTAAGTAGATTAGATGGATGCTCAGTATCCTCATGCACCCGGGTTCGAATCCAACCTGCGGCCGAATTTTTTTTCTTACTATTTGCTGTAATTAATTACATGAAATGATTATTCAAAACTAATAAGAAACAATGAGAATTTATATTTTGTGAATTAAATCACATAGTTCATAAATACTAAAGTAATCTTTTTGCAATCTTGCATGGAATTTTTCTACAAGCTTTCAAAAAAGTTTCTAGTAACCTTTAACGGAAGCTTTTTAACAGTTTTATGTGCAGACATTATGTGCTTCCAAAATGATTACAGTGGAAGCTTTAAGAAAGATTACAAACTTCCATAGAAACTTCCAAAAATCTTCCAAGAATCTTGCATGCTATGTGGGTTACAATTAATAAATCGACAGGTTAATCATTTAAAAAAGTTGCAGTTTTTTTACCGTCACCAGTATTTACGCATGAGCAATTATATGTAGCACTTTCAAGAGTTATGAGCAAACAACACTTGAAAATTCCTATTCCAAAAAAAAGTGAAAATGGAAGTAGAATAACAGACAACAACAAAGAAAATTATACAAAAAATATTGCATTTAAAGAATAACTTGCATTAGCAATATCATTATAATTATTTACTTTGTAATTCAATTACCAAAATAGTTTTGCCTCCACTATAACCTCAAATATGCATATTTGCATACGCATATTTGACTCTCGTGAGGAAAACCATGATTTTATACTGGTGCGTAAGTGAATCCTCGGGAGACATTTCGCCCTCCCTTTGCTCGGCCAAAAGCCATTTCCCGACGTAAGACATTCACTTTCCTTCTGCACCTTTATAAAAAAGTACTATTGCATTTCCCCTTTATTTGTATCTGTACACGATACGAAAAATAATTTATCCCTTAGCTTTAATGATATAATTGAATCTATTTACTTTTTCAGTAAACTATCAAAAAAATATATTTTTCACATTTCCCCTTTCTTTGCACCCATAGTCAATGCAAAACTTAGTTCACTCCTCTGCTTTAGTGATAGCAGATTGAAGGTATAAAATTATTATGGACTATACTTCTACGATTCTTAAGATTTGTAGCATTTCGAAATTTCAAACGCATTTTTCTTGAAACCATGATTTCAAAATGGGCAATCAGTAGAATTAAATAAGATTACATCCAATTGACTTGAAATTTCAATAGTAGCTTCACTGTTTAATTATCTAGTGAAGTACATAGGATTTCATCGAATAATTAACAAAAAAGTTATAAACAATTCAAGTCAACTTTTTTCGACAAAAACACAATTTTTTTATTCAAACAATCGTCATTTGGTAAAAAAAAATTAGAAAAATATAATCATGTGTATTTCAGTAGCAAAACTCACGTAGGTAATCAAAATTTTTTTTTGTTATAGGTGGAATTGGAAGAGACTTCTACTGCTCTCCACGAAAGACCTTTTTGAAATAGTGGTTTGCGGTAATCACTGCACAGTCACCATTTTGTAATATAGAATAAAAATTTTTTTTTTTCTGTTATTCAAAAGCCACTTCTCCCATTGTTATAGTACTTGTATACCTTTGAGCAATACTTACGCTCGCTTTACAGTGTTCCTGCGGTATGCAAAAGTGGTCCGAAAGTAGATCCAAAATCAGCTAACACAAAAAGTTATCTATTTGGTTTTTAGATAAAAAAAATGTAAAATTGAAAATCCTATGTGATCGGTTTTCCAAGTTATAGATGCTTTTATGTTATGCGCCATCATGAATAGCCATGTTAAGCATTTGAGTTATGACGTTGCGTTTCGTCCGCGAGAGTCGCGAGACTTCCCCGAACAATGCCGACAAAGATTGCACTACAAGTGCCCGGGACTTTTCTTGTTGAGCGGGTGCCAGGTGTTTAAAACACCGCCCCGGGCTGCTTCCTTCCTTCTGCGTTGGCTAGCTGCTGGGAGAGCTAGAAACCTGTACTCGATAGCCGACGGGGTTCGGCTATACGCGACAACCAGACTGTTCACACACACGAAACACACACGCTCGTAAATAAAACAACGTCGTTAATTTTACTCTATTTATTCGCCTCTTCCAATGGCTCTCACGACGATACAAATACTCTTACAAATCTGGGGCCTCGCTGGCACTTCGCTAAATATCGCGTCCCGTACGCCACATAATCGCAATTCGTATACGCGTCTACACGACAAATATCTAGTACGACACGGCTTTACTTCACGACGACTTGCGTCCCGGATCGCGGCACCCTCGCGAAAAACAGCCTCCCGACGGCCGAATTACCCGAATTACAACACTCCGCCGATACCTCACCTGCGCAGCGGCGACGATCGTCCCTCAGCCTACTGCTCCGCTCCACTCACCGGCTTCCTTCTATCGCCTCCTTGACGGAAAAATTCTTCGACGCTCGACCGACAGACGACTTGACTTGACTTGACGACTGGACTTAGACTTGACTTCTCGACTGACTTAACGCGACGCGACGACTCTACTTTACTCCTCGACAGATTCTCAACGACGATAAAATACTGGAGCTTCGGGCTGGGGGTGTGCTTTGATAGCGATCCAGGCAACGAGTGAACTCCGAAAAATGTCGATCTCGAACGCAGAGTTGACGTCTCTTGCCCTCTCACTCGTGCTCGCACTTCTTAATTAGTATCTCTCTTCAATCGGCCTAATTAACGAAAGAGAACGTGAGGTGTCGCGCGAGTACTTCATTATCGCGCCTAGAATCGCCCTGCAGGACGATTTAGTCACGATGCCCGCGCCCTCTATTCCCGGACGGCCCGCGAGTACTTTCATTATGGCGGAGGCCCCGTGTGTGTTTAAAAAATAATGCAAAGATTGAAATAAATAAAATCGGCAAAGTTTGTAATATGAATTGATAGAGGCAAAGAGAGAGAAATGTAGTACGCCGTTACCCCCGCCGTAACCACCACCTGGGCTTTTCCGACGTGAAAGCTTGCCGAATTTTCGCGAGTCTTCACCAATGAGCAACGGCTGAATGACTTGACACCTTTAGCGAGGAGAACCGGACCTCGGGTTTTAAAAGGGACCGCGCGCGTGGCAAAAATCAGTTGTCCAGGATTTTCCAGTGACTCCAGTCTGACGACCACTTCTTCGGTCGTCCTTTATTGAAGCCCCAGCCTTCAATAAAGGAACCAAGTGGAGGACCAATTCGGAAAGGATCTTCAAGCACTTCTCTCTCTTTCTCTTTGGACGACATCACCTTCAATACTTCTAGGGATTTTAACAAAATAAAAAGTAAGTTTTTTCATATAAATTTTTCTTTCCTTCTTTCTTTCTATAGTAAATTTCCCTCGTTCGATTTCTTTCGTTTATAACCTTAAAATACGGCTAGCATTACACAGCTGGGACTGTATTTAATGGTTCGTAGGATCAATTTCCTCGTTTTCCATCCGCAATTAGCGTAGATTATACAGGTGTACGGGCTACCTGGAGATCACAACGTAGGAGATTTACAACAATTACAATGATAATTACAATATATAATTTTTCTTAGAGAGATACACTATTTACGCGACGGTTTTAAATATATTCGGTAAAAACTTATAGGGCTAAAAGACCCGAATATTTATAGAAGCGTAATATGTACATTGCCTTGAAAACTATTTATTTAAAAAAATACATTAAATTTATATTTTATTATTACGAACACTTATTCCTCATCTACATCTTGATCACTATCCTCGTTACTAGATTTAAGAATCCTTACATCTTCCTCGTCAAATGTTTCCTGCAAAATACAAAAGCATAATGTTTTTAAAGTTATAAATATTTTAACTTAATGGTAGAATAAACGTACCCGTAAAGCTCAGAAAATACCTTTTATAGATAATAATGACAAAAAATGAGTACATGCTTATTCTAAAATAACAGTATGGGGGACAATTAATTACTTAACATTATTTCATTTGCAATTAAGAACAAACATAATCCATATGCATTTTTCGGGAATATGTACAGTGTTAAGAACTTTATGAAAGCGATTACATGATTTTCAAAGCGTATTGTGAAATTGATGAGGGAAACAGCGTAACACAAACAAAGACGAGAAAAGTGCATTTGTTGTATTTTGTTAGTGACTCTAGAAAAAGACCGAATAAATTCACTTAAGGGGGTTTGGACCTAAAAATTTTCAAAAATAGTCGGGTAAAAATATTAAAAATTGGAAAAGTTAGATTAGAAATGTAAAAAAAGGAATTTGAATTTGTACATTGTTTTATAATACAGGGTGTCCCATTTTAAAGAAATTACCCAGAAATTTTCGCCGGCTCGCGTTGTACAAAAAATTGTTCAGACAAAAGTTATTTGGGACTATAGGGGCCATCTTTTTATGGAATCAGTTTTGAGACTTATTTGCAAGGTCATTTGAAGGTCAAAGTGTTTTTTTAATAGGAATCTCCATTTTTGACCCCGGATTCGGAAAGAGCGCGAAATTCTACGTTCAGATAAGGTATCATGTGTGGGTGCGGTTATCCCCCCCCCCCCCATAGTCATGTAAGGGTTAAATTCGTTATTCTCTTAATCTGTGCACACAAATTATTGGGCAAAGGTTATAGGGTTATTGGGTTATTCTTGGTATTGTTATTATCATTATAAATCTCACCTTTCCCCAATAAATCGTGTGCACAGATTAAGAGAATAACGCATAGTTTCTGAGAAAAAATTCGCTAATATTTAAAAATTTTTAAACTCTACAATTTTTTCTTGAAAAGGATGCATCTAATCGAAAAATGACTAAAAATAATATTGGTTTAGAATTGCATGAAAAATACCACCATATTTTTCATACAATTCTAAATCAATAGTATTTTTAGTAATTTTTTGATTAGATGCATCCTTATCATAAAAAAATTAGAAGGGTTTAAAAATGTTTAAATATTAGCAAATTTTTTTCTCAGAAAGTATGCGTTTAGTCAAAAAAGTGTTAAAAGCACTTTTGATAAAAAATTTTCTGCTATTTTCGAATCCGGGGTCAAAAATGGGGGTTCCTTAAAAAAAAAAAAAATTGACCTTCAAGTGACCTTGAAAATAAGTCTCAAGGTCAAAACTGATTTCAGCGAAAATTTCTGGGTGGTTTCTTTAAAATGGGACACCCTGTATAGTTACTAGTAATATATCTCTAAATTCTAGAATAATAATAAAATTATTTTGTAATAATATTTTCCAAATTTCAGTAATAATATTTGAATATAAGTGGGCAAAATAATGTAAGCTTGGTCGCGCTGGCACAGTACACTATATATTATCATACTAGTTAAAGATTTAGCTAGTAATGTTAACTAAATATAATGCATTGTAACGGGGTCGCCTCTGGTCCGCACCTACGTACCTCGATGCGGCTGTGTGCAGCAGCGTGCTGAGAACACAAAGTTCGAAATAAATATTAGAGAGACTTATTTCTCTTTTTTCAAATCAAATCAACAAGACAACACAAATCACGCGTCGATGTCGCGCAGGTCGAGGTCGATCGCGAACGCTCGCGCTGTTTGGGCTGTTGCCCTCACACGCACGCTTGCACATGCTGCGCCACACAAATATACGCGAGGAATGCTGCTGGAAGCGATTGTCCAGGACATGTGCACTCCTCCTACCTTGGTCGGCCGACCCACACTCGCACTCCCTCGCTCTCGTTCCCAGGAATTTCTGAGGCTTGGAGCAGCTTGATGTTACCAGGACTGCTCTGCTCCTGGTCCTCTTCTCCTGGAATCGTCCTTCGCGCCACCCTGGTCAATTATCGGCTTGACACCTTGTAGGCAAACTGAAACGGCACTTTCCGTATGGAGATCAACCGACGCGGTCGATCACCCAGATTAATCTGACCTTAGTCTAATATTTTGCAATGAACGCCCCCAAGTTCTCCCCCCGCCTGCCTCATGTGTCGCTCCTATCCTCGCCCCTTTACGGCGCGAGTCTTTAGATCGAGCCGTGACAGCATCTAGAGCTTTTAAATTTATCAGCAATTCTTTTATTATATGCCAAGGTTATTCGAAGCGAACTTAGCGGACAGTGCATCATTTCAAATTCAGTTGAAACTTATTAAACGTGGACAAACCAAGCAGAAAATTATTAGTAAAATTATTAGTACATTAGAAAAATATAAAATTTTAACATAACTATGTACAATGAATTCAAAAACAACATTAACAGACAATAAAGAAATTGTACTGTTAGCAGTTTCCAGATCGCACAATATACATAAAACTAAATTCTTAATGAACATAGAAGATTTTTTAACATTTAGTGCGTAAAACATAACTTTAGAGCCATTTGTAAGTGTGTAAAGCAGTACTTTCATGCACAGTGTGTAAAGCATTGTGCCTTACGCACTGAGTGTGAAAAGCAGTCTGCTTTATGCACTAAGTGTGTAAAGCACTTTGCTTTAGGCACTGAATGCATTATTATACATTAATTAAAAGATTTTAATTTGTTATGTATTTGTTAAAAAAATTAAAATATTCGTTTTTATATACTTCTTTTTATTTGTTTTTACACCGCCTACTTTACGGATAAAGCGAAAAACTTATATTATTCTGTTAATATTTATTTTAATTTAAATTCGGCGTTTGTAACTATACTTTATAATTTAAAATTATAGAGTAAATTTCGGGATATATTGTATGTATAATACATAACCCGACCGAAGTTTGCCGTTTTTCAAATTTTTTTCTCTCATCCCTCTAATGATTCCCTTTTCTAAAATACTAATAAAAACGTTGCAGAAAAAATTACTTTTATTTAAAAAATTACTTTTCATAAAACTTATTTAAAAAGAAATGGAACAAATGTTTCAATTTAATAATTGTACAATTATAATTAATTTACATACAAATAAAAGTCGCTGCTTGACGCATATCCATTATTTTTAGAAAAATCACCAGTTTTTGAGAGCATAGTTATCGCGACGTTTCGAGTATCCCAAATATCGAGAAGTACTAGAGCTACGGTGAGCCCCGCATATTTTCTTCCCCGAGTTGATTCGGTGAAAGGACATGCGACAAATCTTACACCCGCATCCCCGCGAACAAATATATATTACCGGTATCTGTAAAAAGCAGTCAATATATCCAGTGAAATTGAAATTACTTGGTGTGATTATTTCTTTGTGTTGGAGGGTGTTTTGTCTGAAGGGAAGGGCTAAGAAGCAAATGAACATATCTACTGGAGTGGGCCGGCGGCACTTAGCTGGCTGCAGAATCCGCGTCCACTTATTCCCGCTTGTAACCGTCTGGACCGACCCACCACCCCGGGATCATAAAATCAAGCCGAAACGAAACATCCCGATCCGGTGGCATCTTCAAGACGCCTGGTGGTCTTGAAGATAGAAGAAGGCAAGAGGGGATTCAAGGTGGTATTTATCGGTACAGGTTCGAGAGGCCGAGATGAGGAGCAGAGCAGAAAAGAGAGGAAATATACCCCGTACCAGTTCCCCAAAAATCCCACCCTTCGTAAAAGGCCAAGTAACGCGCAGGTTGGGACACAAAACCTACAGACCTTGAAGGCTGGTCGGATCTAAAATCCTTCCACTGGAAGTACCACCAAAAAGTCATCATGGTTTCTATAGAGGTCTATAGTGGGAAGCCTAGTACAGATCTTCCTACTATTTTTTATTATCTTGTGTTTATAATATGCTAGATCACAGTTCCCTGTGATCAAACTTACCACCAACCTCCTTTCTTTCTAGATTGAGCAATCCTTTTTCTGGCCTTGGGGTATTGTCTCATCAATGATTTTCTTGGTGTACTCGTACCTAGAATAGTGTTCCTAGAATAGGTCAACCAGTTTTTTTCCATTTTCTTTAAGCTACGCAGCGTCTCCTACTCCTTTTTCATCTTTTAAATCATCGGTAAACCAAAGATAAGGTTCTGCTCCCGATGGACAAGCTTCTTGTCGGAATAGTATCTCCAGTTCAAAGTTCTTGCCAAAAAAGAACTTGCTGGAGATTCTATCCATGCATCTTAGTTTTATATCTTCATATTTTCTCTAATCACTCCTTGATCTAAACTTGGCTTTGTGGGCGGCCTTTCTTATCATCAGTTCCAACGGCGGCAGGACAAGTACCATTTCCAAGCTGCTGTTTTTAGCTTACATCTAGGCCACTAAATCATTACTCCATATAACAGTCTGGATCTCAATATAGCTGTATACAGCCATTTTAGTATTGTTGGCTTGAGGCTCTAGGTTTCACTGAACTTCTGCATGCCCAGAAACTTGCTATCAAGCTTTCTTAGAATCTAGAATCTTGCTGAGAGACTAGCTTATAGTCTAAAATTATATCTAGGTACTTTACCTCCTTTGCAAATGGTATTTCTTCTCCCAACAGTTCTATTGATCCTATTGATTTAGCCTTATATCTGGTGGTAAAATTTACCACAACTGCATTACCAGGGTTGACGAATAACTCCACCTCCCTGCACTATTTAGTCCCAATACCAAGAGCGAACCTCAACAGATCTGCTATTATGTTCACTTTGTCCCTCATGATAAAGATTACTATGTCATCAGCGTATATTTCAATAATTCATCCACTACGAGGGACCGAGCGTCCGTGAGAGTACGCCACCTTGAGGACATCCACTTGTTGCGCGAGATCCTTACGTCACCGCACCCCACTGAGCTTCAATGATTCTGCCTGGTAAGGTGCGACTAATCTACCTTACTAGTGTTGCAGGTTTTCCGTGCTTCCGCAATCCTCGACAGATACTTGTATCTGTGGTAAAATTGAAAGCGCCTTCCACATTAAGAAAAGCTGCTAGTATAATACCTCTTTTTGTCGCCGGTGCACCGTCGTCGGGTGCTGTCCTGATGACGTGCGTCGTCCGCGCCAACCAGAATCTTCTGTCTAGCTCTGCTGCGGGAGAGGTGTCCACCGACGAACCCTGAAGTTCTAGTGGAATTGCATCTTCGTTGGATGAGAGGAGGACACAACACTACCTTCTCACCTAGCCCTCTCCGGACCTAGAGTCTCAACCTCTCAGAGAGAAGGAGACCCAGTGACAAAGTCACCGATGAGCTGAGCTCACTATGTACCTGTAAATTATGTTTGCAATAAATTATGGCCCCTAAGCTCCGGGGTGGAGCGGGGCACTCAAAAAATTACTCCTGGAGCAAGCGTTGCTCCAGAGTTAGAGGTGTGTAGTGCTGAGCACTAGGTCGCCGAGGCGCTTCCACCTTGCTGGTGGAGAAGCCCTTCGCCAGAACGACCGTGGAGACCACCCGCGGCTTCTTCCTCGGAGGATGCGCCTGCCTGCCACTCCCAACTGGTCTCTTCACGGGCTGCAGCGGCCTTGGCACTCAAAGTTCCTGCAGGTCCACATCCCTGTTGGTGATCTCTAGCAGGGGTTATGGCGACCTGGAGTTCCCGGGCGTCAGTGGCCGTTCTAGTGTAGCAGGCGGAGGAGGCGGCGGAGGACCAGGCGCAGGGTCCGTCTGTCTTTTATAAAAGGGGCTCCCCTTCTATAAAAGACAGAACTTCTGACCTGAGTGGTCTTCTCCCGTACACGGAGGGTTTGGGGGGATGTCTGGCGAGCCACGCCAGTCGTCACCCTAGACGTCCACTCCGTCTGGGTCTGAGCGTCCACTCCTCTGGAGCGCTCCCTTCTAGCTGGGCTAGCCGGTCGTCGAGAGCGGGAGCATGGTCGAGAGCGATGACGTGAAGGATGGCGGTCCTGACGTCCGTGGCTGCGACTGCTCCTACTACTGGAGCGGCGCCCGCGACGAGAGCGAGCGGCTGAGCGTCTCATCCAAAAAAATAGTTCCGGACCTGTAAAGGTGGGACAGGGGTGCACTAAATGAATGGCAGGCTTTATTCTTAAACCCCCTGGTGTATTACACCGGAGGGAAGAGACTAGCTAGCGGTTGGCAGGCCTCTCCTTGCGCCACCTTATATTCTACATAGGCTTGCATTCTGATAGTGGGTAGCACGCCGCTAGGCCTTCACCACCTAGCGGCGGCTGCGCACAACGTAGACGCGGCGGCAAGTTCGGCTTGCGTGTATATCGGGTTGACGTGCTGCAGGGGCAGACACGTTAACGCAACATTTTCTTTATACTTCTCCTTTTTCTAGTGGTAACCACATTTAGATTCACTGATCGGCCCTCCCTATGCGCATGTTGCGTTGGGTGCAACGGGTTAATGAGCAAGACATTTTTAAGGTACCGATCCATGAGTCTGTCCAGAGTTTTGAAGAAAAAGGAGGTAAGACTGATCCGTAATTCTTTGTCCCCATGTGTACTAGTTTTTCTGCCTTTGGTAGGAATACCACTTTTGTCTTTCGTTATTCTTTTGGAACATACCTAGCGAAAGCCACGCTTTGATGATGCCCATGAGTGACATCACGAGGGCCATTGCAGCGATGCTGGTACATTATCTGGTGCCTCTTTGCTATCCGTTGACTACTCACATGAGCTGGTCCTCAATTTCCTAGCGGTGTTAACAACGGATCTTGCAAGAACTTGATTGAGCCTTGCCACCTCTGGGATACTATCTAATTCCTGGCAGTAGTGATTCCAGCCTTGTTTTGGCTAGCTTTAGCGCAAGTTTGTAGCGTCTCTGAATTTTCTTAAAGGCCTCCCTTTCTGCTACGCCCTTGCGCTTGCACTACTTCTTTAAAAGTTTTCTTAGCTATTTTAACTAGGATTGCAATTTTGGATTCTTTTTTTTCCTTAACCTGCAACTGTCCTTAAAGCTCTCCGTAAACACCCTTTGGATCATGTCACAGCCAGGCTCTATATCTTCAATTGATTGTGGAAGCTCCACAACCCCTGTTAAACTTTTTTTTTAGATTTTTAAGGAGTAGTCGATAATCGATAGTCATTAGTCGATGTTAGAGCGGAAACTCACCTGTGGCTCCTTAGCGCCATTGCGCACGGTTTCCTCATCGTTCATCCCCTATCAATCTCCCTATACAGTCTATCATTCTGAGAAATCTGCTAAGCCCTACACGGGAAAAAAGTGTTCACGTTCAGGAGCGGTGCATTTGCGCCAGTGGCTCCACGTGCGGCGGAGGCTCGTCAGATGGTGTGCATGCATCGACTTGCGCCGTGTGCGCACGCTCATAAGCGGTGCGTCTAAGCACTATGGAACTTGATGCTTGTTTACACGGTGTATAACGTTGCATGCACAGCCATTTGTTGTGCACGCATTTTCTTGCCGATGTCAACATGAGCGGAGTGTTTTTTTTTGTGCTTAGATAATAAATTGTATTTAAATAGTATGGATCATTTCGTAAACAGTAAATTAAATGAATGGGGCTTTAGCGACCTTATCGTCTATTTTCACAGTAAGTATTTTTTAAGGTTAGCTCATAAAACGAAGGTTTGGCATGTAGATTTTTTAACATTTTATGAATATTAGAATGATTATAATTACATGATTATTAACAGAATAATGGAATTGTTTTTCTTTTAGTTTTACAATTTGACAAAAACAAATTCGAACAATTGACAGAATTAGAAATAGAAAATATAATTGAGGATGAAAATTTGAGAAAAACTTTTAAAACATATTTTGATGCATACAAATATTTACAAAAGAAGCAAGAATCATCACCAATATTTTGCAAAAAATTAACAACCACACCTCTAGCAGACCTAACTAAGTTGGCGATTGATAATACTGTTGAAGTCTTATATAATTCCAACATAGAAAATAATAGTAAATTAATAAAAGACATTTCCAATAATTTGAGAGAAGTCGCTAATGTGGAAAAAATATTAATGGAAAAAAATGTTGAAAACGAAAATAAGACTGTCACATTAGATGTAAAGAAGACTGTGACTATTTCTAACGTAGAAATTTTAGATAAATTTAAAAAAGTTGATAGCGCCTATTCTGAGAGTAAATATATTCCTCAATATTTTTTAATAATGAATTATTTATTTTTAATTGTATATACGAAAAATCTTTTTCTCTTAAAGTAATCGAACTGCATTAGTGAAGATTTTAATGATTTATTTATTTTTTTTTTTTTACAATAGTCTTCTCTATAAATATAATACGTTTGATGAAGTACCGATTAAAAAAGCATTATACTTGTATATATAATTTTTATATAATATATAATTATCTTTATTTTAGTTCAAAAAAAAAAAAACGTCTTTTCAAACTTTTGTGAAAAAATGAAAACGATTGTATGGGGCAAATCATTCTATATCTATATTCTAATAAGCAAAATATCATAAACTTTCGACATTTATTATGTAAAATTAAAATTGCAAAAGAAATGAAACAAACCTTAAAAACTGCATACCCGCTTTCGTAAGTTAAAATTTTCTCTCATATAAATAATTTTATTGTGTAGCTATTGTACTTTGTTACTTAGTTTTTGTTATACTGTTGATGCATGGTTTTGATTGTAGTTTTGTTATATTTTTTTATATCGTTCGTATATTAATATTTTATTGAAAATCAATTGCAGAATTCACGCAAAAAGGTTTGAGGAATTAGCGCAAGAGATTGTCCAAATTTTCCCAAAGGATGACACCAAAATATATTTTGAAAAAGGCTACACACTTAATAAAAAAAGCTCCACAAGTAACAGCAAGCAACGCGTAAATAGTAGTAGCTTGCTTTATATTGAATATAATAAGCAAAGGGATTTAAAATACCTGGCTGGTCTAATAACAGGTCATGTCGTAAAAGCATCCGCAGAAACTAATGCAGCTCTTTAAGAAGTATGCGAGGACGATTCTACGATTACGCATTCTATTTAAAAAACCAGAATTCCAGAATTTCCCAATTGATCCTTCAAACAGCGAACTAATTACTAAGCTTTGGATTGACACATATAACCATCGACATGATCGTGCTTATAATGATAAGAGGGGCGCAAATGTAATCGAGACATTTGCAGTTTTGCAATCGAAACTAGCATCAGTTTTGATATCGGAAGACTTTAACATAAAATTTAACCATATCGTTCTACCAGAAAAAAAAGAGACTCGTTTCAATAATTTATTAAAAAATAGTTGGACTTCACTGGCTGATCAAATTATTAAACTCGCCAAAAACAATACAATGAAAAACGACTAATTGCAGAATCTCGCAGTTAATAATACCAAACTACGCAGATGTTGCGGATGTTCTTAACAAAAATAGTGACAATCATAATGATTATCATAAAAATGCCTTAGCATTTTTATTATTACCAAGCGTATTAAAATATTGTATAAAAGTGAAATTAGATAGTTGGAAATCACAAAAAATTGATATAATTTTGTCATTTATACGTCACGTTAAGAGTCATGAAAGTTTCGAAAATTTAATCCTTACATTTCAAAGTGAATACGACACATTGTCTGCAAGTAATCAATATTTACTAAAACAACCACATATTATATTATGTGGCCCTTTATATGATTTAAGTTGTAGTCACGTCAAAATTCATAATTTTTTTTTTATTTTAAACATTGCTTTGAAGCTGTTGATTTTTTGTATAAATGTTTTTTTATTTTAAATATTGATTATCCATCAACGGGCTCTCATCTCTGGAGTTTTTTGCAACGATCTGTATTTCACATGGAAACAGAAAGAAGGGTAATAGGCGATAGTAAAATAAAAAATTTAATATCAGAAATAAAACTGCTCTAGAAATCATTACTATTATTTATTTTTTATTTTATTATTATTTAATATTTATGATTTATTAACTTGAGAAGGCTGTCAAAGTTCAAATACTATAATAGTTTTAAAATGGATTGTGATAACCGTATTTTAAATCTAAGTTTTGAATTATATAGAAATGTGCGACTAACAAGATCCGAAGTACAATTAGTATTAGATTTGATGCGAAATTTTATAAAAGATTGTTATAACCCGTTTTTACTAAATAAATTAAAAAGTAACTTACAAAATGCGATTGACAAAGAAACCACCCAAGAAATTGAAAATACATTTAAACAATACCATGATCCGTTTGTTAAATCTAGCAGTGAAGATAAGAAAATGCGTATTTACAAAAATATGAATTTATATAAAGATCTTCAAGATTGTGACATCAGTAGTTTCATAAAATCATTGCCGTGTATATCAAGAGATCTTATTCATAATAAGTCTGTGTCCATAATTTATATAAACATAAAAGAAAAGCTTCAAAGATTGTTAGAGATAGATGGTCTTTTTGACGCGACTCTATTATACAGGGTGTTCGAAATGTTCCGGACCCCCCACTTATAACATAAAGTAAGCATTTTGGAAAAAAATGTTAAATACAAAAGTTGTTAAGTTTTAAAGGTTGAACTAAATGATGACCTTGGATTTGTTATTGGTTATCATTTTCAAGGTCATTTAAAGGTCATCTTCAGTTTTTTAAATAGGGACCCCTATTTTTTATTTCAGATTCTGAAAGAGCACAAAATTTTACATCTGGATATGTACCCACGTTATGGCTCAAAATGACCTACAGAGGTCATTTAGTGGTTAAATGGTTATTTAGTAGCAGAAAGCCAAGAAATCCCGATTATTAAGAACTTTGAGCGTATCTGACCAATACTAAAGTAATTTGATTTTGCAAGACAAACTTTATGGTGGCGTTAAATTGACATTGCCCTTGATTTTCAAGATCATTTGAAGGTTAACTTTAGTTTTCAAAATTAAGCCTCCTTGTTGTAATTCTCCATTTTGCACCAGCGCTAAATTCTGCATTAGGATTGTAGAAGGTGTAATTGACACTGGCGTAAAATAAGCCTTAGGCCAGACAACCACATAACTCGGGCGAGAAAATGATAAATAAAAAAATGTCTAATCAAAATAAGCCTTAGGCCCAACAACTACATACCTCGGGGGAGAAAATGATAAATAAAAAAATGTCTAATCAAAATAAGCCTTAGGCCCAACAACCACATAACTCGGGCGAGAAAATGATAAATAAAAAAATGTCTAATCAAAATAAGCCTTAGGCCCAACAACCACATAACTCGGGCGAGAAAATGATAAATAAAAAAATGTCTAATCAAAATAAGCCTTAGGCCCAACAACTACATACCTCGGGGGAGAAAATGATAAATAAAAAAATGTCTAATCAAAATAAGCCTTAGGCCCAACAACTACATACCTCGGGGGAGAAAATGATAAATAAAAAAATGTCTAATCAAAATAAGCCTTAGGCCCAACAACTACATACCTCGGGGGAGAAAATGATAAATAAAAAAATGTCTAATCAAAATAAGCCTTAAGCCCAACAACCACATAACTCGGGCGAGAAAATGATAAATAAAAAAATGACTAATCAAAATAAGCCTTAGGCCCAACAACTACATACCTCGGGGGAGAAAATGATAAATAAAAAAATGTCTAATCAAAATAAGCCTTAGGCCCAACAACTACATACCTCGGGGGGAAAATGATAAATAAAAAAATGTCTAATCAAAATAAGCCTTAGGCCCAACAACTACATACCTCGGGGGAGAAAATGATAAATAAAAAAATGTCTAATCAAAATGAGCCTTATTGCTCAGGCACGGGAGGTACAACTAATTAAGGTAACATCATGGGTGATCCAGCCAACTAAGGCAAGACCATCGGCGGCCCAGCCTACTAAGACAAGAACACTAGCGGCCCAGTCAGCTGAGGCAGGACTATCGGCGGCCCATCTAACTAAATCAAGACAGTGGACTATTCGCCCAAACTGAATTTTTTTAAAATGTCGTTGACAGGAACTTTTTACAACAACTGTTCAAATTGTTGCCCATTAACAGTTTGGCAATGTGCTAACCGATTGTAAAAGGCTGCAACAACATTTCGCAAGATTTGCTGAGGTATCAAGTCTACTTCATCAGTGATTCTTTGGCGTAATTCATCCAAGTCACGTGGTTTTATAACATAAACTTTATCCTTCAAGTATCCCCAAAGGAAGTAATCAAGAGGCGTTAGGTCTGGGGACCAAGGTGGCCATTCAATTGTACCTCTCCGCCCAATCCATCTATCATGAAATGTTGCATCTAAATATCGGCGAACATGAATACCGTAGTGTGCAGGAGCACCATCCTGTTGGAAGTAAATTTCGTCCAGATTTCCACCCGTTAAATTCCGTATAGCAGGTATAATTTGGTCTCAAAGCATGTTTTCATACATTGCAGCATTTAAATTACCTTCAATAAAGAAAGGGCCAAGTACTCTTCCATTAAATATGCCAGCCCAAACATTTACTTTTTCAGGATGTTGCGTGTGGTCCGCTCTCATCCAATGTGGATTGATGTTACTCCAGTATCGACAATTATGTCTGTTCACTGTTCCGCTTAACTCAAACGTGGCTTCATCAGAGAAAACAATGTTATTGAGGAGCAAAGGATCATCAGATATCATTTGCATCATTACATCACAAAACTCTACCCTTCTATCAAAATCATCTTCAGATAATTCCTGTACCAACTTTAATTTGAAAGGATGCCATTTGTTGAGTTTCAAAATTTTGTGCACAGATGCAGCTCCCATTTCCTGCTGTTGTGCACAACGTCTGATGCTGCAATGGGGGTCCTCAATAAATGATTGTAATACGTCTAAGCTTTTTTCATCATTAGATGATGATTTGGATCTACCTGATTTAGGATGATCTTTAATACCACCTGTCTCTTCAAAACGTCTAATTGTAGAATTACGGTACTTTTTGAAATAGGGTTGTTTTCTTCAACTCTGAATGTTTCATTGAATAAACGCTGTACCTGTTTGTAACCTCTCTCTTGATCACCCCACCCTCGCATCATCAACAAAGATATTCTTTCTCGTTCAGTAAGATGTGCCATTTTTCACTACGATTAAAAGTACAATTATTGAAAATTAATACAATTATCTGAATTTCGAAGTAAGAGAACTTCACTTAACTCTTGAAAACAGAAAAGTAAATAGGAGTAAACAATTGTTAATTAACAATTATAAATGAACTGATTCCTAAAAAGAATAGTGAGCAAAATCTTCTAAGGTACAAGTAACGATCCTGAAAATGCTATGAATCATGCGTAGAAACTCGTAACCCTTGCAAAAAATTATTGCAATAAAAACTGTTCATGTAAAACGGTTAGATTATTTTGCTTTTGAAATTAATAACCCCCAAGTGTCCTATGTAGATCATTTCGAGCCATGACGTGGATATTGTACATATCTCCAGACCTAAAATTTAATGCTCCTCCAGAATCCGGAATACAAAATGAGTCCCTTTTTAATAAGCTGAAGATAACTTTCAAATGACCTTAAAAATGAAGGCCAATTTTAAAGTGACCATAAAGTTCGTCCTAGAAAATCAAATTATGTACTTTAGTATTAAAGTACGAAATTTTTTTTTTCTTTTCGTCAAATACACCAAAGTTCTTAATAATCGGGATTTCTTGGCTTTCTGCTACTAAATAATCATTTAATCACTAAATGACCTCTGTAGGTCATTTTGAGCCATAACGTGGGTACATATCCAGATGTAAAATTTTGTGCTCTTTCAGAATCTGAAATAAAAAATAGGGGTCCCTATTTAAAAAACTGAAGATGACCTTTAAATGACCTTGAAAATGATAACCAATAACAAATCCAAGGTCATCATTTAGTTCAACCTTCAAAACTTAACAATTTTTGTATTTAATATTTTTTTCCAAAATGCTTACTTTATGTTATAAGTGGGGGGTCCGGAACATTTCGAACACCCTGTATATAAATTATTTCGAAAATGAAAAGCAGGTTTTATCAAATTTTATTCAAGGTACACTTTGGAGACAACAACTTGGTAAATTTGGTAAAAAGAATGATTTAGTTTTTGTAACAATAGCATGTTTACTACCAAGTTTTTCTTCAAAATTAGTCAGTATATTGCTGTCGGATATATTTTATGCAAAAGATAGGAAAGCACACGGTAATAGTATAATTTTTAAAAGACTTATTGAAGAGTTAAAAGATTTGGTCCTAATGAAATACCTACTTTAACTTCAGAAATTGACCAAATGTCGAGGACAACAGAACAATACGAAAATGACATAAAATATTTGGACTATAAAAACACCGGAATAAATGGATGTTGTATTTTTAATGAACTAGAAGAATATCATGTGATTACAAATTCAACCGTTAATTGTAGGCACGATATTTATGAGGGTGTATGCAATTACGTTATTGCTCATTTATTTCTTCATTTTGTTTACGAAGAAAAGCTTTTCAGTTTAGACATTTTAAATTATAGGTTGCAAACAATAAAATTTAATTTCGAATCAACGAATGTACCGCCTCCAATTAACGCGGATTACATTAGAAATATAAAAAAATTAAAAATGTCTGCGTCTGAAACGCTGTTCTTTACTCGTTACCTAGGAGTAATAATAGGAGATAAAATATCTCGAGGCGATAGATTTTGGTCTTTATACAAAATGTTGCATAGAATAGTATCTATTATCACTTCTCCGGTTTTAAAACAGTCCCATATTTTAGAATTAAAAATGCTAATATACCGTCATAACAGCTAATATAAAGAATTATTTGGCAATTTAAAAAATAAATTTCATTTCCTTGTCCATTACGTTAGAATAATTTTTTAAATGGACCAGTTGCAAAACACTCATCTATGTGGTATGAATCAAAGTATACACTTAATAAAATTATTCTATTGAATTCGTCTTCTCGAAGAAATATTTTAAAACGTGTTGCAATAAGGTATGAACTCAGTTTAATGCAAATCAATTGCTTAAAATATTAAGATGAGTACATATCTTATGGCAAAACTAAATTAAGTGATTTGGTTGACACATTTTTTCCGAAGTCGAAATCTAAAATGCAGGTCAGCACAATTATTATAAACGATATTATTTACGAGTGTGAAAATATTGTTATCGTAGATATAGATGAGAATAGACATTTGGAAGAATAAAAAATATTTTCCTTATTGATAACGTAATTATGTTACAATATACTAAAATGTTTTTAATAGGGTTTGATTCGCATGTGTGTGCATATAGTATTATGGAAGATGCTGATAATTTACACCTAATAAGTTACCAATCATTAGCATCGAAGGTTCCTTGTAATCATTTTAAAATTGATAACGTTGATTTTATTGTAAATAGATACATTTTTTGAAAACTTTTATACGTAAATAAAATTTATTAAATAATACAATGCTTTACTTTTATTTAATACGCGATGAGTGAATGCTCAACGCAGGACATCACACGAGTTCGTCCGCTTGCGAGGATGCACGCACGCCAAACGGCTGTGCATGCATGCCAAACAACCGTGCAAACGAGCATCAAGTTCCACGATGCTTGTCGCACCGCTTAGCAGCTTGCACACACGGCGCGGGACGATGTATGCACGCCATCTGACGAGTCTCCGCTGCATGTGGCGCCATTGGCGTAAATGCACCGCTCCTGAGCATGAACACTTTTTTCCCTGTATAGAGAAGCCACTCCCCATACACCTCACGCCTTCCGCCCATCAACCTAGGGCAGTGACATAAGAGGTGTAAGGGAGTTTCCTCACCTTCACCACAGAGTCTGCAGATATTCTCAGTAGTTTTAAAGTATAACTCTCAAAATTTTTTCCTGAGATTTCTCTATGTTGTATTTATCCTTTTATATCCTCCAGTTCGAAGTGTATTATCACATGGTCTGACATGGAGAACTCTGACGGTGACGGTGCCGATTGTTGAAAGCCCGAGTTCACGGATGACGAGCGCTCAAACACTCAGCCTACCAGACGCTGGCATCCTAAGCTGGATCTCAAAAGTCAAGCTCTTGTGAGTTGTACCCAAAGAGCCTTGAAGGCCTTGAGCGTCGTCGTTGTTGCTGTTAAGAAGGTGATGAGATCTGCATAGGTGACGGGATCTTCCTTTCTCTTGACGGACTGTTGCTATTCCTTAAGATGAACGATTCATCCCAACCTTAAACTACACATCTTAGGGTTTTATAGGCCTTCCTGCTATTGATGATTTGATTATGTAAACGTCTCAGAGCAGTGGAAGACTCCACTTTCAGAGGACGCAGGGATGCTAGTAGGGAATGAATGCTGGTTTGTTGTTACAGCGATTCAATAGTGTCTTTCATGCTACCTGGTAATTGGCTTCTGTGACAAGGATAGACTCCAGAACAGATTTTGCCTCCCTTCTACCGTGCAACTTTTGGACTCCTGTCGGACTGTCGCCGAAGTGGTTAAGAGACCTAAAGAGGTCTTTGAAGGACTCCTAATCTTCTTCGCCTCCATCGAATGCTGGTAGAGTGATTTGAGTCAAGCTGGACTTCTTTGGACCTCGGACCACAGTTACTGGCTCCGCCAGGGCGCCGGAGAGACATACCTCTTCGTCACAGAGCCAACTCAAGCAATGGGGCTCTGACCTACGCGCGAGTCGGCACGTCCCCGAGCAGGGGCAGCCGGTGCGTCTCCACTTTTGACCGACTATCGACTATCGACTATCGACTTACTGTACAACACGATTATCTGTTTTTGATTTTTATTAAGTCTGTCATCCTCGTTTTTTTCTTGATCATAATCTACTGAATTTTATTACAAATTTTCAGTTTATTATTAATTGAATCCTCGATGTATCCTTCTGCCACATTCGACGATTTCCACCCTCCGTGACGTTTCAACGTTGTCATATCAGCACCTGCATCTGCAAGTAATGTAGCAGAAGTTTTGTGGAAGCTGTGACCCGTATATTGTTTAACATCTGGCAATTCAAGATATGTGGCGATATCTTGCGGTATCATCATCAATAATTTTTCCCTTTCGGTAGCACATTAAAATTTATCAGATGATAAATGTGATGGTCTTACATTTATATATTTGTCGATTAAATTTGAATATTTTTCATTGACTACAAAGTTTCGTGGAATGTAAGTTTTGGAGTCTGGAATCTCAACAATATAAATAGAATTTTCCTTTCTAACGTGGTGTATCGACATGTTATACAGTTCGTCTCTGCGATAAGCTCCCGTGATTCCAAGAATCAAAGCTACCTAATCTAAACAAAGAAATGATGAGCACTAGATAAGATAACAAACCAGGAATATTGCATTAGTCACTTATAAAAGAATTAAAATATGTACCTTAGTAGACAAATAGTTGGAGTTTGGAGCCGTTTTCATGAACGTTGTTATATTTTCTGATGTTAAGATTTTTGATTTTTTGGCTTTTGCCTATGCGCTTTTGCTTCAGATAATTTTTTAATTTATAATAGTTCCCAATATTTACGTTTTTTTCAAGTAGTAACATCGTTTTTATCATTGAATATCTTGACCACCAGGTTGCTGAGTTTAAAGATGAAGATAGATGATGAAAATATGCTAGAAGCACTTTTTCATCCAAAGATTTTGTTTTTTTTTAATTTTTGCCACTCACAAAATTCACTAAATACTTTTTCATTAATTATCTTAGACTTTACTGGAAGCGAGCTTTTTGTTGCTTTTTCAGCGGCTCTTAATATATCTTCTGGTATATACTCATCGTCTGTTAAATCGCACATTTTTATATTATGTATATAACACCACAATAGGACGTGTTTACACTACAACGAGCAGGGTCGCACTGAGACTTATTGACGTCGCCACTAACATATTAAAGGCACGCATACAGACATACACACAATTACATAACAAAAACTATATAATATAGCTAATAAACGCAGGCTCTATCTTTTTTACTTTTACGCATGCTATGTGTAAAATTGCACTTTACACACGAACAATAGTGTGTAAAATTAAATTTTACGCATACTATGTCAAAAAATAACAATTAATCTAACACAAAAAGTCAGGTTAGACTAGGGTTAGGAAAAATAAATCACAAAATAGTTTTATTTAGCAAGAGAACAATAATCTAGGTGATATCTAGGTGATATTTAGAAAATCCATTATAAAGTACATTTTTACACAAATTTCTCCACTTTTTATTTTACAACTTATAGAATTTACTACATTGAGATTTTTATAACTTTTATAAAAATCATTCACTCATGTTCATTAAATCCGAGTTCAATAACTGTCCATACGTTAAGCCTCTTGTATTGTTGAGTCGAGCGCAGCCATCCGAAAGCTAAAATTGGGTAGCCTTATAGCGTGCACCCTCCTCGAACAACTTATTGGCAGCTGGCCTCTCCGGATGTCAGGCATAGAGTCTGAGGTTGGCACTAGAAGCGAGTCCTGCTATTTCAGCTTCTTCAAGCACACAAGCACCACCTCGAACACCTCTTCATTCTCTCCTCTATACAAAAAATTGCTAAGGCAAGCTTGACGGCACTGGCACACCTCCAACATATCCACTTCATCCAGATTCTTCACTGTGTCTAAGTGCGAGTACCCAGATACCACTCGCACTGGAAGCACTAAACTACACCTGGCACTATAACTGTTTTCTTACTGGAGTGATTTGGAGTCACACAAGGCTACTCCTCGCACTCACTCCAGAGAGTCTGAAACAGTTTAAAAGAAGCGAGTACTTGTCCTCGTGTCAAGTGCTCTCAGAACTCCAGGCTCCACACAGCCAACTCTCTCTCAGAGTAGTCGACTCTTGGAGTATATGTGGAGAGTCAATTTAACACAAAAAACACAACCTGGAGGTCGAGCATAAAATACATTATACGGGGGGGGGGGGGGGTTCAAAATACCGGAACGGCAAAATAACTCAGCGGGATCGTATTTTAGGAGAAAAAGCTTAAAACAAAAAATACAGGATTTTTTTTTGGCTATTCGATGGTGATAATAGCCATGACCTTGACCATAACCTTGAATGTCATTTCAAGGTCAACATTGTTTTCTCAAATGGGAAGCCCTATTACTGACATCGGTTTCCGAAAGAGCACAAGTATTTTTATCAAAAGTGCTTTTAACACTTTTTTGACTAAACTCATAGTTTCTGAGAAAAAAATTCGCTAATATTTAAACATTTTTAAACTCTTCAATTTTTTCTCGAAAAGGATGCATCTAATCGAAAAATGACTAAAAATATTATTGGTTTAGAATTGCATGAAAAATATGGTGGTATTTTTTATTTTTAATTTTTTAGCTTATTGTTTTTTAGACAATTCCACAACAATAAACAATAAACAGTATAATTAATAAACAGTTAGATAACTTTTTATTAATTTCAGAACATTACCACGTATGCCAAAATTGAATAATTTCTCTATAAGAATTTTATGATTTACAGTATCAAAAGCTTTAGCCAGATCCAGGAATGTTGTTGCAACAGGTTTGCTTTTGTCCAGTTGATTGTATGTTATATTTGATATGTAACTAAGTGCATCTTTAGTGCTTCTGTTTTTCCTAAATCCAAATTGTTTATCCATAAATAAATTATGTCTATTAAAGAAATCCAGTATTCTTGTGTGTAAAATTTTTTCAAATTTTTTTGCCAGGTTTGATATCAAGGAAATAGGCCTGTAATTTGTGTTTAGGTGCTTTACTTTCGCTTTATGTATTGGTATAATTTCTGTTATTTTCAATTCTTCTGGCCAAACCCCTTGTTCAATACAGATGTTAAAAATGTGGGCTAATAGCATCGATATTACTGTACTCAGCGTTTTTATTACTCTTGAGTTGATTCCAGTCTTTTTGAGTTTTTTAGGTTATGAATAATTCTTATTATCTCCTGATGATTAGTCGGGTTCAAAAATATACTATTATCATTTCTTATGGGCATCTTTATGCTCTCATTTTGTGGTAATACTATCTTGTCTGTCAGAGTTTTGCCTACATTACAGAAGAAATGATTCATACTGTCAGCAATAATTTTAGAATCTGTAATTGTTTTATTATTTTCTATTAAGTAATTAATGTTTGAGTTTTTGTTTGTATTTTTGCCTAATTTGTTGTTAATTAAATTCCATATTTTTTTAGAATTATTTGCATTTGATTGTAATTGATTTTTGTCGAAATCTTCCTTTGCGTGATTGATAATTTTATTCAGCACTTTGGAGTACTTATTATAAATATCTTTTTTGGATTTATTTAAAGGATCTTTTTTGTAGCTGTTATATAATTTTTTTTTTATTGCACGAGATTATAATAGCTTTGGTGATCCAGTTTTTTTCTTGATTTCATGTGTTTCTTGCTTTTATCTTCATATTTTACTTTGTTAATACATACTTTGATTTTATTTATTAACAAATCTATAGGCGCCGCTCGAGGTCGGCGAGCTCGATTGTATGCAGGGCCGTACGGAGGGCCCGCGTCTCCACCCGCGCAATTAATGTAAGCGGTGGCGTACCGCACGTTCGCCATATTCGCGAGTCCTCGCGTACACACGGCGCCTCCGCAATGCTGAAAGTACTCGTGGGTCGTCCCGAATAGAGAGCGCGCGCGTCGCGACCAGATCGTCCTGCAGGGCGATTCTAGGCGCGATAGTGTAGTACTCCCGCGGCGTAGTAAAGTCGTCTGTCAGTCGAGCGTCGGAGAGGAGCTATTGCGAGGAGGCGAAAGAAGGACGCCGGTGAGTGGAGCGGAGCAAGAGGCTGAGGGACGATCGTCGCCGCTGTGCAGGTGAGGTGTCTGTGGAGTGTCGCGGAGCGGGAAATCCAGCCGTCGGGAGGCTGTTTCGTCGCGAGGATGCCGCGATCCGGAGCGCGAGTCATCGGGAAGTAAAGTCATTGTCGTAGTAGATAATTATCGCGTAGCCGTGTATAAATTGCGATTGTGTGGCGTACGGGATGCGTGATTTAGCGAGGTGCCAGCGAGGCCCTAAATTTGTAAGAGAAATTGTATTGTAGTAATAGCCGTTCGAAGAGGCGAATAAATAGAGTAAAGTGGACTAAGTTGTTTTATTTACGAGAGTGTCTTTTGTGCGTGTGTGAACAGTCTGATTGTCGCTGATAGCCGAACGCCGTCGGCTATCGGGTCTAGCTCTTTAGCTCTCCCAGCAGCTAGCCAGCGCAGAAGGAAGCGGCCCGGGGCGGTGTTTCAAACACCTTGCGCCCGTTTTGCAGGAAAAGTTCCGGGCGTTGCACGGGGATATCTCGCGAAACTCGCGATCGAAACACAATGTCACAAATAATATCAACCGATCGTATCACTTAATAAGGCGTTCGGTAATTTAGCTTTCCTAATTACCGGCTACCGACTGAAGCATTGTTCTTTATTATTATTTAACTTACCTAAGTAGCGTTGATGAATTAGCTGAATTGGATAATCAACCATTTTAATGTATTTTTTAATTCTATTTTTTAATATTTCGCACTGCTGGCTGTTTAAGGCACTGTGATTAGTGCTAAATTTCGTATTATATTTAACATTTTGATATTCATAATTGGCACATTTATGAATGTCACTATTGCATTCTAATGCTGAGTGGTCTCCTGCACATTAATAACAAATTGCTGTATTAGTGCAATTTTTGTATCCGTGGCCGAATTTAGCACACTTCGGACAAGGATTCGTATTTATCTGATCAAACACTTTGCAGTTTTGATAACCTACAAACACTTTGTTTTTATTATCTCATATGTGCTTGTATACAGCTGGAGGGATTTCGACTATTGTACTCATTGAATCAGTTTTATTGTTAACAAATGTATGAAGAACATCTACATTGTTCTTCAAAGTTTATGAAAATTCTTGTATTAATATCATGTTCCAGGTCATTATTATCTTTAAATGTTCTATCGATATTTATGATTTTTATAATTGGTTTCTTAATTTGTTTTTTCCACTATGATATTATATTTTAGTTTATTGCACAAAATTTGTTCTATCGAATTAACGCTAGCTTCATTCATAAAATTTAGTATGATTGTGTCCTCATTTCTTTTTATCACACTTTTAGTTTAAATAGTTTTGTCTGTCGTTAAATAATATGTTATTTCTTTTTCTAGGTTAATGTTGCTGTCATTACTTTCTTTAACTATTAAATTTGATATTCTTTTTGGATTGGGTTTAGTGTTCGTTAGTATTTCCACATATGTGTTTGTTAATTTTTTGTTATTATTTGTTTTTTTAGATAATTTTTCTTTTTCTAGTAATGCATTTAATAAATTATTTATATCCTGAGTTTCTTTGTATAGTTGTTTTAATAATTCGTTTTCAATTTTTAGTGCTTCCACTTCACTATAATCTTTGTATATTGTAGTTTCATGCTGACTGTCAATATTTATTTATGCACAATTTTCTTGATAATATCCTCTTTAATTTTTCACGTTCATCGAGTTTTAATTTCGCAATGAATTGGCATAACGTGTCACATAACCTACCGTACGGCAGATTTGAGTTTAATATAAAATTTGGATGGTCTTGGCAAATTATGAAAGAACTGCTAACATATTGTATTGGACTTCCTGCATTATATGTTGATACTACTTCATTTGTATGATAGAAATTTTCACAGATTAAACACACAACTGATCCAACTTTTTGATTAGGATGACACTTAAAGTTTTTATTGAGAGGAGGGTCGGGCTGCTGCTTACCTCCCGACGCCATGTTGACGAATTTGATTTGAAAAAACAAATTTGAACTTGAAATGACATTCAAGGTTATAGTTAGGGTCATGGTCATTATCATCGTCGAATAGTCAAGAAAAAATCCTATATCTTGTTTTAATCTTTTTCTCCTAAAATAAAATCCCGCTGAGTTATTTTGCCGTTCCGGTACCTTTGACCCACCCAGTATATAACAAAATAAACATAAAATCAGTTTTTTTGCAATAACTTGAACAATATTGACTTTGGTAAAAAATTACAATTCCTCGGTTGTAAAGCTACTAAAAATATTAACTTTTGTATACATTTTTGTCTGTTATAATTTTTTTTATAACGTGTATGTATGTATTTATATTTATATATAATATATATATATTTTTTTTTAATGTGTGAGGCTGATTATTGCGCGAATTTTCTGACCCAATATTAATCAATCATATAGCCCCTTGGCCAATCCCTTCAACAATAATCACCGCCACAAGAGATTCGCGATCCTCTGATCGGCCGGGCTAGCAAGGTCGGCAGAGGGAAGCGAGTCTTGCGGAGCTAGGGAAAATTATTGGAGCAGCTTTTTAACTTTAGTCGCTGAAGGCGACGTTTATTTGAACAATATATAAAATACAAAATTGACATAATATTTCGCTTATTTATCTAAATCCGCGTGCACGATATGGAACCGCTGTTCCACTATTACTGAACCTGAGAGAGAGAGGGCGAAGTACATCTTGTCGCGGCTGTTGCTGCCTGGCTGCGAAGATGATCCTCCGGCTCCTAGTCCTTGCCTCTCAGTAGTTGCTCGGCCCTGACCCTCAGAAATGCGGCGTCGGCCATGTGCTCGGCTCGTCGCTGGGTCGGCCGTCGTCTCCTTCTCGATGTTGCTGGCTCCGAGGCTGAGGCGATAGAGAGCTGTCGCTGCGCCGACAATTAGTGTTCGCGCGTCGCGTTGCGTATTGTCTCCCACTCCTTCCGGGCGCTTAGCGGTGGGGTCTCTTCGGCTGTTAGCCTTGCTTGTTTCAAGCTATGTTGCTCTCTCTCTCTCTCTCTCTCTCTCTCTCTCTCTCTCTCTCTAACATAAACTACGCGTGTAGCATCTCCGGCGCCCTTATTTATGTGTGAGTATGTAACGTGCTCATTTCCACGTTACAAATGTAATGTTAAAAAAAATTACAGCTGGTTTTCACTTCCAAAAAGGCCAATTTTCAATAAAAACCGCTTTTTTTCTTAAAACACTTTAAAACTCTTTAATGTTGTTTTACAATAAAACTTTAAATATAAATTTATACATTTCAAAAGGACACAACTTTCTCATCTAGAACATTCTTTCTACAATGACATTAATAAAGTTACAGGTGATAATTGCTTACAAATCTCTTTACAATGAAAACATTAGCGATTAACTAAGTTATCACATGGAGTACAACTCAGACCTTAGATCCATGGAAAACACTGTCAAACGGCGAAGCGAAGCTCATCTCTAAGTTCAAGACATATGGCAAGATTAGTTCTTAGTATTAAATTTTAGTTTTATGCTATTATAGTTTATTTCTAGCCAGATCAGCATACATAAATGCGTTCCTCTAATGGATTACTTTTGTAACTTAACCATGTATTCAATTATACTTTGAATTGTATACTAGCGCCGTACCTCCCTTGCTAACGCTGGGTCGGTTGAAAGAATATTCACTTCTTCATGTTAATATCTTTTCGATAAATATTTAAAATAATGATTTTCCTTTAAAAAAGTTTATTTTTCATTTCTTTTTACATTAACTGTAAAAGAAATATTTCTTTTAATATATTATAGGTTATAAATAATCTTATTATAACACACTGGACTGATTGTTTTTAAGAATCGACTCTCTTTTTGAGAATTTAAAAAATGTTCCAGAAGAATTTTTTTCAAATGAGAGTATATTACAAATTCATGTTTCTTAGTACATGCGTGATATTAGACAAAATTTTAAATTTGAGTTTTATAAATTAAATTTAAAACTTGGGATATGCATTATGTTACTCAAAAATTTAAACTTAAATAACGGTATGTGCAATTGTACACGATTAATAAAGTCATAGTGGATCAAGAGTTATTATACCAAGAATTAATTTATTACCATCCATTGAAAAAATACCATTTCATATGACAGGAAAACTATTTCCAATACGTCTTCGACATGCTATTACATTAATAAATCGTAAGATCAATCATTTAAAAACGTTGAAGATTATTTATTTTATTTATCATCATACGTCACGATGGTGCCGGTGGAGAAGGAGTCTCTTGACACTCCGCTGCATAAGACATATAAATGTCACCCTAAAACTAAAGTTGATGCAGTAGTACGTGGAGTGTGTGGTAGTTTGCAATATCCTAGTGAGTTTGTGGCCAACTACAACGCAGGATGACCTGGTAAAATTCTCTTCACCTCATTCATCATACTTCAAGATCATCCTAACCTCTCTAATCGACTTAATAAAACAGGGAAACTAAAAAAATTAAAAAAAAAGATATATTACAAGAACTAGTCCAAGAATAAGAGATGGAAAATCTATTTACATAAAATACATGGAAAATATGTCTCTGATAACACAAAATAAGTTACCAAGCGATCTAAATAACGAATTAAATATAAAAACAAATTATTGAACGAGCTGTTGATTAAAGAAAAGCAAGAATCAGTTAATAAGCCAAGTCTATTTAGTTTCTCAGATATAATGAGAAATGACATCTCCAAACAAACTTCTATTAAGAAAAAAATACCAAACTTAATAGTTAAGAAAATTGATACTAAAGACAAAACAAATGTAGAAAGCACAGTCATACGTCACCTCAGTAAGAACAAAAATATTCAAACAAAAATTGTTTTTAACAAAAATAAAGATTCGATAATAATAAATTTTATGAACGTAGAGAGTGTGAATTCTATTGAAAAATCCCTAAAGACAGAGTTAAGTAAAAACTTTCAAGTAGAGAAAGGAGAAATTAAAATACGGATGGTGAAAATAGTGAATATTGATGATATTTTTAAAGACAATGATAAAATAGAATCTGATATTAACAAAAGAAACTTTAATAATATTGAAGATAAGTGCCAAGTTGTTCATGTTTACCAAAGTAAAGTCAAAATAATTTCAAAATAATGTCAGTAATAATAGAAGTCACAGCAAAAATCTATAAGGAAATCAAAGACAATAGAGAAAAAATATTTGTTGGCTATCAAAACTGTCGAGTCTACGACATCATAAATATGTGCCATCTGTTCAAGATACGAACACAATGCAAAAAAATACTGGATTGAAGCCACGTGTTACAAGTGTGCTGACAGTCATTCTGCCAAGCAATGCACAATTGAATTATGAATTCTATAATAAAACTTTCAACGCTAAGTTTAACGCTAACCATTACGCTATTGACAGTGAACAATGCCAAGTGCTTAAGAACAAAATAAATAAATATATTAAAACAACGGACTATCCTGTAAGGTCAACATATCCACGATACTTCGGTAATACGGAGCATCCTAAAGTTTATCACCTTTTTCCAATCAATTTGTGTCTACCTTTCGTTAAATTGTTTAGACAAAAGGAATATAGACCAAAACAAACTCGAATTTGGTCATGACCGAATTAGAATACATAACCGGCCCATATCCAATGCCTGACAAGTCACTTTGAAACAAATTGGATGCTGCATCAAAGATTTAGTGGAATATGAATCCAAACTGTTTTGAAGTTGGACCGGTAATATATCAAAAGACCCCCTCCCCTCCATTATTTTTTGGGATCTTCGGATTCCCGAGTGGGCTTCCCTGTAGACAATGTCCGGTCGTAATGAGGGTGTTCCTGGACACCTGGATATTGTCTACAGGAACAGCACCCCATTTTTTTGCCATGGACCAAGTGCGGCATCAACTTCACTGCAGATGATGTCCTATCGTCATGAGGGCTCATCATTGAGCATTTAGATGGTGAGTGGACAGCAAGATAAATGACTGCGGCCATTGCATCTTAAGAAGCATTAGTACTCGCGTGCTGATCAAGGGCGCGTCCTTTGCACCCACGCTCCTGTCCTCGTATTCGGGAGGTTAGATAAAATGAACGTGAAAATTTATTTAAGTCGAGTAGCCCTATGGACTACTCGAAGAAACGACACGATCACGATATCGCACCTGCGCGCACTGGCATATCCTAACCTAAGCCGCACTCGCGCCCAGCTCGCGACGACTCCGTAGTATCCCGCGTCACAAATTATATAAAATTATATTTCATATTTTCTATATTCATTTATATTCATTTCATATTTTCTAGCGTATTCTCGACCCGCCGTACATTATTGCATGTGTAGGTCTTTGATTGGATTTCCTTTCACGTTTAGATAAGTGCAAACGAATTTAACATAATTTATAATGATATTATTTTTATAAAACATAGGTTGCTGTATTATTTTTACTTTTGTTACGTCATGAAAAAAGGAATCACAAAAGTAAATATAAAAGGGAAATTGTACTTTTCACGACGTACCAAAATTTAAAATAAAATGGGTTTAAAAACTTACAAATTTTGCGTCAAGTATCTTTACGAAAGTCAAAGCATCCGTACACTTGAGAGAGTAAAACGCTTTACAACCGAGCGAAAGGTCTAAAGCAGGTAGACGAAAATTTTACGACAGCAAGTGGCGGAGGAGAATCAATCTTTTAAAAAGTGAGAAGGTGATCACATAAACCGACCTACCTCAATTTTTTAAATGCGAGACCCGAAGACAAGGAGAAAAATTGAGTAGCGAAAAACACATAAACCTATGACAAGATTTATGAGTGATGCCGAACTTTTACAAATGAGGAGCTAGAAGTCAAGTGGCGGAAGGGGACCAGTCAAATAAAAGCTGAATCAGTCGCATAAATAAATACCCGCTGTATGACTGAAAATGCGAGACCCGAGAAAAGTGAATATAAAAAAAATACCATAAAACCAATATGCAAATTATCAGACTATTAAATCGAAGACAGGCTACAAAGAAACCCAACATTTACGAGTTCACTTTTATTGCCCGAATATGAAGTGACAGGCTTTTGGTGGTTACTCAATGCAAGGATTGTAGTGCGGCACGGCAAGCATAAGCATATTAATGAAGACAATAAATCGATCAACGAAAAGCGCAATGGCAGTAAAACTCACACTAACAGAAAACATTTTTAAGCCTGACTTTTGAATTACCGAAAATTATTTCGTTAGATGAATTTACGAAAATATGAGAATTTACCGATTGGAGGGGATGGAAAATGAGTATAAAAACCCTCGCTAAAAGAGGGCCAGCAGTACAGTCGTCATACCTCCGCAACTATCTTCACGTCACTCTGCAGGAAAGTACGTCCGTTCTCGGATCTATTACAGAAAAAGAAGCTTGGCCGAACAAAGGCTAAGAATACACGACGACACGGAATAACAGCAGGGACTCTAACACCAGACCCAATGGCTGAACCACCGACGCACAAACACGGAGGGCTGTTATTCAACCTAGCAACAAGGAGAGAGAAAAAGCACAGAGGTCCACAGCGCTGGCATGCGCCGACCCAAAGGAGAGAGAGAGAAAGACACAACGAGAACAGCAGAAGGCCGCAGCGCTGACCCGCTCTGACCCACGAGAGAGGGAACGAGCCGCCGCACTGACACCCCCCGTCGAGCGACAACAAGAGGCCCTTACCTGCTAAGCCGCTCGAAACCGCTACCGCCGCCTCCCGTCACCTCCAATATTCGTAAAGGTACAATTTCGATATTGTTACAATCGTTGAGATCTTCTTATTAAATAAGCGTTCATGCGTAATTTGTATTATTTTGTAATTCCATTCTAAAATTTATTATTAAAGAAAAATCAAAAATATAATTGGAAGAATCATTTTCTAAATCCCGAAATTTAACTTATAATTCCTTATACCTGGATGTGACACTTTTGTATCTACATACAATACAATAAGTGGAAGACTCGGTCGAATCATCTTTTCGCAAAGTTAAAGCAGTCGTCTTTTTATGTAAAAACGTATTGCTAAATCTGATGGTTGGAGGATAAATCATTCTAATGTAACTGAATGGGGTGTGAAAGGTTAAAATAAATAAGCAACATTTATTAAATAAAAAAATTTTATTTAACATATTTTATATATTTTATGACTAGAAAATTGGATGCCTCAGCCGTACTTTATTACGCCCGGCTGGGAAATCCAACTTTCCAGCCATGTGTAGTAATATTTACACCACACAGATTTTTCCTTTCCCTTTACTGAAATATTATTGTTAATATTTTTCTACAAAGTTTCACGAACTTCTTTCAAAGACACACCGGCTCCAGTTTTTCATGATAATCCATGATAATTATTTGTTAGTCATTTATCGATTCTCTTATAATATGATGGTAAATCAACCCAACTCAGAAGACACTTCACAATAAAATGTTAAAATTCTCCATCGGCATTTAACAATTCAACTTCTGTTACTATCAGTTTGTGTCTCGAAGGCGCTTGGAATACTTGTATATCAAGAAATACAAAACTGTTCATTCTCTGGGAATCAAGAGAAGACTGCTTACCTCCTTCCTTGGTTTTTACTCATATTTCTCAAAGTCTCATCTAAGTCTGCTCGTCGGCAAATAGCGGGATTTTTAGATTTTTCTGCTCTTAAGAGCATTACATCAGGTATAATCAATTGACAGCAACTGTCGGAAAGCAGAGACAGAGGCGTTATTGTGAGTTATTATATTAGCAAACGGTATTTTGAGGATCCTTTTTTGTTATCTGAAATTTTGCATTTATATACGCTTGACTTGGTAAATTAAGTAAGCTAGAATTGTGCATTACAAAATGAACATCTTGTCTGATATTGAAGTTTCGTATCACGCAGGAATCTCAAATACAACTGACCGCAATTTTGCGCGTTCTATCCTTGATATTTCTCATAATTGTAAAATATATGTGCCCCATGTCCAAAATATCTTACTAGTTCTCTAGGTGATGATCGGTTCCCAAAAACTATCAAAATAATCTATACGATCGAGATTTTTGGCGTATGTAACCCAATGAGTTCCACTTCTTTTCTAATCATCTAAATTAGTAATACCGTTTATTATTTTGATTATTCGATTATACAAGGTGAGCCATTTTAATAGATCGCCTCAAATAACTTCAAAAGTAAAGGATAAAACAAAAAATTATTCTTACAAAAGTTGTTCGATGCAAAGCGGGCCATCTATCCGTGTAATTAGTTTTGACCATGAACTTTACTTTTAAGGTTATTGGAAAATCAAAGTGATTTTTTTAAATGGATAAACTTAATTTTAATATCGGAGTCGAAAATTTTGGCCTTCAACTTGAAGGCACAAATTTATAGATCTTTGTCTTAAGATTGACAGTAACATTCAATACTAGTTTTTGGCCCTTGTGCAAAGAAACATTTTTCAAGTAGCCTCTCAAGTAAAAGTCAGGGGATGTTATATCTAAAGAGTTTAGAGCCCAGATAATTGGACCTCCTCGACCTATCCACCTCTCATAATTTTGATTCAGAAATGCATAAGCTATTTTTGCTAAATGGCGAGGTGCACCATCTTGTTGTAGCCACATTCTTCGTCGAGTTTCTAGGTTGACTTCTTCCAAAAGTTCTGGCTATTGATGCCTCAGCAATTCCAAATAGTTATGTTGATCTACATTTCTCTCAAAAAAAAGAAGGAGTCCAATCATGTAACCGTTTACTATGCCACACCACACCATAAGGCTCCATTGCTTTTCCTACGCCAGTGGGGATTTTCATTTGACCAATAGTGGCAATAATATCTATTCAGTTAACTAACACTTTAAAATTTAGCCTCATCAGAAAACATAACAAATCTAAACATTTCTGGGTCACTTTGGATCATTACTAAAGCCCACTGGCAAAATTCAACACGTAATTGAATGTGATTCTGGTTGTGGAAAAATCAATGCCATTGTCAATTTATTGTTAAACAAAAATGCATTGAAATTTGAAAACATAGACATTTATGCATAATCGTTAAACCAATTAAAATACTGTTGTTATTGGCGAGAAATATTTTTGCAATACAGAAGAGAATATTCCACCACCAAGTGATGCGCGAAAAAATTCAATATTAATATTCGATGATATATGTTGTAACAACCAAAATATAATATGACCGTATTATTGTATGGGAAGGCATTCTCTAGTGGGTTGTTTCTACCTTCGTCAGAATTATACAAATTTTCCAATACAATTAATTCGTGATAATGCAATTTTATTCTTGTTTTTAAATAAGACAATCAATTTAAAACATATTTATAACGAGCACATACATAGATATTGATTTTTCTAAATTTTGTAATATGTGCTCACAATGTTGAGAACAAAATGATAATTACCTTGTAATAGATAAAATCCAATCACTCGATATTGGACGTTATCGACATGGTTTTAACGAGTTTATTCTGCTATAAGCTGTCAAGATGGCAACAACAAATATCTAACACGTAGTAGCTATTTTCAATGAAAGGAAATGTACATTACAATTGTTGAAGCTAAAAGAATAAAATAAATAACGACGTGAGCTGTGAGAGAAATATCACGGAAAAGATAGTGTCATAAAAGCATCTGTAGTCAAACGCTTCAATAGAACGTTGAATGAAGCATTGTCAGAACTATTTAAGGAAACTACAAATGTTGCTTAAAAGTTGCTTAAAAATAGTAATAATATACTGGCCTTCCGTGCGGTCTGGGACCATTTCTATTTTACCTCCCTTGTTACGTAATATACTATTGAAGCTTAAAAATTCTATTTTTCAGAATTTAACTTAAACATTTTTTGGAGCAATTGTAGTTTTGCAATCCTTAGATAAAGCACAAAAAAAAAATTGCCAAATTTTTTGAATCAAAGCATATGTCGCATTGCCTGTTTATTCAGCTTCAATTTGCTTTTTTACTAGACCGGATAGGACCATTTTTCTTTCAGATATCGAATTTTGAGTGCAAAAAGATCCTTTTTCATTCAACTGCCATATCTTTCGATCTACTGATCGCCCAGCAATCGAACAGAGGGTTTCGTCTTCTGCTGAAAATTTTCTATAAATCGACTGCATCTTTGTCAATATTAGACGGAAAGCTTAGGTCATAGATGAATTCTTTAGCCTAATGTATCCCGAAGAACCGCCTAAATTTTTAGTTCGATCGCTTCAGCGGTTTTTCTGGATCGATCGTGTTGAGTTAATATGAGAAGTTACATATAATTTAAGAGATTACCTGAATATATGTATTATATAAAGAAATAATGGGTTGAGTGGGCGTTTGAATCAAAACACAGGTATTTTAATTAAGTAACAGGACGATTAATTTATTGGGCATAAAAAACCTCCACTGAAGGTGGAAAAAGCCATAAGAATTTATAATAATGTTGCGATGACGTGCCTGCCCCTGCAGCATGTCAACCCGATCTACGCGCAAGTCAAACTTGCCGCCGCGTCAACGCTTCGCGCCTCCACCACTAGGCGGCGACGCGTTACCCAATACAGAAATGTACGCCCATGAGGCATATAAGGAGGCGCGAGGAGAGGCCTGGCAACCGCTAGCTAGCCTCTCCCCTCCAGTGGAATACACCAGAGGGTCGAGAAATAAAGCCTGCTTAGCAGTTTACTTTTGAAAGCTTCTGCCTATTTATTTAGCGCATACTAGTCCCACCTTCTTCAGGTTTGGAACTACCTTTTGTATGAGACGCTCAGTCTCCCGCCCTCGTCACGGGCGCCACTCCCGAAGCCGCAGCCGCAGAAGGAGTCCCGGACGCAGCAGCGAACACCGAGATCGCCGATCCCGAGCTTGCTCCCGCCCTCGATCACCGCCTCGCTCTCGATCCCGCTCCGGGAGGCCGACCAACCAGCATAGAGGAGTCGACGCCTTCACCCAGACGGACTGGAGCAGCGGACCCTCAACCACCGTGGGCTGCCAGACGTCTCCTCGAACTCTGCGGGTCTGGGAGAGAGGCACCCAAGTCGGCTGCCCTGCCGCCTTCAGGAGAGTGGCGACCACCCAGGCGACGCCTCCAGCCGCACAGCAGCCTCCACCGAGGGATCAGCTGGAACGACCGAGGACGCCCGGAAGGCGCAGCTCCTCCTCTCCTCTGTTGGAAATTACCAACAGAGACGCGGAGTTGAGGGACCTGCTGGTGCCGCCGCCTCTCCAGGCCATGAAGAGGCCCGCAGGCAGCAAGGCAGTCCCACCGACCAGGAAGAGGCTGAAGGTTGTCGCCAACGTAGTGGTGCAGGCAGCAAGGAGCAACAAGGAGCAGATGGCGCCAGGGAGTGGCTCCGGCGACAGGACGGGTTGAGAGGCAAAAACCTCCGGAGCAAACCTCGCTCCGGTTGTAAATTTTTTGTAGTGCCCCTGCTCCACCCCTTAGCCTGGGGGCCACAAATAAAACAAAAAACAATTTTCAGGAACACATGAGCCTAGCTCATCGGTGATTTCGATCACTGGGTCTCCTTCTAACGAAATTGAGACTCCAGGTCCGTAGAGGGCTAGGTGAGGGTGTTAGTGCCGTGTCCTCCCCTCACCCATCGTAGAAGCATTCCACGAGAACTTCAGGCTTCCACGGTGGACCCCTCTCCCTCAGGAGAGCAAGAAGAAGACTACGAGCGTCTCGGCGGCAGTCTCCTCGTCAAGAATATTGGAAAGTCGTCCCTTCCGGCGACAATAAAATACAAGAATTTACAACGAAGGGAATTTAAGCGCGATTGAATGCATTCAATAAACAAAACTAACTAGATATCTCTTACCGCAGTACTCTATTTACGTTGGAGCATGTGGCAGGAGCCGCCGCGGTAACGCGCAAGATTACCGGGGGCTGAAGGCTGGAAGGTGGCTCCGCAAGCCCTCTTGGCGCAGTGTCGCCTTGTCGTCTCGGGAACGGGATTACCTAGCGACGCCGCGCTCGTGGGGCTCACGCCGCCTCGGGAGCCCACCTCAGACGATTGCGCAGGGGCGAGCGGCCGGCGAGCGGCCGCTCGGCCGAGGCGAGCAACGCCAGAGAAAGAGAGAGAGAGGGCAATGCCAGACGCCAGACGTCTGGACGCGGCAATTACCAATCACGGGTTTTTCCGGCAGCGGCGCGCTCGACGTCTCCGGCTCAAGCGGGAAAGCACGCAGATGTGCGTCGCGTCGGGCCTAAAGGATTTGCGTGTATGGATTTTTCGTTTCTTTATTGCGGAGGTTCAAAAGGGACCGAACAGATCGATTGAAATTTCGAAAAAATTAAGGGAACAGGGTTTTTGTTCCTTAAACTACGCTTAATTTTTTTAAAAATCAATTCTTTTTTTTATTAATGTTACTCAATTTTACGTTTTTTAAAGATTAATTAACAACAGAAAAGTCTAATCAAAATTTTTTTAAAATTTCCAAAATTTGAAAAAAAAAAAAAATTGTAATTTAAAAAAAATTGAAAAAAATTGAAAAATAATTTATTCCTTTTTAAGAAAGTCAAAGTTTCTGAAAAAAATTTTGATTGATCACTGAATCACCGGCGGCATTAGCGTTATCCAAAGCAGATTACATGGAAATTGCACGGTCGGATTTATGCTTCTTACATACGTGTGTTAATAATGCTCCACAACAATCGAGATCCTGTGTTTCGTTGGCTCCACAGTATTTTATGACACCAAACTCATTTTCTAAAGTGAGTAAGCACGTGCGTGTGCGTGTGCGTGTACGTGTGCGTGTGCGCGTGCATGTGTTCAGTATTGAGTGTTGCCTCCTCTCCTCCTAATTACAACTTGCAATCTTACTTGCATATTGGAAATGCAATTTCTGATCATCCGTTGAGGGATCTGACGCCAAATTCTTATTAAAGCGTTCTCTAATGCTGCTAAATTGTTTAATTTTGGATAATTTTGACGCAATTGGCGGCCCAATATGTCCCAGACGTGCTCAATCGGATTCAGATCAGGACTCATTGCAGGATGCCTCACCAATCTAATGTTGTTTCTCTGAAAGAATTGGAGGGTCGCATTCGCTGTATGAGGTCTAGCATTATCCTGCATAAAAATAAATCTTCAGTTTCCTATTAAAGGTAACACATGAGGTCGCAAGATTTGGTCAATATAACGCCTAGCATTGACAGTTTCTTGAACAATTACTAAAGTAGTTCGAGAATTCCGTGAAACTGCAGCCCAAACCATCACCGATCCTTCACCGTAAGCACTTATGGAACGAATAAAACGTTGTTCATAAGTTGACCTGTTGGACGCCAAGCTCGAGGTCTTCGGACGTTACCGTATAGGCAAAACCGAGACTCGTCAGAGAAAAAAAAACATTGTTCCAATTTCTCATTGACCAGGTTACATGGTCGCAAGCATACTGTCGACGAGCTCTACGATGTGCATTTTTTTTAAATTAACCATGACAGATTTTTATAGGAAATTTTCTGCAGAAAACGAAACCTTCTGTCCGATTGCTGGCCGACCAATAGTTCCAAAGATATGGGCAGATGAATGAAAAAGGATCTTTTTGCACTAAAAATTCGATATTTCAAAGAAAAATGGTCCTATCCGGTCTAGTAAAAAAGCAAATTGTCGAATTAAAGAAGCAAATGTCGCGAAAAATTAGAGAGCGAACAAATAAAAGTACTGTTTAGCTCAAATCGACATCCTCAGTCGAATCCGATGGAACGCGTAATGCGTGAAATCGGTCGGATATTTCGAACGTTTTGTCCAGAAAAACAAACGAGCTGGGCATTACATGTAAAGGAAATACAAACATTACTAAACATAACAACACCCTACAGCACATTATTTACACTCTACGAATTACACTTTGGTACGCCTCCAACCGACATCATAAATGCACTAAAAAATTCCCAGAGAGAATACCTGTTGACCATAAACTTATGATAACAATGGCAAAGGAAAATATTTTTAAAAATTTTGACCGGCGTAAAAAATATCAAAGCGCGTCTACGGTGAAGCTCTGTCCGGAAGACTTAGTGATGTTGAGAATAAGCCACTTATCCAAAGCAATGGATAGAGTCAGTAAAAAATTCTTTAAACTTTACGAGAAGCCCTATAAGATTTTTTGAAGGATCGGAGAGAACGCGTTTGTATTAGTTGATAGGCAGGATGAGAATATTAAGAAGGGCACCTATAACCGTGCAAATCTCCGCAAGTACCACTGCAAGAATTAATTTTAATGAAGGAAAAAAAATAAATCTTTTAATTTAAATAGCGAAAATTACATCACGAAGTAGAATGCGAAAATAATGAGTATGAGTGTGATCATTGATCGTTCGAACAAAATTAATCGCTTACGCGTACTAGTTTTAAGATAATCGGTCGAGATAATTTTAAGCGACGTCGCCGACGTATTTACGTCTATTTGTATTTTTACCAGTACTCCTTTCGGATTGTGTGCACCCCAAAACAGAATATTATTTATCAGTGAAACCTTGAAATTTATGTTACAACTTGTATTACTTTTATTATAATTTTGTCAGTGCATGTTGACGTTTAAAGCAAGAACGGGGTTATTGCTGCATTGGTTCCGTGATTCTATTATTATATTTGTTTACATGATATTCGTTCGGAAATCGGTGAGCGGATGCTACTTCCTTAAGGAAGTAGCATCCGCTCACCTCCTTGGGCAGGCCTGATTTCTGGTACTTCGGGGTACTGCGGAGTACCTTCGCGTCGTCGTGAGCTGGCGCGAGCGGGCGCGACCGAGGCTTAGATTAGGCTAAGCCGGCGCGCGAGGGGGAGGAGAATGCCAGGTGGGCAATCTGGGGGGGGGGGGAGGAGATTCTCTCGAGCCTTCATCGAGGAAGGACGCGTGCGCGTGTGCGAACCCGGCGTGAGCGAGACCCGAGGGAGAGGGCGTCATCGAGGACGACGAGTGAGTGTGCGAGGAAACAGGGGCAGTCCGAGGACTGACCGTGGCTGCCGTATCTGTAAGTACCGCCCGACTATTTGTGCAAGTGCGGGCGTGTATGTGGCGAGGAGTCGAGGAGCGCCTCAACTCCAAATCAGAACATCGTTCGGCGAACGCGCGGGTACGATTTCCCCCGTTCTATCTCTCTTTCCCTGTGGCATATCGTGATCGCGGACTCTCGAACGGCGAGAGTCGCGGCTCTCGTGGTCGAGCCGCCGCGTGGTCGAACATCGGGACTTCGAACACGAGCTCGAGGACAGATTCATCGTGTATCGCATGGAACGGGCAAGCGGCCCGTTCCCTCGTGTGTGTACGTGTGTGTATTCTCGGCGCGGCCGTGAATTTGTAGGAGCGCGCGCGTGGCTCCGCTCGGCTATACTCGAGCGCGTTCGAAGCATTCGGCTCGCGCGCCCGACTTCTACTAACTTCCCGGGACGCGGGCGTTTGTAACTTCATTTACGGAGGCAATAAAGGCCTCGACTTGCATCATACTTGTTTGTGTTGTTATTTTGAGTAGTCCGCGGGACTACTCGACACACCGTTCCTAACCTAACCTCCCGGATACCGCCACTCTTCCATAGAGCTGGGCGGCCGGCATCAGCTGTCCAAGGGACGGACAGCTACGCGAGCGCGAGGAACGCCCTCGCATCTAGCACGCGAGTACAAGAAGCGAGTGTACAGGTGTACTCTCGCGTTGTAGACGGGCCGCGGCGACTTGTCTTCGCCGTCGGGTGCTCGCGCGCACCCCGAGGTAAAGACCTCGCAGGGCACTCGTGTGTGCCCCATTGCACCTGTCTCGTGGAGAAAAATCTCCTCCACGAGACAAAGTAGAAGCAAACTACCCAGTTACAACTTTTAGTGCTGACATAATTTAAGCTATTTATACACTATGAGGGCCCAAAAAGTGCCCTTTATCTCTACTATTGTTCCATCAAAAATATCTTAAAGTTTTATTTATTTGTCCACTTGCCATAGCTTTTTTTCTACTACAATGACTTATGTCATCAGACCAGGTTTAAATTACTTTTCATAACTTGCACCTCAGATGTTATGAATTACTTTTCTGAAAAAAATTAAAAAAAAATTATTGTGGACGTTCAAGTGCAAAATATTATTTTTAAGCCTAATATTTTGCACTTAAATGTCCACAATAATTTTATTTTTTATTTTTTTTAGAATAGTAATTCATAACATCTGAGGTGCAAGTTATGAAAATTAATTTAAGCCTGGTCTGGTGACATAAGTCATCGTACTAGAAAAAAAGCTATGGTAAGTGGACAAATAAATAAAAGTTTAAGATATTTTTCATGGAACAACAGTAGACATAAAGAACACTTTTTGGGCCCTAATAGTGTATAAATATAAAGTGTAAAAAATTCCAGGATTCAAAAGTGATAAAAAAAAAATTCATAGCTATTATACTGAAAAGTGTATTTTTTAATTTAACCCAGGCTGGCCCCCTTAAGCAATGTAAAAACAGCCCTTGTGTTTTCTCTCCAGCATCATTGGGCTGGAGAAACAGGGGGAGTTTGGCGGTCCTGGTTTTCACCGTTTTGTTAGCCACCCCACCCAGAGTCCACGATCTGGGTGTTAACGAGCGTAATGCATAAATGTCAAGCGAATTAATTTGCTCGCTCTCTGTTCTCTCGGGGGAGTCCCCGGGTGACCTCTGCTACCCCGTGAAGGCTTGAGCACACCGAAGCCCTGGAGCCGCGGAGTCACACTCCGCGAACCGGGCAGGAACCAGGATAAGCTCCATCGCCGGCATAGCTTAGCTTACTCGAAAGCTAAGTGCAAAAGGACATCTGCCCGTATTTTGCGCGAAATGTCGTACTTAATTTCGTCTTAATTTTTAGGTTTAAGTGGGATTGTATTTATTATAGCGATTGTAATGGAGTTGCTGCTTCTTAATTGTCTCATGGAGGAGACTATTTTCTCCACGAGACAGGTGCAATGGAGCACACACGAATACCCCGCGAGGTCTTACCTCGGGGTGCGCGCGAGCACCCGACGGCGAACATACGTCGCCGCGGCCCGTATACAACGCGAGAGTGCACCTGTACTCTCGCTTCTTGTACTCGCGTGCTGGATGCGAGCGCTTCCCTCGCGTAGCTGTCCGTTCCTTGGACAGCTGATGCTGGCCGCTCAGCTCTACTGGAGAGTGGCGGTATCTGAGAGGTCAGGCGGTAAGGAACTGGGTGTCGGCCATAATAAATAAAATATTTAAATCCTGTACTAAAACCCGGTTGAAAATAGAAACGTTGAAAAGAAGGATTCTAATCAACGTTTCCGAAAGGTTGATTATCAACGTTTCAAAACGTTGATTTACCTTGATTTTCAACTTTTTTTTTCAACGTTTCCTAGGTAAGCGATGTAAACGTTGATTTTCAATTTTTTTTTTTTGAAAATTATTGAAATTTATATTACCATTATCATTAAATGATACGTACATATCGCTTATCTAGGAAACGTTGAAAAAAAGGTTAAAAATCAACGTTTGCATCGCTCACCTAGGAAACATTGAAAAAAAGGTTGAAAATCAAGGTAAATCAACGTTTTCCCAAGGTTTTGAAACGTTGATAATCAACCTTTCGGAAACGTTGATTAGAAACATTCTTTTCAATGTTTCTATTTTCAACCGGGAAGGCGCCAACATAGAAGAAAGTGGCCAAAACTCTCTCTCTGGAAGTACATCAATTGAAGTATTGGCTGATTGGCCTATTTTCCTTTAGTTGTCTTCCAGCAGTCAGGACAACCATCCGGAGTCCTCAGAAATCAAGTAATTTTAGTGCCTAGTAGGTGGGAATTTGTGAGGATGATAGGGCTTATCGTAACAGCACAAATTGTCAGCGCGCGTATTTTTAATTAGTTTGTGAGTAGGTAGAACTATATGCTTGAGACTCTCAGTTCTGCACATAGCTAAGTCCTAGCTAAGTTCCGTGTAAGGACTAATAGTATACAATTATGTATGTATTTAAGACATAAGTCAAAACCACAAAGATTCAATCCAAGATTTTGCAGTTGTACTTCATCAACTGCCGAATTGTGAACAATTTATATTTTAGTAAATTATTAAATAAAATAAACTAAATTTTCAGTTGATAAAACAGAATTTAATTTTTTTTTAAATATTTTACTGAATTGAGTTGTTACCAGTTCTACAGTCGATTTAAAACATAACTGCAAAATTTTACATAATTCTACACAATAATCAATAAGAAAAACGAAGAACATAGTTAAAGTTATCGGTCGGTAAAGTAGGTATCTACTATTGTTCAAAGCTCCTCTTAATGATGAAAATCAGTACATAGAAAATTATTCCGAAGGCGGAAAACCAAAAATCAATTACACGTAAATGGGTTTTGAAAACAAAAGTTAATCTGGAAGGAAACATTATTAGTTGTAAAGCATGATTAGTAGCTCGAGGTTTTTCACAAAAATGGTGGCAAAAATATTAAAAATATCAAAAAAGTTAGATCTCAAGTCATCTCTTAGGCTGTTGTTATTTGCAAAATATTTATACATAATAAATTAAAAAAATTAGAGTTAAACTTATTAAATCTTTTACTGAGAATATCACTGACGGATAAGATTTTAAGATCCAATAGGCATTTTGTTACATTTTCAATTTATTTCTAAGAAAACTCATCGTTTAAATGGATTATGTTATTAACTGATATACATTATTAGTACTCTCAATTTTGCTAAATATTAAAAAAGCAATTTTGTAAGATTTTTCAATAGGGGTGTTATGACTTGTAAGTACTATATAGTAAAATTAATTATAAATATGTTTTATAGAAAACATGAAAATAGACACATTAGTGTAACCTAAAAGTCCCATCTATGCAATGAATTTTAATAGGATGGGACTTAAATTATTGATAGTTTATGTGATTCTGAAGATAAAATGAAGAGATCTAAGTAATTTTAAACAATTTTAACCTACTTAATCAAATAATTTTAAATCCTACAACTTTTCAGCCTAGAATGACATAAATTATCAACAATTTAGCTTCTGTCTCATTAAAAGTCACACACCGATAGTACCTGTAGGTCATGCTAAAAGCTTTTTTCTTCACAGAGAGGAGCATAAAATAACCTGAAGAGGCCCAGCCTGGATTAAATAGAAAAAATACACTTTTTAGTACAATAGCTTGTGACGCGAGGTACTATCGGGTACCTGAGTGCCGTCGCGAGCCTTCGTGGCGCGAGGTAGAGTTAGGCCGTGGCGCGCGGGAGCGGCGGCCATTTTGGGAATCTCCAGAGATTCTCTCGAGCCGTCGGCGACGACGGACGCGTGGGCGAGCGGAGCGAACCCGGTGGACGAGCGATAGGCGAGGAAGCGAGCCAGGAACGAGTGTACGAGGAAGCAGCCGAGTACGAGCCAAGGCTGCGACCATTGTAAGTACCGCCCGTCATTATAAGCGAGTGCGGGCGTGTACCGGCGAGGAGTCGAGGAGCGCCTCGACTCCCTGGTGTCGAACACTGTTTAGCGGACGCGGGGAACGTACCCCCGGTTTATCGCCTTTCTCTCTCTCCCTAGTTCGCGGTCGCGGACTCTCGTGCGGTGGGAGTCGCGGCTCTCGCAGACGAGCCGCCGCGCAGTACAACGTCGGTACCTCGGCACGAGCTCGAGGTCGGTTTCGTGAGACGTCACGCGGAACGGGTAAGCTTGCGTTCGCGCGCGGCTCCGTTCGGCAACACTCGGGCGTGTTCGGGGCAGTCGGCCCGCACGCCCGACGGCTACTAACCATTCGAAACGCGTCTATTGTAATTTCCTTTACGGAGGCAATAATGGCCTCCGACTTGCTATTTTACTTGACCGCGTTATTCTTTCGAGTAGTCTGCGGGGCTACTCGATAAACCCTCCTCGTCCTTAAATCTCCCGGATACCGCCACTCTATCGCAGAGCTGAGCGGCCGGCATCAGCTGTCGTCAAGGAGGACGACAGCCACGCGAACGCGAGGAGCGGTGTCCCCGAGGTAAGGACCTCAAGGGGCACTCATACGTGCCCCATTGCACCAATCTCACGGAGGAAGGTCTCCTCCGCGAGATAATAGGTCAAGAACAGCCCCGTTACAAGCTAGAAAAATTTTATTCCTCATTTTTGATTGCTGGAACTTTTTACACTTTAAGTACTAAGATAATTTAAGCTATTTATATTTATACACTATTGGTATCCAATTAGTGCTTTTTATCTCTTGTATTGTTCCATCAAAAATATCTTAAATTTTTATTTATTTGTCCACTTGCCATAGTTTCTTTTCCAGTACGATAACTTATATATCACCAGACCAGATATAAATTACTCTTTATAATTCCCACCACAGATATAACAGACCACTTTTATGAAAAAAATAAGACAAAAAATGATTGTAGACATTTACGTGCAAAATATTAGGTTGTTACGTCCCGAGCGGTTTAGGCACAAAAATTTTGCGCACATAGCGTTCGATTCGCCTCTTACCTGAATCGATGCCGAAAGGTTAAAGTCTCGTTTTTGCCTATATGCTGTGCGTTTCCCGGTGCCTCGCTGCCACCGTTCGCTCGCCATGGCGTCGTCACTCACCTTAGGAGGCTGGCGGTGACCGATGCGAACGCTGCCATCTGCTGCAGGACTGCGCGGCTGAATCTCGGTGGCTGCTGCTCGCTGCTTGGCTGATGATGGAGATGAAGAGAACATAAAATAGCGTACACTGCTCAATTGTAAGGAGTAGAAGGACTTCTTTATTGAATTATGTCGACAGAAACATAGACAAGAAAAACGCAGGTACAGCGCGATCGTGGCCAGCCAATGCCACGCAAATTGTAATAAATGTGATGGTCTCGCGAAGCGCTCGATTGCGCCGGCCAGTCGGCACGATCCCGCTGGTAAACTCTGGAGTTCGCGCATCAAAGGAGCCGACGCTTAGCAAGGTGTTAGTCGGCTTTGCTGAGATTGACCTGCTTGTCGGTCTTCTAAACGGCCACTGATTTGAAAAACTTCGTTTCCGCACGAAGGAGAAAAAGCAACGGTCAGACCAGCGTTACTTTCACCAATCGCGTTGCCTCCCTCTCTCATGGTGAGTATCGAGCACCGGCCGATGCTGAATTAGTGTCAATCGCTTACGCCGGATATATCTTGTCACATACATTTCAAAAGAAATGAAGTCGAGAAACCGACAAATTTGACCGGCTAGTCGACTCGCGCATTACATTTTTTTGTAAAATGGATCCTTAACAAGTAAAAAAATTCCAAAGCTTTTTATGACATTTATGTACAAACATGGCTACTTTGGTGGCCGCCATTTTGAAATTGACTAAAATAAACATTTTATCATTTAGAATAGGTATGTATGCCACCAGATGCAAAGTTTTATCACGATCCCAATACCGTATCAACGGTATCAAGCTTATAAATACGATTATCTGCAAAAAAAAAAATTAATTTTTAGGTTTTTAGGCACGACCGCTACACGGAGTGCCTTATATTTTCACCAGAGCAAAAATGGGGTGTATGTAAGATTCCATTTTGTTCCAAGCATAACTCCTTTGAATCTTAACGAATTGAGCTGAAACTTTCACAGAATGTTCGTCATCATCCCGAAAGGTGCCAATAAGGTTTACGACCAATTCCATCTAAACGTGCGATTACAGTAGTACATTATGCAATCAAAAAATAAAAACAAAGAATCAGTTTTTTCAGAATAACTTGAACAATAATGTATTTATCACAAACTCGTGAGTTTCATCTTATAAAACAATAAAAAATACAACTTTTTCATACAGTAAATTTTTCTCTACAATGAAATCCAAAAAAGTTACAGATAATTTTCGCTTCAAAAAACGCACTTTTTCATTAAAAACTTGCTTTCTACTTCTAAACGCTTTTTAATATCATTTTACAATAAAACATTAAATGTAAAAGTTATAGATACAAAAAAAATACAACTTTTTCATGTAGTACATTTTTTTCTATAATTGAATCTAAAGAAGTTACAGCTGATTTTCGCTTAAAAAATGCAATTTAACACTAAAAAATCAACTTTTTGCCTCTAAATACTTTACAGTGCGATTTTACAATAAAACATTAAATGTAGAAGTTGTAAATACACAAAAAATACAACTTTTTCATACAGAACATTTTTTTCTATAATTGAAACTAAAGAAATTACAGCTGATTTTCGTTTAAAAAATACAATTATCATTTTCGTTATTTTTATTAATAAAAAAAAAGGTAGAATGAAGAGCGAGCGCGTAGCGCGAGCATCGGTCATGCCTATCATGCAAAATGCGAAGCATTTTGCATCCTTGCATCGCGTAGCGCAGCGGAGCGATGCAAGGTGCTTCGCGCTCGCCATGTGGCGAGCCTAGTTTTTTTGTATAAACAACTGTATTTAGAAAACGGTCACAGATATTGCTAATCTGAGGCCGAATTTAAAAGAGCAGAAAGAATCACATCAGAAGTGGTATTTTCAAATCGATCAGTCGATTTTTTCACTAACAAATAAATTGTTGAAGAAGAAAGGAAATTTAGGACGTTTTGGTTTAAAATGGGTTAAGTGCGTTGATCGTGCGTTGCCGTTGCGATCAAGTATCACGCATGGGTCTTATCGCAATCACCGCACTGATGATGCGGGGCTTGACGCTGGCCGAGTCGTCTCGCCGCTGCGAGCTTTCGGTTCGGTCGAGTAAAATGCGCTGCGGCAAAAGAAAATGAAGACTTTCATAAAAAAAAATCAAACGGCGGCGCTGCTCGGGACATCACAAAATAATTACTAATACTTTGCACGTAAATGTTTGCATCAATTTTTCCTTAAAATTTTTTAGGCTATTGTACTGAAAAGTGTATTTTTTCAATTTGTCTCTCTCTCTCTCCCTATCATCCGTAAAGCTCGATGGCTAGGAAGGCTCAGGATTTCCTCTTCTCTCTATCCCGATCGGGTTTTTACTCCCGTTCATGAGAAATTTTTCTCACAAACCTGATGAATCGCGTGTTAAATCAGCTATTATCTGATAAAGCCCATTAAGAAATCTGTTACGTAATTATTCCGCCCGCTGACACATTTTAAAACGATGTAAAAGGTATTTGGATGGAAAAAGTAAAAATCTGTCGTGTATTAAAAAATCTAATAACTGTAACCAATTCAAAATACCATTAAGAATAATTAACTTACGTTAACAAATTGAACGGTGACGGGTGCTGGATAATCGCATGGAGTACATTCCATTTTACTAATACCGTCGTTGTTAGCTACGCACTCGCAATATTGGCAAGATTTAGGTTGAGCAGTAAGTACTAGTCTTTTAGCAAATACACTGATAAATTTTTTAATTATAGTCGGTTTTTCTAAAAGCTGTAGTTTGCTGCTAGTAAAGATGGTGCCATTGCTCTCTAATGACAATGGTATACAATATCCTAATGCACTTTTGGACAGCTTTACTTGTCGCCGCAGCTGCGTATCACCTATTAATACGCGCGAATCCTTCTTCGTGAAGGATCGAGTTGCATCGAAGCCATAAAATATTTTATTTAGACGATTTTTTTCCAGTTGAAACTCGTCTGACATTAATATATGCAGTACTATACCACGTTCTTGCAGTGCATGAAAAAGTACCGAATAATCTAGCTGCAAATTAAAATTATAAATTTCTTTGATAAAATGGCTTTTTGAAAATTAATATTAAATCAATTTAATAATACGTACTGATTGTTTCTCAAATTCGCATCGAGAGCAAGGCATAAGAATAAAAGTTTTAGAAACTCCAACTCTAAATGCAAGTTGCGTAGTAAACCGTAGAGCTTCAAATACGTCTCGATTACCATTACCAACAGGAATATATTCGAAGTATTCAATAAATTCTAAATATTGATTTACAAATATTTTGTTGTTAATTATTAGACTTCTCGGTGCATCATAAACACTATCTCCGCCGAAAATAACAAGTGACCAACGATTATTAAGTAAATGATTATCAATTAATTCTTTGTTAATATTTGTGACCAACTGATCAATGCTGTGACTTTTTCTAAGGTTGCGATTACATTCCTTTGCCTCAACAATGAAAACGATGTCTGATGACCTTGGCACAGATTCTCCTTTTAAAAATAAAAAAATATTTAGTGCATTTTTTATATTGTTAATATCATTTAGAGTAAAGTATTCGATTTTTCTATGTTATTTTAAGTATAAATCAAAAAAGTGGAAGTGGAACTTTTTAAAAACTTATATATGATTTGCCAATATCGATTAAAGAAAGTATTTCACGATTCACGAAAAGATTCGCATAAAGGGTTGAAGACAAACTCTAAGGGAGTCGTTTTGTGTGAGAACGCAATCCTTTCTCTACAAGTAATACACTCGTTGTTTATCGCGTAACCACAACACAGAAAAATAAAGATGTTTTCAATTAAGTACTGTGCAATAAATGTCGAATCCGTTCCACCTTTCGATGAACCGACCCGCCGCACATTCCGTTATCCGATACTAGGCGAATCCATGGTCTAATCACCTGGTACGCAGGCAAATCCGCGAACGAAATATCGCACTCCTTGTGGAACGCACCTCCTGAATTGAGCTCCGCTACAATTGAGGATAGACACGAGTCGCGATCTTATATTACACTTTTCACAAACATTAACAAAACAAAAATTTTCGAAATTTTTTGGCGATTTTTAACAGGCTGTATCTCAGTGAAAAATGGTTGTACAAAAAAAAGAAAGCCTTTGAAGATTAAAAACTCTAGTTTTCAAATTTTTAAGAACACTGGTAGTTTGGCAATCCTTAGATAAATCACAAAAAGAAATTGCCAAATATTTTCCTTTTTTTTCTCGCTCTACGAACATGGAAAAATTTTTTGAGCTAAACCGAAGTATAGCTCGCAGAGCCTGTTTATTCAGCTTCAATTTGCATTTTTACTAGACCGGATACAACCATTTGTCTTTGGGATATCAAATTTTGAGTGCAAAAAGATCATTTTTCATTCAACTGCCGATATGTTTGGAACTACTGGATGCCCAGCGATCAGACAGCGGATTTCGTTTTTCGCTGAAAATTTCCTATAAAAATCTGTCATGCTTAATTTAAAAAAAAAAAATTTCCACCTGTAACGTGTAAAGTTCAGCTGGGGATCAGAGCTGAAGTACTAAGTAAAACACTGGTTATGAAGAAAAGAAATAAGCACTTTTATTCATCGTTTAAGATTATACACGAAAATGCCCGTATCCGATAAGGGACTTAAGGGCGCCAGTCGCGAATATTATGGAGTCGCGACACTCCTGTCCTAACCGCGAGCACACACGCATAACTTCGTCAGGATGGGGGGGCACGACTTCGTCAGGATGGGGGAGACAAAAGGAGGGTATCTGACCCTGTCGCCGCTCTCGTGGTCGCTCGCTACTTCCACTCGTGACTTCTCGTTCGGCTGCCTCACACGGAATGCCCCTCCTCCTCTCCAGAGGCGCGAGCTCCGCCGATCTTCTCGCGGAGCCACCCAGTTCGTCTGCTCGCAGCGCTGGCGTTGATGGTTAGGAGCGCCAGTAGTGTGTATTGCGGGGAGTCAGCTGTGGCCTTGAGGTAGATGTCCACGTCAGCCTCGCCTTCTGCAGATTTCATCCGGAGGAGATAGCGAAAACCGGTGTGCAGGACCAATATAGGAGACCAGGGCACATCTTTGCAGTCGACTCGTTGGGTATTTCTCCTGTGGTTCCGTTGCTTTAGCCTGTCAGCTGATAGTTGTACTCATTGTCTTTTAGAGTACGAAATCCTTCTGGCTCCGCAGCAGAAGAGCAACAGCACCAGGAGATACTTCGAGAGCCCGTAATACGCTTCGGAGAAGGCCTTTTATATTTCGCTGGTTGTTTTCGTAGTTTAAATTATAGGTCAACTTAACCTCTCGCTGTAATAGTATTGTTATCCTTCTCCTTGCTGTTAATTTGCTGTACACCGTATTCTGGCCCTTATATGGATACATATATCGGCAGGTTGGTGAACGACTCGGCGTAAGTGCTTCGGTTGTATCTCGTGCATATAACCGATTTCTACAAACAAATGCATATGAAAGACGTACTGGACTACGCCGACATAGAGCAACGACTTATCGAGACGACCGAGCCATCATTCTATAAACTCTTTTAGATCCTTTCGTTGCAGCCATCGACATCGCCCAAAATTTTTCAAAACGTCGACAACAAAGGCAACAACAACTACAACAACGACAACAACGACGACACCCGCGAAACATTTCCCGATCAACGGTAATAAATCATCTTCACGAATCTGGACTGCGTGATAGAACTGCTGCCCGTGGACCCATGTTGACCGTTGCACATCGTAGAGCTCGTCTACAGTCAATGAGAAATTGGTAGATTGATTTTTTCTCTGACGAGTCTTGGTTTTGCCTGTATGGTAACGACCGAAGACCACGAGCTTGGCGTCGAACAGGTTAATGTTATGAACAACGTTTTATTCGTTCCATAAGTGCTTACGGTGGAGGATCGGTGATGGTTTAGGCTGCAGTTTCACGGAATTCTCGAACTCCTTTAGTAATTGTTCGAGACACTCACAATGCTAGGAGTTATATTGACCAAATCTTGCGACCTCATGTGTAAATTTAAAGTTGATACCTCTACGTGCTCGTTGTGCGAAATTGTGAGCAACAAATTTCTTACTGACCGTAGCTTTTCAAATTTATGTTACCTTTTGTTAGCTTTTGTTACCTTTAACAAGAAACAAAAGATTTATTTTTATGCAGGATAATGCTAGGCCTTATACAGCGAATGCAACCCTCCAATTCTTTCAGACAAACAACATTAGATTGCTGAGGCTTCCTGCAATGAGTCCTGATCTGAATCCCATTGAGCACATCTGGGACATATTGGGCTGCCGATTGCGTCAAAATTATCCAAATTTAAACAATTATCGCCGGCGAACTGCTCCGGGTCGTCCTGATGACGAGGCTGCCACCGGGACACCAGATGTCTTCTGCTTGCTCTCCTGCGGGAGAGGAGTCCACCGTAGAAGCCTGAAGTTCTGGAAGAAGGCGTCTTCGTTGGGTGAAGGGAGGACACAGCACTAACCCCCTCACTTAGCCCTCTCCGGGCCTAGAGTCTCACTTCAGAAAGAAGGAGACCCAGTTACAAAAAGTCACCGATGAGCCAAGCTCATTATGTACCTGTAAATTTTGTTTGCAGTGGATTATGGCCCCCAAGCTCCGGGGAGTGTTGTGCACTAGGTCGCAGAGGCGCTCGGGTCCGCCAAGTCCACGGTGCCGCTCCGGGGAGGCCGCTGCTCCTTGCTGCTGGAGGCACCTTTCTCCAGAACCACCGTAGAGATCACTCGCGGCTTCTTCCTCGGATGAGGCGCCTGCTTGCCACTCCCCTTTGGCCTCTTCACGGGCTGCAGCGGCTTAGGCACCTGGAAGTCCCGCAGGTCCAAGTCCCTGTTGATTATCTCCCGGAAGGGCGAAGGCGTCCTGGATCGGCCGGGCGTCCGTGGCAGCTCTAAGACGGTAGGCGGGCGAGGCGGAGGGTCCGTCTGTGTGGCTGCTATCCTCCTATGGAAGGCAGAACCTCCGACCTGGGTGTTCTTCTCCCGGACCTGGAGGGTTCGGGAGGAGGTCCGTCTGGGTCTGAGCGTCCACTCCTCTGGAGCGCTCCCTCCTAACTGGGCTAGCCGGTCGTCGAGAACGGGAGCGTGGTCGAGAGCGAGGACGAGAAGAGTGGTGGTCCCTACGTCCGTGCCTGCGACTGCTCCTGGAGCGGCGCCCGTGGCGAGAGCGAGAGGCTGAGCGTCTCATTCAAAAAGGGCAGTTCCGGACCTGTAAAGGTGGGACTGGAATGCGCTAATAAAAAGGCAAGAGCTTCCGAAAAGTCAACTGCTAAGCAGGCTTTATTTTCTCAACCCTCTGGTGTATTCCACTGGAGGGGAGAGGCTAGCTAGCGGTTGCCAGGCCTCTCCTCGAGCATCCTTATATGCTTCATGGGCCTACAATTCTCTATTAGGTAGCGCGCCGCTGGGTGTTCGCCGCCTAGCGGCGGCGGCGCGAAACGTAGGCGCGGCGGCATGTTTGACTTGCGTGTACATTGGTTTGACGTGCTGCAGGGGCAGGCACGTTAGCGCAACACAATTTATCAGTATTAGAGAACGCTGTAATAAGAGTTTGGCCTCAGATCCTTCAACGGATGATCCGAAATTGCATTTCCAATATGCAAGGAAGATTGCAAGCTGTAATTAGGAGGAGAGGAGGGAACACTCAATACTGAACACGACACACGCATATACACATGCTTACCCACTTTAGAAAATGAGTTTGAAGTCATAAAATACTGTGGAGCCGACGAACCACAGAGTCTCAATTGTTGTGGAGCATTATTAACACACGTCCGTAAGCACAAAAGAAGCATAAATCCGACCGTGCAACTTCCACATGGTATGCTTTGGATAACGCTAATGCCAATGGTGATTCGGTCATCAATCAAAATTTTTTCAGAAACTTTGATTTTCTTAAAAACAAATAAATAGTACATTACAGTACAAGAGACGAAAGTTGAAGTTTCGCCACGGCGTGAAGTTGACGCCCGCGGGCTTCGCCGCGGGCGTCAACTTCACGCCGTGGCGGGCCTTCAACGTTCGTCTCATGTACTGTATACTATTTTTCTTTATACCCGGTCGAAAGTACGCTAAGTTTCGATTCAAAATTTTTATTTGAAAAAAATTATTTTTTGTTAGCTCGAGTAAATTTATTTCGATGCCCGCCCCGACATTTGCGGCACGAGCGCAGCGAGTTCAGCAGTTCAGCGAAAAAATCAAGAGTATAATTTCATTAAATAGAATGATAAAAAATAATAGATAACTATTTTTCCGTTTTTCATTCAAACTTTTACTAACAAAGATATAAATGATTAATAACAGTGATGTAACTATGGCCTACTATATCTATATTGTGCACAATTGTGACGTCACTCAGATTTTTGAAACGCGCTATATTCGCAAAATATAAACAAAACCTCAACCGCGCTATCTTTCAAATCATAAACAAAACCTCCAAAACGTTTATTTTAACAAAATCTACAGTTGCCTAGCTACCAGCTCAAAGGCATGCGTGGCGAAAACTGCTATCAGTGGCGAAAGCTCGACTATATATGTATAATGAATAAAAGAATATCTTTCGCCATCGAAATCAGTGGCGAAAGTGCGTACTTTCGACCAGGGTATAAAGAAAAAATTATTTTCCATTTTTTTCAATTATTTTTTTAAATTTCGGAAATTTTTAAAAAATTTTGTTTGGAATTTTTTGTTGTTAATTAATCTTTAAAAACATAAAGTTGAGTAACAATTAAAAAAAGAGGAATTGTTGATTTAAAAAAAAATTAAGCTTAGAGGGTTCTTTGGGATACATTAGGCTAAAGAATTTTTCTATGACCTGTGACGCGAGGTACTATCGGGTACCTGCGCGCCGTCGCGAGCCTTCGAGGCGCGAGGTAGAGTTAGGCCGTGGCGCGCGGGAGCGGCGGCCATTTTGGGAATCTGGGGGGATTCTCTCGAGCCGTCGGCGACGACGGACGCGTGCGCGAGCGGAGTGAACCCGGTGGACGAGCGACAGGCAAGGAAGCGAGCCAGGAACGAGTATACGAGGAAGCAGCCGAGGACGAGCCAAGGCTGCGACCATTGTAAGTACCGCCCGTCATTATAAGCGAGTGCGGGCGTGTACCGGCGAGGAATCGAGGAGCGCCTCGACTTCCTGGTGTCGAACATTGTTCAGCGGACGCGGGGAACGTATCCCCGGTTTATCGCCTTTCTCTCTCTCTCCCTAGTTCGCGGTCGCGGACTCTCGTGCGGTGGGAGTCGCGGCTCTTGCAGACGAGCCGCCGCGCAGTACAACGTCGGTACCTCGAGCACGAGCTCGAGGTCGGGTTCGTGAGACGTCGCGCGGAACGGGTAAGCGACCCGTTCCTTCGTGCGTGCGTGTACGTGCGTGTACACGTAGAGCAGGCAGGCGGCCTGCTCTCGAACGCGACGTTGTTTACGTGGAGCAAAGCCGTGCTCCGCGTAAACATCACCGATCGCGGATCGCGCGATCGGCCGGTGAATTCTCGGCGCGGCCGAGAGTTCGTAGGGGCGCGCGCGCGGCTCCGCTCGGCAACACTCGGGCGTGTTCGGAGCAGTCGGCCCGCACGCCCGACAGCTACTAACCATTCGAAACGCGTCTATTGTAATTTCTTTTACGGAGGCAATAAAGGCCTCCGACTTGCAATTTTACTTGACCGCGTTATTCTTTCGAGTAATCTGCGAGGCTACTCGACAAACCCTCCTCGTCCTTAAATCTCCCGGATACCGCCACTCTATCGCAGAGCTAAGCGGCCGGCATCAGCTGTCGTCAAGGAGGACGACAGCTACGCGAACGCGAGGAGCGCGTTCGTGCAACAGCACGCGAGTACAAGAAGTGAGAGTACAGGCGTACTCTCACGTTGTATACGGACCTCACGGGGCACTCGTGCGTGCCCCATTGCACCCATCTCGCGGAAACAGGTCTCCTCCGCAAGATAAAATCAGAGCAAAACAGCCCCGTTACAGACCTAAGCTTTCCGCCCAATATTGACAAAGATGCAGTCGATTAAACAAAAAGCGGGAAAACGGCATTTTTTTGCTCTTTTTTCACATTAACGTTACAGGTGGAATTTTTTTTTTTTTAAATTAACCATGAAAGATTTTTATAGGAAATTTTCAACAAAAAACGAAACCCTCTGTCTGATCGCTGGGCACCCAGTAGTTCCAAACATATCGGCAGTTGAATGAAAAAGGATCTTTTTGCACTCATAATTCGATATCCCAAAGACAAATGGTCGTATCCAGTCTAGTAAAAATGCAAATTGAAGCTGAATAAACAGGCTCTGCGAGCTGTACTTTGGTTCAGCTCAACAATATTTTGCCATGTCCGTAGAGCGAGAAAAAAAAATGCAAAAAATTTGGCAATTATTTTTTTGTGCTTTATCTAAGGATTGCCAAAGTACCAGTGTTCCGAAAAAATTTTAAGTTAAAAATCTGAAAACTAGAGTTTCACTGAAACACAGCCTGTTAAAAATCGCCAAAAAATTTCGAAAATTTTTTTGTTCCCTTAATTTTTGTGAAAAATGTATTTGTATCCGAAGACAACATTGCAAGCGTATATGCGAAATATATCTGAGTATAAAGCAGAACGACGACTACGAGAATGACCGGATGGCGAGTATCGACCTGCCGTTGAACTAGTCCAAAATTATCTGAGATTAAAATAAAAATTAGAATCATTAAATTCACAACTGACCTTCGAGCTTTCTCACGTCCCCTTCGGGTATCTCTGAATTATCAGCATCACAGGTAGTACATTTGCTAGGAATTCTGAGGAATGTGTCATGGAACATGCAAGTCTGTAGATAAGCTATGGCAACTGCACAAGCTTCCTGTTCATTGACACTATTAAGACACATCCTCCGATAAGCCTCCGGATCCACAATACTGAAGCAGGAACTAAAATCGGAACTTTTATTTGTAAAGAGCTCTCGACAGAATCCAAGTTCATTTTGATATTGTTGTGTATTTATTAAATTTCCTGTATCGCTGCTGCATTCAAGACTCCAACTATGAAAAAAGCTATTAATATTCTTTTCCACGTGTCCTTTCGAAGAAAGTATATCATCAAAAATCTCGTTATTCATTGTTCCTAGTAAACCAGCCGTTTTTCCGAAATACCATCCTCCTAGTTCAATAATGCAAAAATCAAATTTCAGATTGCATTCAACTTTAAGTTGCTTATTTTTATGCTCGACTGTTAATATGCTCTTTTCTCTATAAACAAACAAGGTTCCATTATCCAATTCGATTGGCATTTGAAGTACTTCACTGTTACCTATTACTTTGACACTCTAAAAAATGGTTAAACACATTTGATTACAAGAAAATTATACTTTTAATATAAAAATATTTTTGTGATATCCCTATTAAAAAGCATAATGAAAAACACTGCTGAAATAATATTTTGATAAGTATACTAAGAAATGAGAAAAAGTTCCGGGATGGCTGTAAATATTCTCAAAGTATTTTTGAAGAAGGTAAAGATCGTTTCTGAAATAACTTTCAACAATTAATTTGATAGTGATTTTAAAGTAAACCTTGGACTTGACCCTTAGGATTATTTCTATTCTATTAATTTGGAGCTCTGTTATATAACAACGACAATCGATAGATCGGAACATTTTACATACAGATTTCAGAATAGCATCAAAATAGTACGTTTAATAATACTTTTCAATAATTATGAATAATAATATTTGTCTATAACCGCATTTTGAGCCGGCGGCTGGCGCTCCGACTACGGTGAAGCCGTTGGTTACGTAAAAACCAGAGCCCTCTACCGAAGTCGGCGCGTCCAGTCTGCGTTTGATGACCGGAATCCCATAGCTTCAAGGTGGATACGGTCCGTAGAGGCCAGCAGAAGCTGAATGGGATGATGCACGAGGGCCAGAGAGCGTAAAAAGTTCGTAAAAACAAAAATTTCGTTGTTACTTCAGTTAACAAAAATGTGTAAGATTAGTATTACTTAAAGAGAATATTAATATGATAACATAGGTTTCCTAATCGCCAATAGATTTCCACTCAAAGGTATGTGTTTTATATGCAAAATATTAATTTTTTCTTTCAATTTCTACCTTCAAAATGAGTAAATTCTAAAACACTAGTTAATATAATTCCCTAAAAATTGATTATTAGTAAATATACACGGTGTTACAAAATGAACTGGCACGATCAGTATATCCATATTCAGAATAACATTCTAAGCACTTTTTCATTTTTGGCATTTTTCAGAATTTGGGATAATTATAGAGTTACTATTAATTAAAATCTACGATAATTATCCAATCAGCGTTCGATTTGACGATGAACCCCGCATCACTTTCCCCGCGCGGCCCATGCTGCTCGAGTAAACCTTGCCTACCAGCTTCAGCTAGAGCGCTGATTGGCTACTTATCGAAGTTTTTGATTTCCATTGTTCACTCCATTTGTTCTTTCTTAGTCCTTCCTTTCCCATGTACAAATACAAAATTTACGTTATATAAGTATTTTATTATATAAGCATTAAATCATATGTCAGCTATAGTATCGTTGTGTACTTAATTGTAGCATATGATTTGCTAGTTTATAAGGTTTCCCGCCTTTAAATAACCATACCGAATTACCTACTTGAAAATGTTTATGATTTGCATCTCTACGGTAATACCGAGTTATTTTCGCAATAGGAATTGAAATTAGCCAAAAAAGAAGTCTACGCACATTCTACGAATTATAAATGTTTTGATGCAATCAGAAATGCCATTAAGAAAACCGTTTCAAAATTATTTAAAAAATCAAATTTGCCTTAGATGCTAGCAGATAATATAGAGAATTGTCAGTATAGTAAAGCGCGGAAATTAAGTTAGGCATCCTCTTAAAGATAAACCTCTCACGTGTATAGTGTTCATGATTTCTGTGTTAGTTTCAATAGCCGAGTGATATTGGATCCTATCTTCCGTTAAAGATTTATTTAAGAATTAGGTATATTATCTGCCTTTCTAGTGGAGTTTTATGCGTCTATAATTTTCTTGGTAGTGTAAGAAATTATGTCTTTTTTCAGTAAATCGACGAGTTCCTCTGCTGGAAATCCTGCTCTCGTACTTGTGCCTCTAAAGCAGACGCGTGTTCATTCTCCTCGAATTAAGTAGTTATGTGTTCTGTCCTAATGTCCTTGTGTAAGGATATTTTTATTTCGGGTAGTTGATTTATGTGTTGCGCCTCTTTTTGACCCGTCCCAATGGGGGTGCTAGTCGTCAGCGTAAGGGTCGGTGGCTTTAAAGTGATTTTTGTGTTTTCGTTTGGTTGCTCGTCGCGGTTGCCTTCTTTGACTTCTTTCTCTATTTCCTCTTCTAAAAAATCGTCAAAAAGGTTCTTTTCCCTATATGCCCCAGTGACTTCGATTCTACTAGTTCCCCGATACCTTGCACCGCGAGAGATAAGTTTATTTCTTTAGTTAGTTCGGTTAATTCCCGTATTTTATTTATTTCTAAGTCTTTATCTTCAGGTTTCTTATTATTTATTATTGCTGTTAGTTCCGCCTCTTTCTCTCAAAACTGAGTTAATAGAGATCTGTTCGAAAAGATTATCTTCCTCCTTTTATTTATGTATTTTTTTGATTGCCCTGACATTCTTACTGATTTTTAAAGTTCGGAAAATTGAATTTATTTATTTATTGTGACATATTCTTTATTTTCCGGCCGATGCACCAGTTTTTAACTTATTAATCTTAATACCTGTTACGTCCAGGATAAGGAGAATACGCTAAATTTTTCTGTAACGCGGCGCTTTTTCGCCGGTTACTTCGCGTGCCAGTTTTATTGGTGGACAAACAGCCAGATGGGAAGTCCCTCCACCACTGCCTACGAAGCGTTTATAAATATTTTTTTTTCCGCGAAAGCGTTTAATTTTTAGGCGAAGATACCCAAGGCCAATATTTTCATGCAGATGCGCACCAAAGTGAGCCATGTACCGATCGCCGGCGTCATCTGAGGCACACCGTTGCTGGGAAAACAGCCAGGGGCAACGGAAGGTCTAGTTCGTCAAAAGATGAGTATTGCCTCCCAATTTATTTCCTCAATTTCAACCTGCAGAAGTTAGCCAGAAGGCAGTGCTACCGAGCCGCTTGAAGATAGGAAAATTTCATTAGCGATTTAAACTCGCTGCGGCTCGGAGTTTCTCATGTTTACTTGAGCTAGCACTTACCTCCCCTATTTTTCAGGAGAACAGGTAAGGGATGAGGAGGCAGGAGACGAGGTGATTTCACCTTTACACTGGCCCTCCAAAATCACCCGATCAACGGCGACCAATCAGCACGGTGGGGACGCCGACGAGAGGACGAGCATCGGTACCTTGGCCTCGTCGACGGGAGCAGCGCTCTGCGACTTCTCGACTGGCTGGCCTACTAGGAGGATCTCGAAGAGCAACTTCCGCGCCGCGTCGCTTTATTTTCAAGTCCATTTTTATTTCAATTGTTAATTTGTTCCGTGGCGGGCCCACGTATTTTATTCTTTTTGCTGTTCGCTTGCCTTCGCTTCAGGCTCCGTGGCCAGGCAACATCACACGATACACTTGGCAGCTTCAAAACAGCAGGACAAGATGGCGAAAATCATTGCGAAAGATAAGAGGTCTTGTTCGCCTACGTTGAGGCAATGAAATTTGCGACAGGGTGCTCGTGCCTCACCCTTGATTACGTGCTTTTCATAAGGCATTGTTTATTATTTTTGTTGCACCTCTATGCGCTTAGTTGATACTTATTTAGAGTCTCCGCATACTTGGTGGAGTTAACTTAATTTTGAATGGAATTGATTATTTAAAACCTTGTAAATCTTGATGCTTAAATCGGAAATCTCAGTTTCGTATTGCTTGGATCCATTTCCTTGCGGGTGTATGCGGAATTTTGGTAAGTCGTAAAAATCGTCGTGTTTATTATTTTTATTCAATTATCTATTTTTTATTATTCTATACTTATTTCTTTTTACGATGTAACAATACACAATAAAACCAAAGTCGGTTTTGGGAAATATTTCGATATAACTCTTCTTCAAGGTCAAAAGCTTATTGGTTACCAATAATGTTGAAAATCGATCTCAATGCCAATATATTTGGTGTTCAAACTTTTTTAAACATTTATTCATTTGCAAATCCTTTAAAGTTTGAAGACGGCCCTGTTTTGACATTTTTACACAACTGACCATGTTTTGATCGCATAAAGATCTCTCTAGTACCACTTGAACGTGAATTTCCACAATCTAATAATTGCTGTGTAAAAAATGGAGATTTTCATTAAAAAAAAAAAGTAAACCTTGTAATATTCGGTAATATTTGACTTTACCATGACTCTGATAAAAATATTCAAAGCGATCTAGGCCTTGCCTTGCCGGAACGTAAATAACCTTCGAGTAACCCTCAAGGTGAAATGCTTGCTCTGACCTAATTACGTATCAGGATATTAAATTTTCCGATCTATCGATTACCGTTGTTAAAAATGGGAGTTAACATATAAAAAAAGTTCACCTAAAGATTGTAATACCTTTTAAAATATAAACATTCTTCATAATGTACGAAGGCATATCAACACCTTTGTACGTAAGGTCGCTGCTTTCCCTCAAAATTCCCTTTGTTATTGTTCCCTTCCCTGCCCGCGGAGAAGCGTGTCGCGATGCAGCGATCGCCATCGCACTGCTCGGTGCCCAATATCCTCTCCCTAACAAGCGCTCTCCTGATTGGTCGAGTCCGCCGTAGCGCGTATCCCCATTTTCCTTCATTACATTTAAAAATCAAGTACCCATTCGAGGCCGATCAAGAGAGAAAGAAGCCCGGTTTTGACGTGTCACGGCTCGTCAGCTGCTCGCGACGCAAAGGCGCGAAAGAGCGGCAGAGACTAGCGCGTAAGAAGGAGGCGCGAAAGAAAGAGAAGAGGAGCGGAAGGCGCTTCGCGCAGGCTTTTGGAGTGGCCGCAACGTTCTTGCCAGGTTTTGAAGCAAGACACGCGTGGTCAGAGCGCTCGAAATTTTTCTTGGTTTTTTGGGTGTCGTCACGAGGTAATACGGAAGTTCCGGGATCGTGAGGCGCTGTGTAGGAGAAGAGGATCTACGCACGAGACGATCCACGCGACGACGCCTAGCGAAAGCAGCAGCAGCAGCAGCGTGAGCAGCAGAGGCAATGAAGTGCACGAGCGAGAGTGAGCATGTGGTGTACGTCAACCGACACTTTTCCCAGGTAAGGGGAGTGCGCGAATCCTGGAAGGACACGACCAGAAACCTCCTCTGAAACGGAAATTAGTGCAGCGTGCGCGTGAGTGTGGCGTGTGTGTGTCAGGGCATCGTTTGTACGTCAAGGTATTGAGGGAAATAAATACCGTTTATATTTGTTTTAACTAATTAATTTATTTTTCCGGTCACGTCCAGCCTTCCCGTGAATCACGACCGAGAGCTAGTCGGCGCGGGTCATTTTCGCGATCCCTTTTCAGTAAATGCTGGGGCTCAGTTGAGTTCGAGAATGCCGGGAGTTCGAATCTTCCGGTATTTGTAGCGAAGGGCATTGCATATATGCAGCACGCTGCACACAGCTGCACCGTGGGACGTAGGTGCGGACCAGAGATGGTCCCGTCACAGACTATAAAAAGCGGTCCTTTACATACACGATTGTCATGGCGTATATGAGCTAAAGGAGAATTTATTAAAATTAAGACCGCTAAAATGATTGTTATATGAACATTGTTTTATTAGCGGCACTCGTACGTTTATCACGACGTACGTGAGCTATAGAAGGCATAATTTGAGGGTAATATTAGCCGTCGAGTTCCCAAGAACTCCAATAACAACATAAAATTAAATAATAGAAATTTTTGTACGTTACTAAATACTCTTGAAGTTCATGTACAAGCTGCAATTAAAGGTCACCATTAAATTGTTTGTTTTAAGTTACTCGAGAAATTACCTTTGTCTTTTTAAAAATACTTTACTTGAGAAAATATTTCACCCTCCCGGGATTAATTGACACACTGTATGACACAGTGTATATATGCGTGTAATGTTAAAGGTGAAATACTTACATCTTGAAAAATGTCTAACTCTATACCATCATTTTCTACGAGAATTATAATTTGATGTATAGGTAATGTAGAATTCTGTCCATATTTAACTAAAAGAGCAAAACTATTATGCACAAAATCACGAGCTGCCAAATAAGTGCAAGTACCAACAAACTCAAAATGCTTGCTATCAAATGTTTTAATGTGATGTCGACCGATTATCATTGCTTGTCCTAAAAATAAATATAAAATATAATAATATTCATAAAAATAGGCAAATTTGCTAGTAGGCCAAATTAAATAGAAATTTTAAAGTAATTTTCGTAATGTTACATCTTGTCTATGTTCTGGACGAAAGGCTGAAACTTGCTTTGTCAGTCAGTGAGTCCTGTCATTTGAATAAATGTAAAAATTTTGCTTCACACATTTTTTTAGCGGAATTCAGAAGTTAAAAGCGTCAGACAATCTATTCTAACGCCGGTAAATGTTTTATTATGTTTATTAACACTATTTAATTATTTATTCTAAATTCATGATTTTTTGATCTATACTAAAATGAACTTCATTACAATTCCAAACGTTCAAATAGTTAAAAAGCGGTTCGTCTCAATGGGAAAAAAATCTTAATAAATTGTTTTTCTAAATTTTAATGTAAAGTGAAGCTCTTTTTGCATTTATTAAGCACATAATATAATACCAATTGCAATCAATTTTATCGCTTTAATGACCGATAAGCCAGCAGGTCAGGTATTAAAAGTTTTAACGCAGGAGAACGTCATTTTGAAATAAGAAACAAATCTTTTTATTACATATTCTATTATCTAATATACATGCTTCAATCCATTTTTTTATTAAAAATAATAATTTTATTTTTACTATATCAAAGAGACAAAGCGTAGTGGGATACGCATGAGTGCACCGAGTGTCTTACCTCCAGGTGCGCGCGAGCACCCGACGGCGACCTCGTGTCGCCGCGGCTCGTCTACAACGTGGGGGTAATCCCGTAGGCTGGCCGAGATGCCTGCCGCTCAGCTCTACGGGAGAGTGACCGTATTCAAAAGGTCAGGTGGAGGAAACGAAGAGGTTCTTTTTGCGTCGAGTAACCCCTTGAGCTAGCCGAAGAAACTACATGGTTGGGTACAATAAAGTACAGAGGTCTTTATTACCTCTGCAACATGTGATTGGCATTCTTCCATTGATGAACAAAGATTATAGGATCTCGTCTAGGTTTGCGCAAGCAAGTAGGCGGATCCAATATGGCGGCCATAATAAAAAAATGATGATTTGTTAAAAAAATACTGATATTCCACTTTTAGACTATGGATTTGTATTCAGCGTTGAAAAATACAATAAAAAAAGGTATAATTGGAATACTTTGTAGGGGACAATTTAATTTTGTGGCTATAAGGGTGGTTTTCACTCCATTACAAGGATTGATTTCGAATTTACGTTATTTAGACCCCGGATTCAGTTTCAGCGTTAAAAAATACGTTGGAAACCTATATTTACACTTTTGGGCCAATTTACCTGAATTTTGTGACTGAAAGGGTTAATATTAATAGGCTGAAATTAAAGCCTTCCTTACTCGCACTGTTTATCAAGTCCGAAGCTTCATTTATATTATCGAGGGGATAGGATGTGACACTCTTAAAATGTTCGTTCAACTCGCCCGGTGAATATTTGTGTACTAACTCCTCTTTGCGTTTGGGGAGAAGGCCAAAATTACGCATCTCTTTCCAGATATTCTTGTTCTCAGAAAGAGACTAAGCAAGACTTTGTCCTCCTCCCTGAGTCTAAGGTACTCGTCGAGAATTTGTGGATTTTGAATGTGTCTGTAACGACGATGCGTCGCATCACGCTTATTCAATAGTTGCCTTAGCTTACTTCCAAACCAGCGAGCATATTTCTTGGTTGAGCAAACCTGCTTGAGAGGCGTTAAAATTTTAATAGCTAGTTTACATTTTCATTTCTCTGTTAGGGATCGCAAGACCTTGACGTTGGTGCAGGGGCTAAATCACGGGATCCATTGTGGGGCTCAGTGACCGTGGGGGATTGGGTGCGGGTGTCCTATAAACGGGTTTATCCCGCATCATGATGTGGGTGCCCTATAAACGGGTTCTATCCCACACCATTTCCATTGCTGACCCAAGTTCGGGGAGGGCAGGAAGGCAAGGGCAAGGGAGAAAAGGCGGGCTAGAACCACCCAACTAACCACCTCTACTACTGCCTCCGCATGCTTGGCGAAACTGGGCGCCTCCTCCAGCCTTGGCTTAAGGGGTAACACTAATGTAAAATTTTCCAAAATTCAATTTTTTTTTTTGGGTCAAATGGTAGAGCAACATATCAAAATTAACGTCCTAAAGTAATTTGACTGGAAAGCCACTGAAGATGCCAAGGCAGGAAGGTAGTTACGCCTCCGTGGCATCAAACCTTCCCAGGGTGATCGTCACTTGTGGGGATTACCTGGGAGTGGAGATGCCAGACGAGTTTTGCAAAAGCATCAAAAAGACTATTGTCAAAGAGGTCAGAGGCATCGCGGACGGGGGCTTTGTACCCCGTTTTAAAGAATCTCTCCCTAGAAAGGGGACTATTGTCTTCATCTGCGGCTAGATGGGAAGATAAGAGACCACAACCTGAGGCGGAAACTTGGGATGAGGGTGGTAAAACCGGAGGAGCTTAAGATTACAAATGTAATCGCTACGCTTCCTCCGGAAATAGTTTCTGCCGAGGACTTCCTTAAGCTGGTCCGAAAGCAGAACGGGGGGGGGGGGGGCGGGTGGAAACGGCGAAATGGGCGATCCTGTGGGATACGTTTCGCTCAGATTAATTTGCACCATTGCAAAAGCGCCTCAGCGATTCTAGCGAGGAGCATGGCTAGGGTACAGACAGGTATAGCCCTAATACAAGAACCTTCGTTGTGGAGAGAACGCATAAGAGGACTCAACACAATCGGGGAACTTTTTGTAGGGAACGGAAACGGTAACGATAACGCGGGCATGTATCGTTACAAAAGGTATTAATGGCAATTTGTTACAGGAAATAAGCTCCAGAAACCCCAAAAATACAAATTGGGCAGCATATAAGGAGGAACTAGGCGAGAGACTGGCCGGCCTTAAAGGAGAATATGGTTCTAACGTAAGCCTGGAATGGACGTTAGAACAAATCCAAATGGCGATGGTCAGAAGCTATGAAAAACTGTCCCCTGAAACCCAGAGGGAGCAAAAACAGCGCACCATGGTGGAACGGAAACCTGGAAAAGCTGAGGAAAGAGGCGAGAAAACTGTTCAACAAAGCAAACAAATTAAACGAATAGGAAGGATGGAAAGCGTATAAAAATACGCTGAATACCTTCAAAAAAGAAGTTAAGGCAGCTAAAACGGAAAGTTGGAGGAACTACTGTTCGGACATTGACAACCTAGTAGACACAGCTAAACTAGCTAGGCTCTTTACCAAGGATAATGACTGCCGACTACAATGTCTGAAAGACGCGACAGGAAGCTACACAGATATAGAGGAGGACACTTTTGAACTCCTACTCAGAGCATGCTATCCTGATTTCTTCAGAAAGAATGAGGATACATCGCATACGCTGGAACGGTGTGGAGGAACTATAGATCGGAAGTTAGCAGCCAGAGATATAACAAAGGAAAAGGTTGAGTGGGCAATTAATTCCTTTGAACCATATAAAACACCAGGCCCGGATGGCATCTTTCCAAAGATGTTACAGGAATGAGATGAACACATTTTAAACCTAATTACGGGACTACTCAGAGGATGTATTGCCACAGGATACGTACCTGAAAAATGGAAGGAAACACGGGTGGCGTTTATCCCAAAACTCGGAAAAAAGTTTAGACCACAGTAAAGGAGTTTAGACCAATAAGTTTAACGTCCTTTCTGTTGGAGAGGTTGGTGGACGACTACATACGGAATGAAATTCTGGGTGGAAAGCCACTACATGCAGGACAGCATGCGTACACAGTAGCCAAATCTACGGAAACAGCATTACACTCGGTGGTCACTTACATCGAGAAAGCCTTTACAATGAAGGAAACAGTAATTGGAGCCTTCAGAGACATTGAGAGAGCCTTTAATTGCACCACAAGCGACACCATTCGTAGAGCACTGGAAGAGCACGGCATTCCAAGCACCATCGTCAGATGGGTGATGGGGATACTGAGTAACAGGTGCGTATACAGTGAATGGAGAGGTAAAAAGGTAAAAGGTAAAATCAACGAAGAATGCCCACAAGGGGGAGTGCTTTTACCCTTACTGTGGCTACTAGTAGTTGATGGATTACTATGTATGCTAAGCAAACAAAGGATCTTTGCAATCGGCTATGCAGATGATTTCGCCATAATGGTGAAAGGAAAATTTGAAGAAATTCTACCAGATTTTATCCAAAAGATACTGGAGAAAGTAAAACAATAGTGCCAGAGGATATCCCTAGGGATTGTAACAAAGGTATTGATCGGCAAGCGCGAGCAATAGCTTTGTCACACATAAGTCGGTAAGCGACGAGCGTATATACAGGGTGGGGAAAAAGTTTGGAAACCCCTAGATTTCCTTCAAGGCTTGGTCAAAAATAAAATAACCAAGGTCAGACCTAATGTAACTTTCAACGAGGAGTTTGATGGTGACTCTGGATTTGACCTTGAACCTCATTTACAAGGTCATGATTATTGCATTATTATTTAAGTGCCCGCGTATGGGGTTTTCGAGCGTACTGAGCTCGATTCGTTTAGTGTTGCACGCGTATTGAGTGTGGCAACTTGGGGTTACAATGGGCGTATTGAACCCGTTCGCGATTAGTGCCTCTGAACGTATTGAGTTTAGAGGCAACCGGAATACCTCCTCCTACCCCATAAGAAACCCGATTGTTACAGGGTAAATCCAAACAAAACGGAAATAGTCCCTTTCACCAGGAAATATAAAAGTAAAATAAATAAGGAAGTAACCTTTTACGGGAAGAGTAGAAATTACACTGGAATCGACACTTGAGTATACAGTGCAAGAAAGTATTAAACATTTTCATGCAATGTAGATCGGCTATTGGGACAGGCTGGGGGCTTGAACCTCAAAAAGTCTTGTGGTTATACGAGGCAATCCTGAAACCGAAGCTTACCTATGCTGCAGTGATATGGTAGGAAGCAATCCGTAAAAGAACCTCAATCAAAATCGTGGACCATATACAGGCTGTGACATTGTTGTTGGACATAAATGACATTGACCTTGATATCAAGAAGGTGGCGGCCAGGTCAGCGTATAGAATGATATGCAGTGGTGAGTGGAAAGACAATGGGATGGGACATAAGACCATCCAAAAAGAAATTTTAACGAATAAAATCTTTTGGTCTTCGCAGGATCAAACGAAGAGACATATTAGCTTCGGAAAACGCTTCAAAACAAGAATACTGAACAGAGAAGAATGGAAAGAAAACCAGTTTCTGGGACATGGAGAAATATGGTTTACTGATGAATTCAACTCAGAGAAAGTAACTGGTTTCAATTCAAACAATTATAACTGCAGGCTCAATGATTTCAACACAGTCTTTCAGGCAGAAATGGCTGCAATAAGAGAATGTGCGGATAGTCTGGTGAGGAGGGATACAAAGGGCAGATTTTTACAAATCTGTACCGACAGCCAGGCTTCAATAATGGGAGGGAGGGAGAGTCCCGACCCGCCGCATCTACAAGTTTCGTCACTTCTATTTTATTGCGAAGTACACTAATTAATTTTTAAAAGAAGAAACTTTAATATATCGCCGCTTGCGCTTGACAATTGTATAACTTTGTAATTCCACTTAAAGTTGTAATCATTAAAATCTATAAGCTTCGAAATTGTGTGGAACATGTTTATTTGTTTTGCCGAATAAATTTAGCCTATTCTCCTTATAATAGGACAGCTAGAGTGGGAGGTTATAAATTTAAATATTACGGTGGAGGAGATGACTCAGTGTATGATAGAAGTAAGGGAGGAAAGAGAAGAATTAAAAGCAGAAACATCGGTATTAAGAAACGACCTTAGAATTAATAGTGAATTCACTATAAAAAATGTCAAAAATTTAGATATAAGGTTAAAAGAGGTGGAACGTGATGATGAGCAACTGACAATAGATTTGGAATGCTTGACATTAGAATGTTTATTTTTTTAAATTTTTGAGTTTAATTTGATTATAAAATAATAACGAATTAATTAAAATATTTTTGTTGGGAGTTTTGATTAATTTGGTTGATTTTTCAAAATGTCGCGTGTAGGTGTAACATACGTATACTGATTAAAGAGGGAGCAATTAGTCGAACAGTTAATAAATTTAAGAATCGAAGAATTACGATGAAAAATTACATATAACGAACGATAAGGGGAAAAATAATAAATAATTCGTTTGTTTTGTGACAACAGCACAAACCTCGGCTCCGACGGAAAATAATGTGAGAGACGTGAATATAATAAATAACGTAGAAACGGACAAACAAAATATTTTTATAATGTCAGCAGAAACAAATGCAAACTCAAAAATGTTAGATCAAATTCGGAAATGGGGTTATCATTTCGATGGGAAAGACGTGTATTCATTTCTCGAACGGGTGGAAGAATAAAAAATCAATCAATAGAAGAATTAACCAAATCCGTGCCTTCAAGTTCAACACGGTTATATTCGGCGACGCGTACGCCTCTCATCTTGCCATTCGGAGGATACATCAGCTCGCTCACGACGTACAAGATGATTTCCCGGTAGGCTCGCGAATTTTGAAACGTGATCTTTACGTCGACGACTTACTGACTGGCGCTGACACTCTGGACGTGGTACATAAAATACGTGACGAGGTAATTGACATGCTCGATGGCGGCCGATTTTCCAGGAAACAATGGTCTTCAAATCACGCGCACGCGCTGAACAATTTGGACCGTAAGATTCTTGATTTGGACTGCGTCATTAAATCAGAATCTACGTCCAAAACGTTAGGGATCATGTGGAATTCTAGGACTGACGAATTCGTATACTCGGTAAGCGCGGACGACGCTCTGGCAACGGCCACTAAACGCGCTTAATTGTCGCGAATCGTTCGCATTTTTTATCCATTGGGACTGCTTGGACCCATAGTTTTGGCCGCGAAGATTATACTCCAGGATTGCTGGAAATGCAAGGTAAATCGGGACGAATCCATCCCTCGGGACCTATACTTACGGTGGTCTCTTTACACCGAGCAGCTCCTTCAGCTGCACGAATTCCGGATACCTCGCAGGCTCTTCGTTGATAATCCCGTCCGCATTGAAGTGCATGGCTTCTGCGACCCCAGCAAATTGGGTTACGGTGCCTGCTTATACGTTCGATCGATTAACAATCTAAGTTTCACTCTCGTTAGGCTGATCTGCTCCAAATCCCTCGTGACCCCTCTTGAGGAAACCACAATTCCTCGTCTTGAATTGTGCGGCGCCCAATTGGTCCGATTGTACAAGCATGCCATTGACAGTTGGTTCACTATATCCGATCGGATGAATTTCTGGAGCGACTTCACCATCGTGCTTCATTGGCTCCAGAAATCTTCTCAGACGTTGAAGCCATTCGAAGGAAATCGCGTTGCCGAAATTCAAGCCGCAGTTCCTGCAGCGGAATGACGACATGTTCGCACCAAACACAATCCGGCTGATGCTCTCTCACGAGGTTAGGTTCCGCTCGAATTCATTAAGAATTCGTCATGGTTATTGGCCCGATTTGGCTTCGTGAGACCGAAACTGCTTGGCCGGTCAGCATTTTGGCCTCTCCCACCGAGTTACGTCGCAAAATCACGTGTCTTCTTGCAGAACCCGTCCGATGCGATATTTTTGATTGTTTTTCTTCTTACTCCACCTTGTTGATCGCGGTCGCCTACTACCTTCGATGTCGGGCTTCAAAATGCCCACGAAACAGTATCCTTCCGGCCAGCGAAAGTTCTGAAGCCGAGCGTCGTGTACTTCTTCTCATCCAACAGGATAAATATCCGAGGTGGTATCGGCTCTCTGGAAATCTAATTTCCCGAAGACTCACAAAATCTCTCCTTTCAACCCCTTTTTGGACAAACACGGTCTGCTTCGCGTGGGTGATCGACTACTCCACTCCAGGTCTGCCTTCAATAATAGGTGTCCCATTCTGTTACCGTCTCGCCATTACGTGACGAATCTCATCATTCGTGAGACCCATCAAACCGCGCATCATTCGGGTAGAATCAGGTCCGTAAAATAGAAAAGGCTCATAAAATTACATTGCTGACACACTGTCCCGCAACCCCTTTAATATTTGTACAATTAATGGAGGAAATAAAGAAAAATGGTATGCAAGAACTTTCAAAGAAGTCAATGAATTTCCAGAAAAGTTTCCAGATTTTTGTATAATAGATGGGAGACTATTTAAACAGTAAGGGGGAGGGGGAGAGGAAGAGGGAGTGGGACAGAGGGAGAGAGGGAGAGAGAGAGAGGCAGAGGAGAGGGAGAGGGACGAGGGAGAGGGAGAGGGAGGGGAGAGGGAGAGGGTGAGAGGGGAGAGGGAGAGAGTGGAGAGGTGAGAGGGAGAGGGAGAGGGAGAGGGAGAGGGAGGAGAGAGAGAGAGAGGAGAATCGAATTCACACGCGAGGCAATGGCGTTTTGCCAAGAGTCGGATGCCGCACACTAATCGCTCGTTCGGGCACCCTTCTCGCAGTCGCCTCCCGCAGCTCGCTCGCATAGCACTCAGATACTTGCAGTCGCTGCCTTGCCTCTTTGCGTTGCCGCTTCTCCGCGTCGCTTAATCGCTCGGGGTTTCTCGGCAGCAAGCTCGTCCACACGGTAGCTCGAGAACTCTCTCTCGAGCTTCCCAATAACAAATTACCACCTTGGCGCACTCACACCAACTCGCGACGACACGGAGGTACCCGGCAATACCCCGCGTCACAATATAAATATTTGTTCCTAGTCAGAATTTATTATTAATTTTTTAACCTAAAATATTTTTAATCTTCTTTTAATTGGGGACCCTTGTAAAAAACTAAATTATAAACAATTTTTGTTCTGAACATTTTTGTCTCCATTCAACAGTAAAAGCAAATTATTTTGCAATAATAATAATGTACCCGAGCGAATTCAAAGTGAAATCTGTGACAGTTTTCCTGCTATCTTAAACTACTGAATCCAGCAAATAATTGTGTATGACACGAACTTCCGCTCCGATTGTAAGAACTCCTCCACTATCTGAACGAGCGAAACAAGTTTTTGTATTTCATACTGAACAATAAAGAACTTTAAAAATATAAAATGTATACAAATAATTATAAGAAGTTACAATGTAGTTGTTGCTACGAGACAGTTTTAATTTGTAAAGTTTCATGAAGTTTGAAAATGAAAATTTCACATACCTTTAAATGGAGGCAACCAATTAGTTGGTTCCGTCAGAGGTTTAATTCGATAGTACACGGTCCAAAAAGTAGCGTTTGATGTACTAAAATAAGATCTCATGTCTGCAATAGCACTATACTCTGGAACTTCATGAAATTCGGGGGTTTGATTGAACGCATGCCAAGACATTGGTAGTTTTTGCTCAAGGCACATATATCCGTGATTTGGGTCATAGATAAACTTAGTTTTCGCCTCTCTATATCTGCTGTCAGCCTGAAGTGCCGTTTGACTTATGTCCATTATGTTTGAGTGTATCAGTCTTACTGCATGTTCTAATTTAGCTCGTATGTCAAAATATCTATAGAAATAATTTACTCGATCATATACTTGCTGAATTTTTTCAAAAGTATATTTCACTGATGGCAACTTTTGAAGTTCCATCAATTCTGCATATATTTCGTCAATAACATCTTTCAGTTCATTGCTGAATGGTACAAATGCAAAGTAGCGTTCTTTAATAAATTGAACCACTGATGCTGAATAATGTTCAATATTAGTAATGATGTCATTAGCTTTAAGATCACGATAGAATTTGTCGATATCTTGTGTAAAATTCGAAAAATGATCATAATATGGTGATGTAATGAGCTCTACTTTACGGTCATACAAAAAATTGAAAAATTCTTGAACTGCTTTCCAACCTACTGTTTCCAAATAGTGAGCCAACTGAATAAATATTGGTTCTACTTGCATGAGGAAACGATTCCACTAAAAAATAAAAATAAATAAAATACATAAGTAAGAAATTTATTTTTGATAAAATAGAAGTGATATGAATCAGGGTTGCATGATTTTAAATTGATGAACTCACGAATCCAAAAATCAAATTTATTTGTGATTTGATTCGTGGGACAAATAAGAAATAAAATTTATTTGCGATTTCATTCAAGCGACAAATAAGAAATAAAATTTATTTGCGATTTGATTCAGGCGACAAATAAGAAATAAAATTTATTTGCGATTTGATTCGACTCTCAAATAATAAATCAAATTGATTAAAAACAAATAAATTAATTAATTTTAAATGTTTTTTTTTTAAGTTGGCTTAAGAAAAATTCTTTTTGACCTTCTAAGCGCACTATTTCTTACCGACGACTTGTTTTATTGCTTGACTTTAGAATGATACTACTAGAAGCAGAACATTTAGTCTAATGAATGAGAACCCTGATATTTACAAATTTTGTTTGAAATTCCAGTCACAAATCAAATCACAAATAAATTTGATTTCTTATTTGTCTCACGAATCAAATCATAAATAAATATGATTTCTAAATTCATAGTGGATTTTAAATCTAAAAGTATTTGAAATCACGCAACCCTGATATGAATATCTACTGTTCTATTTAGACTATAAAGTAAAGGATTTTATCCTTTTACAAAATATTAAATACTATGGACTATTCTATTATTGTTTTTGAATTAGAGGGGGAAAATAGCGAGATGTTTATTTAGCATAGCAACTATAATCTCACTAACTTGAATATATGTCTCACTAAGAGGGTCAGCCCAGAGTTAAATTGAAAAAAATAATGCCCTTTCCAGTATAATATCTATACAACTTTTATTCATCATTTTTGATTACTGGAACTTTTTACACTTTAAGAACTCACACAATTTAAACTATTTATATACTATTTATATACTAAACAGTGCTCTATATCTCTACTATTGTTTCATTGAAAATATCTTCAATTTTTATTTATTTAATCCCGTACAAAATATTAGTAATTGCTTAATATTTTGCACTTAAATGCCTACAATAATTTTTTTCTTATTTTTTCTGAAAAGTAATCCATTAAATCTGAGGTGCTAGTAATGCAGAGTAATTTAAGCCTGGTTCAGTGACATATAAGCCATTGTACTGGAAAAAAAGATATGAAAAGTGGACAAATAAATAAAATTTTAAGATATTTTTGATAGAAGCACAGTAGAGTTAAATAGTATTATTTGAGTACTAATAGTGTATACGTAGCTTAAATTGTATGAATACTTAATGTGTAAAAATATCCAGTTATCAAAAGTGATGAATAAAATTTTTATAGCTATTGTGCTGAAAAGTGTATTTTTTCAATGTAACCCAGACTAGCCCCTCATTTAATGATCATATGAAAATCAATTAAAAACGCTGAAGGGGATGCCTAACTTAATTTTCGCGCTCTACTATACCGACAATTCTCTATGTTCTTTGCTAACCTCTAAGGCAAATTTGATTTTTCAAATAATTTTGAAAGGGCTTGCTTAATGGCAGTTCTGTTTGCATCAAAATATTATTTATAATTCGTAGAATGTGCGTAAACTTCTTTTTTGGCTGATTTCAATTCCAATTGAAAAATAAGTCAGTATTTTCAGCAATAGAAAATGAAATCAGCCAAAAAAGAAGTCTACGCACATTCTACGAATTATAAATAATATTTTGATGCAAATAGAACTGCCATTAAGCAAGCTGTTCCAAAATTATTTGAAAAATCAAATTTACATTAGATGCTATAGCAGCGAATATAGAGAATTGTCGGTACAGTAGAGCGCGGAAATTATGTTCGGCATCCCCTTAAGGGTAACAAAAAGCCAATTAATTTAAACTTCGTACCTTCAATATAACTGATGAAAACACAGTTAATTTGATTACAACAATGAGTGTAAAAATGCAATCTCAAAATACCGAGAGATTCTATCCCTTCTTTAGGTAATTATTTACCATTTTATATAAGATCCAAGTTTGTATAACATCTGACGTGGCAGTTTTACTGCCAGTCATGAAGTGGGGGTTTATAGATTTTCTTAGCCAGAAAAAAAAATTTTTTTTTTACTATTTTACACATTTGGGGATGGAGAAAGGGTCGGGTAGCCAATATTTGGGAACATTTCACCGTCGCTGCGTATGCGAACTGATTCAACCAGCGTGCTGCTTTTGTTTTTCTGCTACGCTAACCAAGCCGCCACTAGCTGCTGAAAGACTTAGCTTTCACGGGAATTATTAGTACGCTTTAACTAGACATAAAAACATTCTACATTAGCAGTGTAGATTTTAAAACCAATCTATTTTACTATATTTACAATAAAATTATTTTAAATCCGTTAAAATATCATATCACTACGGGGCTCATACATTCTGTAATCCTGAATCACTCATCCTTTCATTCGTAACTATTATTCGGGGAATTAAGCCTGTATGTCCATGGACCTTGTCCCACTAAATCAAACACCACCATGCATAACTACTTCTTTTGACATACGCAATTTCCTACACTTGTCTCAATAACACTGATACTCTATATACTGGTTAACCTTGCGAAAGCTACCAGCGCAACACCGCCACTTTCGCCCGTTTCAAGAACTCTGACCATTCCTAGTCTTCCTCTATTCAGGGTCGAAATTAAGTGGTGGCTAACCGCGGACTGTTTAAATAAGTGGAAGATCGCAAACGCATGATACGCCTGTAAGGTGACTGATCCGGCCTGTCACGCGCTCTGGGACTTATTTACAAAAGGGACTGCTTCATCGACACTATTGTAGGGAAGTTGCTGGATAGAGGCTATAGGAAGGAACGTTGCGCGGTAACTTTACTGGCTAATTCGCTTCCACCTCTCGCTCTCATCTAACGTAGAGTGTACGTTTCGGCACATACGAACAAGGCGCATCTCTCGCTACGACTTCACACTAACTCTGTATTGTACTCTGTACATAACTCTGTATATCTTATTAACACAAACTTACACGAAGGGTAAACGGAGGATAACTATTTACATGGGAAGGGGGATAACTATTTACAAGGGAAGCGCTGGAAAATAAATTTATAAGGAACTGAGCTAGTCGCTACTTGGAGGGGAATTCACAGAAGACTACTTAGTGCCAAACATGCGGAAATTATAGATTGGCGCATCCCTATTATAGAGTACCATCATATTCCGTTTCATGCCGATAAACTCAAAGTGAAAATCAGAGCAAGACTAAGCCGAAATAGGCCCAAAACTACAAGGTTGCAATGTAATTGTACAGACTCCGCAAGAATGCTCAATCTGCCATGGGTCTTATACTAGTTTTCTTTGAAACAAGAGACTCAAAAGAAATAAAACTGCCGCAATTGGTGTGCAAGACAACGGCCCGGCACCAACACTGTCCGATCAGTCGGGCGAATGCAGTGCATTTATCTCGTCCTCGACCATCCAACAAGCACTGCGTGCACAGACTTCAACTCTGCTTTACCACTACCTCTCTACGCTAAACTACAATCCTTTATTCTTCTTAAACTAACCGGAATAAATTATTTTAGGAGATGAATTCGATTTTTTTTCTCTTTAAAAATAATAATTTTGACTAAGAAAATTAAATTTAAGGAATAAATTCAATTTTTGAAGAATAAAATTCGTGCAAAGGAAACATAATTTCAGAAATAAATATTAATTTTTTTTATACCGGCAAACCAAGCAAGGAGGAGAATAGGGAGTAGAAGTCCCTGCATCAGTGAGTAATGATAAGTTGTAATATAGATTTTTTTTTGTAACATTTATGTAAATATATTGTATTGGAATGGGCAATGAGAGATCGCGAAACCGGGTATACGAGCATAATATGTGTATATATGTATAATTGTATGTATTTTGATGTATGGGCTGTCAGCTCGCATTTAAAAATTTTCCGAAATAAGTTTTTATACACACTCATCGCGTACACTACACACAGATTTACACAGTCCACAGAGAAGGATGTTTCCCAAAAGAACAGTAGCGGCTAACACACGTACGAGAAGAAGACACAAACAACACAAACAATAAGACGCACACCGATAACAGTCAACACCGATTGTCTTAATATAAGCGTTAGAATAGGAGACAGGAATTTCTTTTGTGTGTATTCAATTTAATTTTTTTTTAATTTACCGGCTGTAACGTAGGTAAAAGACAAAGAGAAATAAAGTTAAGGTAACCGTAACTTTGGTTTGGAAGGGGAGGGAGAGATTGTATGAGATTGAACAATCTCACTCCATAGATTTTTTTTCTGTTTGTGAAACAAAGTTGCGGTGATCCGTAACTTTGGTTTAGTGAGGGGGGATGTGACGTAGCAGTTTCACTGCCAGTCATAAAACTCCGAAAATCTATACAATTACGAAGAGCCTCACGCGGAAACTAGATAGGACCTAGGAAAATGAGGACGCAACACAGGCTGCAGTCAGGATGCACACATTCCATGCTCTAATGGCTCTAACTCATCCTTTCCCGCAGTTCCATTATCCCTGTAAGGCCTTACCCTCCCAGAAAATCAATAGCTCTCCGCCGGATAGAAAGTCCTAAAAGGCGCAAGCAGCAAGTGTATAATAGACATTACTGTGACATTGTTACAGCGAAATCTCGCTTGATTATCATATACTCAGAGCAATAAAAATCAAGGTCTTTGCTACATGCTACAAAAGAGAAATTCAGTGCGTAGACTTATTCTTAAAGGAGTTAGTTTTTTATCCAATGTTGTTCTATTGCGTTGAATTCAATTGTAGTTACAAGTAGTACATCTGCACAATATTACATGATTCTGTGCATTAATAGTGTACCGTTACCGATCTCCGCTTAAGTGGTAACCGTGTGAATTTACCGTTAGATACGCAATGAAATATGTCAGAAAACGTTTCTTTTAACCAATTCCTTCTATCGTTAAAGTAGGAACCTGCAAAATGTGTATTTCTAGAAATCATACACGGTGTTCAAAGAAAGTTATCGGAAAGTTATATATTTTATTATTTTTATTTTTTCATACCAACAGTTACATAAACTCAATTATAAATAATTGTGATATATAAACAGTTATAAAGTAACCTAGCAGAGTAAATTTTTTTTCCTGTATGTTGGCCTGGCTCGATATAAAACTAAATACTTAAATCTAAAATAGAAAATATATAAAGAGTGACAGAAAATAGAAAAAGAAAAGAATGAGATAAGGAAAATAAATGCTATAGATGGGAGTTTTGCATGATAAGCGCCTTCTTCATGCCTAGTAACATCGTTACGAGGTAAAAACTATTTGCTAAAACTTGCAAAACTCTCAGAGAGCGGCGATGGCTTAGTCGGTAGAGTATCGGGCTTGTAACCGGGAGGTCCCTGGTTCGAGCCCGGTCTACACCAAAAACTGAGAGACACTACTGTTTACAAGTGTGGGTGAGCTGGGCACACAATATCCCTCCGACCCTGGGAGCGGTAGAACGGCGTGGGCATACCTGCAGCAGGTATTTCCTCCCCCCTCTGCTAGGGAGCCACCGTTCCTCGTCGGCACACTGGGAGACGAGGGGCGATATGCTTTGGCGGACACTCGGCGGAGGGAGTATGCACATCACAACTATAGGAGGCAAAGCGCAATAAGCTTACAGCCTACGCGCGAATCAGCAAGTCCCCGAGCAAGGGCCGCTGGTGCGCCTCCAAATAAAAACGACTACTACCGACTACTGCAAAACTCCCAATCTAAGTTGATATTGTGTCGGCAATTTTTATCTCTAATATCTAATTAGCATCGAACTTGCTTTTGTGTACATCTCTGTTGACGCATTTTTTCTTCTTTTGTAGGCTTCTTTTTCAAAATTGTTGAGTCCTTCGGGCAAGTTAGCCCTATGGCACAAGTTACTCTATAGTGAGGGAAAGTGTCTTTGTGTACTTTGGTGGAGTAGCATTTACAAGAGGATGTGAAAATAATTCCGTCCAAATCAATAATGTCTAGGTTTTTATTTTGTCTCGAAATAGTTTGCATAGAATTTGTAAATGTCTGAATACCTCTAATTCCTCTATCGAAGTATAGATACGCTTTATTATTTCCTAAGTAGTTAATGTCACCATATGATATTCTTATTGTTTTTGGCTCTTCTATTTTGTTGCCTGGAGGATTCTGACTTGGTTTCTGGTAAATTTTGTTTGTGTTGGACTCAGCTTTTTTGTCTATTATGGAGAATACCTCGTCTATTGTGTGGTTCGATTTATTAACATTTATTGGTCTAAGTTCGTTTCTTATGGTGTTATCATCCTTTGTTATTGATGTTGGTTTTACAAATGTATGTGCTTTAATCCTTTTATTCGTGGGTAGTCACATGTAACACAATTTTCTTTGGTGATTTTTTGTGTTGAACTTGTATGTAGTTTATTATCATAATTTTTAATTATAATTTCTGCTAATTTAGTTATTGTGATAATTTTATTTGAATTAATATTACTCATTTTTTTCTAGTTGTAGCTTGACATTTGCCTATGTGTTCTCTTGTAATGTTGATTGCAGATTCCTTTAGCACATATACAGGGTGTTCGAAATGTTCCGGACCCCCCACTTATAACATAAAGTAAGCATTTTGGAAAAAATGTTAAATACAAAAGTTGTTAAGTTTTGAAGGTTGAACTAAATGATGACCTTGGATTTGTTATTGGTTATCATTTTCAAGGTCATTTATAGGTCATCTTCAGTTTTTTAAATAGGGACCCCTATTTTTTATTTCAGATTCTGAAAGAGCACAAAATTTTACATCTGGATATGTATCCACGTTATGGCTCAAAATGACCTACAGAGGTCATTTAGTGGTTAAATGATTATTTAGTAGCAAAAAGCCAAGAAATCCCGATTATTAAGAACTTTGGGCGTATCTGACCAATACTAAAGTAATTTGATTTTGCAAGACAAACTTTATGGTGGCGTTAAATTGACATTGCCCTTGATTTTCAAGGTCATTTGAAGGTTAACTTTAGTTTTCCAAATTAAGCCTCCTAGTTGTAATTCTCCATTTTGCACCAGCGCTAAATTCTGCATTAGGATTGTAGAAGGTGTAATTGACACTGGCGTAAAATAAGCCTTAGGCCAGACAACCACATAACTCGGGCGAGAAAATGATAAATAAAAAAATGTCTAATCAAAATAAGCCTTAGGCCCAACAACTACATACCTCGGGGGAGAAAATGATAAATAAAAAAATGTCTAATCAAAATAAGCCTTAGGCCCAACAACTACATACCTCGGGGGGGAAAATGATAAATAAAAAAATGTCTAATCAAAATAAGCCTTAGGCCCAACAACTACATACCTCGGGGGAGAAAATGATAAATAAAAAAATGTCTAATCAAAATGAGCCTTATTGCTCAGGCACGGGAGGTACAACTAATTAAGGTAACATCATGGGTGATCCAGCCAACTAAGGCAAGACCATCGGTGGACCAGCCTACTAAGACAAGAACACTAGCGGCCCAGTCAGCTAAGGCAGGACTATCGGCGGACCAGCTAACTAAATCAAGACAGTGGACTATTCGCCCAAACTGAATTTTTTTAAAATGTCGTTGACAGGAACTTTTTACAACAACTGTTCAAATTGTTGCCCATTAACAGTTTGGCAATGTGCTAACCGATTGTAAAAGGCTGCAACAACATTTCGCAAGATTTGCTGAGGTATCAAGTCTATTTCATCAGTATTCTTTGGCGTAATTCATCCAAGTCACGTGGTTTTATAACATAAACTTTATCTTTCAAGTATCCCCAAAGGAAGTAATCAAGAGGCGTTAGGTCTGGGGACCGAGGTGGCCATTCAATTGTACCTCTCCGCCCAATCCATCTATCATGAAATGTTGCATCTAAATATCGGCGAACATGAATACCGTAGTGTGCAGGAGCACCATCCTGTTGGAAGTAAATTTCGTCCAGATTTCCACCCGTTAAATTCCGTATAGCAGGTATAATTTGGTCTCGAAGCATGTTTTCATACATTGCAGCATTTAAATTACCTTCAATAAAGAAAGGGCCAAGTACTCTTCCATTAAATATGCCAGCCCAAACATTTACTTTTTCAGGATGTTGCGCGTGGTCCGCTCTCATCCAATGTGGATTGATGTTACTCCAGTATCGACAATTATGTCTGTTCACTGTTCCGCTTAACTCAAACGTGGCTTCATCAGAGAAAACAATGTTATTGAGGAGCAAAGGATCATCAGATATCATTTGCATCATTACATCACAAAACTCTACCCTTCTATCAAAATCATCTTCAGATAATTCCTGTACCAACTTTAATTTGAAAGGATGCCATTTGTTGAGTTTCAAAATTTTGTGCACAGATGCAGCTCCCATTTCATGCTGTTGTGCACAACGTCTGATGCTGCAGTGGGGGTCCTCAATAAATGATTGTAATACGTCTAAGCTCTTTTCATCATTAGACGATGATTTGGATCTACCTGATTTAGGACGATCTTTAATACCACCTGTCTCTTCAAAACGTCTAATTGTACGAATTACGGTACTTTTTGAAATAGGGTTGTTTTCTTCAACTCTGAATGTTTCATTGAATAAACGCTGTACCTGTTTGTAACCTCTCTCTTGATCACCCCACCCTCGCATCATCAACAAAGATATTCTTTCTCGTTCAGTAAGATGTGCCATTTTTCACTACGATTAAAAGTACAATTATTGAAAATTAATACAATTATTTGAATTTCGAAGTAAGAGAACTTCACTTAACTCTTGAAAACAGAAAAGTAAATAGGAGTAAACAATTGTTAATTAACAATTATAAATGAACTGATTCCTAAAAAGAATAGTGAGCAAAATCTTCTAAGGTACAAGTAACGATCCTGAAAATGCTATGAATCATGCGTAGAAACTCGTAACCCTTGCAAAAAATTATTGCAATAAAAACTGTTCATGTAAAACGGTTAGATTATTTTGCTTTTGAAATTAATAACCCCCAAGTGTCCTATGTAGATCATTTCGAGCCATGACGTGGATATTGTACATATCTCCAGACCTAAAATTTAATGCTCCTCCAGAATCCGGAATACAAAATGCTTACTTTATGTTATAAGTGGGGGGTCCGGAACATTTCGAACACCCTGTATATGTTCTAATATCTTGTATTAGTTTCACTATCTTAATCCGATCTTCATGGACTTCCAATGTAAGATCCGAAATGTCAGTCTCTTGTACTTATTTAATATATTTTACAATCAAAGTGTTTATTGTTTTATTGTTTCTCAGTTATAAATAGTTTATTTTTTGACAGTCTATAGTGCTTTTTATAATTGATTCTTTCGTATCCATTGTATGATTTTTGATTTAATGATATTTTTGTTTTTTAATTTTTTGATGACATTCGGTAAATTATTAAAGTTTATTACTGCTCTGATGTAGCTATTTTTTATACTCATATTCCTATGTCTTTTAGGCATTTGAATACTTTTCTTCCTAGTTATAGTATCAGATTCTAAAAATTTTTGTTGCAATTCATTAAAATAGTATAACATTGAAACTTGAGTAAATTATTGATCTAGAGAAAGCGGATTTTGTCCATTACAAATTTATTTTTATTTATCAGCTTTATGTGTTTATTTTGTAGATTCTGTAGACAACTTAGACACCCTGCATATGCTCCACCCCATGCAATGATTCCATAGGTTGCAATACTGTGGAATAATGCATAGTAAAGCATTCTAAGAGTATCCGTGGTCCTGATCATTGCTAATTTCTAAAAGTAAAAGTTAAGTATTTTGTTTTATTATAAACATACTTAGTGTAGATATCCCATTTCATATTACTATCAAAAATTACTCCAAGATATTTATGGTTATCTACTCTGTTAATAATAGTATCGTTTATTTTTATATTTAAAGTTTTGGGTTGTACTGTTGATGTTATTGCCAAATTCTATATAAACTGTTTTTTCTATATTTAGTGACAGTTTATTTAGTGCAAGCTAATTTGATATTTTTAGTAGTAATTTGTTCATTAAGCTTTCAACATCTTGTCAGATTTTTCCTATAGCTGCAATTGCTGTATCGTCCGCAAAATACAAAATTGAGCTTTCAGGTAATGTAGTCAGCATGTCGTTAATATAAGTGATAAATAGTAATGGGCCTAGGATTGTTCCTTGCGGCACTCCCATTTCTATGTTTTGATATTGACTAAAATTGTTGTTTACTTTTACTCTTTGCTTTCTATTATTTAAATAGTTTATTAACTTAAGTATGATATAACGTATGCCATAATTATATAATTTGTCAAATAATATTTTGTGATTAACCGTATTAAATGCTTTGGCCAGATCTAGGAAAGTTATAGCAATTGGACTGCTTTTATCTAGTTGTGTGTAGATTATGATCTATATTTGAACTAATGCATCATAGGTACTCCTGTTATTCCGGAATCCAAATTAATTATCAGATAGTAAATTGTGTTTGTTGAAGAAGCTTAGAATTCTTTTATGTATAATTTTTTCAAAGATTTTTGCCAGAAATAGGCCTATAATTATTAGGTAAAAACTTTTCCTTTGATTTGTGAATTGGTGTAATTTTCGCTATTTTTAGTTCATTTTAGTTGAGCTGAGCTTTTTTATAACTCCTGAGTTGATTTCGTCATGACCTCCTTTAGTGTCTTTCAGTCTATTGATGGCTTCTACAATTTCTCGGTGATTTGTTGGGTTTAAGAACATACTTTTATTATTTCGCGTTGGCATTTTTATGGTCCCGTTTTGTGGTTGTTTTATCTTTTGAGCTAATTTTTTCCTACTTTGCAGAAGAAATTATTTATATTATCAGCGATGTCTTTTGAGTCCGAAATCTTATGATTATTTTGTATTAGAAAATTAATGTTTGTGTTTTTATTACCATTTCTACCTAGCTTTCTATTAATTAAACTCCATATTTTTTTGGGGTTTTTAGCATTAAATTGTAGTTGTTTTTGTCATAATCCTCTTTTGCTTGGTTAATGATTTTATTTAGCAATTTGGAGTAATTATTGTATACATCTTTCTTAGTTTTGTTTGTAGGATCTTTTTTGTAATTGTTATGCAGCTTTTTCTTTCTTTTTGTACGAATTTATAAAGGCTTCAGTAATCTAATTTTTTCTAGGTCTCGTCGATTTATTACTTTTGTCTTCACATTTTGGTTTGTGTATACAAATTTGATTTTGTATATTAGTGACATTGTAGCTTTATTCGGGTTCATTATTGTGGAAATTTCTGACCAATTAACTGTTTTTGCTGCTAAAGATAATTTATTATATTTAATATTTATATTTTTATTTTGTGTAGTATTTCTTTTATGTTTTTAATTGACATTATTATTGGGTAGTGATCATTGAAAGGTATTTTTAGCAAATACGTTTTTAGTTAATTTTGTGTATTTTAGTGAAAAAGTTGTCTATACAAGAACCATTACTACTATTTGAGTTGGATAGTCTTGTAACAGAATCGATTCCTGGGTAATATCCATTTGTTAATAATGTTTGGAAAAATTCTTGATTTATTGATTCCTGGCATAAAATATCAAAATTGAAATCTCCTACGATAATATTGTTTCTGTATTTTTTATTGCGATTTAATAAGTTTTTTATGCTCAATAAGTATTCAGTTTTATGCATGTCATGCGATCTATAGATTGCTGACACTACTAATTCTTTGTTGTCTATCAACGTTATTTTTGAGGTTATTACTTTGAGGTTATTAATTTGAACTATTTCCGTTGATTCGGTAATCTTATCACTAATGTAAACTACTATTCCATCCGATTTGTTAATTTGGCTATTGTTGTAATTTGTTATAATACTAATAATTTGTTATAATTTGCGTTGATGCTTCTTATATTTATGCATACTATTATTTCTTTCTCTTGACTAAAATACCTATTTAGAATATTTAGATTATCTGCCTTGATTTCACTGTCTATATTATATGCTTGTTCATTTGAATCCATTATTTCCTAATGTTATTTGTTATTGATGTAGCGTTAGGCGATTGTAATGAGTCAACTGATGTGGCGCTCGGTAATCTGGCTTTCCTTATTAACAGCTGCCTACTAAATCGTTGCTCTTTATCGTGATCTAACTTACCGAAAAAGCGCTGATGAGTTGGCTGTAATGGATAGTCTGTCATTTCAATAAATTTTTTAATTTTGTTTTTTAATACTTCACATTGTTGACTATCTATCGCACTGTGATTTGTATTATATTTGGTATTAATTTTTTTGTTATAGAATTCACAATTTGCACATTTATAATTGTCACTATTGCACTCTATAGCTGAATGATTACCCGCACATTTATAAAACGTTGCCTCATTCGGGCATTTCTTATAACCGTGACCAAATTTCGAACATTTTGGACATGGATTTGTATTTATTTGATCAAAAACTCTACAGTTTCGGTATCCCACAAACACTTTGTTTTTTCTATCGCGGATGTACTTGTAAATAGCTGACGTCATTTCAATTGTACAATTATTATAATGTTTAATACACAATAACTCGATAATTATCTATCATGTCGAAAATTGATAAACGGTGAATCGTCTTAGAATTTGCCCCTCTATTTAGTTACATAAGTTTCTGGAAACAATTTTTGAACAACGTGTATATCTAAAAGTTTACAGCCCAGTGACGTATCTTTGGGAATTCTTGAAATATAGAGTCTCGTTTTGCGATCTCCCAGAAGCGAAGAAGAAGAAAGCGTGGTTATTTTTACAATTAGTTATTTGAGGAAGCATCAAGTTAGTTTTTGGTATATAATTGACAGACTTTTTTATGACAAATGGAAAAAAGCTAAGAAAAATGGGAGAGATAAAGCGAAGGATGAAGGAGATGGAATAAAAAATGTAAAAATTGGATGAAATAAGTATGGAATTAGGGAAAACAATGGAGATGAAGGAGGAAGAAGGGTGGCGAAAAATACGAGAAAAGGAAGAAGATGGATGGAGAAAAATAGGACAAGTGGAAGAGAAAGAATGAAAGAGGAGAGATGGAAAAGAAGTAAATTTAATAAGTAAAGGGATGAAAGATATGATAGCGAAGAAGTGTTTTAGACGATGATCAAAGAGGGCGAATTGCCAGTAGATTGGGATAAAGAGGTGGAGAAAGCAGAAGAAAAGGAAAAATTGGAAAAGAGAAGGAAAGAACGTGAAGTAGAGAAATAGAGGCTGAAAAGAAAAATGAGAGAGGAGGAAGAAAGAAATGTAAAGTAAGAGGCAGAAGTACTAGTAATTAGCAACAGAGAAAAAGGGCACAGATATTAAGGAAGAAATTAAATTAGTGAAAGCAATAAGACAAATGGAGGGTACTAAACTATATTTTCAAATAGAGAAGGATAAGGTGAAAGTTTGGGAAAAGAGAAAGGAGCTAATGGAAAAGAAGATTATAATCATTGACAATCCCAGCAACGAGAGTGGTAATGTCAGAGACGGTATATAAACAGCAAGGAGGGATGGAAATGACACTCTCCAACTACAAAGTACTGAAAAGAACCACCAATTGTAGAGATCAGCCCCAAAAAACGTTGGATGATATCGCAAAAGAATTAAAATTCCTATCCAAACAGAGCGCAGAGAGGAATAAATCCTCCTGCGATAACAGCAAAAACAGGCAGAAAGGAAGAGGTAAATCAGACTCTTTCAAAGCAAAGAAATGAGGTCCGTTCAGTAACGGCGGCTAAAACAAGAATGGCCAAAAAGGAAAAACGGCCAAAAGAACGGTCAAGAAAGTGAGTTTCTTCGTTGCTTCGAATGCAACAAAGAAGGGGTGATCAAACTTAAATATCCTGACTTTTCACTGGAAAATGGGCAGTATGGGGAGCAGAGGTATCGGCTACTGTCTCTAAAGAATCCGAAATTAGTCTACCAAATGGTAATCAAGAATGAAATCACATTGTGGTTACAGGTGGAAGTAGTATCATTAATGGTCCGCAGCTACTGAGTGACTGTAACCGAAAACTTATGCCAAGCGAGCACGGAGGTGTACAGACAAATAAAATTGATTAAAAAACATTTAACCGATTCATTTCATTAGTTAATCGATTCATCGATTAAAACCGATAGAATTAATTGAAATCGATTAATATTAATCGTACATTTATTGCTTTTAACATACTTTTTTGTATTACGATTAAAACTGCTTAAATGGAATCATTAAGCTTTAGAGGACACCTGAAAATTTAAAAAAAATGGTTGTTTCTATGGAAAAGTGATAAATATGTCAAAGGTCTAAACTGACGTCAAATGTTTAGAGGTCAGTGGCCTTACATCAAATGCCGTATCCCAGCCCTCAAAAATTTAAATGCTTTTAATTTAAGTTAAATATTATTTTTGAACATTACATTCAATAAATTTTAATATTTTATGCATTTTTATTTATTTTAAATGTAAAAAATGGGAACAAGAATTCGTCCTAGGATCTATTAATTAATAGAATTAATCGCTTGTAATATTTTTTTTAATGCAATTTATAATTTACCTATGAAACGGTATAATTATCGGGCTTGACTTAATCAATTCTTATTATAAAATAACACATTAAAATTCTTAATTTTTAATGTAGTTTTATAAGCATGAATTAACTTTCATGGAATATAATGTAGCCGGCTGATCCCGTCCGAAGTTAAAGATTATATAATGTAACATAATTATTATTACTGATAATTATACAGCCACACAAAAAAAAAAAAATTTTCTGACCTGAAGAGGAGACCTTCATATCCTATAGTATTTTGAACCTCTGAATCCGAATCCGGCTTCTGTTTGACCCCATCACGTCAGGGTCAAGGTCATTTAAAGGTCAAATTGACAAAAAACCGCCCAAGCGGAAAAAAATTCTCTATCTATATGTTTTCGGGGTCGCTGAATTCGAATCCGATGATTGTTTGACCCCATCATGTCAGGGTCAAGGTCATTTCAAGGTCAAATTGATAAAAAAGCAAAGAAAAAAAAAAAACAAGGAAACAGGTAAGATACTTATTACGATGCAGGGATTGGAAACCGACTGTGGGCCCGCTTTCTCACCCTGAACATTGTCTGTATCCGCTCCCAGGGTACCTCCACGCGGTGGCGGCGGGCAACGGAATTGTTTGTTTCCTTTTTTTTCTTCCGGCAGATTCCCTGGGTGAAGGCATTCATGCCGTCATGGCGGGTACAGACAATGTATTCTTTACTAAGCAGCAGGGTTTCGGATGCCCAGTAGCATCGGCGGCTGGTCAGGGCGAGAAAGCGGGCCCGCAGTCGGTTTCCAATCCCTGCATCGTAATAGGTATCTTACCTGTTTCTTTGTTTTTTTTTTTTCTTTGCTTTTTTGTCAATTTGACCTTGAAATGACCTTGACCCTGACATGATGGGGTCAAACAAACATCGGATTCGAATTCAGCGACCCCGAAAACATATAGATAGAGAATTTTTTTCCGCTTGGGCGGTTTTTTGTCAATTTGACCTTTAAATGACCTTGACCCTGACGTGATGGGGTCAAACAGAAGCCGGATTCGGATTCAGCGGGTCAAAATACTATAGGATATGAAGGTCTCCTCTTCAGGTCAGAAAATTTTTTTTTTTTGTGTGGCTGTGTTATTATTACTGGAAAGTGTTATTACAAACAGTACTCCGGTACACGAAAAAGAAAAAGTAGTCTGAACATTTTACCAAATTCATCTGTTGGTATGTATTTTGGCCCGCTGAACCCAAATCTTGCGGTAGTTTAAGCAACTAAATTGTTGTTTTAGAGTAATTTATAAAAAATAGCTATCTTTATACTGCTGTATTATGGCGCAAAATTAGATATTTAATTACTGTATAGTATAGTGTATGATTTTGTTATTGTATTCCAAAATAATTGTAGAATTGCAGACATTCCATATTTCAGTAAAATATTCAACAAAATAAACTGTTACGTAACCGCTCATCCACGCTTACTTCTTACCATGCGGCTGTGTAGCAGGTGACCGTGTAGCACACGGATATTGCCGAACGCTACAAGTGCGGGGAGAATTTAAATTTCCGGCTTTCTCTAGCTTAGCTGAGTTTGAGCGTGTGCTAAAAGGATAAATGCCGACTAGCTGAATGTCGCAGTTTACGGGATGGCTCAATGCGAAGAGGAAAATAACGATCGATCAAAATAAATATTAAGGGGATGTCCATCTTAATTTTCGTGCTCTACTATACCGATCTATACCTTAGCAGTTCTTAGTCGCAATTCAAAAGAACGACAGCGTGAGAGAGCGAGAAAGGATTGGCCGACTAAAATAAGAGGAGTTTGAACCTTCTGAGCAGACGCCGTGATTGATCTCGACCTGCGCGACGATAACAGTCGACATTATTTTGTTTTATAATAACGAGAGAGAAATAAATCTCTTAAGGGAATGCCTATTTTAATTTCCGCTACTAGCATGTAATGAAAAATTCTTTTTTCAAATAATTTTGAAATGGCTTTTTTAATGGTATTTCCGATTGCATCAAAACATTATTTATAATTCGTAAAAAGTGCGTAGACTTCTTTTTTGGCTGATTTTAATTCCCATTGAAAAATAAGTTGGTATTTTCAGCAATATTGCATATATATACTAGGGGGGTACCCCCTACTCGCACCGCTCATCCACTCCCCATTTTGCGATACAAATGAATTCTAGAAAATAATTTTTGCATTTTTCTCATTTTTTTTACCTATATAAGATATGAAACTTCATTTACCCAATTGCTTTAGCGATATAATTAAATATATTTATTTTTTCACTTAAATTCCAGAAAATAATTTTTTATAACCATTATTTTATTTTACATTCGCCGACGGGTGCTCGCGCGCACCCCGAGGTAAGGACCTCGCGGGGCACTCGTGCGTGCCTCCATTGCTCCCGTCTGGCGGAGAAAGGTATCCTCTGCGAGGCGAAAAGAGAGAAAAATTATAATTTCAAAAAGTAAACAGATTTAATTGTATCGCTAAAGCAAAGGTGTATAAACAAAGAGGGGAAAAATAAAAAAATAGGAGGTTTGAATAACATAACAATAAAAATTATAAAGAAATTTCAAATCTGTCGAAAAATGTTTAATTGATTTATCTGATTATAATCAAATATTTGGAGCAAAAGTAGTTCTTGCATCAAGAGATTTTCGACATATGTTACTAATTGTTCCATCTAGGAATCGAGATAGTGAGAGTTAATGGGAATGATAAAAAATAGGTATAGTGTGACAAAATTTTAAATGTATGTCATTAAAGCAAAATAAAAAAAAATTCGGAAAATGGTGACGAATTTAAATTTTGGCTTTTAAATGTAGGCAATGGCAGATTTTACCAAAATATGATCGAGAAAATAAAGTAATAATCCCAAAAACAATTATATCGAACAAAAATATTATAGATGAAATTTTTGGATACTTAAAGATATGAAAAATCGACATTTTTATGAAAGTGTAATGTTAGCTTTTTTCTCCTCCTATGGGTTGTGAGACCTTGACGATGGTGGAGGGGCTTAATGCCTGATGAAACTGGGCTGCTCAACCTTGTACCGTCTGAGAGGAGTGTGCATGAGGATCCCCCTAAAAAGGGCTCTCCGAATGAATGTGCGAAAATGTAGGGTTATGAAGTGTGGAGTCTGCGGTCACGCGCAGAAGGCCATGCTTCATTTCCCCGGGACAAGGTGACCCCAGCCTCCCTGAGAGGGGAGGAGGAGGTAGAGGCTATCAAGGTTCATCAGGCAGACTAAGGAACAACCCTCGTGGTAGCACATGGGGTGGGCTCCACGATACACTAACATCACATTACTACAGACTTACACAGACACTGTAACCCTTCTTGGCGTAGCTGGGTCCTCCTGCCGTCTGTCTCGGGGGGCGAACTTTTGCGCGGATGTAGAGGGTACAGGGGTAAAACTAGGACAGACACGGCTAGGCCGCCGGGTAGGACAGGGGCCCGCCTATGGACTAGCCATCCAGGCTGGCTGCTCTATCAACCGGCGAATAATCTCCTCCGGTCTAGTGTTGCCGGGTGGCGCCCGGGCAGGGCCTCGCTGGGCCGGGGGGGGGCACCTCCGAGGCCACTACAACGTTGCGGAGCGAGCCTGCTGCGAACTGGGCGGCGGAGGACTAAGGGCTCGCCAGGGGGTCACTTCTGTCACACACACCTACACTACTCTCACCCCAGGTAAAAAATCAATCCAAATGTCGAACGATAAAGAAAGCGAGTACACCGTGTCCACTCGCGACGAGCTCCCTAGCTCAAAAGGCAACCCCGAACGGGCGTCTGGGCTGGTACAGCCTACAGGCAATACCGTCGAGGGCAAGAAAGGTAAGGAAGTCAGAGAGGAGCAGATGGAGTTTTGTCCGTCCACTAGTGTAGACAAGGCTGACTCTCAACAGAGCCACAGCCAGTCTGCCGGACCAGTACAGGCCAACACTGCTCCTAAGAAAGGTAAGAGGAGGAAGCGCCTAACAGGGACGCAACTCCTGAAAAGGCGAGCGGAGCGGGAGGCCGGAAAGGGTGACTCGGCGAGCACCTCAACTGGCCAGACCGCAACCACCGCTCCCAAAAGGACCAGGGGAGAGTTGTCCTCGGACAACTCGACTCCCCGACAAATTAAAAAGGCGAGTTGGGAAGCTGGGCAGCGGGTTGCTCGGCCGGCCTACAGTCAGGTGGTGGCCAGCGAGATGAAACTCGCGGTCATACCTGACATGTACCCGGAAGAGCGGCTCAGCGTCGAGCAGGGCCTTCAGGTCGCCAGGGCGGTTGTTTCAGCCATCCTGGGCCACAGAGAGGGACCTGTTCGCCCATGCTTTACGGACAACTGGTTTTTGAGGGGTGCACAGGTATTCCACTGTGGCTCCTCGGAGACCAGTCGTTGGTTAAAGGAGCTGGTGCCAACAATGATACCATGGGAGGGTGCCAAGCTCAGAGTTGTGGAGCAAAGCGCCCTCCAAAAAATGGAAAAGGTAACATTCTACGTTCGGGGAGTTGAGACCCCGGGCGAGATGATAGAGCTACTGGGCTGGCAGAACACGACTCTGCCAGTCCAGGAGTGGAAGGTTTGCCAGTCGTGGAAAGTAAAAGACACGGCTGGCAATGAAACAGGAGAGATGGCGGTGCGCGTACTGATGGAGGAGGCGGGGGTCAGGGCCCTTAAGGAGCTGGCCTTCAGACCTTTCTGTGGAGTGGTGCGCGCACACGCCGTCCACCACGAAAAAAAGAATCAGGAAGGGGGGGACAAAGCGGAGGAGGCGGCCAGTGACCGGACAGCGCGGCCACCGCCTATTGTGCAACAGGAGGAGGCGGCTGGAGGCATGCCAGTGCGATCACCGTGTGGGGACAACCCACAGGAGACGGCTGGCGAGCTGACAGCGCGGCCACCAACCGAGGTGCAAAGGGTGGAGGCGGCTGGACGATCACTGGTGCGGCCACCTATGCTAAGTCTCCCACCTAAGTAGGAAAAAAAAAAAAAGAAAAAAAAAAAAAGGTATGGCTGTAGCCAAAAAACGGATGAAAGGAACAAAGGAACGCGCCAACAATGCGCGGGCCAACATTTCTTTCACCCAAATCAACTTGCATCATAGCAAAAGCGCTTCGGCAATTTTAACGAAGAGCTTGGCTGAGATGCAGACAGGCATCGCGTTGATCCAAGAACCATGGATTAACGCGAAAGTTACTATGGCTGGACTGAGTGGCTGTAGCAAGGTGTTCTACGACAATAGCACTCGCACTAGAACTGTGTGATCCTGAAAGGACTACAGGGCGAAGCTTGGTCGAAACACTGCCACACGGATCTCACAACGGTCGTAATTAAAGTGATAAGGGAAGGAGGCGACACCATGGAAATAGTGGTGGCATCCGCCTACTTCCCAGGAGACGCTGGTGAAGGGCCCCCGCCGAATGAGGTTAAGGCCCTGATTGAGGAATGTCAGAGAGACGGCAAGGAAGTTATTCTGGGATGTGATGCCAATGCGCATCACATCATCTGGGGTAGCACAAACTGCAACAGCAGGGGCGAAGACCTACTGGAATATGTAGCCTCTACGGAACTGGATATACTGAACAAGGGGAATACCCCAACCTTCAGAAATGCGGTAAGGGAGGAAGTTCTGGACATCACTCTGGCGTCGAGGCGAATCAGTCGCATGGTCTCTGACTGGAGAGTCTCGGAGGAGGTCTCAATGTCGGACCATGAGACGATCCGATTCGAGCTAGAGGAAGTAAAAGGAGAGGTACAGAAATGGAGAAACCCCAGGAAAACCAACTGGGACTTATACCTCAAAAGGTTAAAAGAAAGATTAACCGGAGTCGTGGTCACACCCACGACAGCAGAGGAAATAGAGACAGTCTGCAGACAAATCCTGGGCGCTATAGTTGGTGCCTTTGAGGATAGCTGCAAACTGAAAGAGAGGAAAAGTAAAAACGGAGCACCTTGGTGGAATCCGAAATTGGAAACCCAGAGGAGAGAATTAAGGATACTGTTAAGGAGGTGGCGCAAGCGCAAGGGAGTAGCAGAAAGAGAAGCCTTCCAGGCAGCTCAAAGACGCTACAAACTTGCGATAGAACTAGCCAAAAGAGATGGCTGGAAACGCTACTGTCAGGAACTGGATGGAGTACCCGAGGTAGCAAGGCTAAATCGTGTCCTTGCAAGACCTACAATCAACACCTCGGGTAAACTAAGAACTCCCTCGGGCGAATGGGCGGCTGATGGGAATGAGGCACTGGAGTGCCTTCTGGCTGCACATTTTCCGGGGTTGATAAAGGATAATCAGCCGAGCAGATCACCCATGCCGGCGGCAACGCCGGACTGGGAAATAGCTGAACAAATAATTACGCAAGAAAAGGTGAGGTGGGCTATTGGCTCGTTTGAACTGTATGAGTCACCAGGACCGGATGGCATTGTACCAGCAATGCTACAGAGAGGTATAGACATCCTGGTAGAACCACTAATGGGTATCTATAAGGCAAGCCTCTCGCTAGGCTATATACCAAACGAATGGAGGAAAGCCAAAGTGGTTTTCCTACCGAAACCAGGCAAGCCAGTCCATGTGATAGCAAAGGACTACAGACCCATAAGTCTGACTTCTTTTGTCTTCAAAATCTTGGAAAGGCTTGTGGATCGACACATGAGGAACGGACCACTGGCTAATGACCCTCTATATCCGACACAACATGCGTATAGAGAGAGCAGATCAGTGGACTCAGCGCTGGATGAAGCGGTAACCAGGATAAAAAAAGGTATTACAAAAAGAGGGATGGTATTGGCAGCCTTCCTGGATGTGGAAGGGGTCTTTAACTTTACCACCGAAAGAAGCATCTGCCAGGGAGCACGAAGGCACAATGTGCCAACGGGCCTGGTAAGATGGATCAGTCGCACTCTACTTGATAGGGTGATTGAGGCAGTATGTGGTGAGGCGAAAGGAGGGGGGCGCGCAACCAAGGGTTGTCCACAAGGTGGCGTGCTCTCACCAACGCTGTGGTCCCTGGTGATAGACGAACTATTAAGGAGACTCAATGACAGGGACATATACGCGCAGGCCTATGCTGACGACGTACTTATCCTAGTCATGGGAGATACTGAAGCCACTATTGCAGGCCTTATGAGGTTTGCTTTTAGCATAGTGACCAAATGGTGCAGGGAAGTGGAGCTATCCGTTAACCCTAATAAAGCGGTCCTGGTGAATTTCACCAACAGGTACAAGGTAAAACCATTAGGACCAATCAAGCTATTTGGGGAAGAGGTGCCACTAGCCAAGGAAGTAAAATACTTGGGAGTGACATTCGACTCCAAGCTAAACTGGAGCAGACATCTGCAGGCAAAGAGGGATGGCTTCTTAGCAAGCTTCTGGGCCTGCAGAAGAACTTTTGGAGCAACCTGGGGTCTCAAGCCTTCAATGCTGAAATGGCTATATACGGCTGTTCTGAGACCTAGGTTGACACATGGAGCAGTGGCCTGGTGGCCAAGATGTCGACTGAAAACAGGTGCGGCAACCTTGGATAGGATGCAAGCACTAATTATGAGAGGCATCACGGGGGTGATGAGGTCGACACCGTTAAAAGCACTTGAGATGGTGCTTGACCTCCCCCCATTGGAGCTGATGGTAAGAGCGGCTGCCCTTAAGGCTAAGATCAGGTCAACAAGGGCCATAGCTGAACATGAGGACACTGAACTGGTTCAGTCAGTGGACCTTAATAACAATCAGGAGGTTGACAGAACCCCCAGGGAATTCTTCTTTGATAGGAAGTTTAAACTGGGGATACAACCCAAACAAGAGGTCTATCCTCAGGAAACAGGAGCTAGTCTCTGGTTTACTGACGGGTCCAAAAATGAAAAAGGAACAGGAGCCGCAGCGTGGCTAAAGGGAACCAGCACAGAGCTGGTACTCTCCCTGGAAGACCATTCAACGGTATTCCAATCGGAGGTTAAAGCCATCAGGAGCTACGTAGAGCACATGCTGGAGAAGGAATGGAGAGACCGCAAGGTCACCATACACTCGGACAGCAGAGCGGCACTACTAAGTGTTAGTAAGGTAGAGGTCACCTCGTTAGAAGTGAAAAGGTGCCGCAATGCTTTAGATAAACTTGCGGAAAGATGTGACATAGAATTAAAGTGGGTCCCGGGACACTCGGGTGTTCTGGGCAATGAAAAGGCTGATAGACTCGCGAACAGAGGAGCGGCGGGAATTAGAGCAACCGATACCAAGGTTGCCATACCGCTGTGCCACCTAGATAGGAAGATCCAGAAATGGGTGGAAAGGGAACAATGTAAAAGATGGCACGACAGCCAGGGGTGCAGACACATCAAAAGCATCATTGATGGGATGGTACCCCGAAGCTGGAAAGCAGAGCTGATCAAATTCGAAAGAAGAGAGATCAGGCTAGTGGTGAGTTGGCTCACGGGCCACTGTGACCTGGAGTATCACAAACACAGGATAGGTAAAACGAATAGGAAACTCTGTAGGCTCTGCGGTGAGTCAAATGAGACCCCCGCGCACCTTTTGTGTGACTGCCCAAGACTCATGGGAGTTAGGCGGAGGGTGTGTGGGGATTTCACACTAGAGCCCGGAGATGTTAGGAACTTTAGTGTACTGGGCCTTATAGCCCTAATAAAAAGGATCAAATCCAGCCTATAGGCGGGGGAAGGTAAAAGGATACCGGGCTTCCATCGTTTTTCGAGCCTGGGGGTATAGGGACATTCGAATTGGATGTCGATGTTCGGAATGATGATACTAGGAGGCAAAGCGCAATGGGCCTCTGGCCTACGCGCGAGTCGGCACGTCCCCGAGCAGGGGCAGCCGGTGCGTCTCCACTTTTGACCGACTATCGACTATCGACTATCGAATGTTAGCTTTAAAATCGTATGACGATACAATCGTATACCGATGCAGTCTACGAAATATATATTTAATCATTGACATAGCAGAAAACGATAATAATGAGCATTAGTAAATATAATTCTAACAGAATTTTTAAACTCGTTAACTCCGAATGGATTACATCAAAGTAAATTAAAATTAAAAAATGACGCAATTATCGTGTTGCTGAAAATTTTAAATTGAAATAATAGTTTTAAAATAAAATAATGGTTATAAAAAATTATATTCTGAAATTTGACAGAAAAAATAGATATATTCAATTATATCGCTAAAGCACTTGGGTAAATGCAGTTTCATATCATATACAGTTAATGAAAAGGAGAAAATGCAACAATTATTTTCTAGAATTCGTCCGTATCGAAAAATGCGGGGTGGACGAGTGGAGCGAGTAGAGGGGTACCCCTCTAGTATATATCTCCCTATATTATATAGTTATAAGGTCAAAACCTAAGATTATCCCCCTCCTCCGCCCTCCTCCCCGCTCCGCCACCCCTCCTCATTCTTCTTTTCCTCTCCTCATTTTTTTCATTAATTTATGTCATATTTATCATTTTAATGATGACTTTTCATATATTTAAAAAATATTTTTGCTCCTCTTCCACTATCCTCCCCCCTCGTACCCCCTCCTCCCCTCTCCTCAGTGATACTCCTCAATTTGTATGAAATTGTAATTTTAGCTCCAAAAAATGTGGATAAAAAATTTACAATAAATTTCTTAATCGTATAGCGATACAGTCTAAGCTATATTGAATCATTGATATAGCAAAAAAAGAATAATGAAAATAAAATCAATTATTTTGTATCGTATATACATGTAAAGAAAAGGTAAAAAATTATTTTCTAGAAATCGACTCAAAAATAAATAAATTCAATGATATTGGTAAAGTAAAAGAGTAGTTTCATGGGGAAAAGTGAAATTTCAAAAATGATTCAATTTTAAAAAGATTTAATTGTATCGCTAAAGCAAAGGTGTATAAACAAAGAGGGCAAAAATAAAAAATAGGAGGTTTGAATAACATAATAATAAAAATTATAAAGAAATTTAAAATGCTGTAGAAAAGTGTTTAATTAATTTATCTGATTATAATGAAATATTTGGAGCAAAAGAAGTTCTTGCATCAAGAGATTTTCGACATATGTTACTAATTGTTCCATCTGGAAATCGAGTTACTGAGAGTTAATGGAAATTATAAAAAATAAGTATACTGTGACAAAATTTTAAATGTATGTCATTAAAGAAAAATAAAAAAATTTCGGCAAATGATATCGAATTTAAATTTTGGCTTTTAAATGTAGGCAATGGAAGTTTTTTTACCAAAATATAATCGAGAAAGTAAAGTAACAAAAATCCCAAAAACAATTATACAAACGAAAATATTATAGATGAAATTTTTGGATACTTAAAAATAAGAAAAATCGACATTTTTACGGAAGTGTAATTTTAACTTAAAAATCGTATAACGATACAATCGTATACCGATACAGTCTATGAAATATTTAATCATTGACATAGCAGAAAACGATAATAATGAGCATTTAATGCTGAATTTAATAATGAAAATTTTAAATTGAAATAATAGTTCTAAAATAAAATAATGGTTATAAAAAATTACTTTCTGGAATTTGACTGTAAAAATAAATATATTCAATTATATCGCTTGTAACGGGATTATTGTTGACCGTTTCACCTCGCGGAGGAGACCTGTCTCCGCGAGATGGGTGCAATGGGGCACACACGAGTGCCCCGTGAGGTCCTTACCTCGGGGTGCGCTCCTCGCGTTCGCGTGGCTGTCGTCCTCCTGGACTATCGCCGATGCCGGCCGCTCAGCTCTACGATAGAGTGGCGGTATCCGGGAGGTTGGGGACGAGGAAGGTTTGTCGAGTAGTCCCGCGGACTACCCGAAAGAATGACGCGAGCAAGTAAAATATAGATCGGAGGCCTTTATTGCCTCTGCAAAGTAAATTACAATAGTCGCGTCCCGGAGAAGTTAGTAGATGTCGGGCGCGCGAGCCGAATGCTCCGAACGCGCCCGAGTAAAGCCGAACGGAGCCGCGCGCAAGCGCAAGCGCGCGCGCTCCTACGAATTCTCGGCCGCGTCGAGAATTCGCCGGCCGATCGCGCAGGTCCGCGATCGGTGGTGTTTACGCGGAGCACGACTTTGCTCCACGTAAACAAACGTTTGCGTCCGAGAGCAGGCCGCTTGCCTACTCTACACGTACTCACACGTACGCACGCATACGAGGGAACGGGTCGCTTACCCGTTCCACGCAATGTACAACGAATTCGGCCTCGAGCCCGCGCTCGAGGTTCCGATGTCGAATTACGCGGCGGCTCTTCTACGAGAGCCGCGACTCTCGTCGCACGAGAGTCCGCGATCGCGATCTACGGAGAGAGAGAGAGAAAGAACGGGGGAAACGTTTCCCGCGTTCGACGAACGAAAACTTCCGCTCTAGAGTCGAGGCGCTCCTCGACCCCTCGCCGCGTACACGCCCGCACTCGCAACACAGTCTACGGGCGGTACTTACAACCGTATCAGCCTACGCTCGTTCTCGGCTGCTACCTCGTGCTTCCTTCACGTGGACGGCTTCCTCTCGCCTCTCTTGTTCGTATCCCGTTCGCACACGCACGCACACGCGTCCGTCCTCGCTGACGGCTCGAGAGAATCTCCCCAGATTGCCCACCTGGCAATCTCTCCCCCGCGCGCCGGCTTAGCCTAACCTAAGCCGCGCTCGCGCCCGCTCGCGCCAGCTCGCGACGACGCGAGGGTACCCCGCAGTACCCCGCGTCACACCCTCTTCCCAGACGCCGTTAAGCTACGTCTTGACGGCCTCTGCCACTATCAGCGAGCCAAACCTCGGTAGTGTAGGAAACAAGGGGGCAGGATAGGAGAAAAAAACTAACCACGAACCTCGTCGTGATTTTGTACGTGCAGAGCACGAAGCCATTGGCTCTCACGTACAATGGGTGACGGGACTCGGCACGGCACGTCTCTTGGCCAGTCTGCCGACCCGTCGGGCTTGCGCTTCTGCCACTATCGCAGACGCACGCACCAGGACTTGCGCCTCATCGCGCGCGTTGTCCTTTTGTGTGGGCTCTTCCCACAATGGCTATGAAAAACCGTCTGTGGCGGAGTACGTACTCCTCGACGCACTCCTCTTTGAAACGGAGACGAAACACCATTTTGTCTCCTTAGGCACTCCCGCCGATCTCCAGTGACCCCGGGATGCCCTGTGTACCCGGCTCCGAGCCTCGGGGCCAGCGTACACAACGATCGGTATTCTCTCCGATCGCTTCTTTGTGGGTGGCCTCCTGGCCACTCGCTAGACGGTGGGCAGCCGCGCTGCTCATCACGTCGTGGTGAACGACCTCCTGGTCGCTCAGCAGGTTGCCAGCATGCTTGCTGGGTGGTGGTTGGGCCTCGCCCCAACCTCCTCAGCCTTTTCGGGGATCCCCTCCAGGGTGCCCCCTTCTGGCTGTTCCGGCGGCGGTTGCACGCCGAACACTTTGGAAAACGCCTGTCCCCGGCGCTCTCCAGGGAAGAGTCCTACGACTCGTTCCTCTAACTCCAACTACTCCGTTTGGGGAAAGGATGGAAAGAAGAAAGGAATTGTAAGGAATGGCTCCCTAAGTCAATCCTGTCTGTAGAACTCGGTAGACGACCCGGTCCCCGACGTATACGACGCCTTTCGCGGTCTTCCGCGTTGTCGCTTCACATTTCCTTCTCTAGACTGGGCGCTTCCAGTCTGAGACGCTTGCCCGCTGGCAACGCTCTTCTCTTCATCAGCGCCTGCTGATGGAGTCGTGGGCGCGTCCACACGACTCCCGCCTTCCCCCGGAGGTCGGGCGTTGGTCTCGATGTCCTCGTCTTCTTCAGGAACATCTCGTCGTTGGAGTAGAACCGTCTACCCCGGACCCATTCCATCTTTGGATCTTTGATTCCTTTGTCCATGAGACACCAGCCACTGGTGTCTCCCCGCCCTCCTCCTCGTCCATACGAGAAAGGGCATCTGGGACGTTGTTGAGCGCACCTTTCCTGTGCTCAACAAAGCACTGGTGACCTTGCAGCTCCAAGGTCCACCATGCTAATCGACCTGTTGGACCACTCAGTGTGCGCAGCCATCGCCAACAGATGTGGTCCAAGACTACTCAGACAGTGTAGCCTTTGATGTATGGGCGAAACCTTATCGCCCATACTACAGCGAGACACTCTCGTTCTGTCACGCTGTAGGTCCTCTCGGCAGGTGTGAGGACGCTGCTCAAACTTACGCTCCTTCTCCGTAAGTTGCGTAAGCGGATTGGCCATCGTGGCGAGGCTGTTCAGGAACCTCCTATGCCACGATGCCTTGCCTAAGAACTGTGTTAGCTGCTTCACGTCCTTCGGCGCCGGGTACTCTAGTACCGGCCTTATTTTCTTTGGATCGTGGCGGAACCTTTCTTGGTTCAGCACCGCACCCAGGTACTTGACTTCGCATTGGCCGAAGTGGCTTTTCTGCCGATTGATCGTTAGGCCCGCTTCTCGTAGACGGCCTAAGATCTTGCGAAGGTGTTCGAGATGCTCCTCGAACGTTTTCGACCTCGTGTCGGTGTATATCCGGTATCCTCCACCAGATTGGTTTACCATCGCGACCGAGCTTGGCCATTGGCTCGTGGATGGTATGATGACGCCAGCGTCCAGTACCTTTCGGACCTGCGCGTGCATCTTAGCCTCTATTACCGGCGACTCCGGGTAATAGCGCTTATTGATGGGGCGAGCATCTCCCACATCAATTATATGGGTCACCCTCGTGGTGCACCCAAATGTGGTCGGCTCCTCACCGACCAGCTGCTGCGCAAGTGCCTCCACTTGTGCAGGCTGTTCCTCGGTCGTACGGCCTATGCCTACTGCGCCGACTGGAACAGTGTCCACCTCCCTGACCGATGTCAGCTGGAGGTCGACGCTGACGTTGTCGTCTACCAACGTCAGTTGATTAGACCGCGGATTGTGTCTCGAGCCGAATTCAGTCGTGAAATTCGTGCCCAAGTAACAATCTACGTCCTGTGTAGGGATGATCAGCGCCATGATCTTCCTACTTATGCCACCTATCTTAAAGGGAAGGTGAACACAACTCATAGTCGAGCTTGTGCTACCTTCAGCAAGCTTAGCCCCTGCGTGCTCGCTTGGCATAAATGTTTGGCCGCATGCAGTTCTCAACTGCAGGCCGGTCGGTCTCGTCGTCGTGACCGATGCGCCTGTGTCGTACAGAGCGCGGAAGTGGAAACTCTCCACTTCCACCTGTAACCACCCTCTGGTTTCCAGGTATTCCTCCATAGGGACGTCCGGTTGTGCCGTACCGCTGACTCCCTGGGAGGTTGTCTCCGAAGCTTCCTGACAAGCTTCGGTTGCGTCTGGGGGAGCAGTTGAGAGCCCTACTCCCCCCGCTTGTCCGTTTTCCGGCGAGCAATTCGGACATTTCGCACGAATCACCCCTTTCTTTTTGCATCCGTAGCAACGGAGGGGTTCCTTCGCCTGTCCGCTTTTCTGACCGTCCTTCCCGCTGCAACTACTCTTTTTTGAGTTGCCTTTTCCGGAGCGGCCAGTTTTACTCGCCGAGGAGGAAGCACCCTTGCTTTCCCCTCTCTGCCTTTTCCTCTTTTTATTGCGAAGCGCCTTCGCGATTTCCTCATTTAGCGAACTGAATTGTTTCGCTATCAAATCCAGGACTTCCCGAAATCCGACATTAGATACTGGAGCTTCGGGCTTTCCCTGATCTGTTGATGTCGGTGCGGCCTCTGCCGCTATCTTCGCGTGGAAAGACGAACCTGTCTCTCCAACCTGCGATTTGCTTTCCGTTTTTGAGGATACCTCACATGACATGCTCTCCGTGCACGTCATTTCGTGGCTGAAGGGTTCCTCGTTCTGTTGGGAACGGCGCCTCATGTCGTTCCGCAGGCGTTCGTGCCTGATGTGTGCGCAGCCCCATCTGCGCCGGGTAGCTTGACAAAAGTCTGCCCAAGTTTTCCAATCGCTGCTGTGATTTCGATACCACATGCCAGCGACTCCTTTGAGGACGCATGAGAGCGACGCCAGCATGTCGCTCTCGTTGAGCTTCGCTGCTCTTGCGTTGTCCTCAAGAGTTTTCAGAAAAGACTCCGCGTCTTCTCCTTGTTCAGCCGTGAACTTAACGTTCCAACGGCTAACAATGCGGCTGAGGTCGTCGTGACCTCTGCCTGTGCGATTCATTTCGCTGTTGGGTGGACCAATCTGATCTCTATTGGTCCTCCCGTTGGTGAAATCCGCCCACGTCCTTATCTCACGTGGCGGAAATCTCCTTTGTGTGTTCTGGACGGCCGGCGTGCCGTCCAAATTGCAGCCGATTGTAGGATAGTTCCTCGTGAACGTATCCTGGGATTCAACCCTTGGCGATGACTGCATTGGGTATGTACATTCCCGTTGCCAGTCGTTTTGCCGAATGTCGAACCTCGTGTTTGACATCGGAGACCTCAGCTGCTCGACCTCTCGAGTCAGCTGGTCTACCCTGCTCGTCAGGGTCGCGATGGTCTTCGCCTGGGTCGTCACCGTGTACGTCAGATCTCTGTATCTGACGTTGTGTTGTTCGACCGCCTGCTGAATCCTTTCCAGCAGTGTTTGTAGGTCTGCGACCTGTTCCTCTGTAGTATCCTCTACTACTGAGTCTGCGTACGAAGACGACCTCCTAGTCGTCTTGTTCGACAGTTCGGATCGCCAGCAGCCGTTGCTGAACGTCCCGTTCCGTGGGTTCCGCTCTGTACTCCATCTGATCCATCTTCACCTGATTGTGTACAGGTCTGCCCTCTGTCCCAAAAACGCGGAAAAAAATTTATGGGACGGCCCTTTCGATTGGCGGCGCAACTACGCCTACTGTGTAGTGTGGGAGATTCTCTCGGTGAAACACGTTTTAGAGAATTTCTCTACGACTGCCTACAGTTTGTAGCACAGTCGCGTTTGAACTGCGTCAAAAATATCTACTTATTTTTACGCGACTCTATCTGAAATTCTCGCTGCCAAATTCAGCGAGAAAACGAATTTTCCTCGAAAACTTTCGTCTTTCGAGGTCAATTTGAACGGGAAAAATTCTATCTAGAATTTTCTCCCAAACGTGTTTCGGGTGTTAGTAAATTACAACTTTTGTAAATTACAATTGTTAGCTAACTAGCCAACTCGAAAGGTTCCCTTGCCGAAAGCGTGAGTTCTCTACTTGTCTTTGCCTAAGATTTAATGAAATTTCGAGTATTCATTCAACAGCTGCCCGAAACAGAAGCAGGTCACGGCTGCGACTGTATGCTGTTAAATGAGTCTGAACACCCCGGGTGTTCAGTGATTAAAAGCGACTTGAACGGAAGCAGGGCACGGCTGCGACCGTTCGCTTATTTAATCCGAATCTGGAACTCCTCGTGAGTTCCAGTCTCGCAAAGCCTCCGAACAGGAGCAGGGCACGGCTGCAACTGTTCGCTTTGCGAAATCTACTCCAGAAATTTCAAACCGAAAAAAAAATTTTTGACAGGAGCAGGGTAGGGCTGCAACTGTCTATTCGAATTATTGCTCCGAACACGAAAAAAAAAAAAATCAAAAAATTTATTTTCCGAATAAATCCGTTTGCAAAGACAAGAGAAGTCGCCTTTTCGGACGCTCCTTCCAATTGAAGGAACGTTCGCCGCCACACACGATTCTCTCTCTCCACCTAAATCTACTAGTGGAAAAATCCCCCGATTTTTCCTTCTCCGTTTTCTAAAAGAAAATTCAATTTTCCTCCTAAATTGCGCGCACGCACGACCTCCAGAATTTAAATCGAATTCAAAATTCGCGGCTTTTTCACTCCTTGTGAAAAAGCGCGTCGCCACCTAGTGGCTGACTCACAAAGCTTCTCCTGCTTCTGGAAGAATTCACGAAAAAAAAAATCTAAGTTTCGTCGCGCCGCGGTCCTTCCCTCCAGTGCACACGTTAATGGGCGCCAGTTGTAACGGGGTTATTGTTGACCGTTTCACCTCGCGGAGGAGACCTGTCTCCGCGAGATGGGTGCAATGGGGCACACACGAGTGCCCCGTGAGGTCCTTACCTCGGGGTGCGCGCGAGCACCCGACGGCGAATACACGTCGCCGCGGCCCGTATACAACGTGAGAGTACGCCTGTACTCTCACTTCTTGTACTCGCGTGCTGTTGCGCGAACGCGCTCCTCGCGTTCGCGTGGCTGTCGTCCTCCTGGACTATCGCCGATGCCGGCCGCTCAGCTCTACGATAGAGTGGCGGTATCCGGGAGGTTGGGGACGAGGAAGGTTTGTCGAGTAGTCCCGCGGACTACCCGAAAGAATGACGCGAGCAAGTAAAATATAGATCGGAGGCCTTTATTGCCTCTGCAAAGTAAATTACAATAGTCGCGTCCCGGAGAAGTTAGTAGATGTCGGGCGCGCGAGCCGAATGCTCCGAACGCGCCCGAGTAAAGCCGAACGGAGCCGCGCGCAAGCGCAAGCGCGCGCGCTCCTACGAATTCTCGGCCGCGTCGAGAATTCGCCGGCCGATCGCGCGGTCCGCGATCGGTGGTGTTTACGCGGAGCACGACTTTGCTCCACGTAAACAAACGTTTGCGTCCGAGAGCAGGCCGCTTGCCTACTCTACACGTACTCACACGTACGCACGCATACGAGGGAACGGGTCGCTTACCCGTTCCACGCAATGTACAACGAATTCGGCCTCGAGCCCGCGCTCGAGGTTCCGATGTCGAATTACGCGGCGGCTCTTCTACGAGAGCCGCGACTCTCGTCGCACGAGAGTCCGCGATCGCGATCTACGGAGAGAGAGAGAGAAAGAACGGGGGAAACTTTTCGCGCGTTCGACGAACGAAAACTTCCGCTCTAGAGTCGAGGCGCTCCTCGACCCCTCGCCGCGTACACGCCCGCACTCGCAACACAGTCTACGGGCGGTACTTACAACCGTATCAGCCTACGCTCGTTCTCGGCTGCTACCTCGTGCTTCCTTCACGTGGACGGCTTCCTCTCGCCTCTCTTGTTCGTATCCCGTTCGCACACGCACGCACACGCGTCCGTCCTCGCTGACGGCTCGAGAGAATCTCCCCAGATTGCCCACCTGGCAATCTCTCCCCCGCGCGCCGGCTTAGCCTAACCTAAGCCGCGCTCGCGCCCGCTCGCGCCAGCTCGCGACGACGCGAGGGTACCCCGCAGTACCCCGCGTCACACGCTAAAGCAATTGGGTAAATAAAGTTTTATATCGTATACAGGTACAAAAAAATTAGAAAAATGCAACTATTTTTTCTAGATTTCGTCTGTATCGCAAAACGGGGGGTGGACGAGCGGAGCGAGTAGGGGGGTACACCCCTAGTATATATATATATATATTGGAATAGAAATCAGCCAAAAAAGAAGTCTTTCGACCGAACCATGACAATAAATAGGTAATTTTTTTATTAGAACTAATTGCTTTTAATTGACTTAATATTTTTTTAATCAGTTCTCGACAAATGAATTTTCGTGAAGAGTCGTGAGAAAACTGGCAGGGTCACACCACGTTAGATTAGTATAGGAGTAGATAGAGTGAATATAATTTGAGTGATTGGGTCATGATAAAAGTTATTTAGGTGTAAGTTGGGATTCGCAAGGCTAATATTAGGCTACAATAGAAAATATATGTGTTAGGAGTAGTGGCAGTTAGCCCCAAGCGAGCAGCTACGCGGAGATTATTGGCCTCAGTCGTCGACGGCGTCTCCAGTCTCGACTATTCAAAGGTTCTCCAATCAGTAATAACCCTGGCACCTCACTAAGAGTACACGCGTTTAATCTCGAAGTAGCCTTTACGAAATTTGGCCAGTTTGAATTGCAATTGTCTACCGTCTCGTCTTATTAATGATGTTGGCAAAATGATCGATTTTTTTGTATACACTAACCGGGAAGCTGTAAGAGATCATTCTCGATCATTCTCTATATTGATAGTGATTTTAGTATCCGATTGCTGAAGCTGTTCGATCGTTCAGAGAACGTAGATCTTGGACATACCTGCCATCTACTCTCCAGACGGGCTACTGTTACTCGGTTGAACAAGGTAAAAGTCACTGTCGATATTCTCCAGCTTACCGCATCAAATTGCTCGTAAATCAGACGCTTTACAAACTCTGTTTTTGCTCGCAAGTACATGCCTGAGAGCGCCCCAAGCGCCTTTATTTTATTAGGAATGCCGAAATCTACTTATACTGCAGGATTCAAGGCGACCCCATCTTTTTCGATGTGTCCATGGCACTATGAATATTCGAAGGAACCTCCATTTTGGAAATCGATGACCATCATCCTGTCAGATTCGCCGTTTGACCAGAGATGACAACACAGCTCTCGTAGGCTAAAGCTTGGCCAGTCTTAGCGTATCCTCTATTGAACCAACTATAGAATTGTCTGTAAACAAAGAAAAAATATGTCGACCTCGGTGCATTAGAGGTGGGCCTATTTAAACTGACAGAGAGACACCGAGAAGCCAAATTCTCGCCAAATTCCTACTGATCTCTGTGCCAAAGCACGACAAGAGAAATTTAGGCCTTACTCTCAACCCAATGACCCAATAACGCAATGACCAAATAATCTAACAACACAATAGTTCCATGGCAGATGCAAGGGATGGAAAATACTAAGATGCGCACTGTCAACACGATCCAGACATAATAAGCATATAATATAAAGTATTTTTGGACTTACAAGTATGTAGACGATTCACCATTGAATCGCAACCATGAAAAATTCCTAGGAAGGTGAGACAGAGGGAGGCCTCATTAGTATATAATATAATTTTAATGCATTGAAAACAGTATATCTAAATTTCGAATAAACTATTTAAAAATCGGTTTCCATTTAATCTGATAAAAGAGTATTAAAACTCTATACTTAGATATCCAATTAAATTTTATTGTATTTAATTTCATATTAAAATCGATTAATTTCTATTAGAATTAATAAGCTCAATTAGTATTAAGCTTTAGAGTACCGGGATTTGTGAAATTTTGAAAACTCCGCTTTTCTATAAAAAAGTGAGTTCAGTTTATTTTTGATTAATAAACACGCATATGACGCCTACAGGCGTCATCCCGACCCTCTATAAATAAAAAATATAGTAATTAAATTCGATGAAAATGGATTAGTTCATAATCCGCACTTTTTATTTCAGATGATTATTCAGTGGGAATCAACTGACACTCGCGAAAGGAACAAGCTGATTACCACGAGAATCAGCTTATATACAGCGAGAAATAAGCTAACCCTAGTGCCACCGCCGCCGTCGTCGCTTAGATTCGTCAATACCGTTCATGGATACGCATTGGAAACACCCGGATACCTGCATCGTACTGGGACAAACAGTGCTTTGGCATAGAGACCCGCCCGTCTGACCCATGCCATACCCGATCAGCTGTACCTCTACACGGATATATGCGAACGTCGTATTGCAGGTGATATGCAAGCACTGCCCTTGCGGATTGTTTCTCAAGATAATGCAAAGTTGCTTTAACACGAGTTTCATGATATCCTAATCGATATAAATGATCAGCACAGGCATTCATTCCAATTCGAATAGGCAGTAGGAGGAGGGGGCGTTCACGCAGAAATAAACGTATGGATGACGTTGTCAATTGTAAGATAAATTTTAAAGTGGCACTGAGCATGCGGGCAAAGGAAATCTAAGTAACCTGGGCACAATCTCAAGAATAAAGCAGTTGACAAGCTATCTATGATCACGAGGGTTGAAGGATATAAAAGCGCTATATCAGACGACCCCGTCAGTTGAAAAAGAAGCGCGGTTCGGTGCAAACAACCAGTGGCAGCAGCAGCAGTAGTCGTAAAAAGAAGAAGATATTTTCCATCTCAAATAATAATGAAAAATTAAGTTTTTACACGCTTGCAGCGGCAAGGGAATGAAGAGCAAACTGGACCTATTTTCTCTTCCTTTCACGCAAGCGTCATCGAGAACAGCTCTTTTCTCTACTACAAACAAATCCCTGCTCAGAGTGATGAAAAGTATTCTTTCTTGAACTTTTTAGTTCCTTGCTTGACCGAACATTACATCGATCTCACGCACGCTATGCTGCATCCCAGCGTGCAGATTTTACTCGTTAACGAAAATGTCGAGGAGAATGCAAATGCGGCACCGGTAAAGAAATGTTTGCTCTCGCTCATTGAGCAGATCAATCTTTTCTTTAATCATAAACTAGTATCACCTCCAAAGAATGCCTATCCTTGATGATGATGAGAATGCTGTTGAATTACTTAGGACCCGCTCTGTACTCTAATCTATCTGGAAGTCTTTGGTACACCGACACAATTTGATGTATGGAGGCTTCATTCATACTGCCGAAAACACAAGTACTTTGCAGCGTCTGCATTTTAGCAGAAACGGGTGAACGCTTGTCCTAATGGGGTATATGGGTAAATCTAGGACAATGGGGCATAGAAGCAACGAGGCGAACCGTACTAAGATGCTCGAGAAGCGAGTCGAAAACACAGTCGAATTAACAGTCGAAGTAAATCATTCACTTACGAGAAAAATCATAGATTTTATGGACAAGCAGAACCGCTTTTTACCCAAAGACGTAGCCATCGTGAATCTTCAAGGAAACGTCATGCAACTCCGGATCATTGGTCCTATTCACTAGTTCACGGAACTATCGAAAAACCTCAAGAAAAGCAACGAAATGGTCGCGTCGACAATTCTTGGATTACAGTGATTCGATAGTGACATTAGCTTCCAAAAGTATCAATTTTACAGCATTATAACGACGCCTCCTACGAAGAAAATCTCTTTTCAGTTTTGCGGCGAAGAAAATCCCTTCCAAAATTTGCGCCGAATATAATCCCCTCGCTGATTTTTCCGACGAAAAAGATCTCCTACAATCTTATAAAACAATTTTCTACCAATACTATCCCATACTTTTTAATCGAGGGTGCATTTATTTAAACAAATTACACAGCCACACAAAAAAAAAAATATCAAAACCCACGGACCAGACCATATATACCTTATGTTTTTGAGGTCGCTGATTCCGAATCCGTGGTCCATTTGACCCCATCACCTCAGGATTAAAGTCAGGTCAAGGTCAAATTTACAAAATTAACGGGAACCAAGGTTTAACAGTATACATATGTTTTTGGGTCGCCGAATCCGAATCCATGGTCCGTTTGACTCCATTACCTCATAGTGAAGGTTATTTGAAGGTAAAATCGACAAAATTCTTGTAAAACAAACCAAACTTCATGCCATTTATTTTTTCTTACTATACCTTACACGTTTATCATCAAATGATCGGTGCAAAGGTTTCCTTTTACGTTTTTTCCCAGTAGTTTCACAATCTCTTTTCAACATCCAGCAGTAGTCGGCCAGCATACTCGCATCCCATCGTTATCCGCACGTTAGGGATCCTGGTCCGATCGCAGGTGAGTCTAAGAGCTTTTCGACTTTGACGAGGAGGTAAGAAAAAATAAATGGCATAAAGTTTGGTTTGTTTTACAAGAATTTTGTCGATTTTACCTTCAAATAATCTTCACTATGAGGTGATGGAGTCAAACGGACCACGGATTCGGATTCGGCGACCCAAAAACATATGTATACTGTTAAACCTTGGTTCCCGTTAATTTTGTAAATTTGACCTTGACCTGACTTTGACCCTGAGGTGATGGGGTCAAATAGACCACGGATTCGGAATCAGCGATCTCGAAAACATAAGGTATATACAGGGTGTTCAAAAATGAACTGGCACGACCAGTATAACCCTGTTCAGAAAAATATTTTAAGCACTTTTTCGCTTTTGGCATTTTTTGATATTATGGCTAATTATCGAGTTATCGTTAATTAAAAACTCTGATAATTAGCCAATCAGCGCGCGGACGGGCGCTGGTGGGCGGCGCTTTTCCCAGCGGGGACACGCACGCACACTCGCGCGGCATCGCCGATGGGCCCGCGAAGTGGGGAGGCTTGTGAGGCAACGCCCCGCCCAAGCCGCTCTCCCCGCTGGGAAAAGCGCCGCCCACCAGCGCCCGTCCGCGCGCTGATTGGCTAATTATCAGAGTTTTTAATTAACGATAACTCGATAATTAGCCATAATATCAAAAAATGCCAAAAGCGAAAAAGTGCTTAAAATATTTTTCTGAACAGGGTTATATTGGTCGTGCCAGTTCATTTTTGAACACCCTGTATGATCTGGTCCGTGGGTTTTGATATTTTTTTTTTTTGTGTGGCTGTGTTATTTTATTTTACGTTTTGTGTTATCCTTTTTTTTATACAATTTAATGTTAAACTTGGTTTATTCATGGCTTATTTTTGGCTTATTCGTTAACTAAAACTATTAGCCAATTATTAGTATACCAGCGATTTTACTTCGTTTATTTTATTTCAATAAAGCGCAAAAACGCCAGAGACAAGACAGGCTAGTTTTTGCCGCAAACGTACTAGAAAGGATAGTTTTTGCCGCAAAAGTTCTAAAAAGGTTTTCGTCGGAAAATCATCTAAGGAGATTTTCTTCGTCGCAAAAATGCTAGAGGGACTAGTCTTCGCCGCAAAATCGTTCAAGAAGATGTTCTTCGCCGCAAAAATGCAAGAAAGGATATTTTTCGCCGCAAAAGTTCTAAAAAGGATAGTTTTTGTCGGGAAATCAGCTGAGGAGATTTTCTTCGTCGCCAAAATGCAGACAGGGGATTTTCTTCGTACGGGGCGTCTATAAGGTTGCTTCGAGAATTTACGTCAAGAGAGGGGAAAAGTCCCGATCTCGCTGCAAAACTTTCTGTTCGATGCACCGACCTGTATCTTTCTTCAATTTCATCAAGACTCTTATAAAATGAAATGCGCTCTGTACCGCGCACAATGTTTACCAGCTTTGCTCCGACCGTTTAATCCATTCAATTCTAAAGAAACATCCGTTGAACCCATCCAAAGAAATCTTTTGGATAAACTGCTCAAGTCAAGCTACATTTTCATCCAACACTAAAGACAATGACGACGACTCGGATACTATCACACAATGTACGAAAAAACCTCCAGCTGAGGAGGAAGATAACGCTAAAAATGAACACCAGCAAAATTCTACTCTCCCTGCGGGGACTGCGAACTAACACTGTCGGGTTTTTTGCTGAAAACAGGATACCTCTAAAGATGGATGTAACCATCGCCATCGTTTGCAATGCAGACATTTACACCCAATCAGGCACTCATTAGATAGCCATTATGTCGAGAAGAATATAATTTGACAGCTACTGGTATTCGTCTCGCTCGAGCCACCACCTCCCCCGTCAAGTCAATCATTGTAAGAATTTATATTGGAACGACAGAAAATTTCGGAGCATACATTCTACGTGTTGTGGGCCATATAAAATTATGTTTTTATATCACATGTGTAGCGAAAATAATTTAAACAGTTTTTTAAATTGTTTGAATTTAGTTGATTAAATAAAAATATATTAGCTGTAACAATTTCCGTTTTCATTCGTTAAACCACTCCATGCTATCCTCATTACCATGCGAAACCCGCCTGCTCGATGCAACCGTTGTAGAGGCGCAGCTATGCAGATACGGATGATAGTCAAGGCAGCTACCTCCAATACTGATTTTGAGCAGCCAATGCGAATATCTTTGCGAAACGCGCACAATTGCTAGTAATAACCAAACGCTTGCGCCCGCTGCAACAGCACAGCTACTCTAAAACAATGCATCGAACAGCGATGGCATCGGCGACGGCGACGGCTTTCACACTGAGGATAGAGAGTATAAATAAGCGCCGTGCGACGGTGGGCCGCACTAGCTCGATTCGAGACACCATGTCTTACTCACGCGACACTGAGAACCTGCCCAATCTTTTTCTTTGCACCACTTAGGGAGTCTTCCTTCGAGTTTGGACAAAAACACAAATAGTAGCTCTTCAAAAACATGCAGCTATAATCAAAAGCATATATATAAAAAAGGCCATTGACAAGAAGACAATCACCCTTTTACTTCTATTCGTTTTTAGCAAGGCCTTTGATACCATCTCCTGTGGATTAATAGTAAGTTTCGATAAATTTGCGGGAAAGTGATTTTAAATATCGTGTGAGCTTTGCGAGCAAGTGAAGAGAGTGTGCAAGATGCGATTTTACGCAAGTGAATTTGTGCAAGCGTGCCCAAAGTCATATCTTTATGCACGGCGTACAGAAAATCGTATTTACAATGCCGCTCTCAGATGGTTACTACGCAAAAAATGGGACTTCTGATCACATAGAAACCAATCTGGGATTTCCACAGGGATCCGTCCTGGGCCCTCTGCTGTTTTATCTGAACGTCAACGACCTTCGTGACACACTCGAAGCACTTGCGATGAAGCACATTTTCTATGCCGGCGACCTTCAGATCTATCTCAATATTACCAAAGATGGACTTAACACTGTTTTGGCTCGGCTGCCTCTTGCGGCGCAAAGTGTGGTTGACTTGTCAATGTGCTCTGGACTGCAACTCAACACCAGTAAAAGCAATATTTTTCGGGTCAAATAGAAATGTCAATGACATAACTAAGATGTCATTAAATAAAGTTGAGCTGGGGAATGGAGTCGTTATCCCTTTCTGTCCAGAAATTATCAATCTCAATTACACTAAACAGCAAATTAACGAAGAAGTCGCACTTAATCGTTATCACGAAAAAAGTTAACAATGTCCTATACAGTCAGTAATGTACCTTGATGCCTTCGACGAACAACGTATAAGTTTCCAAATGTTAAGCTATGCTTGCGTGAGATATGTTTACGGAGTTAGGAGGGATGTTCATATCTCACCCTATAGGAAACGCTTGGGATGGCTCCGCACAGATTCTCGCAGGCTGTATTTCACAGCTCTTACTCTATATAAAATCGTTCGGATGCGAGAGCCAAGCTATCTAGTCAGTCTTGACTCGAACTTATTCTGAGCCAACTGATTTAACCCTTTCGTGCACATAAGATTTACAGCTATGGCGCGGGGAAACTGTATATATTTCATAGGGTCCCGAGCCGCGCTGAATCCGATTGTGGTCAGACTTTGAAACTTCATAGCGGACGAGATATACTAATAATTTGAATGAAATCCTTGCAAAATATATTGTACAAAAACACTTATGCGTCTTTCAAATAAACACAAATTTAAAAACAAATGATTAGCGTAGCACGATAGGGACGTGACGTTCCCAGACGGCAAAATATGTTCCGAAAGAGTTCTTTTTGTGTTCTTGTTCCCGAGCATCAACTCCTCATTGTAATCGGAATTAGTTTCAAAAGAATAATTAAAGTATACCATAAGAGTTCATGCTATGTCCCCTATTTCGATCATTACGAGTTCTTAAACTGTTCTTTACGATTTGTTGTCGCAGTAAATCGCAAAAATACTATTAACGAAGTTATAATAGTGTTCTTAGAGAGTCCTAATAGAGCTCGTTATGGAGTCGTTATGAAGTCTTCTTTAATGAATTATAATATTCTTGAATAATTTTAAAGTTATTTAATTTAATTCCACAGTTAAATGAGTAATAGATCTAGGTCATAAAATAACTTAGTTATTTTTAAAGAACTCTTTCCGAACACTTTACGAACTCTTCATGAATCCTTTCTTACTTAAAATAATGTACTGAAATTAGCGTTCTTGTAGTATTCCTTATGCTCATTAGAAAGTTTTCTATAAGAATACTGTATGAACTACTCCTGACCTCTTAACGAATTACGGTTATCAAGAATATATTTATAAATAAATGTCATGAGAGTTCCAAAAGAACACTTATAGTACACTTTACGAACATTTCGTAGTATTTGTAGATCCTGTGCCAAAGAACTCAATAAGTATACTTTATGTACTCTGCATATATGTACATACAGATCTCATTTATCATTCTCTATTAATACATTTTTAAAGAGTGAGATTCTTTACAAATTATACTATTATTCTATATAAGCAGAAAAACGGACATACCCTGAGCACTTCAAGAATTTTATATAATTAGTTTTTGATCAAAATATAAATGGAAAAAGAATACTTAATTAATTCGTAATGAATACACTTTCCTGTATAATAGCTATAACAATTTTATTAATTACTTTTAATTGCTGGAACTTTTTACACTTTAAGTGCTGACATATTTTAAGCTATTTATACACTATTAGGGCCCAGAAAGTGCTCAAAAGTATTAGTGCTGCAAAAGTATTAGTCAATTACTACTATTTTGCACGAAAGTGACTACAATAATATATTTTCTTATTTTATTAAAACAAAGTGATACGTTACATCTGAGGTGCAACATATGACGAGTATTTTAAGCCTGGTAGATAGTAGAGACAAAGAGTACTTTTTGGGACCTAATAATGTATAAATAGCTTAAACTATGTCAGCACTTAAAGTGTAAAAAGTTCCTGCAATCAAAAGTAATTACTAAAATTTTTATAGCTATTATACTGGAAAGTGTATTTTTTTCAATTTAACCCAGGCTGGCCCCGTTAAACTATTCAACCCGATTATCTTTGCCGTCTGGGGTTGTATAGTTCTGTAGGTTGATATATACTAACATTTCCCTCAGGTGGTGGCACCTTTTGATTCGTATTTGCTGGTGTTGAGTCTTGCAATCCAGGAAGATTTATTGATATTATTAATTTATTAATTAATTTTTTTATTAAAATTATAATTTCTAACGTTCAGCTGGGGATCAGGGTTGACGTATTAAGTAATACACTGGTTATGAAGAAAAAGAAATAAGCACTTTTATTTAAGGTCTGAGATTATACACGAAAATGCCCGTAGCCGATACGGGACTTAAGGGCGCCAGTTGCGAATATTATGGAGTCGCAATACTCATATCCTAACCACGAGCACACACCCACAAAACGGCACGACTTCGTCAGGATGGGGGAGACAAAGGGAGACTGCCCCGGGCAGAATGATCGTCGTTCGTCCCTTATCAAGTAATGTACTGTTAAATCTCTGAATGTTTTCTTGCCGTTGTAAGCACCAATCGATTGTTTTCCTAACTGTACTCGAAATGCCAATTGATCTTCACACACACCTTCCTTATAATATTTGTATAGAATATAAGAATTGCCTGTAGCCATATCTATTTATACAACAATATCGAATGCCACCATTTTTTAGATCTTCTTCCTATCATATATACTTCCCTTAATTGATGAATCCTATATTGATCCTATATGAATCTATACCACCTATTATTTTGTTATAAGTCTGGATCGTAATTGGACAAAATATAGGAATCCGAGATCTATCTTTCAGTTTTTGTGAGATCTCGACAGTTTCCGTAGGATTGAAAGCTGACGTCAACATTGTGACTGGTTTCTTGTCCATCCATTTGATCGCAGAAATACCTTTGTTGATACTATAACTGAAATCTCCTCTTTTCATTTTACATATGAAAGGATAGAGCGAACAAACATCCAAGGACTTAATTTTTTCACCGACGCGCACTTCGTACTTTGTTACAATGTTCCCCGTCCTTCCACCAAAAAATGCATCTCGCGGATTCAATGTTATATTTTGCGCCAACGGATGATTTTTAATAAAATCTGTAAATTCGGAATTGAGCCAGATATCGCGTTCGAAATCGCACTCCCACGTTTCTACGAATGCGTATCCGTATGAAATTATTTTTTTATTTATCGTTAACGTATTTTCATAGCGGGCATTGAAACTAGTACCATTTACGCGTAGCTCATCTCTGTTATTTTTAAATCATCGCGGACAGCCGTGAAAAAAGCACCCGTAAAATTGGTATACCGTCCCTTTTTCCCCAGGTCTTGCCGAAAGATATCCGTCGATGATCGGGCCCTCAAGTAGCGTGTATTCTCGGCCACGTGCCGCGTGCACTATTTCTCGCCCTGCTTTCCTCTCCTCCCAGAGCAACCACTCTATGGCCTTCTGCGAGTGAGGATCCGCGCGCGTATACCCACCTGCAGTTACAATCCCTATAGTATCTTTCTTCAGAAAATTCTTTCGGAAAACAATGGAACAGGCGCTGGCGATGGTTACGGATTCGACGAACGGGTCGACTCTGCCTGCATTTAAAAAGATGTCTCGTGTAAATAGTTCTCTTTCTCTGTCACACTCATGCAATCGGGAGCATAATAACGAGCATCCGAAAAAACACCTACATAATTTTCATTTTCCGGCGTGTTAAACATGTCAGGAAAAAAACCTTTTTTATTGCCGGGGAGCAGATCAAAAGTTTTTTCAAAACTTGATAGTTTCATCGGAAGATAACTCAGACTGTCTATAAATTTGGTTATCCCGATCTGAATTTTAATAATTTTTTGACCGTTTAAAATAATCGAAGGCGTTAAGACTTTTCGCGTTTTGACCACTGTATTTAAAACGAATTGTGCATCGAACGCACGAACGTTGTGCGCGATGCATACAAAAGACGAAAAATAATTATTATTTTTTTCCTCACAGTTTTAACACGAACTACAAAATTAATAAATTCCTCGACGCAGCTGCGACCCTTGTAAATACGAACAGTTATTTGCCATATTGTTGTCGGCAGCACACACCTCGCAGCAAATTTGTGCAACGCCCAAATTAAGCAAGCAAAAATCTTCGGTTTTAGTAACGTGCAGCTGCGTCTTGAAATCGTAAAAGAGCAAACAAGTTTCCGGATGCTCGTTAATATTGCGCGGTTGTTTAATTTTTACAGTAACACAGCCTTTTTACATCATGTCTGGACCTACATACTTTACAATAACCTACACCGCATTCATGTTTTTTCTTATTTGAATCAAATAACTTATTACAGTCCGAAGATATTTTTACAATATCACATATCGATCGCGTTGCATTTTTTCAATTACGCCTACGAGAGTAACTACCTACTTTTTTATGATTTACGAAGCAGGCAGAGTTGACAAAGGTCCGTCTGCAGTCGGTGCACGAGCGCTCTCCGACAGGTGTCAGTGACTCGCAGTTGGGGACAGCGTTGTATCTCCCGCACACGTTTTTACACACGTGTTTTAGGGGCTGCCGATAGCACGAGTTGCAGAATTCACAAAAATAAGCGTTTGCTTTGACCGCGAGTAAATTGGTTATTAAATTAAAATGTTTGACTCGATTGTAATACATAATGTTTAAGTGCTTGTAATTCTCGCCCGGATATTCGATGCTGCCATCAAATAGCAAAGGTGCACCCGAAACGAAAGTCTCATAAACGAATACGCGAAGAACTATATTTTTTTTGCGAGCTAGAAATTCTTGAAACGCGTTCAGTTCGGGTAACCCGAAACCCTCGTCGTCGGTGAAAGCAACGCGGGCTTCTTCTTCTTTCTTTAATAAATTTTTTGCACTCGCGGTTTGGGTGCTGGATTTTAAAATCGCGCGTCACGATTTTTTCCACGCGCTTGTCGCCATTTTTCCGCGTGAACGAGACCGCAAACTATGGCGCGCGGCAAACACAAATTGTCGATGTTGTTTAAATTTAAAACACCGTGCTTGTCAAGGATTCCGCGGACACCGGCACCCCCTTTACGCACCGGCGGGTCCACGCACGAAACGCTGATTGTAAAACTGTTTTCAATTTTAAAATCAACGTTGCTTTGGGCTATTTTTTCAAATAAACCCCATAAGCTTTCGTGCATGAGTTGTTGCGCCGGACGAAAAGCCAACCAGGCGGCACCTTTCTCAAACCCGTCAGAATCTATCCTAACACCTACAATTTTATCCTCGTAATTTTTAACAATTTTTTCAATTATTTCGCGAATCCTGGACTCGAGCCACGCAACAGGATCGGATTCGTCCGACGGAGTTGCAAATTTTAATTTAAAAACGCGCTCGGTGGTACGAAAAACTTTATTATACTTATTTGTATCGCTATAAAAAATAACTTTACCTGCGACGGTCGTGCAGGTGGCTACCGGTTCCTCCTCGGTCGCAAGGGCCCCGCCTATCTGCGCATGTACCACGGGTACTTCTTCGGCTGCACAGGATGCAGAAGGTTGCGCCACAGAGGATGTAGAAGGCTGCGCCGCAGGGTGTAGAAGGCTGCACTGCTGCACAAGATGTTGACGGCTGCGCTGCGAAGACCGTCGAAGCATCTCGCCGCTCGTTGTTTCTGAAGGGGTGTAGCCTCGATTGGCGCAAGTCTCATCGGTCTGGATCCCCCGCAGCCTTGTCAGCGATGTCTGGCGGCTGCACTGCTTCCACCGTGTCGTCGTGTCCTCCCAAAATTCCTGTCAGCTCGTCGAGATTAGCTTGAGAAATCGCAAGAAGGCTGTTCAGGATGGCTAGTTGGCACAGGTACTCCCTTGATGCTGCAGGGTTGTCCAGACACTCCACCCACTGAGGTCTGCTTGCTGGGTCGTTCCTGAACAACTCTTGCGCTAAAACAAAATTAAAATTTAATGTAATACAAAAAAAATAATAAAATTTAATACAAAAAAATTACAATTTAATACAAAAAAATTAAAATTTAATACAAAAAAATTAAAATTTAATACAAAAAAATTACAATTTAATAAAACAAAAAAATTAAATTTAATAGAAGACATAAAAATTTAAATACTTACAGATGCCTTTAAATGCTACCATCAACGAGACGACGAAGGCTTCTTCAGCGTAACCTCTCGCCGCGACGATATCCCCGGCGATCAAGACAAACGCTCTCGATAGCTGCAATCATATATCGTACAGGTCACGATTTCCTCACAAGAGCTTTGCTCCACCATAGCGGTAAGCTCGAGGACAAGCTCTTCGTCCGTCATGTTCTCGTGATTTTTCAAGAACTGATCGGTGTAGAGCATCGCCGCCCACCTGCTTATATCGCGCAAATAAATAGCGCAAGATTGCAGAACGGCGGCAAACAACTTCTTTTGCGACACATCCATTTTTTTCAATGCACAAAACGCTAACAATACTTTTTCAAAACTTGAAAACTCGCACAGCTGGATAATCACAAAATCACTGTGACACGAATCGCAAGATTTTTTTAACCGCAACTCAACAAGCAAACGAGGTGACAATAAAAGATTAAAAATTTAGTTAATTAAAATTTAGCTAATTAAAATTTAGCTAATTAAAATTTAGATAACTAAAATTTAGCTAATTAAAAAAAATCACACGGAGCAACAAGAACTAGACACTCTGCGAGATTTTTCAGAATGAGGGTTTTCCTCGAGTGATACAAGTTTTCTAACGAATCCGCCACCACCACTAATTTTTCCGTTGCTTTCGGGATTAGGCGATATCTTTGCTTTTCGACAGCTGTACACCTAGGTGATAATTTCACCTGCACTGCATCCTGCAGCAGTACAAGCTAGCACGGTACTATCACCAGGGCAAAATAGTTTTTCTTTATATTCAATTTGCATATGCTCTAACGTTTTACTTACCCGAAATCTTGAAAAAACGTTAACATTTAAATTGAAAAGTTAAAAATTTTTAGCGCTTGCAAATTCTGTTTAGAATTAAAAAATTGTAGCATTTCGCTATACCGAGGGGAAAAAAAGATGATGAGGCCCCATTTAGAGATTTTCATTGGGTGCACCTGTAGCATATGGGCTCGTGACATTGCTAGCACGACCCCCCTAGCGCTCTCTTAATTGTAGACACAGGGAGGAGGAGAGGGACCACGTGCGGTGCCCTAGCTAGGTCGCCGGGAGGGGGCCGCGTGTGCGGCGCGGAGAGTACGGGCAGGAGGGGGAGTCGGGCGCGAGGCGTGGTGAACGCGGGGGGAGCGCGGGGAGGAGGGGGTGGCGTGTGGCGTGGAGCAAGCCTTGGCTAATCTGCCCTAGCTTGGTGGCGCGGGGAGGGCGGGGAAGGGGACCGCTTGCATAGTACCACCCACCACCCACCTCCTGCCTCGACCCCGCATCTACTCGAAATCTACATTGATAAACTAAATTTATTACATTATTGGTTAATAACTTATTATTAACATCACCACCTCACCACCTCCACTTCCTCCTCCCACCTCCTCCCCCCCCTCGGGCCCCCTCGCGCCGCCACGCACCCACCGACCGAACCCCGCGGTAAAAATCTTCGTCCACGCCCACAGGTGTCTGGAAAAACCTTCCCCCCTCTACTTATATATATATATACCTTGCATTAAATTTCCCTTACTTGTAACTTTAACATGACGGGCCGTCGAAGTTAATGTTAAAATTTAGTTCGTTTATGCGATAATGGATTAATGTTACTTACGTTAGCTAGTTTTGAATGCACTAAGATTACAGCTTTTCTGCTCTATGATTATCACGAATATTTATAATAATTTCATTTTTATCTTTGCTCTTAAACACATTATTAGTTTCTATAATTTTATTACTAAAATTATTTTTACTTCTGCTTTTTCAAAAACTGTTTCATTGAATACTGATCCATCAAGATCCATTTCTTCAAACTCTTCTTAATTTGATTTTTTTATTAATGTTATTTTTTGGCACGTGGGCCAATTGTTGGCAATTGGGGATAGATTTACCACCTTGTGTTGATTGCACTGCTAAGCAGTTACTTATTAATACTCCATTTTTTCGCAAAGTCATTATAATCGTATGGAGTTTTACATATTATGCATAAAACTGAGTCAACTGGTTAACGTTGTAGTCTTTATACATATAGCAGTTGAAATATTAACGTTTGATATAGGAAATTTATAAAATAAATATTTATTTTTTAATATGTCATACAATGACTTCGATATAGCAGTTAATTCGCTCCCTGAATCAAGTAGCAACTACGTGTCTATATTCATTATTTTCAGCAAAATGTCTGGTGACTTTGGTAGTGGTATGTTTCGTATTTTATCACTTTTGCTATGATCCTCTTCGTAATTTCTTCTTTCCTCTAAATAAGTTACAAATTTATCTGATATAAGAGGTGCTGTCAGTCTAGCATTTATCGTGTCTTATTCGAATTTAAATTATTTGTTGTCGCATTACCGCAATTACTCCGATTTTGACTATTGTACAGTAAACATGTGGGTGAAGTAACGCCAAGTTAACTACAGCTTGAAGTGTTTTTTGATTGTACGTAGGAGGATATTGTTTATATTCATCATCTGCGTACATTAGTTGATTCGAGTTTGTGGTGTGTACAACTTTTCGCAATATACTTGACTTTGAAATCTATTATCTACATTATATTCATGCCCTTTTACGTATCTAATGTTGACGTTTTGTGTTTGTGTATTGTATGATTCAAAAGGTTGGTTTCGGTTATATTCGAGTTTTTCGTTTTGCACGATATCTAAATGAGCTAATACTTGCGCAATATCACTGGATCTTTAAAAATTTACTAAAGCTAACGCTTCTTTTATCTCATAAACGGATAAAACGAATCGTATATAATTTGCCTCCTTTAATTTATTGTAAAAATAAGTCTGAAATTTTCCCGTACTTTCTTTATATTTTTCGCATTATCGTTTCGTTTTTGTTTTCACTGGACTGGGGATCGAGTAAAATTCGCTTTCAAAAGCTATCGTAAATTAATCATGAGAAGCGAATTTTTTTAAATTTAACATTGCAATGACTTTTAATAATTAAGTAAAAATATTACATACCTGAAGATTTATTGACTGATAAATTTTATGATACAGGTAATTCATGTATTTAATTGTTGAGACATGGAGATCCTTTACAAACATGTCATACTTCATTATAAATTTTTCGACAATATTTGCAATTTGATTCATTGAATCACCTTTAAGAATTGCACTTATTATATCCGAAAGCTTTTGATAAGCATTTTTTATTGTTTCTAAAATCCAAAGGAGTGAGTTACGAATAGCATCTCCAGACTCTCCCATTATTTCCCAAAGTTCATTAACAATATTCGGTAATGTCTGAATGTGACTTCTCAATGAAAGTTCATCTATTACATATGTACCCATTGCCACTATGTCTTTGATGTAAAACTCATTTTCATTGTACGAATTATTCAAATATACTTTAAGATTTTCAAAATCATTTTCAATGATTTTCAATTCACTGTAAAAATATAAGAATAATATAATATTGAAATATTGAAAGATGTAAACTACATAGAAATTCACGGTCGAAAATATCAACACAATCATTAAATTGAATTAAGAGGAATGCGACAGCAGACACTGTAAAATCGATTTAACATAAGCAGTGTTTCTAGCGAAAAGAATATTCTACAGATTTCGAAATCCTGCTCCCGCTACTCAGCGGAGAGTTATGAGGTCAAAAACGGCAGAGTTTGCTAGAGGTTGCAGACAGTACAAAACTAAATAATAAATGAAAATTTGTTAAGACACAAATGCATATATCAGAGCCTTTATTTGGTTAGCGACAAAAAGAAAACTCCCAAATCGGTAGTTACAAGTTACAATTCCAAAATTAACAATTCAAACAAAATTAAACAATACGAATAATTAATTCAAATAATTAACGATTCAAACGACATAGTTCAAAAGTAACAATTACAGATTAAGTAACTCCTACCATGTACGCGGATATTCTATGTGAATTACAAAATGAGGTGCACAGAGGCGCAGCAATAAAAGAACAATTCATATCTTATGAAAAGGCGCATAATCAAAGGGTGAGCTGCAAGCATCTGGAAGCAGTTTTTATTGCCTCAACGTAGGCGAACAAGACCACTTATCTTTTGCACTAAATGTTGGCTCCTTTGTCCTGCCGGCTTGAAGATACCAAATGTCTCCTATGATTTTATCTGGATACGTAGTTTGGAGCAAAGGCATGAGACAATGCAAAAGTATATAAAAAACGTGGTTTCACCATATGAACAAATTAAAGATTAATACAAAATTATTGAGATTGCTTCCTTGAAGATCTTCCCAGTAGGCCATCCAGTCAAGAAATCACAGAGCACTAGTTCCATCTGCGATGCCAAGGTATCGATGCTTGTCGTCTCGACGGTGTCCCGCCGTCAACGATTGGTGGCCTTTGAATTGATGATTTCGAAGGGCCAGTGGAGAGGTGAAAACACCTCTTTTCCCGGTAAGTGCTGATTCAAAGTAAACATAAGAAATTCCGAGCTGCAGCAAATTTTACTCGTTTATAGAAAAAGCTGGAAAATAATTTTGGCTTCGTATATAGATAAAAAATAAAAGGAAAAATGAAAAAATAATTTTCTAGATTTCAACTCAAAACCCATGAGAATGTGCGTCTGATGCGCGGGAAAAGCGATGAGCGGGCTATGCGCGGAGAAAGGCGAATCACGGATTATCCGCCGCCGGACGTCCCGTGCAGGAAGCGAAGGCGTGAAACCGAGTAGGTCGGATGACGGGATCTCAGCAAGCTAGCTGGAAGAAGCTCGTATGCTCCGTGCGGCGGGTGAGATAGCACCTGGACTATAAGAGTCCCCACCAGTTGAGGGTGGCAACTGGATGATACCTCACTTGCCGTGCATGACGAGAGCCGGTTGCGCGAGACCGTTGAGTTATTAGTACTTGGAGCTGGGTAACTCGGTGGCCTCGCACTGGGTGTGTGTGTGTGTGGTATCATAGCGCGATCAAGATGTGGTTGGCTATCTGCGGAGCGGAGGCCGCGGAAATTCTCTTAATAAAGTATTTATATTCTATTACAATAGGACTTCCGACGGTTTTTTTCTTGTGTTGTATGCCATAAGTCCCTTTGTCAGTTCGAGACTGAGCGAAGTCGCTTTGAGTCTCGAAGTAAATTTTCATTGTTCGATTTCATATGTTACGAATTTCTTATTAGTTTTTGACTTGAGTCCTATGCGACTCAGTCTCCATCTCACCAACTGATGTTGTACTAGCAATCTCCCATTTTCTCATAATTTGGAGGTGTAGACGAAGTTCCCAGGCACGTCATTATTATGACTAAAATGCATTACAAAGAATTGACTCCAAAAAATCTATTTATTATTCCAAAATGCAGTTTAAACAAAAGAAAACGTGATTTTTCGTATCTATTTTTTTTTCTTTTTGTTAATAATTCGTAAGAGCAAACTTTCTTAAAATTAGACAAGGAATTCGCTTGAATTTTATCGATGGTTTTTGAACAAATTTTTGAATTTAACAAAAATTATTTATATGCAAAATTTAAAAAAATATAAAATTTAAAAAAAATCCTTGGCTAATTCTAAGCACTTGTTACTCTTGCACACATTTTCTATACAGATAATCTTCAGATATAAATTCTTCTTGCATACTATCAAAGACAATGCAATGAGGTGGAGGATGTATTGTACATCACGTTATCGATGTACAATACATTATCGTTGTATCGTTAAGCGATGAGGTCGTGAGTTTTGGTGTGACTCTAGATAGCAAACTTTCCTGGAGGCCGCATATCGATTCGGTCACCAGGAAGATCAATAGAGCCCTTTATATTCTTCGTTTTGTCAGGACAATTACCACCGACTCTCTGTAGGAGGCAGGTCGAGTCATTGGTAAAACCTCATCTTGATAACTGCACGATCGTCTACCTCAACGCGTCTGACGAACAGCGTATACGCCTACAGAGATTAAACAATTCTTGTGTGTGATTCATATATGGCGTTAGCAGCAATGCTCACAATACCCCCTAAACCTACTATATTACATTTGTTCATACTAAATTGTACTTAGATCATTTTAGCTTCAGGCGACACGTCTCTGGAAAGCTTTGCCTCTCTCTATGCAATCTTCTCTTCTTCTTATCATTCAGGATGGCACTGCGCAAAAATTTATTCGTTCTTGATATATGACCTAAATTAAAACTCTCAGATCCCTTTCATCTAATAATAATAGAAATAAAGATTTATCTTACGCGAAAATGTGGGAACATTTCTTTGTGTTATTTGGTAGATTAACATATACAACACGATGTAAATACGATTTCATCCTATACTATTATGTAATTATGTTTCTGCTGTTTTGAGATTGGTAGCATTGAATTTGTAAATGTTTGAATGCCTCTAACTCTACTGCCAAAGTATAAAAGTGCTTTGTTATTACGGTAGGTGTTACGTCCAGGTGTAAGGAAAAATAGGTTAAATTTTGGGGATTTTGAAAATGACTCATTCAAATATCACCTGTTAAAATTTACTTTATAATTGTAAAATCTTTGAATTGAATTACACAAAAATAAAATACACTTCTTATTTAGACGCATTTTACAAAAAGGTTACAAGCCTACAGTATTATCTCTAAATTCTACCTCAAGGGTATAGGCGTCGATGAACGGCGGCAGGTAGCAGTTTCCCTCCGGAGCGCAGATAACGGCCCCCTTCATGTCGCTCGGCATGGGTCAGCGTTGCGGCTCTCTGTTGCTCCCGTTCTCTTTCTTTCTCTCTCTCTTTCTCTTTCTCGATGTCCTCGTAGAAATAGCAGCCCTCCTTATTGCGTCGGTGGTTCAGCCATTGGGCTTAGTTTTAGAGTCCCTGCTACTATTCCTTGTCGTCTCGTATTCTTCTTTAAGTGTGCGGTGGATACACAGTCTTACAAAAATAGCTTAATCTTTTGCACAAGCAAACCACACATGGTTTTCCAAAGACTTTTAGGTGCTGAAACCGAATCCGACCTCAGCATTGCTCCAGCACATCAGGATTTTGAGATATCCTAACTTAAAAGTGCAAAAATGACGATTTTTGGCCATATTTGAGGTTATGTAGCACTGCGACATTCTCTATACACAAAAAACTATATATGACATCTTAAGGTAACAGCCTAGCTCTTTTGAATGCCGATGAGTTTCCTCAAATAGCTTATTTTTTCTTTGAGATATTGCATTTTAAAGTTTTTCGATTTCATGACCATTGTACCTCTCAGAATATACGGCACTGGACGTATCAACTAGGAATTTTTTAGCAAGCGACTTCAATCAACTGCTATCCTTTAAAAAAGTTAACATACACACCATCGACAAGCTAACCGATCTTAAACCTAAACAACGTTATCCCCCCAAATCCTTACAACCCTTATAAACCACCCCTACCAACTCCCAAGCAGGCTAACCTACCTAAGCCAGGGTAGTACAAGTGAAATCGATGAATGGCATTTGAGTAGGGTGAATATGGGGCTTTAAACGTTTTGACGTCGAATTTTGATACTTGTGTTGCCATTTTAATCCTATTACTATTCGTAGTGTTACTTTGTTTTCGATCGCTGCTACCAAAACGTCGCTGCCACCCTCTCCTATGTACCATATAGGTGGTAAACAGGTGTGAAAAACGTAAATCAGTTTTAAACAGTTGTTTGAAAGTGTTCTGACGCTTGTATACTTCATAAAAAAATACGAGTCTCATATACCTAAATTTTGTAAAACATCAAATTTACAAATTTTAATACCTATAAGTCATATTAAAACCTCATTTATTTATTAATTGATTTTTCAATTCCAATTAATTCTTTCATCTTTGCAAGTTATTACGCTACTAAAGTTATTACGCTGTAACATCTTAACTTAAAAACAGCTTTTTATTGATTCAGAAATTGTGTTATATTGAACTGCATATGTTCATGCAATCACCATATCACATTCAATTTACATTAATTTATTTTTAAAATGTGTTAAGTATTATTGTTCCATAAACAAAGGATTGATGCAACAAAATTAAACTACACTTAAACTAAAGTATAAAATAATTTTAAATTAAAAAATGATTTATTAGATTCTTTTATAACTATTAACATTTAAATATGTCTTATCTTGGTCGGTCTCTTTCTGAGCATACATTTGTGGTGAATACATGATCAGTGGTGAAAAGGGTAACATGACTGCGAAAATTCAGGAAGCCTATATACTATATTTTAAATTAAGTTCAAATAATGGAAGGCACTCATTTATACCTAATTTTTGCTGTATTAAATGTAAATCTTCACTCTTAGCCTGGATGAGAGGTTCCGTTAAGAGTATGGAATTTGCAGTACCAACGATTTGGAGAAAACCAACAGATCACGTTTCGGACTGTTACTTTTGTCTTACTGAAACATTTGGTTACAGCAAACAAAATAAATCTCAAATAAAATATCCTGCAGTGGATTCTGTATTAAAACCAGTTCCTCATGACGATGATCATCCTATTCCTATTTCTCCAAATAAAATTAATGAATCATCTTCAATCTATAATGCAGATACAGTTGAGAGTATGGAGAAGGATGATACAGATGATAAATTAGATATTTTAGAAGAAGATCAACCTCTTTTGATAAATCAGGAACGATTAAACGAACTAGTAGTTGCTTTAGAACTTTCAAAAGAAAAGTCTGAACTTTTAGCATCACGACTTAATGAGTGGAACTTGTTAGAACAAACGACAGAAATCACTGTATATCGTAACCGACAGAAAGATTTCGTACCTTTCTTCGATGCATCGGATGAATTATACTTTTGTTCTGACATTGATGGACTTATGGGTAAAATGAAAATTAAACACATTTCAAATGAATGGAGACTCTTTATTGATACTAGTAAATCAAGCTTAAAAGCACTTTTGTTACACATAGGAAATAAACATCCCTCTATTCCAATAGGATATTCAAAAGTTCACAAAGAATCATATGATAGTATTAAATTCCTATTCGAAAAAATACAATATTCAAAGTATGAATGGTTGATATGTGCAGATTTAAAAATAGTAGCATTAATAATAGCTTTACAATTGGGTTATACTAAATTCATGTGTTTTTTGTGTGAGTGGGATAGCCGTGATAGAACATCTCATTTCAAAAAAAAGGTTTGGAAAGCGCGTAAAACTGATAAACTAAATGTACAAAACACTCCATTAGTCAAAAAAGAAAAAGTTATTTTACCGCCATTACACATAAAGCTGGGGATTATGAAAGCTCTTGTTACAGGTATGAATCAAGATGGTGAAGGTTTTATGTACCTAAAGGAAAAATTTCCTGGTCTTAGCAACGAAAAGATCAAAGAAGGAGTATTCGTTGGTCCAGATATAAGAAAATTGATAAAGGGTAACCAATTTGAAAAAAAGTTGAATGATAAAGAGTTAAAAGCTTGGAAAGCATTTAAGAGTGTGATTTCTAACTTTTTAGGTAACCACAAAAGTAGTAATTACATAAAGCTTGTTGAAGATTTGCTTAAATCTTTGAATCAACTTGGATGTAATATGTCTCTTAAATTACACTTTTTACATTCCTATTTAGAATTTTTCCCACATCATTTAGGTGATCATAGCGACGAACATGGTGAAAAGTTTCATCAAACATTATCTGTTTTGGAAAAGCGTTACAACGGTAAGTCTATAATAAACATGCTTGCAGATTATATTTGGTGGATAATAAATATTTATGACAATGAACATCATAAGAGAAAGTCACCAGGTAGTGCTATAAAGAGAAAAAAGTAAAACTCAAAAGACAAAAATGGCACAGCAGCATAAAGCCAAATACAAACAATGAACGAAAAAATTGAAAAAAATAATTTTTAAAATACAAAACAATTAAAAAAAATTTTTAAAATTTAAAAAAGAAGAAAGGGATGTTAAATCCTACTGACAACCTCCACGTGGTACATCCTGGGAATTAATTTTATCCTTTCTATCATAATTAAGCTAATGTCAGAGGTATTCAAATTTGTTACCACTCTACCCAAGTGCGGATCCCTGATTTCACCCTCGGATAGCCTATATAAAGGTTTGTAAGAGGGTAGTACGTAATGGTCGTAGGGGCTTGTGGGTATGAGATATATCAGCTTTCAGGTAAATTAGGTTAACTGTGATTGAGATTTTAGTTTCCTCAGAGAAAAGCAGTTAATTAAACTCACTCTACCTAGAGCGTGGGTGGGTTACCCTGCTTAGGGGTTGGTAGAGGTGGTTGATACAGGTTGTAGAGACTAGGTATATCAAGCTTGAGATGTGTTAGCCTATCTGTGCTTGACACTCATTTTTTTATAGAAAAACAGTTGATGAAACTCGCTCTACCCAGGGTTAGGCAGGTTAGTTTTCTTGGGGGTAGGTAGGGGTGGTTGATAAGGGTTGTAAGCGTTTGCGTACACAAGGTATGTGAAGGTTAAGATATGTTAGCCAACCAGTGTTATGCTTGAAAACCTCATTTCCTTATAGAAAAACAGTTGTTTCAACTCGCACTACCCTGGGTTAGGTGGGTTAGCCAGCTTGGGGGTTGGTAGGGGTGGTTTATAAGGGTTGTAAGGTTTTTGGGGGATGACGTTATTTAGGTTTAAGGTCGGTTAGCTTGTCGATGATGTGCATCTTAATTTTCTTGAAGGATAGTAGTTGATTTAAGTCGCTTCATAAAAAGTTCCTCGTCGATACGTCCAGTGCCGTATATTCTGAGAGGTACAATGGTCATGAAATCGAAAAACTTTAAAATGCAATATCTCAAAGAAAAAATAAGCTATTTGAGGAAACTCATCGGCATTCAAAAGAGTTAGGCTGCTACCTTAAGATGTTGTATGTAGTTTTTTGTGTATAGAGAATGTCGCAGTGCTACATAACCTCCAATATGGCCAAAAATCGTCATTTTTGCACTTTCAGGTTAGGATATCTCAAAATTCTAACGTGCTGAAGCAATTCTGAGGTCGGACTTGGTTTCAGCGCCAAAAAGTCTTCAGGAAACCATATATGGCTTGCTTGTGCAAAAATCTTGTCGGACTGTTATACTTGCGCTTGGCAGATGCTTGGCCAAGCTTCTTCTGGCGTGAAAGAATCTAAGTCTCGTGTACTGATTTTCCACTGACTAACGTGACGTACCGCGGAAGTGTGAAGACTGAACCCGATGACTATTCTTTAGCAAGAATTTTTATACTTGTCTTCGATCCCCCCCTCCCCCCAATCGGTAAATTTTCGAAATTTCGTTGATTCATCTAACGAAAGAATTTTCGGTAACTAGGTAATTAGTAAGCTACTCTTATAAAAATGCTCTTTGTAGCTCAAGTTTTACTACCGTTTGCACTTTTCCGTTGATCGATTTATGGTCCCCAGGTTTCGCTTTTTAATCTTGAGGTAGGTCGTTTATCTATGCGGCTGCTCCGGTGCCTAATTGACTCGTCCCCTTCTGCCACTTAATGTCTAGCATAGTAGCGCGTCTCAGTTACCTGTTTTTAGATCTTCTGTTCGATTACAAATTATTTCGTTTTCCCGAATGTATGGAAATCTCGATTTTGTTAATGGACCCGACGTAATACTCATAAGCTTTTAAACTTATACTCTAGGTTAACCTGTTCTTCAAGTTTCGTACGTCGTGAAAAAGTTCAATTATCACTCTTTATTTTGCTTTTTCGTAAACCCTTTCTTATGACGTAACATAGGTAATAAAGATGGCCAGCGTATGTTAAATAGAGAAAATAGACTTTCCGCACAAAGAAAGAAGCGGCGGGAATTAGGGCAACTATTACCAAGGTCGTTATACCGCTTTGCCACCTAAAGAAGAAAATTCAAACCTGGGTGGAAAAGAAACAACACTAAAGATAGAGTAACAGCCAGGGGTGTGAACACACGCCTTGATGTCGCGTTTGATGCTGACCGCTACCCCGTGATTGCTGAAAAATAGGCTTGGAAAACATAAACACTGAAGGAAAACCGGGCAGATACACTCAATAAATTACTCACTGAAATTCTACCCTAAAAATCCACTATATTGAATAAAAATGTGTGATACACTTGTTGTGTGCCGTGAATGTCGCGACCGCGTATCGCGTCTTGTGTGTGTATCCGTAACGACTCGTGTAACTTTCTTCGACCTCCAATACTACTCACCCTTAACCCTTACATGCACACATTTTTTAGATCACAGTTTTCTCAAAAGAAATGGTGCATTATAAGTTTTTGGCATCGCTGATCATGAATCGGCTATCAGAATTACGAAATTCAATAATCCAAAATGGCGGATCCAACATGACGGATTTAATTTGCTAAATTGACTCCGCTCATGTATGAAGATCTCAATTACAGTGCATATTAATATGAATTTTGCTGTCGAACGGACGCGAGTATATATAAATATACGAGCATTATGAATTGCTATTGTAACAGGCGTGTTCTTAATTATAAGAAATGATTTGAATTGTCGGCCATTATCGGTCGTTATTGTCTTTGGACTACAAAATCTAAACAATATTTGTTCTTGCACTGCTTTAACGACTGCTTTTCTAATTGGACGTACTTCCATCCATTTCGAACAATTGTCTTGCATCACGATTAGATGTGAGAAACCGTTAATTGAACGTGGTAATGGTCTTACTAAATCGATTGATACAAAATTAGATACATACAGAATTAGAGAATATTTTGATCTAATTCTAACGCCTATCTTGTCAATCGCCCCGACGGGCTATCTATGCTATTTGACCATTTTAGTGCCTCATGATCAGTTGACACCATAAAATGGCATCCTTCTAGATAATCTCGCATTTCAAAAATTGCCCATTTAACGACTAAACATTCCAGTTCTGTGACTGAGTATTTTTTTCAGCCTTGCTCAAAGAACGTCTTGCACAGGCTATTATTCTCTCTTTTTCACCATCATTTTTATGAGAACTGCACGGGATCCTTCTAAGCTTGCATCAGTCTGCAATGTGAATGGACATGGCCAGTTTGGATATGCCAAAAAAGGTGCAATCGTTAAACATTTTAATTCTAAAAATGCTTTTTGTTGCTCGTTTTTCCATTCCCATTTACTCCTGTTCTTTAGTCAATTCTGAAGTGGCGCTGTTATCGTGGCCACGTTTGGAATAACATGTCTATGCCATGATAGGATTCCCAAAAACCGTTTTAATTCTTCGGTATTTGTAGGTACTGGAATTTTATTTATTGCAGCGACTTTATCTGTGTCAGTCTGGACTCTGAATTCATTTACAACATGTCCGAGATATTTTAATTCTCTCCGGACGAAATTGCTTTTTTTTCAATTTGGTCTGATGTTTGTTGTTTTTAATTTTTCAAAGATCATTCTCAACCATTTCATCCGTTCTTCAAAAGTTTTCGAAATGATAATTATATCATCTAAGTACACAAAAACGTTTTCCGCCATTTCTGATGTAATTATCGTATCCATAAGTCTTTAGAATATTGTAGCTGTATGCAAACCGAATGTCATAACGTTAAATTCAAATAACCCTAGACCGGGTACTGTGAAAGCAGTTATTTGTTTACTGTTTTCATCTAACGCTACTTGCCAACAGTCACTTATTAAGTCTGTTGACGACAAAAAATGTGCGGGTCGTTTAATTCGGCCGAGTCTCCGCTCGCGTCTGCGGTTCGATCGGTACGCCGTTTCCCACCATTTGTGATGTATGACAATTACAATCTTGCGTAAAAATATCATCTTTTCAACAAAAAGAACAAATTTTTTTCCATTTATTTTTGCAGTTAATCCTTTTGTGTCCGCGCTGTTTACATTTCCAACAACACTTCACTCTTTCGTATGGTATCTCGTTTTTTACTGTGTTTTTATTATTCGATATAATATTATTAGCTTTCTTTTTCTATATTTTTATTTCATTTAACAATTCTTCGCTTTGTTCTACTTTCCGTATTAAATCCACATCAGACGTCACGTTATCTCTAAGCACATATAACCTTAATTCTGGTTTCATATTATAATACATATTATCAAATTGTTGCTCTATTTCTATCTGATCGTGACGTCTCATTAATTTATTTAATGCAGTTGCATACGTTTTTATCGCTTCGTTTTCGCCTTGTTTTCTATCCCTAATTTGTGCATTTAAATTACGTTTCTCTTTGAGTGATAAAAAAACTTCTTATTGCCTTTCTTACTTCTTGTAAACTCATAAATTCGTGTGTTATATTTCGAAACCATAACAACGCTTCCCCTTTTAACAATTCCGGAAATCCCTTTAGCGTTTGTTGATCCGTAAATTTGTAAGTTTTTTATTCTTCCACCCGTTCCATAAATGAATACACGTTTTTTTCCATCGAAATGACAACCCCATTTCCTCATTTAGTCTAATACTTTTGAAATTGCATTTGTTTCTGCTGACATTATAAAAATATTTTGTTTATCCATTTCTACGTTATTAATTAAATACCCGCCTCTCGTACTATTTTCCGTCGGGGTCGAGGTTTGTGCTGTTTTCACAAAACAAACAATTCTTTATTATTTTTCTCCTCATCGATTGTTATATCTAATTTTTCATTGTAATCCTCTCTATCCTGCGGTTTGTCTGTAAATAATCCCGGGTTTCTTTTAACATATGATACTAACCTTTTCCGTAATTGCCCTACTGTACCCGATACTTCGATTCTTAAATTTACTAATTGTTCGACTAATTCCTCCCTCATTAATCTGTATGCCCATGATACATCTACACATGCCATTTTTAAAAATTAAAACTATTTTAATTAATTCGTTATTATTTTATAATACCAAAATAAACCCAAAAATTAAAAAAAAAAAAACATTATTCCAATGTCAAGCATCCCAAATCTATCGTTAGCTGCTCAACATCACGTTCCAGCTCTGTTAACCTCATATCTAAATTTTTGACATTTTCTATGGTGAATTCTCTATCAATCCTAACATCGCTTCTTAACACCGACCTTTCCGCCTTTAATTTTTCTATTTCCTGCATTAATTTTATCATACCCTGATTCATCTCTTCCACCGTAATATTTAAATTTATAATCTCCCTCTCAAACTGGGCTATTTTGCCACGTAGCTGAAATTCGGTCGCAAACTCCACTCTCCAATCCGGAATTTTAACGAACAAAAATAAAAATAATACCTCAATTCGCTAATAAATCCAATAGAGAAACGCAATTTTTTCCTAACCTAAATAAAAACTTATCCTATAGCAAAATCTATCTCATATAATTTCCATTCCTTTGAACACCATAACCTCTTTGGGCGCCATGTAACAATCGGGTTTCTTTTATGGTGCAGGTGGGAGAGAGTGCTCGGAGAGGGGACTCTCCAGAGTGCACTCGCTCGCTGACCGTTGCTGTCGAACGGACGCGAGTATATATAAATATACGAGCACTATGAATTGCTATTGTAACAGGCGCATTTCTTAATTATAAGAAACACCTCTGTTACAAGGTTTATACCCACATCCGCTCTTAGAGCCGCGCTGGGCAAAGAGCCACTTCGCCTAACCATTGTTGCTGTTGCCGCAAAAGCCCTCCTCAGAGTCTGGAAGGATTCAAATCGGATAGGACACCGGAAATTCTTAGAACGGAAGGTGTCTCCGCAATGCCACTGGACCGGATATATAGGTTGTTTATGTTCGATAGGAAATATCGAATCAGTATAGCGGTAAAACAAGACTGGATAACCGGCGGGATAGTTCCAAGCCAGTAGAAGGATCAGATACGGGAGTGTGCTGCTGTAAGAACAGAGAGATTTGTATATTTCCTCTAGGAAAGTACACGACGGTAGTGCAAACCGAACTTATTGGACTGAAACATTTACATACAGGAATGGATAGTGGATCAATACCCATGCGTCTGGAGGCGGATCATATTAGTCCTATCTTCATTTATCATTACAACTAAGCGATAATATATAATTTTTTCTAAAATTTTTAAAACTTTTTAAAATAAACGTATTTTTAATCTGAACTGTTAAAACCAGACTTTAAAATGAGTAGAAATTCTAGTTTATGTTATTTCAAACATACTCTATATACGTGTATTTTTAATATATCCTATTGTATACAGTTCAAACTTGATTGAGGCCGAGTTAGACAAAAGAGTTATATGAAATCTCTCTCCACGCTCGTTGTTAATATAACGTTCGAATTTATGATGAATTATATCATAAATCACGTTAGTATGTAATTAGCCTGCTGGTGACCGGGATTTTTTTTCGTTGATACATGACTACTTCGATGGGATACTTCCATATAAACATCCCCCAATGATCCACAGATATGTTCGAATCATGGCTTCACCACTATAGTGGTGTACTATAACGGTGTTGCCGTGCCGTATACATACTCTAAAGGTGTTGCCATGTGGAGGTTAAAATAGGTTATTTAACATAATTTAACTTTGATTGCGTAATTCAATTACCCAGCTTATTTCAATACGACACAATTCTTTCCCTCTTAATGCGTAATATATTCTGAATGATACATGTATATTATGAATTTTAAATCTTTGAACTGTATGATATTATATTACATATTTGCTTAGAAATTCAGGTTATGAAAAATAGGAGTGTTATCCTGAATTAGATACTGGTTCAAGTAATAGATTTAACATAATAATTTAAGTAAGATATAAACAGATGATTGTAGAAGATGAGTATAAAGAGTTGATTGTATATTTTAACCAAATTCGTATTTGTTTAAGATTTATGCTGGTAAATGTAGGATGATGGTAGTTACAGAGGGCGGGGATTTTTAATAAACAGAGCTGAGTTTAAAATGAGTTTTATTGATGAGTTCAGCAACTTCGTACCTTCCAACAGTCGAAATAATTGATTTACTTGAGCGAAGATTGTAGAGCTGCAGAAGTGTAGAATTGAGCAGGAATTAAGCAGATGAGTTGAAAAGTTGAGCCTTGCGGTGATAAGCAGGTGATGAGCGAAAGCAAGGGATGAGCAGGTCAAAAAAAGCTAGCAAAAAGTCAAGAGAAAAATCCAAACGTCCTTTTCCTTGTACGAGTTGTTTGAGAGAGAGAGATAGAGAGAGCGCCAGCACCGCGACGCTATCTTTTGGCGCTAATTCACCTGAGCATGCGCGAGTGTGCATGCAGCGCCAGTCGACTCAGCAGAGTAGCGACGCGCGCATGAGCGCGGTCGATAATCACGAGGGCGCGCGATTCAAACATGTAAATCGCGAACATTCCGCCCGCATCATCAACGCCTTTGATGATTATAAACAAGAGCGATGGCCGTAAATCCTCCTGCATGTAGAGTTGAGTGGGTGAGAAAGTGAGTCGTAAAGCCACTTTCAGTTGAGTAGATGATGATCCAAATGAGTTGTAAGTCCACTTGAAGAGTAATGAGCGTAGCTGGGTCGTAAAGCCAACTACTGTTGAGTATCATCAGCCTTTAACAGAAATACTGGCAAAAGAGCGAGTTTTGCGATTGGATGAGTTATTGTAGAAGTAGCAGTCTTAAGAGTCACCACCCTGGTGAGTCCATCCTGTCCAGGATGGAGTTACATCACTTGCACAAGAGGCCACTTTGCTGGAGGTGATCTCTCATCTGTCAGTAGTGCCATTGAGCCAACTTGAATAGTGTGAGAAGGGTGATGCCACTTCGAGATTGCCTGCTATCGTTGCAAGTAATGAGCTGACCAAAGTTTCCAAAAAGTCTGTAACCGTTGCTGGATGAGTTGCCATCTTGATAGTCGAGCAGAGTTGAGATCTAAGAGTGAAGGTTCTGGAACACAGTTAAGAGCTGAGCCAATAAGAAAATGTCCTGGAGTGAGCGCTGAGACATCTGAAGGATCATCACTGAGTGGCTCCAGAGGTCTTGAGTTGAGCACACCCTCTATTTGAGTAAGAAGAGTTGTTCCTCATAAGTCAATAGAGTCTCACCAATTGTGCATCGCAAGTGAAATTTGACTGATTTCACCAGTGCCTCCCACTTTCCACCCATGTGTGGAGCAGCAGGAGGTATGAACTTCCAGGATGTTCCTTGAGCAGCGAGCGTGGAAGAAATGAGCTGATGTTCCAAAGAAGCCTTGTTGAAAAGCTGATTGAGTTGAGTTGTGGCGCCTTGAAACCTGGTTCCACAATCCGAATACATCACCAGCAATAGTCCTCTTCGTGACACAAAGCTACGAAAACAGCAAGGAAGCAATCGGCTGAGTAATTAGTGACAACTTCTAGATGAGCTGCTGATGTGTTGAGACAGACGAATACGCAGATCCAACCCTCGTCAGTCTTACATCCTCGTCCTTTCCAGGTTTTTATTGTCACTGGTCCAGCATAATCAATTCCTGTGTGGAGAAAGGCTCTGGTTGTAGTGAGACGTGAGATGGAAAGCTGTCCCATTAGTTGCTGAGCTTTAACACCTCTTTGCCGAGCACAAGAAACGCATCGAAGAATAAGAGTTTTCACTGACGCTCTCCCTCCAATAATTCAGCACGTCTGCCGGAGTTTAGCGAGTGTCAGCTGAGTACCTCCATGAAGTGCAGAGCGATGAGATGAGTCGATGAGCGGAGTCGTGAGATGAGAGTGTCGAGGCAAAATTGCAGGGTGTTTTTCTTGATAATTGAGAGTTGAGTGTTTTAGTCGCCCTCCAACTCGAACGATGCCTTCAGCGTCAATAAAGGCTGTCAAACGAGTAAAGTTGTGACCAGAAGGAAGAACAGCACCTTTGCTAAGCTGTTGAATCTCCTGAGCAAAGTAAGCTGCCTGAGTGGCCTTGATCCAAAAGAGCTGAGCGTGATGCAGGCTTTTAACAACTTATTCAATGAAGAATACCTGTAAATAACATCCCAGTGATACGAGGGTTGCTGAGCGATAGAGATGAGAGCGACTCCATGTCGAGCTTCTGAGTCTGCATCATCAGAGGAATATGTTATTTGTTTAGGCCATTGAGATTGATCGTGCTTGATCCAAGCAGGTCCTGACCACCAAAGTAGGTGATCTTTGAGTTGAGCTGTAGTAATGCCTTTGGAGCCGCAATCAGCTGGATTTTCAATCCCAGGAACATGTCTCCAAGTGGTGTTTATTGTGCACATTTCTTGAATCTGGGTGAATCTGTTCCTAACGAAATCCTTCCAACGGCTTGCTGGTGAGTTGATCCACATGAGTGTAACTTGTGAGTCCGTTCACAGATGAGTAGAATCTATCATCACTTGAAGAGAATCTTTTGCGTTTTTAATGAGTTTGGTGAGCAGCGAAGCTGCTGCGAGTTCTAACCGAGGGATAGTTAGTCTCTTGAGAGGAGCGATCTTTGTTTTTGAGCAGATGAATGATGTCGTAGAGCCTGTGGAGGGTGAGCGAACAACTATGTAAGCAAGGGCTGCCATAAGGACCAACCACCTGGGAATTGATATGCTGGCCAGCAGGATAAGGTCTTCTCGAATGTTGAGCCATCTTGAACACACTTGAGTAGGGAGTGGATTATCCCAACTCAGTTTGAGCAGCCAGAGTTCTTGTAGAAGAATCTTGGCAGTGATGATAACAGGTGAGACAAATCCAAGAGAATCAAATATTTGAGCCACTTCTGACAATACTATTCTCTTGGTTAAGCGTCCTGACTGTGGTGAGAACTTTGATGTAAATGTGAAACAGTCTTCATGAGGAATCCATTTTAATCCGTGTAGTGAGGTTGTACAGTCGTCTAGGTTGAGTGGAGAGCCATCTGTTGATGAAGCAACCAACAAATCCTTTAGAGTTGCATGCGATATTGAGAGTGGGAAACCGCCCGCGTTACACAACTGGATAACTTGTCGAGCAATTTCATTGAGCTGAGCAGGAGAATCAGCTCCACCAAATATGTCATCGACATATCTTCCCCTTTTGAGTGAAGGAATGGCCAGAGGATACTTGTAGCCTTCATCCTCCACAAGCTGCAACAAAGCTCTTGTGACGAGAAAAGGAGCAGCTTTGGTCCCGTAAGTGACCGTGGTGAGCTGGAAATCCACCTCATCCTGATCTTGATCCTTCCAAATGATCCGCTGAAGATCCCAATCATCAGGATGGACTTGAACCTGCCGATACATGTTCACGATGTCTGTGGCCAAAAGGTGATGAAAGTAACGAATCCAGATGAGCACTTCGCTGATATTGAGCAATAAATTTGCACCAGTGTGCATGATGTCATTAAGAGATTTACCTGAAGATGTTGAACATGAGCCGTTGAAAACAACTCTGAGCTTGGTTGTTGCACTATCAGGTTTGAGGACACCATGATGAGGCAGATAAAACGGTGAGAAGCTTGAAGCTGTAGATGATTCCACCTTTCTCATGTGTCCCAATGCTAAATATTCCTCCATGAACTTCGTTTAAAGTTCGCCCATGGTTGAGTCTTGCGCAATTCTTCTGGACATTCTACTGAGGCACTTTGATGCTGTAGAGCGTGAGTTTCCAAGAGAAGTAGGATCTTCTTTGAGAGGAATTCTGACAACATATCTGCTTGTTGAATCTCTCATATGAGTTGAGCAGAAAAGTTTTTCACATTCCTCCTCTTCAGGACTCAAGATCTTGTCTGAATCATGACTGAGCTCTTCTTGTAATCAAAATCTGCTGAGCAGTTTGTGAAGATCATTATCTGTCTTCATTATGCTGTGGTTAGCTGAAGCAGTTTTGGTTGATGTTGTGTGAGCAGGTCCTACTATGAGCCATCCAAAAATAGAAGATTGAGCAATTGGAGGTGCAGGATGAGATTTAATGAGTCCATAATTGTCAGCTCCAATGATAATATCTACTGGTTGAGGCTGGAAAAACTTCTCATCAGCCAAATGTAAATCCTTTAAATGCGGCCAATCTTGTATGGTGATTTTGACTGATGGAGTTATCGAGGTGACCGCTTTGAAAATGTGTGCCTTGATAATTATAGCCTCTTGAGTGAATCTTGATTTGAGAGTGAGCTGAGCGGAGCCGAGAGTGTGAGCAGCTTTTCCACCTCCTATTCCATGGATCCCAAATGATGATGAACGACGTGGGAGCTTGAATTGATTCACCAGGTGTTCGGTGACGAACGTCAGCTCTGATCCAGAATCGATCATGAGACGGACGTAATGATCGTACATTGACGTTCTGAGCTGAGCAATAGCTGTACCTAAGAGTGTTACTTCGTTGAGATTGGCATGTGATGAGCTGAGCAGTGGGTTGAGCAGAGTATGATGAGCTGAGTGGTTTGAGGAAATGAGCTTTGAGCTGACGACTGCACCAACACTTCAATAAGCATCTGAGGTCGACGCATGAGCTGTCTGTGTAGTAGATGAGGTTGATTGTTGTTGTGATGTTTGATGCTGAGCTTGAGGTTGTGAGCGTGTTGGGTGAAGCATGGTGTGATGCTTTTGTTCACACACCTTGCACCTTGCTGTGCTTCTGCATGACAGTACATTGTGACGCCCTAGACAATTGGAACACAACTGCTCATCACGTACAAATTCTTGTCTATTTCTCACTTCCAATGCTCTGAACACCGGGCACATCACGATGAAGTTTGGTTGCTGGCACTTGTCGCAAGGGTGAGCAGTGGGTTCAAGATTGTAATTGACGGTCTTGGAGTGAGCAGATGATTGAGCTTGAGGATAAGGTTTTTGTTGAGCTGAACCAGATTGAGCGGCAGGGAGTGGCTGAGCTGATGTTGTGGCCACGTTGGTTGATTTGCGTTGAGCTGCTTGCTTTGTTTTTCCTGCGACGTCCTCAACACGCTCAAGAGCTCATGCATGTAACGTTAGGAACGTGCGTACACTCGCTGATGTCGGGAAGTCTTGCGACATTCCAAGGGAGTGCTCCCAACTCTCCTTGGTTGCTCGGTCCATATTTCGCACAGTGAGATGAGCTAACAGCATATCCCTAAGTTGCTCCGATACATTGAGAGAAGCTAAGCCCTTTGTAACTTTGCTGAGCGTCATCTCTAATGCGTTGAGTCCCTGAGCTGACTTTGATGTTAATGGCTTCTGATCCAGCAATTAGTCCAGAAATGAGCAAATTGCAAGTCGTTTATTGTCTTAATGACATGACAATTGAGCCCAAGCTGGATCGAGCGAACTATCTTCGACGGGGTAGCCTGAGATGATCTGAGCTGGCTCACTAGAAAAACAACTATTTAGGAAGTGCAATTTCTTCACTGGCGCCAAACCTTCATTGCTGAGTACGAGGCTCTTGAACAAATCTCTGAAATGTGTCCATTCAGAGTACTCTCCACTAAAATGAGGCAAGCTGATGTCTGGTAGTTTTGGCCGTCGATGAGCTGAGCTGGACAAGTTTTCACATTGAGCTGGAATAGATGAAATGAGATCAGAGACTTTACACAGTAATCAATGAGCAAGTTTAACAATGAGCGCAAACTGATTCTCTTTGAAATAAGGAAGCTCAGCGGCTTCCGAGCTCCAGAGTACTTCAATGACCTCCTGATCTTGTGTACCTTTATCAAAAAGGCCCTGAATTTGAGTACGGCATTCATGGAGAAGTCCTGCCGACAACGTCTCCTCGTTGAGCTGCTCCTGGATTTACTTGAGCACTGCAAGGCGCAATGCCTGTGTAGAGCATCGCACTTCTAGCTCTCGTGGTGGTCGGTACGAGCGAGTGATGGGTGGCGTCGCAGGAGTAATGTTGTCGACGCAATTAACCTTGTCGACGCTGCCGATGTTGGAGAGCGACGCAGATCGGGTGTGCTTGGCTTTCTTGGCATCTTGCTCAGGCACCTTCAAACTGACGCCGCTACTTGGTTGAGCCTTCTCAGAATCCATTTCGAGTAATTTGGATGAGCAAGTGACGAGCGGTAGAATGAGCGGGCTTTTGCTTCCAAGAGTTGCATACGTACACCTGTATCACCGTTGTGTTAAAGCGGCGGCTATAATTACACGCACGCACCCACTGTAAACTACCAAATCCGGCTCGAAGGACCAAATGTTTGAGATTTATGCTGGTAAATGTAGGATGATGGTAGTTACAGAGGGCGGGGATTTCTAATAAACAGAGCTGAGTTTAAAATGATTTTTATTGATGAGTTCAGCAACTTCGTACCTTCCAACAGTCAAAATACTTGATTTACTTGAGCAAAGATTGTAGAGCTGCAGAAATGTAGAATTGAGCAGAAATTAAGCAGATGAGTTGAGCAGTTGAGCCTTGCGGTGATAAGCAGGTGATGAGCGAAAGCAGGGGATGAGCAGGTCGAAAAAAGCGAACAAAAAGTCAAGAGAAAAATTCAAACGTCCTTTTCCTTGTACCAGTTGTATAAGAGAGAGAGATAGAGAGAGCGCCAGCACCGCGACGCTATCTTTAGGCGCTAATTCACCTGAGCATGCGCGAGTGTGCATGCAGCGCTAGTCGACTCAGCAGAGTAGCGACGCGCGCATGAGCGGTCGATAATCAAACATGTAAATCGCGAACAGTATTAAAATAGCTTGTTATTTTTAAGTACTTACTTAAGGTCTTCCAAAAATTGTTCTAATTCTTCTTGACTGTCAGTCCAAATATCGGACGTTGCACTTATTATTTCACTTCGAATATAGTGTCTCCAATAATTCATATCTCTTTTTATGTCTTCATAACTATTTGTTAATGTTGTTTTGATTGCGGCCTGTTGAATAAAATCAATATTTACATTTTTATTCTTTCAAAACTGTTAAAAATGACATTTAGTAAGCTAAAAAATTACCAACATATAAGGCCGCTAATTATTTAAATTACGTTTTCTTTTCAATTTCATTATTGAAAGTTGTTCAGAAATTTATTATTCGAAACTATTTTGTAGAATTATAATCAGATTTCCGAATGAGAAAACTATACAAGTTTAGCTGCGCTAGAACCAAATTGTAAACTTTTCGATTGAGCGCGGAAAGGACAGGTATGGTTTTGGTTCACTAAGCTAAAAACAATGCACATGACTTGGAAGATAAAAATAATGGCTCAATTTATACATTGTTGGACAATGTATGTGAAGCGCTACTTTAAACCATTCTTATTTTACTCCTCTCGTTGCATAAAATCTACCATTCTGATTTACAGACATCAAAAAATCGTTGTTTTCGTAAATCTTTCTAAAAGAATCCAAAAATATGTCCTCAAAAATCCAGAGGGCCATTCAACGTTTTTCCGAAGCTATGAATTGATAATACGTTATGTTTTGGCAATACGACAAAATATTGATTTACTGAATCGCACGAAATAAGTTATTGTAGTGAGATTAGATAGCTACTGCAGTATCCACGAATAAAACTTCAATGTTTAGATGATCACACTCAAAATTTCAAAGAATCATTCAATTCGATCGTGTAGCGTCTAAACCTAGCACACTTGAATTCTAGCATAAAGTCGTAGAAATTACAGCATATATCGCTGCAGGGATTTTCAACAACGGCTACTTGGCTGTCTTCTTTACTACATAGCTCCTTAACATCATTCACGGTCAACACTGCAAACATTTTGCTGATCGCACATATGTGTACGCGTGTGTGTTCAGCTTAGCCATATCCGGGATACTCTTGATTTCTTTACAATAATGCTTCTAGCCATCTTTTTTTGCAGCCTCGAGAGCTTTTTTGGTCTGGTGCTTGGCTATGTGCCAACCGAATGGAAAAAGGCTAAGAATATCTTTATACCTAAGCCCGGGAAAGAGGCGTCTTTTATACTCAAGACCTTGGAAAGACTGGTAGACCAAGGAATCAAGGATGGAGCCCTGACGGCTCATCCTCTGCACGCTGCACAGCATGCGTACAGGGAGGGGAGGTCAGTAGCCTCCGCTCTTGATGAGACAATCATTAGAATCAAGAAAGAGATGAGGAACAAAGGCATGGTACTGACTGCCTTCCTAGATGTAGAAGGATCTTTCAATTTCACAACAGGAAGAAGCACATGTCGAGGAGCAGAAAGACATAATATTTCCAAGTCTCTTGTTAGGTGGCTTCATAAATCCCTAGTTGAGAGGGTGGTGGAAGCACAGTGGGGGTCGGCGACTGGAGGAGGCCGGGTCTGGAGGGACTGTTCACAAGGTGGAGTCCTCTCACCCACTGAGTGGTCCCTAGTTATGGACGAACGGATAGTCCTATTTCTACTTGTGGACCTATTATGGACATTGTTTTTTTTTAAATCACAAAATCAAAATCTCGAGAACAAACACTTTAAGGGGCCCAAACTGTGTTTAATTAAAAAAAAATAACTTTCCAGTATGATAGCTATACATTTTTTTCATCATTTTTGATTATTGGAACATTTTACACTTTAGATACTCACATAATTTAAGCTATTTATACCTTTCTAGGTTCCAAACAGTGTTCTTTATCTCTATTATTGTTCCATTAAAAATATCTAAAATTTTTATTTACTTATCCACCTGCCGCAAGCGGGAATAAGTGGATGCACCACTTTGACGATGCGGATTCTGTCGCCTGCAAGCCGCTACCAGTACACTCAATTGCTCGTTGAAATTACCTCTACCCACCAACTCGACAAAACGATTTTCTTTGTCAATTATATCTACTTGAGCCACCTTTGGTCAGAGATACAATTGTTCGTGTGGGTGTGTTAGCAACGCAGCGTATTTATATAGCGGGAATTCTCGATGGGGGAGTTTCTCAGAAAGATACAAGGGGAAGGTGCACGCGGGACTCACCGTCTTCTTATCATATTCCGTAAATCTCTAAACTACGTCTCTCTCACTACTCGTCGCGAATTTTAATATCGAATTTCATAAAGACTTGTAGCTGCATCCAGACTCTATGCATGCATCCATCTGCCCTCTCTCTCACTCGCACGTATATTTCTCCCTCCGTCTCGCTTCCTCTGTTCGTCTCTGTCCGACGTCCGCGCACCCTCCCGTCGGGTCACATCCGCCCGCGTCACCGATCTCCACTGCCATTAGACGACCGCGACAAGTTGTGCCACGCGCGTTTCGCCGCCGCATGAGTGAGTCATTATGCGTCACATTGGCGGACTGCTCGACTCGCTGAGCTCGTCACAGCGCAAGGGAAAGCAGGCTGTCGTAATGGCGCGTCGTCCGCTCCACGCATGACACTTCGGCGAGGTCCTACTAAGGCAGCGAATCACGACGTTGAATAAATTATTTGCTTATTTGACGTACAAATGCAACGTCACAAATCCTCCCTCCGTAAATGGGACATCCCCGATGGACTGTTTCCACAAGAACACAGTTATGTAATTTGGATCTCTCGGAACATCGCCAGGCCCGGCGTTGATACTAGAGGAACCACGCAGGATTAGCTTGTTGGTACACGAGAAGGGTTTTTTGGGGTTATGTTGAGATTTTTTGAGTGTGGGGGAGGGGGGTCCTTCGCTGTGCGTATATGGGGGATAAAGTGGTATAAGGGGTTTTGCTGCGTAGAGGTGAGCTGAGAAGTAAGTGAGAAGTGAGCTACCGGGGAGGGGGCTTCCGCGCTTTTCTTCCTTCTTCGTTTTATTCTCTCTTCTCCTCCTATTCCCTTGGAGGCTGCGGCGTGACGTCTTTGGTAGCCCTGTACGTCATCCACAGGCATCGCTCCCGTATCTCCGGGGATAGTTTGCTGAAGTGGTGGAAAATGCGGGTTAGGTCCGCCCTGGGCCACCACGCTCGTTGACCCTCAGTCGTTACCAGCGCGATAATGCCGCTGGACATTGGAGTCTTGCCGGATACCTATGTCTACTAACACCAAGCCAGGAGGCTTGCCAAAGCCGCCTCGCTTCAGCAAGAATAAAGGAGCAGGAGGAAGAAGAGAAGAGACTGCGCCCCATTTCCCCGCATGCACAAATCCCCCAAATCCCGCGAACCTGATCCCCAGCAGACCCTTGATCTACGCGCAGTGCTTTAGCATCGCTCTACATTCTAATACTGCTATAATCTCCTTCAGATTCCTTCGAGTATATCATCGAAGCCTATGTAAAATTTTACGTGAATAATTGGATGCACTGGTAGCAAAACTTTTTAGTGCAAATACTCTATAATTACTGTGGTGTTGATGTATTTATATCGCGCAAAGATGTAGGATCTGTTTATACCTTGAGACCATTCATTTCATCCTTAAAAATGTTTTGGCTATCACAAGAAGTAAGATTGTCGGCGGAAGTTTAAGACGGTGATAGAGCTATAGTGGAGAAAAGTTTCTTTCAGTATTCTCCATGGATGTAAGTTCTAAGCTGCATTCCATGTGAGAACTTAATTATTCGCAAAATTGCTAGTGAATGAGGACTAAATTATACAAAGTTTAGTTGACATTTGGTACAATCACCATCTCATAGAGATTACTGTCAAAAAAAAAAAAAATATTATGTGTAACTGCAAAGCTCTATTTTTTGAGATTTTCAACTTTAGAATAATAACTCCATACTATTTCAAAGGCTGTCAGGCTGAAAAAAGTGCGTGAAGCAGAGGTTGCACCACCATATCAGCCAGCCTGTGATCCCTGATATCCTAATGCCGATCAGCCTATTAATTCCGAAAAAGTGAAAAATGAGACAAGTTCAACTCGCAAAGCTTCCGGGACACGGACGAGAGTAGGTGTCGGAAACAAGCCTGAGGAGATCACTGGCAGGTATAGAGGCTCCCAATGACAACCGGGGAAAATTATACTAGTGCAATAGTGAAAAAGCTTGATTCAATGACTTGTTTAGTTTGCGAAGACGTATACTTACGAATGATTTTACAAAAAGAAATAATGGAGTAATAATAAATAATATACCAGCAATATGCAAAAAAATGTCCTGGCCAGGAATATCTAACCTAAGGTACTTAATTTTTTGCAAAATCAAATAAAATATATATAAAGTCACATAAACTTGTAAATCTATGCAATGATCATTACCTAATACGTGTAAATTTTAAGCAAGCAAAAGTAATACAGATATATGATTAATAAGATAATCAATTTCTAAAAATTATAAAACTTTGCTAACAACCTAAACTGAAATTCAGTATTATCTATATGGGAACCTAATGATGCTGTACATGAGTTAATAAAAATGATTTACTTATGCATAGAAACAACGAAATCAAGCAAGGAATAAAACAAAAATAAGAGGGATAAAATACGCGGATTGTAAAAGAAGCACTAAATGAGAAAGTTTATTTGTTATATAAACGTTACACTGAACTTGCCCGTAGCCGATACGATATTACGTCATGAAAAAGGGATCACAAAAAGTAAATATAAAAGGGTAATTGTACTTTTTCACGACGTACCAAATTACAAATAACCCAAAATATGAGTTTAAAAACTTACGAACATTGCGTCAAGTACCTTTACGAAAATCGAGGCATCCGTACACTCGGGAGAGCAAAACGCTTTATAATCGAGCAAAAGGTTTAAAGCAGGTAGACGAAAATTTTACGACCGCAAGTGGCGAAGGAGAACCACGTGAGAGGTGATCACATAAACCGACCTACCTTAAGTTTTAAATACGAGACCTGAAAACAAGGAGAAAAATTGATTAGAGAAAAACACATAAATCGATGACAAGATTTATGAGGGATGCCGGACTTTTAAAAAGTGAGGAGCATTATGACACTAGAAGTCAAATAGGGGAAGGGGATCAGTCAAATAAACGCCGAATCAGTCGCATAAGTAAACACCCGCTTTACGACCAAAAATGCGAGACCCAAAAACAGTGAGTATGAAAAACTCATAAAACCAATACGTAAATTATCGGACTATTAAATCGAAGACGGTCTACAAAGGAGTCCAACATTAACGAGTTCACTTTTATTGCCCGAATATGCAGTGACAAGCCTTTAGTGGTTACTCAATACAAGGATTGTAGTGCGGCACAGAAAGCATAAGCATATTAATGAAGACAATACATCGATAAACGAAAAGTGCAAATGGCAGTAAAACTCGCACCAACAGAAAGCATTTTTACGCATGACTTTCGGATTAACGAAAATTCTTTCGTTAGATGAATCCACGAAAATATGGGAATTTATCGATTGGAGGGGATCAAAAATGGGTATAAAAACCCTTGCTAAAGGATTGCCAGCAGTTCAGTCGTCATACCTCCATACTACCTTCACTTCAGTCTGCGGAAGAATAAGCCCGTCCTTAGATCTATTACGCAAGAAGAAGCTTGGCCGAGCAAAGCCAAGAATCAATAGCCGCCGCACACTTAAGGAAAATACAAGACGACGCGGAATAACAGCAGGGACTTTAACACCAGGCCCAACGGCTGAACCACCGACGCACTACACGGAGGGGCAGTGGACCGCAACGCTGACCCGCGCCAACTCACGAGAAGGAGAGAGAGAACGAGAGAACGAGAGCCGCACAGAGCCGTAGCGCCGACCCACGCCGAGAGAGAGAGAGAGAGAGAGAGAGAGAGAGCAACGACGAGCCGCCGCACTGACCCCCACCGAGCGATACCGAGGGGCCCTTACCTGCCAAGCCGCTCGAAACCGCTACCTGCCACCTCCCGTCAACACCGGTAACCGTAAAGCTACAATTTCGATATTATTGTAGGCATTGAGAACTTTTTCGTTAATAAGCGTTTAAGCGAAAATTGTATTATTTTGTAATACCATTCTAAAATTTATTATTAAAGAAAAATCAAAAAGGTAATAGTTCGATGAATCATTTTCTAAATCCCGAAAAATGTAACCTATATTTCCTTACACCTGGACGTAACAAGGGGACTTGAAGTGCGCCAGCCGCAAATTAGGAGTCGCGACGATCCACACAATTGCCACGAGCACACATCGGGATCGACGCCGATAGGAAAAGGAGAAGACAGGAGTTGAAGAGCCTACCTCGCCCAGGGCGGTTGCACTCTCACTCATTCCGTTAACAGTAAACTCTCTCTCTCTCTCTCGCTCCAGAATCAACCTCGGGTTCCTCTATGGACACGCCTTGAGCCTCACCCAGATATCTCGGTGGCTCTCCGGCCAGCGGGCCGTTCGCCTTGTCGGTTCTTTGTCTTGAGCGATGGGGGCCGACATCCTCACAGGACGGCCGCCGGGACTGGAGAGAGCGAACGTCGACGCTTAACGTTGCGCGACGCTCGCGGTTGATCAGCTGATCGATCTCCAGCACCGTACCTTGTGTACTTGCTGCTTGCGCGTTTCAGGACTTTTTATCCGGCAGAGAGCTACTGAGTTTCTGGAAGGGTAAGGCCTGACAGGGATAATGGAACTACGGGAAGGGATGAGTTAGATCCATTAGAGTAAGGCATGTGTGCATCCTGACTTCAGCCTGCATTGCGTCCTGATTTTCCTAGGTCGTAGTTTTCGCGTGAGGCTCTTCGCAATTACATAGATTTTTGGGGTTCCATGACTGGCAGTGAAACTGCCACGTCACAATATTTTTAGTTAAAATATTACCGTTTCACCTTGATCTCTTATATAGTAAAAATGGAATTCAATATGTTTGGTGTTATTATTTTTGCTTGGCTGATTAGTTAATTTTATTGCACTCTTACTAAGAATAAATAAATCTAAACGATAATCATATTCAACTCCGAGTTTACTTAGGAATAATTTAATCTGTAAAGTACAAAATGATTTTTACGCTACGAGAGATCTTGAGAACCCAAAAGCTTATATGTGAATGTAATCGTTCCTTTTGTAGCTCACGTTCGTCTTGATAAACGTATGAGTTTTGCTATTATCCCATTAAAGCCCATGCAAAGACTGGTTGAGATAGCGTATAACAAACTATGCTATCCTTTACATAAGTGAAAAATAAAATATACCTATTTTTTCTTATGTCATTTGCAATTGTTTATAACAAATTATTTAAACAAATTACAAAAATTTCATAATTTTCAAAATCTGAATGCGGAAATCGATTCGGGGGTAAAATTGAGACGAAAACGTATATAACCCTTTTTTGTCAGAGTTCAATTTGTTATCTTTATGTAGAAATAAACAATTGACAAATTAGCTTCATTCTATACAATTTTTTGAAACACTCTCAGGAGGCCGAATGTTTCTTCCTACATTACAATAAATAATTGGCCTCTGACAAAAAAGTGTTATATAGGTTTACACACGTCGTGACAAACGTGTGTATGTTGCTAGTGAGCTAGTAACTAATAGATAAGAAATCTGTTTTTTATGATACACATACGTCATGATAAACGTATGAGTTTTGCTTGTGATTAAAATAAATTATGATTTGATTTCTTACTGATTTTATTTGAGTTTTTTTATTAAATTTTACAAATTGATAGAATTTTGTTGTTTTTGTAATCAAGAGAGGAATTGCAAATTTTAATTGATTTCTCTTGGCTTTAGCATGCATACGTCATGATTAACGTATGCCTGTAGCTATTTGGCGTCGAGTCTTTTAGAGAATGCTGGTCAAGTGTTTACCGATAGTACAGAGAGAGTGTTTTGATAAGAGTGTCGAAAAAGAGTGTTGGAAAAAGAGTGTACGGAGCTCTGTAGAGCACCACATTTTATAGTTAAAACCAGGCTTCTCCCTCGCCTGATCTTACAATTTCGGCGCTGCATGTTGTGACATCACATGCCTAGAGTAGGTACATGTTTCTGAAAGGTAATTTCGGAAAGGAGGGATACGCGCTTGTTTAGGAGAGAGAAATGACGCCGAGCGGCGCGACAGCGATTGCTGCATCGCGGGTCGCTTATCCGCGGGCAGGGGAGGGAACAATAACAAAGGGAATTTAAAGATGCCGTGACCTAACGAATCGATGTGCCTTTTCGTGTGTAAGTATTTATTTTATGAGGCGTTACAAATCAAAGTTTCTTAAAGGCTTTTCAGCTACTGTACCGCTCAGAAGTTCGATAACACTATAAAAAAACAGGAGAGTAAAAAAAACTATATCTTGGGAAAGAAACATCGTACAAAAATTCTAAGAGAAGGAATTTAATGTATTCGTGAAAACCTTTCGAAATAGATGTTTTAACTCATTAACTAAAAAATTAATTTGAAGAAATATAAAATGTTGCAATGCACAAAGCTGTACAATTAACAGTACCTCGCATTCAACAATACTTTTCTGGCTGAAGTGAGACAGAAGTTTCAAGGCCAGAAAAGTATCCAATATCACACTCCACGTGCAGGAATGCAGGGGAGGAAAGCGTTTGGGAAGCAAGTACCGACTTGCTTACTTCGTTTCATTGCACCTACTTCGCAATGGGTGCAAGAAAAACGGAAGTCCGTGAACAACGTTGTCGCGATTAGGCGATTAATATTTCCCAATTACTCATGTCATTGAAGTCAAAATCTTGGGCGTGCGTTAGTCGCTCCGCGCTTTTTCCCTTCAATATTTTCCTTTCAGTATTCTAATCTCTTTCGGTTTTACTTCGATAGACCCGTGTGCGTTAGCCGCCGGATTCGTAGATTCTACTGGAGTACAATAGGGCTCCTCCAAAAAGGATCTACAAATTAATCCTCGTCCTCCTCTGCGCCATCGTCCTCAGGAGCATGATTTAAAAGGTAAATCCTTAATTACTAATATATACATATGCATATATATATATATATATATATATATATATATATATATACTAGGGGGTGCCCCTCTTCGCTTCGCTCGTCCACCCTCCATTTTGCGAAGTAGACAAATTCTAGAAAATAATTGTTGCATTTTTCTCATTTTTTTTTAACTGTATACGATATGAAACTTCATTTTCCCAATCCAGACAGTCAAATTCCAGAAAATAATTTTTTATAACCATTATTTTATTTTAAAACTATTATTTCAATTTAAAATTTTCATGATTAAATTAAGCACTAAATGCTCAATATTATCGTTTCCTGCTATGTCAATGATTAAATATTTCATAGACTGTATCGGTATACGATTGTATCGTTTGTGACGCGGGGTACTGCGGGGTACCCTCGCGTCATCGCGAGCTGGCGCGAACGGGCGCGAGCGCGGCTTAGGTTAGGCTAAGCCGGCGCGCGCGGGAGGGATTGCCAGGTGGGCAATCTAGGGAGATTCTCTCGAGCCTTCATCGAGGAAAGACGCGTGCGTGTGCGAACCCGGCGTGACCGAGACTCGAGGGAGAGGGCGTCACGAGGACGACGAGCGAGTGTGCGAGGAAGCAGGAGCAGCCCGAGGACTGACCGTGGCTGCCGTATCTGTAAGTACCGCCCGACTACTTGTGCAAGTGCGGGCGTGTACGCTGCGAGGAGTCGAGGAGCGCCTCGAGTCCAAGTCAGAATATCGTTCGGCGAACGCGCGGGAACGATTTTCCCCGTTCTATCTCTCTCTCTGCGGCAGATCGTGATCGCGGACTCTCGTGTGGCGAGAGTCGCGGCTCTCGTGGACGAGCCGCCGCGTGGTCGAACATCGGGACCTCGAGCACGAGCTTGAGGTCAGATTCATCGCGTATCGCGTGGAACAGGCAAGCGGACCGTTCCCTCGTGCGTTGTACATGTGCGTACGTACGGAGCAGGCAAGCGGCCTACTCCTAAACACATCTGTTTGTTTACGCGGTGCAAAGTCGCCACTCCGCGCTAACACCACCAATCGCGGTTCGCGCGATCAGCCGGCGAATTCTCGGCGCGGCCTAAATTATCCCCATCCTCCCCCCTCCTCCACCCCTCCTCTTTCTTCTTTTCCTCTCCTCATTTTTTTCATTAATTTATGTTATATTTATCATTTTAATGATGTCTTTTAATATATTTAAAAAATATTTTTGCTCCTCTTCAACTATCCTCCCCCCTCCTCCCCACTCCTACCCCTCCTCAGTGATATTTTTCAACCACTCCTCAGTAACATCCTCATTATTGAACCCCTCCTCAGCCCCTCCTCAATTTGTATGAAATTGTAATATTAGAAATAAATTTCTTAATCGTATAGCGATACAGTTTACGGTATATTGAATCATTGATATAGCAAAAAAAAGATAATAATGAAAATAAAATCAATTATATCGCTAAAGCAAATGGCTAAATGAAGTTTTGTATCGTATATACAGGTAAAGAAAAGGTGAAAAATTATTTTCTCGGGAAAAAGGGAAAAATAAAAAATAGGACGTTTAAATAACATAATAATAAAAATTTTAAAGACATTTTAAAAGCTGTAGAAAAATGTTTAATTGATTTATCTGATTATAATGAAATATTTGGAGCAAAAGAATTTCTTGCATCAAGAGATTTTCGACATATGTTACTAATTGTTCCGTCTGGGACTCGAATTACTCAGAGTTATTGGGAATTATAAAAAATAGGTATACTACGATAAAATTTTAAATGTATGTTATTAAAGCAAAATATAAAAATTTCGGAAAATGATATCGAATTAAAATTTTGGCTTTTATATGTAGCCAATGGCAAATATGAATTATAATTATATGAAAGTGTAATTTTAACTTCAAAATCGTATAATGACATAGCAGAAAACGATAATATTGTGCATTTAGTAAACAAAATTAAAAAATGACGCAATTATCGTGTTGCTGAAAATTTTAAATTGAAATAATAGTTTTAAAATAAAATAATGGTTATAAAAATTTATTTTCTGGAATTTAACTGAAAAAATAAATCTATTCAATTATATCAGAATTATATCAGAATTAAATTAGAATTATTATATCAGAAGTCAAGATGTCGGGTGGTGGATTGCCAGCGGAGGCAATCCCTCCTGATATTATGCATAAAAGTCACACAACAAAAACAAATTCGACAGTGGTTTGTGTTCTATGTGAAGGAGTGTTTCACAAAAGCTATTTTAATAGAAGAAAGGATGTGAAATATGTGTCTAATGTGCTGGTTATCTGTAATGAACATCAAGATATAGACATAACCTCAAATAACCCGCACATGGCTCTACTTATATTAAAAAAGAATCTAATTGAGAAAAATGAGGAAATAAAAAAACTAGAGGATAAATTTAATACACTCCAAAACAACTCTGTAAAATTGCAGCACAAATATAACGCCATACTTCAGGAAAAACAAGAGGAACAAGCTGACATGGATGTTTCTGAAAGAGAAGATGATGATGACACAGCTTTAAAAAAAGAAAATACATTACTCTGGGAACTAGATGCTGAATTGAAAAGTAAAAACTCGTTATTGGAAGATCTATTAGCCAAGGAAAAAGAGATACCCAAAATCAATAGAAAGACTTTTGCCGAAGCCGCATTATCGAAACCAATCATAACACAGAACAAGGTAGTACCTAAAATTATAATAAAACGAAAAAGAAAAGATGACAATACTAATATGAAAGATAGAGTGATGCACTATTTAACTAAAGATAAAACAATACAAACAAATAAAATTGATGTTAAAAATAATGATCAAATGCAGAAATCAGGAATGCGCAGACACAGCAGAAAAATATCTAAAAAGCAATCTGGCATATATTTTCAACGTCGAGAAAGAAGAATTTAAAAAACCACTTATTAAAATAGTGGGAATTGAAAATTATGAAAAACAAGATAAAAAAGAAATTGAATACGATATTAATACAAGAAATTTCTCAAAGTATGAAAATAAATGAACTGTATTACATTTGTCAAATAACAACAAAATGGGGAAACAATATGTCATAATGGAAATAACTCCAGATCTCCATAGACATGTGAAAGAAAATAAAAATAGGCTATATGTTGGGTTTCAAAGTTGTGCAGCATACGACGTGATAAGTGTGAAACCATGTCTTAACTGTGGACGTTTTGGACACAGTGGGTCTAAATGCAGAAATGCACATACATGTTTGAAATGTGCAGGAACGCACTTGACAAAAAACTGTACCGATACAACTTTATGTTGCGCTAACTGTAACTATAGTAATAATAGATTTGGAAAAAACTACAGCACAAACCACCTGGCAACTGATAGCCTACAGTGTGAAATCCTGAAATCTAAAATAAATAAATTCATAAATACAACTGAATAACTTATTAAACCAAATTACCCGAGATTCGTCGGTAAAGTAGAAAACTTCGATGAGATAACTCAGGAGGTAACAAGTCCAAGAAGAATTTTAAGAAACTCAGTTTTCGGTGGCAGCAGAAACGCAGTCTTCGGAGGCAGCATGGAATCAGTTCATTCAAGAATCAGACTCGACAGCGCTTCAAGTTCAAAAGCGTAAAATGCAATTTGATATACCAAATTTAATTGTAAGTGAAACAAATTGCTGTGATGCACAAGCTCTCAATGATTATTTAAAAACAAACGATAGCTTAATTCTAAGTGTGAACATTCGAAGCCTTAATGCTAATTTATGTAAATTAGATTACCTCATTGAGAGTTTGTCAGTTAAACGGGCTGTCATTGTTTGTACAGAAACGTGGAACTTGGAATGCCCACAAATTCACAATCTACCAGGTTATAAATTGTTTTATAACAACAGTAAAATAAATAAATCGGATGGAGTAGTAGTTTATATGCTTGAAAATATTAATGAAATAACAGAAACAGTGGTAGTTGGTGGACTTAGCATTCTGCGTTCTACTGTAAAGCTAGATTCAATCAATTTCGTAATTTCTGCTATTTATAGATCGCACGATATACCAAAGACAGAATTTATACTTAACATAAAAATTGATCTAAATCTAAATTCAAAAAGTAAAAACCACTTAGTAATAGGTGACTTCAATATAGATATAAATGAAACTGACATCTTAAGTCAAGAATATCTATGTAATTTCCTAGAACGAATGTATACACCTGGCTTCACAGGTACTACTAGACCGTCGGATATAAATCCAAATGTAGGAAGATGTATTGACAATATTTTCATAAAAAATGAATCTTTTCAATATAAGACCTATAAAATTGAAAACACTTTCACTGACCACTTTTCCCTTTTTATAACATTAAATAAAGAAATTACATTAACAGAAACTAGTAAAAATACAATGAAAATTAATTACAAAAAACTAAAGAAATTTCTAGACAAAATAAATTGGGAAGACGAGCTCAGTGAAAATGATCCTAACAAAGCCATGAACTTATTTATTAATAGGATTCGCACCTTGTCTATAGCCGCGAGTTATAAACTAAGAAATAGCAATAAAAAACAAAAATCAAGGAAACAATGGGTTACAAGTGCTATACTTATATCATGTAAGAAAAAAGAAAAATTATATAAGGCTTGGAGAAACGACCCCGATAATCAACAACTTAAGAATGAATACAAGACTTATAATAAAATACTAGAGAAACTGATAAAAGAGACTAAATACAGGCATGAACGCAATAACTTCCTAAAGAATAGCAGCAATCCTAAACAACTATGGAAATTAATCAATAGCAAACTAGGAAAAAATAATACTAAAAAATATGATTTAGAATATATACTTGATGATTCCAACAATAAACTAATAGATCCCAAAGAAATAGCTAATAAATTTAACAACTTTTTCTGCGAAATAGGTCCTAAGTTAAGTGAGAAAATTAAAAAACCTGATAATCAATTTCAAATAAATATATCCTCTAATATGAATTCAATATTTATTCATCCGACAAACATTAATGAAATGAGAAATATAATAAAAAATATGAAAGAAAAAGCTGGTGGTGTCGATGACATAAATGTTAAAACTATAAAAATCATATCTGAACACATACTAGTGCCTTTAGTACATATATTTAATTTAAGTATAGATAAAGCAATTTGGCCTGATGCACTTAAAAGGGCAGATATAGTACCCATACTTAAAGCAGGAAGTAAACATATCCTAAATAATTACAGACCAATTTCGTTAATCTCAAACGTAGCTAAAATGTTTGAAAAGTTAATACACTGTAGGCTATACTCGTTCATTAAGAAACAGAATATTCTGTCAATAAAACAATTTGGATTTTTAAAAAATTTAGGCACTAGGGATGCCTTGAATTTCGTTACAAACATAATCTATAACAATCTAGATAAAAGCAGACCCACAATAGTTACTTTTCTTGACCTAACCAAAGCTTTCGACACAGTTGATCATGAAATTCTTTTACAAAAATTATTCATACATGGAATTAGAGGTAAGCCACTTGAATTATTGAGAAGCTACCTCACAAATCGTAAACAAACAGTAAAGATAAATAATATAATAAGCGACTCTCGTAATATTACAACTGGAGTACCACAGGGTACAATATTAGGCCCTTTACTATTTTTACTGTATATAAACGACTTGTTGAACAAGTCATATTTAGTCTCCTACGCGGATGATACTGCGATTATTTCAACTGAAAATACTTGGGAATTAGCAGTAAAAGAAATGAATAAATATTTAAATTATGTTGCTAACTGGTTAGCGCTTAACAAATTAACTCTAAACACTAATAAGACGATCTATATAACCTTCGGCAACTACCGAGATAGTGTGCCACGAGACATTTCTGTAAAGATAGAAAATCAAGAAATTAAAAGACTAGAAAATTATAAATATTTAGGATTGCATATTGACTTCAATATGAAATGGAATAAACACATTGACTATATTATCAATAAAACCAAATATCTATTAATTGTTTTTTCTAAATTTTCTTAATTCATGCAAAAAGATGTATTAATAATGTTATATTATGCCCTTTTCGACAGTATTGCAACATATGGAATTCTTGTATGGGGAGGTGCTTATAAAAATGTTTTAAATCAATTACAAAGCCTGCAATCTAGATTGTGGAAGATAATTAGTAAAAAAAGCTTCATTAGGAATTATCCACTAATCATTGAACAATCTTTCGCTTTAAATGCATTAACTTATCATTATGATAATTTAAGAGAATGTTATATACAAAGAAAAACCAACAATAGAAACAAAAGCATCCCCATCCCAAAATACAACAAAACTGTTAGCAATAAGAATTGTTATTTAGTAGCTATAAGAATCTTCAATGATCTCCCAACACAACTGAAATCTATTGTCAGTAGCAAACAAGCGATAAAAGACAAACTTAAAAATTGGATTAAGGCAAATTTATGAATTGCTAAAAATTATTGTGATTTGTTAAATATGTTAAACATTGAAAACTTTATACGCTGTTAAACTTTTAATGTATACATAAATTTTATTTTTAGTTTAAGTTAGTTTTAAGTTTAAGTTAATTTAAGTATAGCCGGACCTATGTACAGGTAAACTTGTTTTACCTCTATAGGATTTACTACTAGGAGCTATAGCAATATAGTTCTCACGGTTGTAATTTTTTCTCTGGTTAAATAAATAAAAATAAATAAAATATATATCGCTAAATCAATTGGGTAAATGAAGTTTCATATCGTATAAAGGTAAAAAATGAGAAAAATGAAACCATTATTTTCTAGAATTTGTCTGTATCGCAAAATGGGGGTGGACAAGCGGAGCGAGTAGGGGGGTACCCCCCCTAGTATATATATATATATATATAGTATATATATATATAGTATATATATATATATATAGTATATATATATATATATAGTATATATATATATATATATAGTATATATATATATATATAGTATATATATAAATATATACATATATTCATATCTAACTAGTTTAAGTTGCGTTAAACAACAGCGGGAACGGCAATACGTGTTCTGCCTTCCACTCGTTAGTCTGTTAGTTTTACAAATTTATTCCGCATGCCCAGAGCACCCAAAACTTAATTTGTCAATATTGAAATTAAATTGAAGCCTCTGACTACGCGGGTCCGCGAAAAGACGCATGCTTCGTCTCTTTGTCTCTTTCTCTCACTCTTTCATTATCTCATTCTTAAACTCTCCAGCGTGTCGGCGCGAACACACACACACACAAAGATCAATGTGGCCATCGTGACGTCACATTATTTCATTATTTCATTTAATATCTTGCATTTTATTTTAAACATATGCGATATGCTTGAGTAAAAAATTTCACTAAAATGAGAGCAGTGATCTCGCTGGCAAAACATCCGCTTATCGTTTAGAGTTAATTCTTTAATTTCCATTTTTTTTCAATTTAAAATTAATAAGGTTTCATATAACATTAGCGTACATTTTCTTGTTAAAGTTCGAAGAAACTCTCAAAGAAAAAACAGAAAAAACTCCGTGGGCACTCAAAATAAAACGAGCGCAAATGATATATACACTTTTCACAAAAATTAAGGGAACAAAAGAATTTTCGAAATATTTGGCGATATTTAAAAGGCTGTATCTCCTACAGCAAATAAAAAAGCTTTTAAGATTAAAAACTCTAGTTGTCAGAATTTTTATCTTAAACATTTTTCGGAACACTGGTAGTTCGGTAATCCATAGATAAAGCACAAATAGTACATTACAGTACAAGAGACGAAAGTTGAAATTTCGCCACGGCGTGAAGTTGACACCCTCGGCTTCGCCTCGGGCGTCAACTTCACGCCGTGGCGGGCCTTCAACGTTCGTCTCATGTACTGTATACTATTTTTCTTTATACCCGGTCGAAAGTACGCTAAGTTTCGATTCAAAATTTGTATTTGAAAAAAATTATTTTTTGTTAGCTCGAGTAAATTTATTTCGATGCCCGCCCCGACATTTGCGACACGAGCGCAGCGAGTGCTGCGAGTCGGGGGGGCGGGCATCGAAAAAATCAAGAGTATAATTTCATTAAATAGAATGATAAAAAATAATAGATAACTATTTTTCCGTTTTTCAGTCAAACTTTTACTAACAAAGATATAAATGATTAATAACAGTGATGTAACTATGGCCTACTATATCTATATTGTGCACAATTGTGACGTCACTCAGATTTTTGAAACGCGCTATATTCGCAAAATATAAACAAAACCTCAACCGCGCTATCTTTTAAATCATAAACAAAACCTCCAAAACGTTTATTTTAACAAAATCTACAGTTGCCTAGCTACCAGCTCAAAGGCATGTGTGGCGAAAACTGCTATCAGTGGCGAAAGCTCGACTATATATGTATAATGAATAAAAGAATATCTTTCGCCATTGAAATCAGTGGCGAAAGTGCGTACTTTCGACCAGGATATAAAGAAAAAGAAATTGTCAAATTATTTGCATTTTTTTTCTCGCTCTATGAACATGGAAAACTTTTATCGAGCTAAACTAAACAATAGGTCACATAGCCTGTTTATTTAGCTTCAATTTTCTTTTTTACTAGACCGGATACGACCATTTGCCTTCGAGATATCGAATTTTGAGTGCAAAAAGAACGTTTTTCATTCAACTGCCGATATCTTTGGAACTACAGGTCGCCCAGCGATCGGATAGAGTGTTTCGGTTTCTGTAGAAAATTTCCTATAAAAATCTGTCATGGTTAATTTAAAAAAAAATTTCCACCTCTAACGTTAACGTAAAAAAAGAGCAAAAAAAAGAAACCTTAGGTCCTAGAACAATTCTTTAGCCTAATGTATCCCGAAGAACCCCCTAAATTTTTAGATCGATCGGTTCAGCAGTTTTTCTGGATCGATCGATTGAAATTTCGAAAAAATAAGGGAACAGGGTTTTGTTCCTTAAACTATGCCTAATGTTTTTAAAAATCAATAATTTCTCTTTTTTTTAATTGTTACTTAGTTTTATGTTTTTTAAAGATTAATTAACAACAAATAAGTCCAAACAAATTTTTTTAAAAATTTCCGAAATTTGAAAATTTTTTTTTTAAATTTGAAAAAATTTGAAAAAAAAATTAAGAGGCCATATCTAACTTATCTCGCTCAAGCTATGGACAAATTTAAATCTTTATTTTCCCTAAAAAAAATTTTTTCAATATGTAAATTTAAAGTTCATACCTCTAACGTGCTTATTGTACTCGTTGTGCGAAATTGTGAGCAACAAATTTCTTACGTTTTTTTTTTGAAAACTTCAACATTTTTGGTAAAATCAAAAGCAACCAACAGTTTTTTTTATTTTTATCAAAATAAACCTTTTTTTTCGTAAATTTCAAATAAAAATTACTGACAGCAGCTTTTCAAATTCAATTTACGCCATAATGCCCCCATGTGACATTTATCTGCCTCAAAAGTCGCTCAGCTAGTGACTCTTGTTCAGGAGGGGTACAGATATCGGCAGGTTGGTGAACGACTCGGCGTAAGTGCTTCGGTTGTATCTCGTGCCTATACCCGATTTCTACAAAGGCCGACATAGAACAACGACTTATCAAGACGACCGAGCAGTCATTCGACAAGCTCTTCAAGATCCTTTGGTTCCAGCAATCGACATCGCCCAACATTTTTCAAACCGTCGACAACAAAGACGACAACAACAACAACAACGACATCCGTGAAACATTTCCCGATTGACGGTAATAAATCGTCTTCACGAATCTGGACTGCGTATTAGAACTGCTGCTCGTGGACCGATGTTGACCGTTGCACATCGTAGAGCTCGTCTACAGTATGCTCGCGACCATGTAAACTGGTCAATGAGAAATTGGAACAATGTTTTTTTCTCTGACGAGTCTCGGTTTTGCCTGTATGGTAACGACCGAAGACCTCGAGCTTGGCGTCGAACAGGTCAACGTTATGAACAACGTTTTATTCGTTCCATAAGTGCTTACGGTGGAGGATCAGTGATGGTTTGGGCTGCAGTTTCACGGAATTCTCGAACTCCTTTAGTAATTGTTCGAGACACTCTCAATGCTAGGAGTTATATTAACTAAATCTTGCGACCTCATTGTGTTAGCTCTAACAAGAAACAGAAGATTTATTTTTATGCAGAATAATGCTAGGCGTCATACAGCGAATGCGACCCTCCAATTCTTTCACAGAAACAACATTATATTGCTGAGGCAATCTGCAGTGAGTCCTGATATGAATCCCATTGAGCACGTCTGAGACATATTGGGCCGCAGATTACGTCAAAATTATCCAAATTTAAACAATTTAGCAGCATTAGAGAACGCTTTAATAAGAGGCGTTAGATCCCTCAACGAATGATCCGAAATTACATTTCGAATATGCAAGGAAGATTGCAAGCTGTAATTAGGAGTAGAGGAGGGAACATTCATAAATCTGACCGTGCAACTTTCACGTGATATGCTTTGGATAACGCTAATGCCAATGGTGATTCGGTCATCAATCTAAATTTTTTTCAGAAACTTCGATTTTCTTAGAAACAAATAAATTATTTTTTAATTTATTGCAATTTTTTTTTTCAAATTTTGGAATATTTTAAAAAATTTTGTTTGGACTTATTTGTAGTTAATTAATCTTAAAAAACATAAAACTAAGTAACAATTAAAAAAAAGAGAAATTATTGATTTTTAAAAACATTAGGCTTAGTTTAAGGAACAAAACCCTGTTCCCTTATTTTTTTCGAAATTTCAATCGATCGATCCAGAAAAAACTGCTGAACCGATCGATCTAAAAATTTAGGGGGTTCTTCAGGATACATTAGGCTAAAGAATTGTTCTATGACCTAAGCTTTCTTTTTTTTTTGCTTTTTTTCACGTTAACGTTTGTGACGTGTATTTCCGCGCAGATGAGGTTCCCCCAGGCAACGAGGACGCCGATCGACGCCACGCAATCGCGCTAGCTAATTATTTATTTTTAATACTAATACGACGCACGTTTCCGGAGGTTTCGCGGCTGCCACATCGCGACGACGCCACGGCGAACACACCCGGAGCACAGACTAGAGAAGGAGAGACGGCGCGACGTTCAGCGGGATCCCCGGCTGTCACCGGCAACACGAAGACGATGTCCACACGAGGCGGCGAGCCAGCTGACAGCCCGGCGCCCTAATCCTAACTGACGCACGAGGCACACTTGGAGCGCTAAGAAGCAGCGCCGACGACACGCACACTCACTCGCACACTCAAACAACCGGCGAAGCAACCACGAGAGGGCACGACGACCTGGACATCGGCAGCGAGAACATCAGATAGACGGCAAACTAAGATGCGGCGAGCACGTGTTGCCCGCCTAGCGCGGCACGTGTTGAAGCGGGACGGCGCGAAAGGCGCACGTGCGCCACGAACGAAGGTGCCGCTCGAGCTCGCCGAGCTCGAATATAGGCAGGGCCGTACGGAGGACCCGCGCCTCCGCCCGCGCAATTAATGCAAGCGGTGGCGCAGCGCACGCTCGCCATATTCGCGAGTCCTCGCGTACACACGGCGCCTCCGCCATAATGAAAATACTCGCGGGCCGTCCGGGAATAGAGGGCGCGAGCGTCGCGACTAAATCGTCCTACAGGGCGATTCTAGGCGCGACACCTCACGTTCTCTTTCGTTAATTAGGCCGATTGAAGAGAGACACTAATTACGAAGTGCGAGTGCGAGTGAGAGGGCCAGAGACGCCAACCCTGCGTCCGAGATTGCCATCTTTCGAAGCACACTCGTTGCCTGGATCGCTACCACAGCACACCCCCAGCTCGAAGGTCCCTATCTAAGTCGTATTGAGAAGTCTGTAGGGAAGTAGAGTCGTGTCGCGAAGTCAAGTCGAGAAGTCGGAGTCTAGTCTAAATCGTCGGTCGGTCAAGCGTAGGAGAGGACGTCTGTCGAGGAGGCGAGAGAAGGACGCCGGTGAGTGGAGCAGAGTATTTGGCTGAGGGACGATCGTCGCCGCTGCGCAGGTGAGGTGTCGACGGAGTGCTATAACGCGGGTAAGTCAGCCGTCGGGAGGCTGGTTTGTCGCGAGGGTGCCGCGGGTCCGGAACGCGAGTCGTCGTGAAGTAGAGACGCCGCGTGTAGTACATCTTTGTCGAGTAGACGCGTATGTAATTTGCGATTGTGTGGCGTACGGGACGCGTTAATTAGCGAAGTGCCAGCGAGGCCTTATATTTATAAGAGAATTTGTATTGTCGTCGTAAGAGCCAGTGGAAGAGGCGAATAAATAGATTAAAATTAGCGACGTTGTTTTATTTACGAGAGAGTGTGTTTCGTGTGTGTGAACAGTCCGATTGTCGCGGATAGCCGAACCCCGTCGGCTATCGAGTCTAGGTTTCTAGCTCTCCTAGCAGCTAGCCAGAGCAGAAGGAAGGAAGCAACCCGGGGCGGTGTTTCAAGCACCTGGCGCCCTTACAAACGAAAAGTCCCGGGCACTGGTGGTGCAACTCTTTGTCGGCGTTGTTCGGGGAAGCCTCGCGACTTCCGCGGGTGAAACGCAACGTCACACGTTACAGGTGAAAATTTTTGTTTTAAATTAACCATGACAGATTTTTATAGGAAATTTTCTGCAGAAACCGAAACCCTCTATCCGATCGCTGGGCGACCAGTAGTTCCAAAGATATCGGTAGTTGAATGAAAAAACGTTCTTTTTGCACTCAAAATTCGATATCTCAAAGGCAAATGGTCGTATCCGGTCTAGTAAAAAAGAAAATTGAAGCTAAATAAACAGGCTATGTGACCTATTGTTTGGTTTAGCTCGATAAAAGTTTTCCATGTCCTTAGAGCGAGAAAAAAATGCAAATAATTTGACAATTTCTTTTTGTGCTTTATCTATGGATTGCCGAACTACCAGTGTTCCGAAAAATTTTTAAGATAAAAATTCTGACAACTAGAGTTTTTAATCTTAAAAGCTTTTTTATTTGCTGTACGAGATACAGCCTGTTAAATATCGCCAAATATTTCGAAAATTCTTTTGTTCCCATAATTTTTGATGAAAAGTGTATATGTATAATGATTATTATATTTCGCTGCTCCGATCTACATTTCGCAAATGCAAATGAAAACGATAGTCGTTGAATGAATTCTTTCTAACTATTGCCGCTACCATAAATTAAACATACGGGTTATTTTAAGAGAGCGAGAGTTTCCCAAATCAATTAGTTAATAAATTAATTAATCAAAATACAATAAATTCATGTACAGTTATACAAGAATTTCTGACTTGCTCGCACCAAGAATTGCTCACTCGAGCAATTAACACAGACTCTTGCTTGAGTCGAACACTAAAATTTTAATATTTCTTAAAGCAACCACATCAAAGTAGTTTAATCTTATCCAGGAATCATTTTTTCAACCCTTCGAAGACTTCCTTTCTGGATTTCACATATCTGGTTCCCATCCTTGACTCTCGAAGTCCAAGGAAGTCAAAATCATAGCACTTGTCACTTCAATGTGTCCACTTCAAAAGCACCACACTTGGCTCGTTGGTCTCCAAAAACTTGAGACAGCTAAACAGAAGTCCTGGAGTGGATCCTCAGTGGTCGAGCTCGAGCAGATCCTGCATTGAGTATGTCTTAGCCACTGTAGCACCAAGTGGTATACGAGGGTCTTCGTCGAGCACCAAACCGCACGAGGTGCTCGTATCAAGAAAAGCTGAACTCGAGGCAAAGTCACTGGTGCAAAGAGACTCCCTGGTGTGCTTCAAGGCACCTGGAAATTAAAGTAAAAGCCTCAAAGTACCTTTGTTGGATTCCAGAACCTTAACCTTACATCCATATCCCACATATGCTTTTTCCTTGCATTTAACCCCTTTTTAGATAAAAATATACTTATTTAAGGCATCCTCTTCATTCCAGCATCCTTTGGATTATGTGTGGACTCTAGGGCATAGCGTTGACCAGCGCGCGTGTCCGGCCTCTTCTCTCCCTCCCTCCCTCTCTCTCTCACCCTCTCCTCTCTCTCTCTCTCTCTCTCTCTCTCTCTCTCTCTCTCTCTCTCTCTCTCTCTCTCTCTCTCTCTCTCTCTCTCTCTCTCTCTCTCTCTCTCTCTCTCTCTCTCTCTCTCTCTCTCTCTCTCTCTCTCTCTCTCTCTCTCTCTCTCTCTCTCTCTCTCTCTCTCTCTCTCTCTCTCTCTCTCTCTCTCTCTCTCTCTCTCTCTCTCTCTCTCTCTCTCTCTCTCTCTCTCTCTCCTCTCTCTCTCTATCTCTCTCTCCTCTCTCTCTCTCTCTCTCTCTCTCTCTCTCTCTCTCTCTCTCTCTCTCTCTCTCTCTCTCTCCCTCTCCCTCTCTCTCTCCCTCTCCTCCTCTCTCCCTCTCTCTCCTCTCGCTCTCTCTCCTCTCCCTCTCTCTCTCTCGCTCTCTCGCTCTCCTCTCTCTCTCTCCCTCTCCCTCTCCCTCTCCCTCTCCCTCTCCCTCTTCCTCTCCCTACAGATCACATCTCACCCTACAGAAGACGCCTGGGGTGGCTCAGAGTCGACTCTCGCAGACTGTACTTTACAGCACTGCTTCTTTATAAAATCATTCGGATGCGAGAGCCAAGCTATCTCGCGAGTCTATTCTCTGCGCATGTCCCCAGATCTTCTGCTAGAGGTGAGCCGCAGGAACTTAATATACCCAGAGTGAGCACGGAAACTGGAGCCAGGACATTCCAAGTCCAAGGAGCACGTCTGTGGAACTCACTTCCCACCCAGATCCGCCACCTGCCATCATTTTTTGCGTTTAAGAGGGTGGTTCGCCAATATTTATTCGGGCTTGACCCTTGACCTCCATTGCTGGTCGGGCTTCATGGCACCGGTATTTTAAAACAAATTATCACAGTGGACTACTTACTTATTTATTTATTTATTAATTCGTGTATATGTACTTATTTATTTATTTATTTATTTATTTATTTATTTATTTATTTATGTATATGTACTTATTTATTTATTTGTTTATGTATATATACTTATTTATTTATTTATTTGTACCTGACTGTGATATTTTTATATCTAATGACTTAATTTCTAAGTAAGTGAGTAGTATCATGTTTTGACTGTGATATCTTATCTGTGATATCTGACTATAATTTCTGACTGTGATATCTTATCTATTGAAGTGATGCAATCTGTACAAATTATTTATATTTATAAGTTATTTATGTAATGTGTGTTACTTTATATGATGTAAAATTTTGCACAAAAGAGGAGAATAAAAGGAGAGAGAGGGCAAGAGATGCACGACACAGTGAACTCGTACACGCAAAGAGAAGTCGTACGAGAACAGAGAACACCGGACACGGAACAGCGCAAGAGGCCCAGCCAAACAGAGATAATCACTCTGGTGTCGCAAGCGAACGCGACTAGCCCAGTCTACCGCCCATGGCCTACTAACATCACAGATACCCTCTCTCCCTCTCCCTATCACCTCATCCCTCTCTCATATACCTCTACTCTCCATCTCCCCCCTCTCTCTCCCTCTCCCTCTCCCTCTCCCTCTCACTTCCCTCTCCTCTCGATTCTCGACGCGTTTCGGGAATTTGTACGAGCGCGTGAGTTCGTGTTCGGGCGCGTTCGGGGCGTTCGACCCACGCGCTGGACATCAAATAACATCCCAGGGACGGGATCTGTGTATCACATTTCACGGAGGCAATAAAGGCCTCCAATATTCATTTCTGCGAGTAGTCCGCGGGATTCTCTCTCGGGCGTACTCTCGCGTTGTAAACGGAACGCGGCGACACTGGTTCGCCGTCGGGTGCTCGCGCGCATCCTGAGGTAAGACCCTCGCGGGGCACTAGTGCGTAACCTCTTGCACCGTATCTCGTGGAGAAATAAGTCTTCCCCACGAGACAACTCAACAACTATGAACGCGTTACAGTTTCTATTATGTATCTAATTTTTAATCGTAATAAATGATTTAATCACAAAGAAGCTTACCATAACATCAGACTTCAGTTCAGGTCTCCATTTTAATCTCGACGTAACTAGTCTTGAATGATTTAATCGCACATAGAAAGAAACATCGGATATTGTAAAATCTTGATCATAAGTTCTCCAAATATTAAACTCGGCATTTCTCGCATCAGGTATATTTCCGTACATTCTTAATGTTTCTATTGCATCTAAAAAATGAATACAAGATATTTGATGATTATCAAGCAATAGAAAATATTGTAGGTTTCAAAAAATTGACATTAGGAAAATTATTGAAGACAGATTTTCCAACTGTGAAAAACTGAGAAAATTTTTGGATTTTCCAAAAAAACAATTTTGTCCAGAAAAATTCTAAAAAAAGTCTTATTATTTAACGAATTCAAAGCACTTTTCTACATTGAACTTCATATACAAAGTACGTTACTTAGCAGGCAAGATAAAATTTTTCGGGTCAAATTTGTTCTTTGGAATTCCTCATTTTTTTTTAATTTTCTCGGAAAATTCTGAAAAAATTTAGGAGTGATCGTTGGAGAATTCAGAGGTTTTTTCTATATAAAGTTTTTTTTGCTACGTGCGTCCTTGTCATATAAAAGATTGGTTTAGCTTCTATACGGATTTCTTACTATAAGGCGCCATTTTGATGGCCGCCATACTAAGCTTTTAAGTGCAGATACCATGCACGCAAGAAGTGTCACCTAGACCTCTATATATCAATCTAATTTCCCATTTAAAAGTCGGGTGAAAACAATTTTTTTTTAGAAAAGTTCGTGTTTTTTTATTGTTTAAATGTTTTTAACTTTCCAAAATTAGTTACCTTAATTCTTAAGCCAGATTCTGAAAGAGCATTAAATTTTTCTTAAAAAATTATTGCCTCAAAAATTTTTGGAAAAATTTTAAATGATAAAAATAATAAGTTGAATGATGTCTAAAGAAACATCCATCCCAGCGTTAATGGGTTAAACATCGACGTTCGCTTTCTCCGGTACCGGCGGCCGACCTATGAGGAGGTCTGCCCCCATTGCTCGAGACGACAGACAAGGCGAGCGGCCTGCCGGCCGGAGAGCCATCACCGAGAAGTCCAGGTGAGGCTCGAGGCGTGTCACTCGAGGAACCTGAGTTCGATTCCAGGGGCAGTTGGCGCTAAGCGCTGGTCGAGAGCGGACGTGTCGCTCTGCGATCCATAACCTCTCTCAGGCGCTTTGTCTCGCGTAAATGTTGCTAGCTTTGCTCTTGCATCCCCGATTAACATGGCATTTTGTTTTTGTTTCTAAATATCTGTATACAATAGTGTTTATTGTTCAATTTTTAGTTACTTCTATTTTCATTAAAGCCTTAGTGCTAATTCCTTGATTAGTGCGTTCTATCTACACACCGCCGGCCGCGGCCGGCTGGCCTTTTCGTTAATGATATGGCAGATTCACCTTTAGTGAATAGTGCATCACTTAATTCGGATAGCCACTCAGCTATGGACTTTGACAATGACACAAATTAGTGAAAGTGCGCGCTCGCAACCTATCGTGCCGCAAGTTTCGGCAGAACAAAGAAGATCGCTTTTTGAATCAATAAAGAAAGCGCCTAACTCGACTTCGCTTGAAAAATTATATAAACAAGTGTTAAAAGACTCGCATAAAATCAAGTCGCCAATTGTCCCTAATCTTTCAAAAAGCAAAAAGAGAGTGCTAGAAAATGAAGATGATTGGCAGTTTCCTAAAAGAACGATTAAAAATCAGAAGTCTAATCTTGCTACTGTGCCGTCTTCTTCTCAAGAAAATTTCTATGAGATTCTACAATCCGATGACATCATATATCCAGAAAATTTCATTGTTACCCAGCCCAATCGTAATACAAATGCTGATGAGCATTTGTCTATAGCGGAAAATTTGCAGTTCCCGCAAGCTTCGACAGGCGCAGTCCCGAAGACAAAGGAGCGCCGCCACCAACACTACGATAGCGCCGCGCAGGCCGCGCGCACCGACGTGCAATCCAAGCAGCCAACACAGCTCTCCGCGCCAAACATCGAAAATCGTAACAAAGCCCCGCCTATCAATATTGTTAATGCGAATCTTAAATCGATTATTCTGTTATTAAAAGATAAGTTCAACCGCTCGGACTTTATGATTAAGAAAGTAGATGACATTAATATCTCCCTTTTCTCTAGTAATATTAACACTTTTACTCAAATCAAAGACACTCTTACTAAAGCTTCCATACAATTTTTTACTTATACACCTAAGTCGCTTAAACCAAAAAATTTTATTCTTAAAGGCATTAGTGGTGATTTTACCACTGATGAAATTTTATCGGAGATCAAGGGCCTTCAGCTTCCTAACATCAAAGTTTTAAAAATTTCTAAAATTAACCTAAATAGATCTAACCCCACAGTTTTTTACACTCTTGTCCAACTAAGTCATGATAGCGATATTAACGAATTATTTCAAATCAAAGCTCTTATTTATCATAAAGTTAGGTGGGAAACTCTTAAAAGGAAAGAAATTTTCCAATGCAGAAAATGTCAACGCTTTGGTCATTCTAGTGCGAATTGCGCTTTTAACTATCGTTGTGTTAAGTGTAATAAGGACCATAAACCAGGTAAATGTGCAATCCCCAAAGACTCAACTGATAAAAATATTTTATACTGCGTTAATTGCGAATCTTTCGGTCATCCAGCCTCCTATCGTGGATGTCCATTCTCTAAATTTTCTAGCGCTATTTTCAACAATATTAAACACCGTAAAAATTCATCTAATGATAACAAAATTATTAATATTTTAGCACGCTCTCCTCATTTGCCCCGTCCTCTTGTTTCCTCCCAACGTTCTTATGCGCAAGCTGTTAATAACAACGATCCTCGGCAACAGCTTCCCCATCCAGATATTGATAACTGTAATAACCTCTCTGCCATTTTAGATCAATTTAGGGATAAGATCATCGAGACTGTAAATATTAGTATAAAAACTCTTAGCGATAAAGTTGATCAAAATGCTTCTCAGATTCAAAATCTTATACAGATGTTTAATATTATAAGCGAATAAATGACTGATATTTCTCTTAATAGACTCAAAATCTTATCTATAAATGTGAATTCATTAATTTCGTTAAATAAGCGTTTTGATCTCCTTCAATTCCTTGAATCGAATAATATCGATATTGGCCTAATATGCGAAACCAAACTAAGTGCGCGTTATAAACTACAATGTGCGGAGTACAACATTTTGCGTTCGGACAGGCTTAATAGCTCCAAAGGTGGGGGTACTGCGATTTTCATACGTAATTGTATTCCCTTTGATATCATTTATACTCCGTCTTCCAAATCGAACGAAATTTTAGAATACTCAATAATCTTAATTAAAATTAACAATAAAAACTTGTTTGTCATCTCTGTTTATGCTAACAACCTGTGCAAAAAAATATTTATTAACGAGTTAAATGTACTCTGTTCTAAATTAGATTTAAGTAATCCCAGGAATTTTTATGTAATTGCGGGCGATCTTAATGCGCGTCATACTGCATGGGGCGACACTAGAGTCTCTCGTAGAGGTATTTGGATTAAAAATTGGCTGTATAATGATAGTATCCCCTTTAAAGCATCCCTAATCCCACCGCTTCACCCAACTTTCCCTTCATCTAATGCATTTCTCGATCTTTGCATCTTAGACAACAGATTGTCCATTCTTGATCTTATTTATGATAAAATCCCTACAGTAGATTACAATAGTGACCATCGAGCCCTGGTTTTCACAGTTTCTCTGCCTTATCAGGCTAACATCCTTACAATTAACCCTGATTCCCACTTTAAGTTCATGTTTAAAAAACAAAATGGAATAAATTTTCCAAACACTAAATGTCTTAACCTTTTCATTCCGGATGACAGAAATCTAACCACTGAGGAAATCAATAACTATTTGCTCTTGCTTGATTCAGCACTTTTGAACACAATTAACTCTACAGTTCCTAAATTTAAGCCAACTGATAATGTCTTGAATTATGTGAATACTAAAATTAGACAACTACACAAATTTAAATCCTTTTTAATTACTACCATTAATAAATACCGCACACATATACACCCCCCTTCATCATTTAATTCACCGTTTATCAAAGCTTTAGTGAATCAAATTAATTATGACCTTAAAAATGAATATCGTTGTCATACACTAAATATTGGAATTCTCAAATTTCCAAAATTGACCACAGAATTCCCACTTCCTTTTTTCCCAGTGTAAATAAATTCTTCCGACCTAAAGAGCCTTTATCTATTGACTCTCTCGTAATTAACAATAAGGATTTTAATCTAATTACTCGTAGCAATTGCAATCTTGATGACTTTAAAATCTCAAATAATAATTATTTAATTGAGTCCCCTTCCGATATCTTAAACGTCATTGGTTCACACTACGAAAAAATTAATTCCCCTATTTATTATAATTCTGACTCCCCCATTAAAAAATAATAGATAACACCTGTAATAGACTAACCCATAAATTCAAACTCAATAGTAGTCCTATCACTACCTTTTCACGTTCTAATTTAGCATCTAACCCGATTTCAGTTGAAAATTCTATTAAATTTTTTTCCACTGCTGAAACTGCCCTCTTGTTTAAATATCTACCTAACAAATCTTCTTCTGGTCTTGATAATATTCCCCCTATTGTACTTAAACACCTCCCGTTTCAATACATCAAACTGTATGCCATTATTTTTAATAATTGTATAAATCTGAAATTCTACCCCCCCCCCCCCCAATGGTGCCGAGCCAAGATCCTTCCCATATTAAAAAAAAATAAACCACCCTCTGACCCTTCAAGTTACAGACCAATTAGCCTTACTCCTGCAATCAGCAAAGTTTTTGAAATGATAATTAATCACTCTTTAGTCCGTTTTGCCTATTCTAATAGTGTTCTACACCCCAACCAATTTGGTTTTCGTCACCAGCTATCCACAAATCATGCAGTGCATAAAATTGTTTACGATATTAACTCCCACCTAAATAACTCTTGTTGTAGCGTGTTTAGTAGACCTCCAAAAAGCCTTTGACTCTGTATGGATCTATGGCCTTTTATACGTACTTCATTCATTAAACTTCCCTCTTGATCTTATTGAAATCATATGGAACATGACCCTAGATCGTTCATTTGTTACCTGGAATGGCACTGAACTTTCCACAATCATTTTTAAGATATCGGAGGGACTGCTTCAGGGGACGGTAAACTCCCCAATCTTATCTGACATTTTTACCCACCACTTTCCTAAACTATTTAATGTTAATCGTAATAACGGTGTATATTCGGCGGCTTTTGCTGACGATTATATATGTGACGTCCACGTACGGTACGCCGAGAGAGTGACGGAAGGTCGACCCTCTCTGTTGCGGGTAGTGTATGCCTTAGCCAAGGCTAATGGGCAACACTATTAAAGATTGTTTCAAGTTAAAAATTTGAGATTCGCGTCCGCGTGTAAGGAGGATTCAGGGGATCTGACTTTGATCTTCCAGCGTATCAAGACGTCACCCCGGAGTATCTTAGTCAGTTGAGGATGGGAGGCAAAGGAAATTGACTCTACGAATCCTTGAATACAGCCCAGCGGTGCAATGCTGGCCGTAGACAGGGATTATATACAGGGTGTTCGAAATGTTCCGGACCCCCCACTTGTAACATAAAGTAAGCATTTTGGAAAAAAATGTTAAATACAAAAGTTGTTAAGTTTTGAAGGATGAACTAAATGATGACCTTGGATTTGTTATTGGTTATCATTTTCAAGGTCATTTAAAGGTCATCTTCAGTTTTTTAAATAGGGACCCCTATTTTTTATTTCAGATTCTGAAAGAGCACAAAATTTTACATCTGGATATGTATCCACGTTATGGCTCAAAATGACCTACAGAGGTCATTTAGTGGCTAAATGATTATTTAGTAGCAGAAAGCCAAGAAATCCCGATTATTAAGAACTTTGGGTGTATTTGACGAAAAGAAAAAAAAAATTTCGTACTTTAATACTAAAGTACATAATTTGATTTTCTAGGACGAACTTTATGGTCACTTTAAAATTGGCCTTCATTTTTAAGGTCATTTGAAAGTTATCTTCAGCTTATTAAAAAGGGACTCATTTTGTATTCCGGATTCTGGAGGAGCATTAAATTTTAGGTCTGGAGATATGTACAATATCCACGTCATGGCTCGAAATGATCTACATAGGACACTTGGGGGTTATTAATTTCAAAAGCAAAATAATCTAACCGTTTTACATGAACAGTTTTTATTGCAATAATTTTTTGCAAGGGTTACGAGTTTCTACGCATGATTCATAGCATTTTCAGGATCGTTACTTGTACCATAGAAGATTTTGCTCACTATTCTTTTTAGGAATCAGTTCATTTATAATTGTTAATTAACAATTGTTTACTCCTATTTACTTTTCTGTTTTCAAGAGTTAAGTGAAGTTATCTTACTTCGAAATTCAGATAATTGTATTAATTTTCAATAATTGTACTTTTAATCGTAGTGAAAAATGGCACATCTTACTGAACGAGAAAGAATATCTTTGTTGATGATGCGAGGGTGGGGTGATCAAGAGAGAGGTTACAAACAGGTACAGCTTTTATTCAATGAAACATTCAGAGTTGAAGAAAACAACCCTATTTCAAAAAGTACCGTAATTCGTACAATTAGACGTTTTGAAGAGACAGGTGGTATTAAAGATCATCCTAAATCAGGTAGATCCAAATCATCGTCTAATGATGAAAAGAGCTTAGACGTATGACAATCATTTATTGAGGACCCCCATTGCAGCATCAGACGTTGTGCACAACAGCAAGAAATGGGAGCTGCATCTGTGCACAAAATTTTGAAACTCAACAAATGGCATCCTTTCAAATTAAAGTTGGTACAGGAATTATCTGAAGATGATTTTGATAGAAGGGTAGAGTTTTGTGATGTAATGATGCAAATGATATCTGATGATCCTTTGCTCCTCAATAACATTGTTTTCTCTGATGAAGCCACGTTTGAGTTAAGCGGAACAGTGAACAGACATAATTGTCGATACTGGAGTAACATCAATCCACATTGGATGAGAGCGGACCACACGCAACATCCTGAAAAAGTAAATGTTTGGGCTGGCATATTTAATGGAAGAGTACTTGGCCCTTTCTTTATTGAAGGTAATTTAAATGCTGCAATGTATGAAAACATGCTTCGAGACCAAATTATACCTGCTATACGGAATTTAACGGGTGGAAATCTGGACGAAATTTACTTCCAACAGGATAGTGCTCCTGCACACTACGGTATTCATGTTCGCCGATATTTAGATGCAACATTTCATGATAGATGGATTGGGCGGAGAGGTACAATTGAATGGCCACCTCGGTCCCCAGACCTAACGCCTCTTGATTACTTCCTTTGGGGATACTTGAAGGATAAAGTTTATGTTATAAAACCACGTGACTTGGATGAATTACGCCAAAGAATCACTGATGAAATAGACTTGATACCTCAGCAAATCTTGCGAAATGTTGTTGCAGCCTTTTACAATCGGTTAGCACATTGCCAAACTGTTAATGGGCAACAATTTGAACAGTTGTTGTAAAAAGTTCCTGTCAACGACATTTTAAAAAAATTCAGTTTGGGCGAATAGTCCACTGTCTTGGTTTAGTTAGCTGGGCCGCCGATAGTCCTGCCTTAGCTGACTGGGCCGCTAGTGTTCTTGTCTTAGTAGGCTGGGCCGCCGATGGTCTTGCCTTAGTTGGCTGGATCACCCTTGATGTTACCTTAATTAGTTGTACCTCCCGTGCCTGAGCAATAAGGCTCATTTTGATTAGACATTTTTTCATTTATCATTTTCTCCCCCGAGGTATGTAGTTGTTGGGCCTAAGGCTTATTTTGATTAGACATTTTTTTATTTATCATTTTCTCGCCCGAGTTATGTGGTTGTCTGGCCTAAAGCTTATTTTACGCCAGTGTCAATTACACCTTCTACAATCCTAATGCAGAATTTAGCGCTGGTGCAAAATGGAGAATTACAACTAGGAGGCTTAATTTGGAAAACTAAAGTTAACCTTCAAATGACCTTGAAAATCAAGGGCAATGTCAATTTAACGCCACCATAAAGTTTGTCTTGCAAAATCAAATTACTTTAGTATTGGTCAGATACGCTCAAAGTTCTTAATAATCGGGATTTCTTGGCTTTCTGCTACTAAATAATCATTTAACCACTAAATGACCTCTGTAGGTCATTTTGAGCCATAACGTGGGTACATATCCAGATGTAAAATTTTGTGCTCTTTCAGAATCTGAAATAAAAAATAGGGGTCCCTATTTAAAAAACTGAAGATGACCTTTAAATGACCTTGAAAATGATAACCAATAACAAATCCAAGGTCATCATTTAGTTCATCCTTCAAAACTTAACAACTTTTGTATTTAACATTTTTTTCCAAAATGCTTACTTTATGTTACAAGTGGGGGGTCCGGAACATTTCGAACACCCTGTATATGTTTTTTTTTTCTCTTTCTTCTATGTATAGATTTTTACATCTGTTTACATTTTTTCCTAGCACGATAATCCCGTGCTTTTTTGCGCTTTTTCCCCATACCCCTCAACTTATCCCTCCCCACTTTCCTAACTCCGACTCCGCATTTGCCCAGATTTATGCTTGTGGAACGGGGAAAACCTTTGGCCATACCCATACCCGATAAATCCCGGATAGGAAAATCCGTTTCAGAGTGGATCGGTATATGGGAATGCTCAAATTAGATACCCAGGTCAGATTTCGTAGGCTTGGGCACTAAATTTATACTTCTCATACGTTTCGCTCACTTTGTTAAACATTGGAAAAAAACACCTAAGAAGTCAGCGAAGTGTCAACTCCCAGCGGTCACAAATCCAAGTAATGACTGCGCCGAAAGTTTCGCTTAACTTTCCCGATTGCCCAAGGGGCATCTTCACCGTTGCGCCAAAGCGACCGTCTATATTTTGTTTGGAAGTACATAAGTTCTTCAAAAATTGATAAAAAAAAAAGATCCTACGTAATTCGCTAGCCTCTTAAAAAAATCGAAAATCGACCACACAGTATATTTATTACAGTAAAAATATTTATCTTCATAGTTTGATATATCCTTAAGTAACCGTCGTATACATCTATACTTTTTCTATTCCCCTATTCCCGGAAAAAATGATTAAAATCATGTTTTTTAGGGAACTCTAGAAAGGTGTAACTCCTAAAAGTATTAATAATTAAATGCCGAAAATTTTGTCTAAATTTACCTATTGTATGGAAGTATATTTTTTTTAAGGACCTATAATTTACATACATTTAAATTCAAGGATCAGACTCAAATATTGCATTATTAAATAAATGAAAATAAAAATTAACCTTTTAGTTTACTATAATATATGTATTACTTTTAAAAACCTTTTTCCTTACCTGGAGTATAATTGATCATCAGCCATGTAAGTTTTTCCTGCAAACTTAGAAAGAAAGCAGCAGTTATATTTACTTCTGGGCCATTGATCAGACTGCCATTTAGGATATATTCAGGATAGTTCGTAAAACATCTTGCCTGAAAATATTTTCTATATTCATTGTTTTCACAGTCAAGTTCAATTTCATTTCTGTTAAAATTTAATCGACCTATTAATTTTCCTGATTCTTCCGGTAAGAAGCTACGTTTATATTGAGCTGTGTTGTATACCTCTATTAAAAGAAACTTTTTTTTTCTAAAATAACCTTTCGCATCTAAATGAAGCTTAGTTTTTGGATGTATACCAGTAAATAAGTAAGAATATTTCCATTCATTGGGTAAACTACTCTCATCTCTCACAACTGTCGATAGTACAAGTAATTTATCTCGAATGGTGGAGTAGTCAATAGTTAATTTAGCGTTTAGCAGATCTCGATAATCTTGTCGTGCCAATTGCCCAATGATTTGTACATCTTTTTGAAAACTCGGATGTTTTATACTTAATGAAACTAATTGTTGAAAAATATTCTGACTTGTTGAATTTGTCCAATTAAATGAAGCTCCTAATGTTCTTGGCGTTTCGAATTGGTTTTTCCAAAGCAAAGAAGCATCAGAACTAAGTTCCGAATCAGCGATAAAATAAGAACCATTGAAAGTGAAGTTGCGATGAGGATAAGTTATAGTTATTATTACAAATTGATTGTCTACGTCTTCTGTTGTTTTATTTGAAACATTTATGTGGTACGATAACCAAGCATCTTTAGCCAAACTAAGAGAACTATTTTGATCAAATTCTCCAGGTAAAACATTATAGTGAGTACAAAATGTAACTGTCCTATTAGAATGTGTAGCAGTTAATTTGATCTCTTGCCCCGTATGAGTTCTACGTATTCTCGACGTACCAGAAATATTAAACGCTGAAATGTTGTTCAATTGATAAACATTTACCTATAAAAAAAATTAAATTATTAAAAATAGCGATTTTTATTAAAATATTCGATTCAAATGGTGCCTTACTTCTTTATACTCAACAGTTGGATAATTGGTACCTTCATTACCTGCACTATACTCAAATTGATTAACATAAACTATTCCAATGGGTTTATATGAATTCTTAATAATAATTTCAATATTTTCTCTGTCAACACCAGCGTATGATTCAGTTACAGCCCTATACTGAGCATGCAAAATTTTATCTTCATTGTAAATCAATTCTGAATAACCTACTGTTAAAAGAGGTCGCTTATTGTAACCGTATGTAAGTAGACCAATGTGTCGAGTATTTAATGGAAATTCAACCTTGAAGTAACCATCGAAATTTGAATCGAGTCTTTCACTTTCATACGAGTAATATGAATCAATAAGTGCTGAGTTGTTTTGCCAATGAAGATCAATAAATCGTTTATTTTGTTGCCTGTAAACATACAATTATATTGAATGGTTATAGAAAGAATTTATTTGATTTGACTTTACATAATATGAACATTTAATTCATAATTATACTTACAATGTAGTTAGCACAATAAATTTACATCCAATTTCAGAAAAATTTGGCAGGGACGTTAATATATTAACAGTTCCATTCACATTAACCAAACTTTCATAGAATATACTTGCAGATCCAATACATTTATGTGCAGGATAATGGAGATTCGTCTTAATAATAGCATAGCGTTCTGATGTACCATCATATTTTGCAGTCAATATAATTGTCTCTTCTTTTAGGAAACTTGGAGTAAAAAGAGAATATTTCAAATTGATATCTTTATTATCAAATGTCACATTAAATAAATTATTAAGAGTTTGATTTGAGAGCAAACCCCATGTCAATCGTAGGTGTCCATCAAGATAATTTGCATCCATTAGTAACTAAGTTTAAAAGAACAAAATATAATTATGAATAATATTATAATAGATAAAAATAATAAGGCGACTTATTTTCGCAGCGTATAAAAGGTGTAACAGTAAATGCGAAACGCACCGCGCGTATATCTATATATACTTGCGTTTCCGCTGTCGCAATGGCCGGAGATTATGTGTGCTCCCGAGTGATCCCACTCCAGGCGCATTTGCCTTTACAAGCATATACAGTGGTTTCGGTGATCGCTATTTTGAATTTCAATTAACTTACTATCCTAACTTTTAGTATAAGACTGTATTTCACCCGATCCAGAGTTTTAGCGCCCTCTGATAAAAAATGCAAAAAAAATGCCAGGTTTATGGTTGTTTTTCAGATTGTGACGTTGCATTTGCAAGTCTTAACGCTTGAGTGATTCGGCTCTCCCTCTCGGTGGGTCTCAGGGCTGAGAAGGCGTCGACGTTAAATAAAGTATTTAACGTCGAGCTTTTCTGCACTCTGTAGCCCTACCAAAGTGACAGGTGTGGAGCGGACGACGCGCCACCGCACCTACCAGCCATGCGTGCGAGAGAGAGAGAGAGCACGTGCGAGTATGTCCGCCCGAGCGTACTCAGGCCGCCAGGATTTCGTCGAGGCTGCGCTGCTGGGAGGCGACCGCACCAGGCACAGCCGACGGAGCGGAGCAGATGGCGAGGCGTATCGCGACGGCTGGCGACGAGGCGACGGAGACGGCTTGGCGACGAGGCAAGGTAACGAGGACCAGCTGTCCGGCGCCGCCATGATGCCTATCACCGACGACGCGAACGCCGCCCTAGCGACATTCCCACACATACACATACACGCACACAGACACACACAACACCCGTGAACATGACGACGCGCCGCGACTCCCCCAGGGTGCGCCGCGCACCGGGGGAAGCATACACTCGGACCGCGCGCAACACGTGGTCGAGCGCGGACCATGTGTACGGGTGCGAGAGAGAAAGCGCGCGTACACGAGTTGGCGCGCGAGTCGAGGCGGCGCGCACGTGTAGGTGCGAGAGAGAGAGAGAGCGCGTAGGCGAGTCGGCGCGCGAGTCGAGGTGGCGCGCGCGTACCAGCGCGAGAGAGAGAAGGAATCGTGAGAGAGAGGGAAGATCGGCGAAGCGCGGGGAGAAAGAGAGCGGCCGACTACGCGCGTGACATCACTGGCGCTGCTCGACTCGCCGAGCTCGTCGAGCAGGCGGCCAACGTTCGCGCAAGAATTACGTCGCGCCGCGCTTGATTTTAACTCGCGCTCGACGATATCGTGTGGCTACCTCGACGCCGTGTAACCAATCAACGCGCGTATCGTCGGTGCGGGCGGAAGTCGATCGGCGCGGAAAGACGAGAAGGAAAAGCTTGAGTAAATTTAATGAGAGCGAGTGAGAGGGAATAAGGGCTGGCGTTACGGAAGTGCTGAAAGCTTTGTAGAACTGTAGCTTTAGCCGAAAGCTACAGTAGCAGCCGGACGCACTTACAAAATTTTATTGAGATTAGCGAGTAGCGAGGAGTAGTACGTGGAGAATAGATTAGTTAGGAACGGAAGAATATTTCGAAACGGTGAGGCCCGCGCACACCCTCGTAAGGGTTTTCCTCCACGAATAACTTGTGAAATTCCCCTCCGAAATTCCCGCGAACAAAACCCGCGCCGCGCACACATACAAAACCACAAGTGTATTTCCCAAGCCAGGAGGCAATATATTTATTAGAGAAAAATCACCAGAGTTCGTGTTTGATTTCTAAGTGTGGGTTGTGCTGTGAGGTGGTTGGTTGAAGCTGATTCTCAGCAATTCGCGAGTGCATCGGCTACCTCGAGCGAGTAGCTGAGTCCGCGTCGTCAACGGAGCGTGCAGCAAACGCCACGTGTACGTGGTAGTCTCGGGAGGACCCCCAACCCTGGGAAGCAGAATTCTCAACCGGAGCGAGGAGTTCGTGATCCGGCGGCGTCTACAAGGCGCCTGGCGCTCAACAAAATTAAGGAGTAGTAGTTAAAGTGAGGAGTCCCCTTTTAGGTCGTAGGCAATGGAGCGGAAGGAGTGAGAAGCAGCCAAGCAACAAATACTAGGAGGCGTAGGAAAAAGGCGTAAAAAGGGCAAAGAAGGGGGCCGAACGGAAACCCCAACGTAAAAACCCCCTTTTTCCATTTTGTGAGAGGGAGAGAGGCAAACCCCGGCCCCTACCCTTTTCCCTTTCAGAAGTGGCGCCCATCCATAGCTCCCAGACCACGCTGCCGAGACGACGCGTTGATTTATCCCGTGTTCGATTTTTTTTTAGGTTACGAAGTGAGAATTTGTGTGTTGTCCTGTTTTATTTTTTCTCTTTCACAAAATTTGGAAGTGTCGACCAGGAAAATTGCAGAAAATCTCCCGCGTACAATTTTTGGAAATTCTTTTGTGTGTTGTACAAAATTTTCTTCGTTTCAGTGAAAATTTTGAAAATTCAGTTTTCAACGGATTTCAACAGAAGAAGGTCTAACGACGCTGCAAAAATAGAATTTTCGAATTTCTAATTGTGGGAAAAGTTTTCATAGTCATTTTCCAGAGAAAAAAAAATTCAAAATTGAGATTGAGGAAGAATTAGATCCAGGACAACCCAGAGGACGAGGGAAAAAGAGAATTTCGAGTTTTCTTCTGTGGAAAAATTTTCGATAGACAATTTTCCGAAAAATTATAGAAATTGGATTTTCAACGGAAATTGACAGAAGTCGACCCACAGTATCAAGGAAAAATAGTTATCTGAAATTCCCTCTGTTGAAAAATTTTTTTTAATGAGAAAAGAAGATCCCCAAAAATTTTTTCCCCGCGCATAATCCCATGTATTGACCCTGAACGCCCATTTGAGTAAGCGAGTGTGGCATTTCTAAAATTTATGTTATTTTATTTATTAAAATTTTATTTATTTTTTTGTATTTATTGTGAGATTGCCCGGACCCGATTTTTAAATTTGGAACCGGCCTGCCTTGGCGAACTTACACAGATAAATTCCAGCGCATACAGGTCGTCGGTTGCCAGTAGGAAAATACAATATATTTTTCTCCCTTTTTGTCAGTTTTTCAGGAAGACTTAGGATTAAATTCAAGAAGATTGAAAGCGAATTATTCTGTCTTTTCTCCTTTATTTTAGGAACATTAAATACGGTAATCGCCAGATTTCTCAATTAATTTATTCTTAATAATATTTAACCGTCAAAATTGACGAAGGGCAACCGACACCGCTGAGAATCTCCACTCTTCACTACGTGACGCAATTGAAATATTATCATTGGAAGAAAGATTGCAAAGAGTGCAGATTAACCCCATAGTACCGACGATGGTAGCTACAGCGATGACGACGACCAGCACGATAGTTACAACAAATGGTGCAGCACAAGCGCACATACAGCCAGAAGCCCCAAGGACGACGACGAGCTTAGCATCAGGAGTTCGGGAATGGTCGTTTGGTATACCAACACCAATTCTAATTCCCTGGCCAAGTCGAAGAAGTATGGGTCATAGTACTGCAAGGTTCCAATTGGAAGAAAGTAGACATCGACCTAACCTACTATTGGAAAATGTGCCGACGCCACCAACACCCAGGTTAGACTATGCTGATCAAGTATCGACGAGTGGATTGTCCATAGATATGTAAGAATTAATTCAACAGCATGCAACTACAGTCAGTCTGAGGGTAAATCAGTAAGGAGGAGCAATACCCAAAATAACGGCTAAGGGAACCGCAGAAAGTAGGAGAAGAGCAGAAACGGGTAAAAGAAGTGAGTTAGATAGATTAGCCCCCATTGATCTCCACGACGCACAAGGAATGAACCCTCAATATCCCCCTTAACCCCGCGTACCCAGCGAACAGGCGTTAATCCCCGCATCTAACCCCATCAGAAACCCTACACCAAATCGAGAAGTAGAGAACCCCCAACCCAGAAGTGAAGTAGAGAAACACGGAGATAAGAACACGACGAACACAGAAAAAGAAAAAAGGCTGACAAGAGGCAGAAGCAGAAGTAGAGAAGATCGAGATGCGAGAAGAGATCCCCACAAATCCCCCAGAAGCAGAAGTAGAGAAGATCGGGATGCGAGAAGAGATCCCCACAAATCCCCCAGAAGAAGTAGAGAAGATTGAGATGCGAGAAAAAATCCCCACAAATCTCCCAGAAGAAGAAGTAGAGAAGACCAAAGTAGGAAAAGTGTTCACGAACCCCACAGAAGTTGGAGTAGAGATTCGAGAGGAAGTAGACGAAGTCATCGAGAGCGAAGAAGTCATAGTAGAGATGGGAGTGAGGATATTAGGTCCCGATTCTCCCGCCGAAGCTGGAGTAGGAGTTCCTATGAAAGTAGAGATAGTAAGTCCCGATCATCTCGCAGGAGTAGGAGTAGGAGTTCGTATGAAAGCAGAGACAGAAGTCCCCGACGGAGGTTACAGAGGAGATATAGAATGCGAGCAGACAGTAGAAAAGAGGAACGAAGAGACGATAGAGACAGGCGTGATAGGAGGAGAAGCAGGAGTGATGAGAGAGGACACGGACGACATGGTGATGGGAGAAGGCGCGACGCCAGTCTGGATATGAAGATCTCCAAGCTATTCCAAACGTGGTGAATCACGTATAACGGCGAAAGCCACGGAGCAGCAGAGGAGTATTTATTGAAGCTGGAAGACTGCAAGGACAGCCACCGGCTATCAGACGAAGCCATGCTGCGAGCGATCCCGTGCATCTTGACGGAGAAGGCGTGCCAGTGGTTTAGGACGGTAAAAAGGGAAATAAGAACCTGGAAAGAATTCAGGAGGGAATTTAAACACCAGTATATGGTGGAGCGGGCGGACGAGGACATCTTGATGGATGCACGTGCGAGAACGCAGGGCGAAGGAGAGGGAATCGCCGCGTATATAACAGCATTAAAATCCATCTTTTACCTCTGTAGACGTCCACCCTCTAGAAGAGAACAGGTCAGCATAGCGCTGAAAAACTTACGCCCCGATTACCAAATCCGATTTAGGGACTATGTCCTCAAAGATTTCGCGGAAATCCATGAATTAGGAAGGATATACGAGAAAGAACAAGAGAACATAGCCCGCTTCAAACCACCACCGCCTCCTGAAAAGTCGGCTGTGCCAGGAGGAGCATTTAACCCCCCCCCCCCCCCCAAGAAGACGGAGAAGGTTGCGACAGTAGAGGAAGAAAAGAAGCAACTAGCGGACAACCGCAACAAGGTGGCAAGGTGCCAGGATATATTGGAGCATGCTTTACATGCGGTAATGTAGGACATAGAGCATCCAATTGTCCGCGAACAAAATGTTTCACTTGTGGAGAATTTGGACATTGATCGCGTGAATGCCCAAGGATAATTAAGCAGGGCATAGCGTGTCAGATATGTGGCACAGAAGGGGTTACCTTTTATAAGTGCAACCGTTGTGCCCCAATCGCCAAGATGTTGGGAAACGGGCAGCAGGAGGGGCAAGCAGCCCAATTGCCTCCCCTCATGTCTCAATTCCCAAATCAGGTGGCAATTCCAAGGAATGGACAGGGACAACAGTGATCTCAACACTACGTCCTCTAATGAGTATTAAACTCCCACCCCTTGGAGGAATCCCCGAAGAGAAGAAGAATTTTCCCCGCGCAAGAGAACCCGCGCATATTGAGCCCCCAAAACCCCCAGCCCCCTTTATAGAAGTTGAGAGAAGTTACGAGTTCCCAAAAACCCCAGCCCCCTTTATAGAAGATGAGAGAAGTTACGAGTTCCCAAAACCCCCAGCCCCCTTTACAGAAGATAAGAGAAGTTACGAGTTCCCAAAACCCTTAATAATCTTGAATTTAGAAACCCCACTTGAGGAGATAAAAAGTAAAGAGAAAGTCGAGAAGTTGCAGTATAAGAGGATTGTGCATAGGATAGAGGACGACACAGGTATCACGCTGATTAAAAGGGACGAATTCAAAGAATCCAAAGAAAGGGACATGCGAATGTTCGTACCCAAGGAGACACAGAACCCATTAATCACACAAGCGTTGGACCTGTCAAACGATTCCGAAGAGGAGGAGTATAAAGTAGATGAAGAAATGGAGAATTATTATTCTCACAGCACGTCACCTCAGAAAGGAGGAAAGCCGGCCGTTTTAGAGTATAATTTTCCCAATACCCCATGGGAAGGATGTATGCAGAAAGAAGAGGACGTGAAGCAACAGATCCTCGGGGAAGAAAAACGACGCAACATTGGCAACGTAATTTCCCTGGGATCAAGTGTCGTGAAGGAAGAGAAGATTCCCCAAGAAGAAGAGTATCCCCAAACCCCAATCCCCACAAATTCAATACCCCAGCCCCTGAAGAAAATGTTGCCCTGCATGCCAAAAAGAACCCAGCACAAAGGACTAAATATCGGACAAGCCCTAGCATATTTGTACGGTGAGCTTCCGGCGCCGACATCGTCTATGGACGTTGAGCCTGGCGAGTCGCACACGAGGTGCTCTTCACCAATTCAAGTCCAGGGAAGGGGGAAAGCTGAGTCAAGCTCAGCAAAACCCCAGACCGCAGACGACCCAAACGCGCCAGTGGCTGGTCTCCAGGCGGATAATCGCCAATACCTGTGCGTGACACTAGGTGGAGAGAGGTACCGAGCCCTTTTGGATCCCGGAGCGACAATCTCGATCGTAGGATCCAAGATAACCGAGAGATATCGGGATAGGCTCATACCATCCAACCTAGCTATTAAAACACCATTAGGTAGTGCGTCGAATCCTGTAGGAGACTTGAGGGTGAACTTGGATGTAGGAGGGGTTAGTGACAACCATATCTTTAAAGCAGTACCAGACCTGGGACATGAGATGATTCTAGGTATGGACTTCTGCATAAAATGGGAAATGGAAGTCACATACGCCCCGAGAAGGATGTGGAGGTCGAAAGGAGGAAAATGGAACGAGTTCCAGTTGGAAGGAGAGCAGCGTGAAGAGATATTGGCGGAGTGTGCAGGATTATCGGAGGTGCGAGGAAGACAGAAGGAGGTGATTGAAGAGCTGTTGAACCGATATTTACCCCAGAACCCAGAAGAGAGTAGTCCCGCTCTAGAAGCAACATCGTTGGTCGAACACCACATAGATGTCCTAGGAGCGGCCCCAATTAAGGAGAGGTTGAGAAGATTATCCCCGAAGATGTTGAAAGTTGCCCGAGGAGAAGTAGTGAAGATGTACCAAGAAGGAGTGATAGAACCCTCAGCGAGTGAATGGTGTAGCGCCCCAGTAATTGTGAAGAAGCCGGATGGATCGTTTAGGTTTTGCATAGATTATCGCCCCCTGAATAACGTGACCCGAAAAGATGCTTACCCCATACCCCGAGTTGACGATACCCTAGACAAATTGAGGAAGGCAAGATTCATCTCCAAAATTGATCTGAAGAGTGCCTATTACCAGATCCTCATGGAACAGGACAGTAAGCAATACACAGCTTTTGTAGTTCCTGGGTCTGGCCTATGGCAATTTAAAAGAATGCCCTTCGGGTTAACCAATGCGCCGATGACCTTTCAGAGGTTAATTGATGCTCTATTTGGCCCCGAAGTGGAACCATTCGTCTTCGGATATTTGGACGATATAATCATCGTCACTGAGACCTTCGAAGAACATGTGAGATGGATTGAATTCGTGTTAAAAAGGCTTTATGGCAGCAGGCTTGTCTGTCAACCGCGCTAAATGCGAATTCTGCTGTTCTCGCGTTGCATACTTAGGTTTCATCCTCGATAGTGAAGGATTGCGCCCTGATCGCGAGAAAGTAGCCCCTGTTTTAGATTACCCCGCGCCCCAGAATGTGAAGCAGTTGAGAAGTTTCCTGGGTATGTTAGGTTGGTACTCGCGCTTCATCGAGAATGACTCAGAGTTGAAGGTACCGTTGCTGAAGCTCCTGAAGAAAGACCAAGAATGGATATGGGAAGCAGAGCAGCAAGAATCGTTCGAGAAACTCAAACTTGCGCACACAACTGCTCCAGTCCTGGCCAGGCCTGATTTTGGAAAGACTATTAACTGGTGATTATCCGCCTGGAGACCAGTACTAACCCAAGAGCATGAAGACGGAGAGCACCCCATAGTTTATGTGAGCAGAGTCCTGATCCTCGCGGAGAAGAATTATACGACGACAGAAAAAGAGTGCCTGGCATTGGTATGGGCGATAAAGAAGTTGCGTCCCTACCTTGAAGGCTACCACTTCAAGGTTATCACGGACCATAGCGCATTAAGATGGTTGCAAAATCTCAAAGAGCCGACAGGGAGGCTAACGAGATGGGCCATCGAGATGCAGCAGTGGGACATGGAAATCATCTACCGGAAGGGAACACTTCACCAATTGCCCGACGCTCTGTCTCGTATGTACGAGGAGAAAACTAAAGAAGTTACGGCGTTTGAAGAGATTGAAGACGAGTGGTATGAGAGACGTGTTGATGAAGTGAAAGAAACCCCCGCGAAATTTAGAGGATGGAAGGTTGAAGAAGAGATGCTGTATCGATATCGTGAGGACCCCCTTCTCGATCCCATTTTGACTCCAGAGGAAGGTTGGAGATTGGTTGTGCCGGCCAATCACCGTGCGTCCGTGCTAGACGAAGCACATCGCGCTTCCTCCTCGGGTCATTTAGGTATCGAGAAAACCTAAGATAGGATCGCGCGAGAGTACTATTGGCCGGGGATGTGGTACGATGTTCGTGCATATGTCTTGAGTTGCCCCGAGTATCAGGCATACAACGTATCACAGCAAGGACCACAAGGCATGATTGGCAAATGGATCGTGGAACAACCGTGGATGGTTGTGGCTGCCGATTTAATGGAATTGACCCAGAAGTGTGGAAAGATAGGATGAAGAGGCTGGATGCATTGAGAGACCTGGTTGCTAAGTTCGTCGATGAAGCGAAGGAGAAACAAGGAAAGCAGTATAATCGGGGACGAAAAGACGTGCGATTCTCGGTCGGCGAACAGGTCTTACGTCGTGAGTATCCATTATCGAAGGCCGCTGATAAATACACCGCGAAACTGGCCCCGAAATACTCCGGACCTTATAAAATCCTTGAGGTAGTGTCCCCCACCGTATATTTAATTGAGACGGAGAATGCGAAGAAGAGTGCGAAGGTTCACGTATCGCAAATTAAGCGTTGGTTACCCCCGCGGAGTAGTCGAAAGAAGTAGGAAGTAGTGAGGTCGTTGAAGAGGGAAAGTAGGCGTGCAAAGAGTGGAAATTTGCGTTAGAATCACCCCGACGGGTTATTATGCGGACATCCCCCTGATTTCGCCTGCGTAGAACCTTTTTCTTTGCGTATACGTATGATTCGACTCACTCTAATGAATCGTATGTTTTGTTTTGTTTTTCATGACCCTTACCCATCCCATTCCCACCACAGATGTCAAGAGGAGTGCTAGGAAGCCCGCTGTGAGGAGCGCGCCCGAGGTATAACTCGGGCGAGTTCGTGGATGAGCACGCCCGTGCTCACGATCGAGGCGTTCTCCCGGCCAGCGGGGCCCGTTGAGGGTCGTAACGACCCCGCTGTGTTTGGAGGCTCCATCTGCCAGGCAAACGAAGGGGATGAGCGCCGACAGAAAGACCGTGAGGCTAGGGAGAAAGAGGAGGGGGCACGCCGCGAGGCGGAGCTGGATGCACGGGCCACATCATGGCCGCATCCACCCCGAGCCTCGAAGCTCATCCACGGGCTCGAGTTCATCAGTGAGGGGGAAGAAGAAGAGGAGGTCATCAGCGAGGAGGCCACGGGAGCGGAGGTTTCGACTGCCAACCAGCAGCGGCTTATTCAGCTCCGGGAGAACTTGGAGGCTCAAGAGGCGCGAGCGGCTGAGGAGGAGCTGGAACGGGCGCTGCAGGAGATGTAGGAAGATCGCCCACCCTAGCTTCCTTACCCCAACCTTCCCTTGAAGCCCCCCTTAACAACCCGGAATTGGAGCTCGCGGTGTTGGAGTCGGCACCAGCCCCCACGGCCCAGGAGCCGATTAATTCCCCCGCGTTGCCCCCCACCCCCGCGTTACCCCCCAACCCTGTATTGCCCCGAATCCCCGCGTTTAGCCCCTTAATCCCCGCACCACAGGTACTAGTTAAGGACCTGTGGTACTTAACTGGTACCACTGGTGGTATATGTCCCCGAGGAAGAGGAAGAAGAGAGAAGAGAGGAAGAGGCGGCCGCTCTTCCCATTCCAGCCAGCCCGGTGACTGAGATCACCCATATGATCCGGGGGCTCGGCTCGGAGATGGGGAAGACGGACGGCCGGGACGCCCCAGTCACTCCTGCGTCCATTATCTGGGCTCCGGCGATTCCTCCCGAGGAGGCCGGAGTAGTAATTCAGGAGGTGACCGCGATGGAGATGGAAGGGGGCGACCTGAATCGAGTTGATGGAACAATACTAGAGGTAAAGAACACTGTTTGGATCTTAATAATGAATAAATAGCTTAAATTGAGCAAGTAGTTAAAGTGTAAAATGTTCCAGCAATCAAAAGTTATGAATACAATTATTATACCTATTATACTGGAAAGTGTATTTTTTTTCAATTTAACCCAGGCTGGCCCCCTTAAAGAATTTTTTATCCATGGGAATTTTTTCAGATGCGGAACTTAAAAAAATTTTGCTACACATCTGAAAAAAGTCCCATCAAAAAAAAAATTTGATATCGAGTTTATCCACATTTTGCACGGTGTTTAGTCCTTTATAAATAAAAAAATTTTAGATCAGATTTTGGCATAAGATCATAGGTAAGAACTTACGAAAGATCTTATGTAAGATTTTTCAATAGGGTAGTACCCCCATTCTTACTATAAAAGTTAGATTTTTCTTTCCGAGAGGATGGAACGTAATTTTGCTCGGCCGGTGGCGTAGAAAGAATATCTGTGATTTAAGATTTAATTTCATACGAAAATATAGTTATTTTATAATTATTTTATAAATGTAATTGGATTTAATTATAAACTTGGGTTTTTTAATGATTAATCAGATAAATAGTACGTAATATATTAAACACAGGTTGGCTTTCAGCCCATTCGCGAATAGAGAGGTCAAGTGGGCTCAGCCTAACCTTTAGTACCTTCACCCTAATATCGTACTATAAAAAAACCCGGAATGTTACAAATACATGACGCCTAATCATTCACACTAACCGGAGGAGTATCTCGCCTTAAAATAACAATTGTAAAACATTTGCAATACCGAAATTAAAAATGGCGGCCATTCGAACAACCCCTTTCCGACCAAACTTATCAAGAATGGTTCGTGATTTTTTTTCTCGATCAGGATCGACTTTACTGAAAAAAGGTATATAACAAAAAGTTCTTAGAATTAATCAAAGAATACGTGTCAAATTTTTAAGAATTTTCGGATCGAATTTTGGTTTTTTGGATATAGCCATTTTTCGTAAAATCCAAAAATCGCTCCGAAAATTCTGACAAAATTCACACGTATTTTTTGATTAATCCTCAGAATTTTTTGTTGTATACCTTTTCTTCGTAAAGTCAATCCTGATCGAGAAAAAAAATCACGAAGCTTTCTTGATAAGTTTGGTGGAAAAGGAGTTGTTCGGATGGCCGCCATGTTTAATTTCGGTATTGCAACTGTTTTATAATATAGTATACATGCCATTGACCAAATATACAGTACCGCTCAAAAGTTCGATAACACTATAAGAAAAAAGGGGCGTAAAACAAAAGGTATATCTTAGAAAAGAAATGTGGTACAAAAATTCTATGGGAAGCACTTTAAAGTATTCGTAAAAACTTTTTAAAATAGATATCTTAGAAATTTTTCGTAGTGCTTTATCATATTAAAAAATTAATTTGAAAAAATAAAATAACAAATTTTTTAAATTATAGTTTTGTTCAAATAATTTTTAGAGTACATAGAAAAAAAATTCTAAAAAATATATATCAAACTATTCTAAAAGAGCTTTTATTTTCATTTTTTAACTTTCTTTTTGCATTATTTTAGCGACATTACGAGGTTTTAAATATAGTGATCTCACTTTTAGAGGCGTTCAAAATTTCGATAACGCTTGAAAAAATTCATCGAAAAAAAATGTTAAAAGAAAATTATAAAAATTGTATTTTAAAATACTTGTCCTAACCTTTTATAATTAATTATTATTAATATTTGGAGAGTTGTTGGTCATGTTTGAAAAATTATTTTATATCTAAACGTTATTAATAACGAAAAAATAAATATTTATTCAAACAAAACATTATACATTAAGTTAACTCTCAGCATACACAAATTTATTTACTTCTAAATATATTTTCTAAAAAAAAAAAGTATTATTTAACACAAAAACAACATACATTTTATAGATAAATAAACGCATTAATTCTTTAAACATGAAATAATACAAAATAATTTTAAGTTTTTCTTTTTAAACATTGTTTTCTTCAAAAAATCCGCCTTTGGCTTTAATAACAGCTTTGCAAATTCTAGGCATGCGTTCTATTAATTTATTTAATACACTTGATTCAATAGAGCACCAACACTTCAATAAACTATTCCACAATTTTGGTAAACTCTTATTTGCTTGCTCTTTTCTAACTATTCTATCGAGCTCATCTCACAGTAATTCAATGGGATTAAGATCCGGAGATTGTGGTGGCCAGTGCATTATTATTAGATCTCCTTTTTCAGATTTTTTAATTAAATATTCTTTGCATACTTTAGAAGTGTGTTTTGGGTCATTATCCTGTTGCATTATAAAATTTCTTCCAATCAATTTCAACCCAGATGGAATATCATTACGTTGTAATATGCTATGATAAACCTCTTTATTCATTATGCCAGTAATTTTTTTTAAGTCTCCTACTTTACCATTTCCAAAACAGCCCCATACCATGACACTTCCACCACCATGTTTCACCGTGGGAATAAGGCACTCTTTATGATATTTTTCTCCTGGCTGACGACGAACAAAAACACGAAGATTATTACCGAATAACTGAAATTTTGAAATCAACTGAAAAATTTTCGTATTGGCAAGCCCATAGAAGTCGTTTTTGTCTATTCACTTCGCGTAAAAGCGGCTTTTTCGTCGCAATACGTCCGTATAAGCCTTCTTCATTTAAACGCTTCTTTATCGTAGAAACACTAACTGCAGTAGTATGAGATTCATTAAATTAATCGTACAAATATATTTATCATCTTTTGCAGTAGTCTTTTTGGAACGTCCTGTTCGTTTTCTATCACAATTTAGTCCAGTATCTTCAAGTCTTGTGACAGCTTTATGAGCAGCGTAAACACTAATGTTTAATCTTTTCGCGATTTCCCGATATGAAAAACCTAGTTCACGTAAAATATTAGCTTTAAAACCGTTTCTCTAACCACGAAATTTGATTATTTTTACTCATTTCTAATATGTGTACCATAGAATAACTCGCGAAACACTGAAAGAATGTTGTAACGATCCTATAACGATATAATACCTGTTCTAGCTAATATCGTACTGAAAATTTAATGTAAACAAGGTATTAAACAGAGTGCAAGCATTCGGGAACTTCGAAATGAAAATACGATGAATGTTTTGAAGCGTTATCGAAATTATGAACGCCTCTATAGGTGAGATCACTATTTTTGCAACCTCGTAACTTCGCGAAAAATAATGGAAAAAGAAAGTTAAAAAATGAAAATGAAAGCTCTTTTAGAGTACTTTAATATATATTTTTTAGAATTTTTTTTCTATGTACTCTAAAAATTATTTGAACAAAACTATAATTTAAAAAATTTGTTATTTTATTTTTTTCAAATTAATTTTTTAATATGATAAAGCACTACGAAAAATTTCTAAGACATCTATTTTAAAAAGTTTTTACGAATACTTTAAAATGCTTCTCATAGAATTTTTGTTTTACGCCCCTTTTTCTTATAGTGTTATCGAACTTTTGAGCGATACTGTATATGTGTTAGACATGCGAGCGAACTCTCTTTCCATTCCATAATTTGGGTCAAACAAATTTTTTTTTCTCCAAAATTTACGTTTTTTTCAAAAAATTATTTATAACTTTTTATTATTAAATTTTTCGACAGTTCTAATACTGGATTCTGAAAGAACATAAAATTTTACGTTAAAAATGGTATTTTAAGAATTTCTTCAACCATTTTAAGACAGTCTTACACACCACTGAAAATATTGTCGAAAAATGGTCAATTTGGGCGTTAAAGGGTTAAGAGGATATAACACCTTTACATTGCAAAATAAAAAAAAACAATTTCTTTTTAATAACTCTATATATACTCAAATAAGTAAAATTTCTTTCAATGTTTACCTTTAATTTAAAAAATGCAGGACCTCTCTAGATGCCTATGGATACTAGTTGTCCCGACTCTCATTGAAAGTAATTCACTGTTCAAAATATGCGAGGGTCAACTAATGACGAAATAAGCTCAATTTGGGGTATATTGTTTAAAAGTATATTGCTTCTGTTATGAATCAAAAGATTTAATTTTAAACATTCAGAAAAATAGTTACAACATAATTATATTAAAATTAATAAAAAATTTGTTAATAAATTAGTAATACATTTTTAAAATGTTTTCTCAATATTTAAAATCAATGAAATCCCTCTGTTCATAACAGATCCAAGATACTTTTGAATAATATACTCCAAATTGAGGTTATTTGGTCCATCGATGAACATCAAATGTTACGGACTATTTGAGATTTTTGTTGAATTGATTTAGGATCATGGTAGTTATACTGGGCGGGGAAGAAATTACTAGTTGCAATGACTGCATACCTTAGACTCAAAACGGGAAGTTCGTGTTTTCTTCAGTACTGAGCAGAGATATAAACTGGATGAGTACTGAGCAGATGATAAAAAAAAGTGAAACTTGAGCTGGTAATGTAGAGCTGGTGATGAGATCCTTGGGAGTAAATGCTGATAGCTTCTTGAAGCGCAGAATTAGGCGTCCTTGCGGGTCTACATTCTCAGAGGGTAAATAAGGAGCGCGTGGGATTGAAAAATAAATCGCGAACACGGACAGTGAATAAAGAGTTGGGTGAGACTCTAATTAACAATTAGGAACTACAAGTATGTTAAGAGGTCCTATATTTTTTAAATTAAAGATAAACATGTTGGTAATCATTAAAAATTTTACTTATTTTAGTGTATGTAAAATTATTAAAAAAGCTGTTCTTTTATATTGCAATTTAAAGGTGTTGTACCCCCTTAAGCAATCAATCGGAAAAACAGCGGTTCTAATTAATAAAAGTCTTAGTTTACAACATTTTTGCAAAATTTTTCCTGGATTCATAGGTCATAGATGCACCGTGCCAACAGTTACTTGAATTATTCCTGGGTAGACCACGTTAACGAACATTAGTATGGCTGATAGTCTAACAGTGTCAAGATAGTGCACTTAATTATCGGTGAGTTCAACGCGATGGTGCTTTCAGTTACAATCATCTACTCAAAGCTTTAGAGAATTCTGGACGTATCAGAAGTTAAAATGGGACTATCTAATTAGTTATTGTAATTTTTAAAGTTATTGCAATTATCTAGAATATCGCAAAGTGTCAAAAGGAAAAAAATGCGTAAAACATGGTCTCCTATACAGTCATACTGGGTTCCGTAATGATTTTCGCGTTCTTTCTCTAAATATACTAAAGTACCTAAGACTATTGGGTATATAAAAAGATTGCTAATAAATAATAGAGGATGTACCTTAATGCTTTGTTATTGTCAATTTGTCGAGAGAGAAATCGCTGTATCGGGCAGTTTGTCGTTGTACAAACATCGGTAGGTTGAAGTGATATGTAACGTCTAGGGATCGCCGTGATGATCAGGACAACGAGTTATGTTTCGCTGGGATCGCCGCGATATTCAGATTCCAGCGCATTATTCCGAAGCTCCCTAAACACCGTATATTACATCCGAAGTTGGGCAGACTCGCTTCTTCCAAATCGCGGAGAAGAGCTCTCATAGGAAAATTTTAGTAGTGGACTTCTCCAATGAACATTTGTGTGATAAAAGATGCGTTGAAGTATAAAGTAAAAAAGTGCAGCTATGCCAATGAAAAAGTATGATTTTGTAATAAAGATACCGTTCACGCAAGTGAACGATAGCTTTGTTACGAATAAGCGATATAAATATATACGATTACCCCACTCTGCGCGCGCTCCCCGCCATGTCGAACACTTCCCGCTACGTACCGAGCAAGGAGGTGATTATATCTTGCCTGCGCTGAGCGCTGAGACTAAACGCGCGCGATCTATGGTTGTCACCCCGAGAGGTGACAATAACCGCACCGAATAAATCGAGAAACCGAGCGCCGTTTTCTTTATTATTAGAAACTGATAAAGCACCGCGAATATATGTCTTTTTGTTGTTTATTTCGTTATTAAAAGCGATATATATGATTTTTTGTTACAGAGCGAAGGGCAATGACGCGAGGCCGGCGCCCTACTAGTTTTTAATTCGTTTTTTTGTGTATACTTTTCTTTATCTTTTAAAATATAAATCAAAATTAGATTTAAGAATATAAATAAATTAATTTAATTTTATTTCTTCTTTTAGAATTGTATTCGTTTATATTAGTGGATGCGATTTACCTTACGCCGAATTGAGCCATAAGGAGTAGAAGACGTGTATTGAATGTCATACAGGTTAGCAAGCGTTTTGAGCTTGCAGCGCGAGTAGCAAGCTTGGTCGCACTGAGCGCGCTCTCGAAAACATTACCCGGATTGTTACAAATTACACAAATATGTATATCTTCAAATGTAATAGTATAAGGAATTAATGAAAATAGTACAAGGAATTGATCATTCAGTGAAATACTCTGCTGGTAAATTAGCAACAGTAGCACTATAAGAATATGAATTATATATAATATAACCTATACGTAACCTAATTATGTCGTCACTGTTTCGTCAGGTTACGTCTCTCTGGACTCGACTTTTCTAATCTGCATAATGTGTGTGTCTAACCGTTGGAGTTGTTCTACGTGTCGGTCCATGCTGAATAATTTGCCTGGAGAGTTTACTAGTCAGGCGCCTAATGGTATGTGTATCATCGAAGGCCGACAACAACTCAGTATTCAGATTTCTCATTATTATTTTATGACTATATTCCATTGAGAGGGACCTCAGGACAGGAAAACTCTCAGAATCTCTCTGCATCTTAATTTTAGGAGGTCTATAAATAACACTAAGTAGAATGGAAGGAGCCTCACATATTTGTACAGCACAGAAAATGTATTCAGATAGGCTTAAAGGAACTCTCTTGTGCCATATTACTCATCTGTTGGATGTACGGAACCTGCGGGAGACTGATTCCGATTGAAAGGCAGTATACGCTCACACAAGTATATAAGTATATAATATATCTAATATAATAGGAGCATCTAAGAAAGTATGTGCACACTTGCTAGTCCAGCAAGAAAGTGGGATGTAAGAGAAAAAAGGACACCAATAAAAGCGCACTGCTTTTTAAATAGATACCCATGTTATGTCGGTATCGGTATTACGCAGTACCAATGAACGGTTTAACCATTAGTGTTGCGTCAAGCATTAAACTTTACCTACACTAGACTCGCGCACAGTCGCGTCATGTAGCCTTTTTTTAAAATCTTTATAACTAGTCTGACCTGTCGACTTATTCATATGCTCAAGGGTTACGTGACACACTTACGTGTCAGGTGGCGTGATCTATCGGTCACCACATGATCTATCAATGTGCGTGAGCGCCAAATATCAGAACATGTCTGGCACCCGACGCGACCGGACGTCTCCGCACACACAACTTATCTGTAGAGAATAAATGCATTATTTCATTATATTAGCCGTTATCTTCTTTTCTGCACAGTTTTGGGTATAAATAGAGTACGAAACAGAAAATACGATACAGTTTTATTTCTGAAGTTAATCCGTTAGGCTATAACACTGAAACTCGAATTGCCGAATTTAGTCTGCTACTTTGTCACTCATAACTTTGAAATTATTTTTAGAAGCATTATTTCAACTAAATTTACAACTATAATAAGTGTTTTTAATACAATAAATTTGTGTTTAACGGTTAACCTTTAGAGGGTTGGATTAATGAAAAAACTAAAGTAAATTTACCTATTTATAGAAAAACGGAGCTTTTGAAATTTCTCCAATCCCGGCACTCTAAAGGTTAATTGAGAGAGTTTGTTATTTCTCTCGCAGGGAGTAAGAGGGAAGGAGACCCAACTCCATGCATCAAAGATGGGACGATTTTGCCTACCAAGATCGACAGGTTCGCTCGTTGAAACGGCTCCCCCCGACTGGTTTCAGACCCCTCTAGTGTGCGTCGTCCGTAGCTCGTAGTCAGCTGACGTATTACTCGCGATTATTCGTGCAGTCGATAATTATTTTCGCAACAATATCTAGTTATGTCTTTTTTATCGAAACCCATTCAATTATAAATAATTAATGTAAGTAAGCAAGCTTATCACAAGCTGCCATTCTAATGACTAAACCCTAAGCCCACATGCTTCTAAATTAACATAAACGACATTCAATATTAGTACTAGTAATGCTACGATGGCTCAGCGAGCTAAAGCTTTTGCCTGTGCAACTGGGATCGTGGGATCGATTCTTGTCGGAATTAATTTTTTTTTTGTTAGATTGCGTTAATTTAACTAAATTTTTTTTTCTACAAATTTTACGTAATCACACTTGATTTTCTATATTTGTGTATTTTCCCTTCGCTTAAAATACATCAAATTCTAGATCCAGACTAAACATATACTTTCATATTTTCGCAACTACCATAGCAACAATAACAAACAATATTCGAAATATACATCCCATTTATAAATATTTTTAAATTAGTTTTAATATATATATAATTGAACAGCAAGAGAGTCTACATTTTTTATATAAATGAGCTTCTACGATAAGATGTTTTACGAAAAATGTATTTAGATCAACGATGTGTCGTACTTCATTTTTTATAATTTTATGGAATTAATAATTTTTACTTCAGTTTGGGAACTAATGTGTTTTGCAACTATATTTTTTTTCTACCCACGTTTATTGAATATAAAAATCGAACATTCATTTGACAACGATTTTTAATGAGAATGTTTTACAAAACGAATCTATCGATGCAAGATTGTGCTATCGATAAATTAGCTTAGTTTTATTACTCAATAGTGGATTTATCATTAATGAATACGGTATGTATTAATTTACATTAAATTAAAAAATAGTTTCCGGAAAATGCCTCGTTCGGTTTATGATCCTGAAATTCGAATAGGCCGATTCGATCCTCTCTTATTTATGCATTTTTCTGCGAAAAGCTCGAGATGCGACACGACTTGTTCACGGCGTGCTTACATGCAAAAACAAAAACTGTCATTTGCCAGTCTACACTCGAGCTGTGCCGAGCTATTCGTAGATTATTTGTTATTTTTTGCTCTTCAATAGTGTAAATTTACTTGCGCCATAACGTGTAAAAATGCCTCGAAAGAGATCGTGTTTTGTGGTTGGTTGTTCATCGACTAGTAAGAAGACAACTGGAGATAAGATTTCGTTATTCAGAGCTACAAAAGTGAGTATTGAGAGATTGAGGTTTTTAAGAATATCGATTTATAATCTGTATATCGCGTGCACAACAATAGTATTTTACAATATTTAAACTCGAAATAGGATGAAGTTTTGAGAATGTGGAAAGAGTCGATTCCCGGCGGTGATTTGTTAACCAAAAACGATCACATATGCGAGTTGCATTTTGAAAAAGTTGATATTGAAAGGTACTTTCCGCCAATAAGTGATTTACCAGACGGTGCAACAGTGCTCATGGAAAAAGAGAGACCGACATTGAAAGTAGGTTCTATACCCTCAATTTTTCCGACAGCTCAGCAAAGCACGAATGAAAAAAGTAATGAAAAATGTGGTAGTTCCAATTATGTATTCACGAATCCTCACGTCGATTTCAATCAAAAGAGTAAGATTCAATAATTTATTAGACGGTAGCAATTTTGTTTTTTATTCCTACGTTATTTTTTTTCTTATGTTGCAAAAAAATTAGACTTTGTTTTGGATAAATGTCAAATCTGTTTGCATGGTTGTATGTATATACATATATTTTTAGCCCCTGAAAGTATGCAATTGCCGCTGATCGCGATGCCTACTTTTCGGATTAAAAAAACATTAACAAATATTGTACGAGTGAACGATTGTTAGCGAGGAAGTTGTTCGTAATGAAGTTGTTGTGTGACTTTTGACGTCGTATTCTGATTTTTCAATAATTCATATCACGTTCGAATACGAAGTTCATTGTATAGGTTATGGTTTAATGCGATTGATATAATTTAAGTTGATAATTTTGATTCAATGAATTTAGATTTACATTGAAGAAACTAAGGTCGACATTGATTATAAAGCTGAGATACAAACCGTAGTAGATATTCAAGAGTCTATCCAAGAGTTCTATCTCTGCTTGTCGGGCAAGCGACGGCATTAAAAAGTTGAGTATAATATTCCTTTCGATTCCAATGAATGCACGTAAGTTTACTTATTAAAATATATATTATAATTGCCTAATCAGATCAGTCAAGTGTATGGGATTTGCTATAACAAGAGTTGGTGTACCAGGACCTAAAATAATGAGATGCGTTGAATGTCAAGCGGAAAGACGAAAGTTGAAATACAAGCATGAGTTAAAACAGCAACTAGCTAAAGAGAGAGAAAAACGGAGGCGACAGGTTGTGCTTTGTAAAAATTTGAAAAGAAAATCTAACAGGCAAAAAGTAAAGGTAATGATATTCTTTTCATTTTAATAACAACACCATGAACAGTATATTTACTGTTAAATACAATTTATCTAGACATAAGCATAAGCGCAGATTTTTTTTTTTTTGCGTTTGATTTTTTAAAACGGGTATATATGACTTGGAATTGTCCAATGAAATATAATAGTTTATTAATAATGTCCCCTCGAACATGTTCATTCTTTGAAAATATGTAATGGATACGCGACCACTCCACTGATAGTGGATTAGTTCGTCGTCCTTGCGCGCCTACACACATTTTTATTTCGTTAATATTCTCTTTGACAGTATTGTGCATACGTATAATCGATTCTTATGGTGATACTTTCGCTAAATAAATAACAAAACACAGATGCTGCATTTTACCATTTCTCAGATAAAATGTATGTTTAAATAATAAATTCACTTCTTTGAAACCATAAAATAATATTTTGCAATTAATTTTGAAATTTTGATAACTTCGTTAGTCATAAATAGATATGCGATATGCATATGCATTCAAATGAATTGTTCGTGTTCGTGAAAGAAACAACAGTTGAAGCCTAAATCTTATTTGCAATAATTATAGAAATCGGCCTATACGTTCTAATTCTATATATCGTATATTTATTTACACAATCTGTACCTTCTCAATAATATTTCTAAATAATGGAAGGATAATTTTTTTCACATTTTTCAACTTGTAGATAAGTAAACTCAAATCAAAGATGACTCAGTTGAAAAATGATTGCGCTAAGGCAAATGAACAAGCAATTATAAATGCTTGCGAAAATTTGACAGAAAACCAAAGGTTGAGCGTGAAGACTTGTTTTGATGCATCGAAATTAAAAGATAGTCGAGGCATGAGGTATGCGACTCAATGGGTTTATGAATGTTTGATGCTTCGCATCAAAAGTAAATCAACATATTTGCATTTGAGAAATCGTCAAATTCTGCCCTTGCCATCAATTTCAATGCTCACAAATTATTTGAAGCATATCAAAGCATCATACGGATTTGATGAGCGCACTTTTGATGTTTTGAAACTAAAAAACTGAAACAATGGATCCAAATGATGTTCGCGGTTTGTAACTCGTATATTACATAAGCGCATAAATACAAATTGTTTACTACTTTTAAAACTTAAGCCACGAATGAAACATTTGCAGGTGTTTTGCTCATTGATGAGATGAAATTGAGTGAGACTTTGAAATTCAATAGAAAAAATTTAAAGATGGAGGGTTTCACTGACCTAGGAGAGTATACTCCAAAACACCAAAAGGGACTAAAAGGAGATCACGCTTTAGTGATAATGTTCCAACCCTTCAAAGGAAAGTGGGTTTAAACACTGGGATGTTTTCTCAGTAGAGGAAGTGCGACTGGCACTGTACTGCATCAAATTTTGCTAGAAGCTATTATTCTCGCTGAACGAGCTGGCTTGAAAGTTGATGCAGTCACAAGTGATGGCGCATCATGGAATAGAGCTATGTGGAGTTTATTTGGAATTAGCAAAGACAGTGTCAGTGTCGAACACGTCGTTGATCCTAATCGACGTTTATGGTTCTTCTCAGATTTCCCGCATCTCATCAAATGTTTGCGAAATTTTTTCTCCAAGCAAAATAAATTAGACAAAATTTGGGTAAAAAAAATTAATTAACTATTTTAATGTCGTCGTATTTTTATAATGAAAGTACATTTTTATAGACTCCCGATGGAACTGTTATGCTGAAGCATTGGTACGCCTTATTAGCTTTAGAAAATCCAAAAGCTTTCAACTTGAAAGTAAATTATAAAATGAGGGAAGAGCATATCAAGCCGATGTATTATCAAAAAATGAACGTTGCAATGGCATTTCAGGTATTTGAAACCGAAAAATTGACACTTATTTCATTTCTATTTTGTATCAAGCAGATTAATTGAAAACAAAGTCACAAAGAATACTCGAACTTTTCCGGTGATAATTTACTTTACACGGTAAATCATACAAAAGCTAGATGATTATCGATAAGACGTTTGAAAGAAATGAAAAATTGAATACAAGTGGTATTTATTATAGTTTACATTGTTTTATTATTATTATTTATTATTGTCGTAAATTCGTAACTCTTTTCAATGATTTCACTCACGATTGATTTAGTACACATTTTCCCAAGTATAATATGAAAATATCATTAAGAATGCTATTTTCATGTGATAAACAATATTACAATGTATAACTTATCGATAAACATTGATTTTTAACTGACAGTAATATGTACATAAATGATTGTTCGAAATGAATTTTTTTCGAGTTTTTTTTTCCTTTTTTATTGTGAACAAATAAATGAATATCATTTAACGAAAAAATGCAATTATAAATTGATATCTGCTAATTTCTATGGAATTTTCAATAGTGAATTTCAGTACAGTTGCCTTATATATACATGTGTGTATGTGTGTCGATCGATCCGTGCGCTCCTAAAAATTTATTTATTCACGTTATGCTGGTAACATTTATTGTTATTATTTCAGTTTTTTGGAATAGGTGATGCTATGGAATTATTTAAAAATGATCATAGTGACCTAATCGATAGTGAGGGAAGTATAAAGTTTTGTAGAAGAGTGCACCACTTAATTAAGGCAATGAATAGCCGAACGCCAATAAACAACTTGAAGCCAAACAACAATATGTGGAAGGTAGTATTTTATTGATCACTATTACTAAGCGGAATGATTTATTATATTAAAAAAAATATTTTTAATATAGATAATCGAAGATTTTATCACATTTCTTGATGAATGGGAAAAAGAAGCTAAAGATAAAAATCATCAATATGAGTTTATGCCAGAAAGTACTCGTTATGGTCTGAAAATATCGTTGAAAGCAGCTTTAGAAATTTGCCAGTTTCTCGTCAACGATTGCAAGTTCAAATACTTGATGACTGCTCGACTTAATCAAGATAATTTGGAGGTATAATTATCAATTAATTGACATTGGATGCCAATATATATTATAAGAAAAACAAAATTCTTTTACGATTTTCTTGCGCATTCTTTGGCCACTTACCTAGATATTGTTAAATGCGTTCATACAATTTACTGCAGCGTAAATTTATACAAAATACTACTGGTATAATAATACACTATCTTATCAACATAATGTGGTTACAGAGGTTCTTTGGCATGATGCGTCAATCTTGTGGATCAAACGACCATCCAGATTCAGCTTTATTTATCCAAATGTACAAACTTATCTCCTCGTATTCATTGATCAAACCACCGAAGGGATCGAATGTCACTGCTAACGAAATAATGCAAGTTTTAGTGAGTATCGGTGAGAAATGCAAAGACGTTGAAGAGAGAAAAGAGCAGTGGGAAGCACAATTGGATACAATATTAGATAGAGCCTTTCAAGCAGATGTTCTTGGTCGTGCCGCTCAGCATTTCGAAGAGCACGACTACTTTCATTGCAGTACTTCTGATTATGTACTAGCATATATGTCTGGCTTTGTTGCAAGAAAAGCAAATCGATTTGCGAGACACAAACAAGACAGTAATACAGGTAAACGTTGCACTGCTATTTGTGAAGAGTGCATGCAAACTGTTCGCTTGCATGTAAATGAAAATGAAAATAACGAGAATGGAACGGTCCAAGATAATGGAAACCAAGATGAAAAGGTCACTCCTGAAAGTTATAAGTGGATTGAAATGAAAAGTAGAGGAGGCCTTATAAAACCGTCCATCAAGCTCTTTCAGTTGACTTCCATGTTGGAGCAAGCAGTTTTGTATGTCATTAATCATAGAAGTATCAACTCAGAATTGATTTTTGATATTACAGCTGTAGTGGAAAATTTACCGCCTCTTCCTTTCCTAGGATGTGATAAACATAAAGGTTCATTCACACAAAAAATAATTTCATTTTATATAAGTACGCGAATGTTTTTCATTACCAGACAGTCAAACAAGAACGACAGTATTCAAAAAGAGCACGCTCGAGAGAAGAGGAAGCAATCGAAACTGTCCAGCAAATCAGAATTCGCAACGAGTATGGCCATAGAACTGCAGCAGGAACCAAATGAAATCAAAACCAAAGTAACAAAAATGAAAAAAGCATCTGTAGAGAAAAGTCATACGAAAAAAACTACAAAGAGAAAAGTAACCAGCAGTGCACGTGTGCCAAATAAAAAAAATAAGACGAAATAAATTTTTTTTTTCAGTTGCATGTTTTGTAAGAATATATTTTCTTAATATATAACTCTGTATACATATATGTATATATATATATATATATATTATTGATAATTTTATTCATCGTTAATAAATTTCAATTCATTCTACGTTTATTCATCTAACTATTTTTCAGTAATAAAACTAAACTAATTTATCGATAGCACAATCTTGCATCGATAGATTCGTTTTGTAAAACATTCTCATTAAAAATCGTTGTCAAATGAATGTTCGATTTTTATATTCAATAAACGTGGGTAGAAAAAAATATAGTTGCAAAACACATTAGTTCCCAAACTGAAGTAAAAATTATTAATTCCATAAAATTATAAAAAATGAAGTACGACACATCGTTGATCTAAATACATTTTTCGTAAAACATCTTATCGTAGAAGCTCATTTATATAAAAAATGTAGACTCTCTTGCTGTTCAATTATATATATATTAAAACTAATTTAAAAATATTTATAAATGGGATGTATATTTCGAATATTGTTTGTTATTGTTGCTATGGTAGTTGCGAAAATATGAAAGTATATGTTTAGTCTGGATCTAGAATTTGATGTATTTTAAGCGAAGGGAAAATACACAAATATAGAAAATCAAGTGTGATTACGTAAAATTTGTAGAAAAAAAAATTTAGTTAAATTAACGCAATCTAACAAAAAAAAAATTAATTCCGACAAGAATCGATCCCACGATCCCAGTTGCACAGGCAAAAGCTTTAGCTCGCTGAGCCATCGTAGCATTACTAGTACTAATATTGAATGTCGTTTATGTTAATTTAGAAGCATGTGGGCTTAGGGTTTAGTCATTAGAATGGCAGCTTGTGATAAGCTTGCTTACTTACATTAATTATTTATAATTGAATGGGTTTCGATAAAAAAGACATAACTAGATATTGTTGCGGAAATAATTATCGACTGCACGAATAATCGCGAGTAATACGTCAGCTGACTACGAGCTACGGACGACGCACACTAGAGGGGTCTGAAACCAGTCGGGGGGAGCCGTTTCAACGAGCGAACCTGTCGATCTTGGTAGGCAAAATTGTCCCACTTTTTGTCATACCGGCCATATGAGTTGGGTCTCCTTCTCTCTTACTCCCGGTTCTCTCGTGACCAGAATTTTCCCACCTAGGCGGACGTCGCCCCTGCTGTATTGAGCCTTCTAGCAGCGCCAGCGACGCTCCCGACCAATTTGAAACTCTATTTATGCACAAGATAATTACAATTTTATTATTAAATGTATTATTAGTAGGTGAACTATGAGAGTTCCAGACCACTTCCAGTGGAGTGGAACTGGAGTGGTCTAGAACTCTCACAGCCTTTTGCCCCCCTTCCCTCTAGTGATCTAGAACTCTTATAGTCTTTTGCCCTCTCCCTCTCCCTCTAGTGGTATAGAACTCTCATAGTCTTTTGCCCCGTCCCTCTACTGGTCCAGAACTCTCATAGCCTTTGCCCCTCTCACTCCCCCTCCCATTGTTACCCGGCCTGGAACTATCACAGATTTTTTAGTATTTCCTACCTTACCAACCTTTTAATTTTTCTTAATTTTATTAATAATTATTAAATTATTTATTAATTAATAATCAATTATTAATTTCTCGAAAGAAATCAATGAGAAAAAAACCCTTCCCTGCGGGGAATTGAACACCTGTTTCCCAGACGCTAGGCCGAGACCTTTACCGCCGGAGTACAAAGGTATATGCTGTCTATCGATGCAAGTCATATATATGTCATCCATCGCTTTATCTCTTGCGGGTTTATGTATGCCACCTAGTGGATTTCCTATGAAACATCAACCTTTTAATATTTTTATCAACGATTTTTAAATTATATATCAATTAATAATCAATCATCGATTTCTCAAAAGAAATCAATGGGAAAAAATCCTCTCCCGCGGGGAATCGGATCCCTGTTTTCCAGGCGGTAGGCCGAGACCTATAAGGCTCGACTACAAGTGGAGTGTGCTGTGGTTATATTAGGTGCATCGCTTTATCTCTTGCGGATTTACGTACGCCCCCTAGAGGATTTGCCTGTGAAACGTCAACGCTAGATGGCGTCGACTTTCTCACAAGTAATAATGGGAACTGAACATATAAGTATAGATGGACGAATCCAACACGCATACAGGACTTCAGCGGTAAGTAATTTTTAGGTACCCAGGACTTAAGATATTTTAGAGGTATGTAAGATATCATGGTAATTACTTTACAATAAATTTATTATATTTCAGGTACACATTAAATGTAATATATCACATGGAACACTTAATCTTTGAGAGGCATAAGGACTTGAATCTTCATAGTAGATATCATCCACTTCGTCCACTCCATCAGTAGTATCGCAACGTGTTCGGCGTTATTGATTCAACAGCCAGGCAGTAAGAATGCAAGCTTGATTTACGGCGCATATGGGACAGTCATAAAAATCATGGTTAGTGCAATAGTAAGTGTGTGTCCTGGGAAGTGCAAAGGTAGCTGGATATCCAAGGTCATTCATGTTGAGTATAATCCTGTAAAATTTTCATTTAGTTAGTACAATACCTATCATTAGTATGTATGCGCATATAGAATGTCTATACTTATTTATCAGGTATGACTTGTTGCAGCCATTTTTTGTTCTTCAATCCTTTGATGAATTATGCTAGCATTTAAAAGAGCCGACTTTAACGTCTCTTCCAAATTCTTGTCCAAATTCTTCCAGCTCATCCCACTCGAAGGGTTTAACGAACAAAAACACTTGCGGGTTGGCATCGCTCTGAACAGCAATTATAGCGACCTCCTTAAATATGAATTTATTTTGGCTCTTGAAGCCCTGCACGTTCACGATGTACTCCATATCGACTACGAATGATTTTAGTGAATGTCTTTTATATCAGTGCTCAACCAATTGGAACTTACTGGAGCCGACATCGCAGCTACAACCAATCAGAGCTTACTCGAGCCGCCAACACCGCAGCTACATCCAATCAGAGCTTAATCGAGCCGCCAACACCGCAGCTACATCCAATCAGAGCTTAATCGAGCAGCCGACATCGCAGCTACATCCAATCAGGACTTACTCAAGCCACCAACTCCACAACTACATCCAATCATCGTTGCCTCGAGCCGCCGATACCGCTTCTGATAAGAACAAATGCTAGAGATATGCAAGTTCGAATTTGTATAATTTTCGCGGAATCGTTAGTGGTGGGGATCAATGTTTCATGGTTGCCAGATTTTAAAATTAGTGTTACAGTAAGTATAGTAAAAGTATAAAATAAATGAAAGTTTATGAATATCTGACAACGTTGTATTTTATCAGATCAGTATAAATTGAGGAGAGTGAGCTCTCCAAAATCATTCTCACGTGTGATTCTCTCGAGAATCTAGTGAAACTGCCTTTCGAAGACGATTTCCAGGTTATTTCGCAGACGATCTCCAGCTTATTACGAAGACTATCTCCAGGGCTTCAAGGTAATAGTATTAATTTCTTCAATCAAATTTTAGATAATCGAATTTCTGTTTATTTTAGTAATATAGAGAGCTACTACAAGGATACCATCAAGTGCATTAGGCTGTCACTGGAGTTGCACAAAAGCCGTATACGCTCAGGTGTCATCGTAAATCTTGGACACCTAGACATCGCTTCGTTCGTGAGCGATGCCCTCCCTCTTTTTGAGAAAAAGATCAAGGTTGCTTTGAGGGAGTACGATGCTGCCAAGGTAAATGCCGAGATGGTAGTGGAGTAGATCATTCGGAAGAACGATGTGGAGTCTGTTGAAGTTGAATACTTCAATACAAAGAATGGCTCCATTTTCCAGACCACTGATATCAAACAGTGGTTCATAGAAAACGTTCAACGCGCTATCCTTGTAGAGATGTAGGAGTTTCAAGAGCGGGATTCAGGTTAGTGCCTTCACTCCATATTGAGGTTGAATATCAACATCAATAAATTGAACCCGATGAGAGGTAGCTCCTATGTTCCGCTACCTGATATCACCGAGAAGAAGAAGACTTGCGTCAACGTTCGGAATGAGGATGAGCAGTGTTTTAAGAGGGTTATTCTGTCTGCATTGCATTCACCTAAAACTCATGCTGATCGAGTCTCAAGGTATAAGGATTACGAGAAGAAGCTCAATTTCAAAGGGATAAAATTCTCAGTACGATCAGCGATTATACCTAAATTTGAGAAGCAGAACAAAGTGTCAGTAAATCTGTACATTTTGAAAAAGAAAGGAAAAACAAAAAAGAAAAGAAAGGAAGAAAAAATAGCATAAATATTATAATTTCATAACAATAACTAATTTTAATTCTATATGTTTTAGATGAATTGTGCACTGTCACCTTGTCATGTAACCCCTCTGAAGAAGGGTAAGCATGTAAATCTTCTACTTATCCAAGATCATTACGATGATGAAGTAGAGACACTAAGGTTGCACCAGGTTTGGATTAAGAACTTATCTTGTCTGGTTTCTAATCGGCTGTCAAAACGTAATGGAAAAACATTGATTTGCGACCGGTATCTCTATTACTTTTGGTCAGAGGAAAAGTTGAGAGCATGTAGTCGATTGTATGCTAATCAACAAGTGTAAGATCATGCTACCGACGGACAAGGAAAAGATTCTAATATTTCAGAATCATTGCCGGAAGGAGAGAGTACCCTTGGTTATCTACGGTGATTTCGAGTCCATCTTACAACCACTACGTGACAGCAGGCATCCAAGAATACGAAGCTTACAGTATATAGGCTTTTATGTGAAAAGTAGCTTTAACGATACTCTCAGTTGTTATAAGAGCTATCGACAGGAAGCAGCAGGCAATCCATCATCATGTACGTGGTTTGTAAGTGAATTAGAATCTCTTAGAACAATTTTGGAACAGAAATACGCTAATCCAAAGCCTATGAGTCTGTCGTAGAGGAGCAATCTTTTCGTGTGACAACTACTTGTCACAATTGTCATTGTAAATTCAATAGTAAGGATATAAAGGTGCGCGATCACTGCCACCTCACAGGTCGGTAAGTATCAAATTTTATTGTTATTATTAATATTTGAATCACAAATATCTAATCATTTATTTCTTTCAGGTATCGAGGAGCTGCTCATCAAGATTGCAACGTTAATTATCAGGACTCAAGTTTCATCCCGGTAATCTTCCACAGCCTTACCGGATAGGATTCCCACTTCCTGATCAAGGATATCGCCACCACCGTCAACTTACCAGGTAGAATGACACTCATCCCTGAGAATAAAAAGCGGTATATCTCCTTTACAAAATTTGTTGAAGGAAGCGATGTGAATTATTGGTTTATAGATTCATTCTGCTTAATGCCTTCTTCTTTGGAGAGACTAGCTTCATATCTACATAAGTTAGATATAGCTAAAAAAGAGTTTGAGGCTGATGGCTATACGGATGAGCAGTTGAAGTTGCTTACGAGAAAGGAAGTATTTCCTTACGACTACGTCTCTAGCTTGGAAAAGCTGGAAGAAAGAAACCTTCCTCTAAAAACAGACTTTCACAGTCAGCTTACCGATAGCGACATCAGCGATTCGGAGTACGAACATGCGCTTAATGTATGGCGTACGTTCCGAATCGAGTCTCTCGCTCAGTACTCGGACTTGTACCTCCAACTTGTATGGAAGCGTAAAGCCTAGATCCTGCTCACTACTACACAACCCTTGGACTCACCTGGGATGCTTTGCTTAAGCATATCCAAGTTGAGCTAAAACTTCTCACGGACATTGACATGCTCATGTTTGTTGAGAAGGGTATCAGGGGTGGGGTAGGCCAGTGCAGCAAATGCTATGCGAGGGCTAACAACCGTTACACGCATAAGGGATACGACGCATCGTAGGAGTCAAAGCACCTCATGTACTTTGACGCTATGCGAGGGCTAACAACCGTTACACGCGTGAGGGATACGACGCATCGGAGAAGTCAAAGCACCTCATGTACTTTGATGTAAATAACATCTACGGTTGGGCTATGACTTAGTCCTTACCGTACAGAGGTTTTACATGGGTGGATGACGTCAAAAGCGTTGACGTCACCCAAGTCGCTGACGATGATACCACTGGCTACATCCTTGAAGTCGACTTGGAGTATTCCATGCATCTCCATGATGTACACAGATACTTACCGCTCTGCCCCGAACATCGAGCTGCTCCAGAGTCAAAAGAGCAGAAGCTGCTGTGCACGCTCTACGACAAGGATCGATACGTCATACATTATCGAGCGCTGAAACAAGCGTTAAATAACGGATTGTTCCTTAAGAAGGTGCACAGAGTGCTCTTTCGAGCAGAGACCGTGGCTCAAGTCATACGTAGACTTGAATACGGAGAAGAGGAAGCAGTCAATGAATGAGTTCGAGAAACTTTTCTACAAGCTCCTCATCAACGCAGTCTATGGTAAGACTATGGAAAACGAGCGGAAGCGAGTAGAAGTCAAGCTCGTTAGTAAGTGGAACGGCCGCTACGGGGCTGAGGCATTGATTGCCAAGCCCAATTTCCACAGTCGCGCCATCTTCGATAAGAATCTGGTAGCGGTGCAGTTAACCCGCACTGTGATTATGATGAGGAAACCGATCTATGTTAAACTTGCAGTCCTCGACCTCTTCAAGACCGTAATTTACGACTTTCACTACGGTTACATGAGAGAGCGTCTTGGACAGAACTGTAAATTCTTATACACGGATACGGATAGCTTTATCTACGAGATTCGGGCTACAGACAAGTACCAGCTTATGAAAAATGACCTGGACAAGTTCGACACGTCGGACTACCCCCAGAATAATGTATACGGGATGCCCCGTGTGAACAAGAAGGTTCTCGGGATAATGAAGGATGAGTACAATGTGAGCATCATGGCGGAGTTTATAGGCCTGAGGAGTAAGATGTACTCGGTCCTCCTCAAAGATCAATATCCCATCAAGAAGGCCAAGGGTGTCAAGTCCTCAGTGGTAAAGAATACTATAGATTTTGAGGACTACAGGCACTGTCTGCTGGAGAAAAAGTTAATGATACGACAGCAGTGCAACATCCGTTCCAGGTTGCACGTTGACCACACAGAGTGGCAGACAAAGGTGGCCTTAAGGCCGAAGGATGACAGGCGACAGATCGAACCAGGATGCACGGATATATTACCCTGGGATCACTACAGCCTTAAGTAGTGCAAAAAGGCAAGGGGTGGGGTAGCTGCGGAGTGCGCATGCGCAGCGGCGGTGGCGGCTCGAAAGGCGGGCGATTGGTCGGAGAAGACAGCGTCAGTAGTGGGGATCACTATACATAAGCGGGTGAGCGAGACTTCTGGCATCATTCGCTCCGACGAGCCAGTCTACAAGAGACAACGACTCCTAGAGCTAACTCTTCGATATCGAGATAAGTTTTGATATACATTATTTAATATTGCGATCCTGACTAACTAATTACTTTCTTGCAGATGGACTTACGAACTCTCAACGAATTTGGATCGAAATTAGTATTCCTGTCAACCGTTAAACTGGGCGAGTTGGAAAGCAAGAAGGACTACATAGTGACCGCGATGAAGATGGTCAACACTAGATTCGGTCAGAAGCTTACTGCCACGTTGGATGAGAAATGCGAAGTCTTTTTACCACCAAGAATGTCAAAGGCTTTTCTACAAAATGAGGAATTCTTCAACGAGATGCATGATGCCGCCAACAAATACAAACTTTTTATGAAATATCCATCTTATAATAAAGTAGAATTTAAAATTGAATAATGTAAAAAAAATAACAAAATAATAAATAAAGAGTGAGAAGTAGACGGAGAAGTAGACTAATGATTGTACCTCACAGGTGGGTGGCGGGGTTGGGACCTTCACCACTTCTTACCCAATTTAAAATTGACAAACATGTTTTTTTATTTATACTTTATCTTTACATATCCAACTATTATGAGAGTTGTAAAATTCTTTACCTCTGTCGGAATGCGGATTTCTAGGTATACGACCAGCTTTAAATATTAACTTTATAGCATTAGCCACATTATCTCCAATTTTACTTTTGATTGGAACTGCCCAAGCAAACTTTGAAAATATATCTATGATTGTGAGCATGTATCGATGACCTTTGTTATCTCTGGAATAGGGTATCATCTCCACTAGTTTCTACGTGCAGGCTTGTGCAGCTCTTCCACTATGACTTTTCTTTGATTTGCCATTGCTAGATGTTCAATCATGGAGATCAGACGAATGACTGTTTAGATTAATCACTCGTGTGGTATCTTTTATATCGCTATCCTGACTATTCAATCTTACATCCATGTTTTTTAATTTGACGAGATCGTTTCTAAGACGAGAGATGTAGTCCATGATTTTCTGCATTTCGAATTCTACTGTGTACAGCAATGTATGTATACAAATTGACGGCGCCTTGAGAAATCTGAGGATTGGCAACATTGCAAAGTCTCTTTTCATCTATATCGTACTGCCATCGGATGCAACTTTGTATCCAATGCCTGGAGGACCGCGAGCGCTCTAACCCTTACTCAAATTACGTCCAAATACGTCAACGCTCATTTTGTCAATAAATGTTCTGACGTTGTACACCTCAGTATATATAGCCTGCTTCGAAATGTTCCTCGATGATGGAGCGAATCTCGTTCGTATGATTTGGATTTCCAGTTGATTGCTCGACTAATAACAATCAAAGACGATCTACGAGCTCGTTTGGACCATCCCAATATTCATAGTCTAGCTTTGTGCTCTCCTCGCTACTTTGTAATGAGGTAGTGATCCACCTATTTTTTTCACCTGCACAAACATTGGTTGCATGAACTCTGAGTACTTCTTACTGTTGGAAACTCGAACAGTTTCGGTGTGATCAAAGCCTTTCTTGTGTGCACTTGGTTGTTCGAGAACTTTTTTATAATTTTTCAAATCCTTTGAATTAATAAAATCTCTGTTAGGATGTCTCTTGATGAGTAAATCGAGCAGCCCCTCACTCTTTGAATACAATTCGTTCCCAACTTTGATACTATTCCCGAATTAAATGGGAGAATTACCAATAACGAACATTTTTCTCCCTACGAACACCATAAATTTTATCCAAAAGATTGGACTTGTTTCGATCCACTATCAGCATGTACTTGTTTACCAAAAGGTCATTTCTCTCCCCATCACTAGCAGCTGTTTCAAATTCTGTATCGTGAAATTGCAATTCTTAAATAGTTTTATTGATACTCGTCTCATCAAACTTCATCAGAACTGTAGTCGATTGTTTTATCAACAACAGGTGCTGGTGACAATTGCACAAAATTAAATCTCGAAAAGGATGCATCTAATCGAAAAATTACTAAAAATATTATTGATTTAGAATTGCATGAAAAAAAAGGTGGTATTTTTTATTTTTCTAATTTTTAATTTTGTGCAATTGTCTTAAAAATAATATTCTAAAAACTTAAAAATTAGAAAAATAAAAAATACCACCTTCTTTTTCATGCAATTCTAAATCAATAATATTTTTAGTAATTTTTCGACTAGATGCATCCTTTTCGAGAAAAAAATTGAAGAGTTTAAAAATGTTTAAATATTAGCGATTTTTTTCTCAGAAACTATGCGTTTAGTTAAAAAATGCTAAAAACACTTTTGACTCTAAATTTTATGTTCTTTCAAAATCCGGTATAGGAAATAGGGTTTCCTATTTAAAAAACAAAAGTTGACCTTCAAATGACCTTAAAAATAAAGTTCAAGGTCAAAACTTATTTCATAAAAAGATGGCCCCCATTGTCCCAAACAACTTTTGTCTAAACAATTTTTGGTACAACGTGAACCGGCGAAAATTTCTGGGTGGTTTGATTAAAATGGCCCACCCTGTATGTTTTCGAATCTTAGTCCATTGGGATGTACTAAGAGGGCGAGAAGGCTGTATGTTTTACCGAAGTTCGATGGGCCACAGAATACAGCACGAATGCTGTTTGGAAGTAGATCTCCATGTCGTTTGGGTTTGTTCTGCTGCTCCACGATGGTGTCAAAGTTCAATGCCGGAAGCTTGGCGGATTGCTCCTTGAAATCCATCATAACGCAAGCAGAATACGATTACGATTGAAGAGCATAGTATAAATAGAGCGCTTTTATACCCACGCATGATTAGTTGTCATTGAACTGTCGAAGCACAATGATTGTACATAAGCGACGAGGACGTGGTATCTTCAATAAACTCGTGAATAAGCTACCTTTGGAACTGCATCTACCTGGGTATCGGTATTGCGGACCTGGAACAAAATTAGTTAAACGTTTGGCACGCGGTGAACCCGCTATCAATCCTCTCGACGTAGCTTGCAAGGTGCACGACATTGCTTACTCGCAAAACAAAGAAAACATTATGGCAAGACAAGTTGTAGACCGAGCACTAGCAGAAAAAGCTTGGCACAGAGTCTTATCGAAAGACTCTAGCTTAGGTGAAAAAGCTGCTGCTTATGCTGCAACTAACGCTATGAAACTTAAATCAACTTCGGAAATGGGCTTAAAGAATAAGAAGAATACAAAGAAACCTGTTACATTTAGCAAGGTAGTGAACAGTGCCAGAGCATCTATTGTTCCCCGTAACACTGCACGCCAAGTTATTCTTTCAGCTCTTGCAGGTGCCCGCAGTGCAGTCAAAGCTGTTGGCGGCAAGGGAAAAGTAATAATGCCACGAGTGCTAACAGTTCCTCCGAAACTTGGAGAATTCCTACCTGTTTGAGAATTTGCTTGGTAAAATGAGGATGCTGGTAGTTACAGAGGGCGGGGAATTTAATAAACTTAATTGAGTTGAAAAAGAGCTTTATTCGATGAGTTCAGCAACTTTCATATCTTCAACAACTAGTTACTTGTATTTATGAGCAAATATTGTAGAGCTGTAGAATGGCAGAGATGAGCAGGAGAATAAGCAGTTGAGCCTTGCGGTGATATGCAGGTGGTGAGCAAAAAGCAGGGGATGAGCAGGTCGAAATTAACAAAAAACTTGAAGAGAATATCCAAACGTCCTTTCCTTCCAACAGTTTGTTTGAGAGAGATAGATAGCGAGAGCGCCAGTGCCGAGACGCTATCTTTTAGCACGAAGACGCCCGAGCACGCGCGCGCGTGCATGCAGCGCCAGTCGACTCTACAGAGCAGCGACGCGCGCATGAGCTTGGTCGATAATCACGTGGCGCGCGCTATTCAAATATGCAAATCGCGAACACTACCTTTTCTTGCTTCCTCTTTTGCAGGATTGAGTTCTGTTGGAGCTTTGGCTGGAGGTGCTGCTGGAGTAGCGAAAGCTGTTAACGATGCTAGCATTACCAAGCAGCAATTGCAGGAGACCGAGGGGCACAACAAGTCGATGGAAGAGATTGTTCTAGGTAAAGGGCTTTTTTTGAAACCACACAAGATAGGACTCGGACTATTCCTAAAATCTAAGAGTGGAATGTGGTTAAAGAAAAAAAGAAAGATCCTCGAAACGAGTTTGCCCAATAGAGCGCTAACTGACTTTGATTTGGTAAGATACGCAAAGATTTTGAAAATACCTTACTTTCGAGGTGTTTTCATGAGAAATGGTGAAAGTGGACCTGGTACGCATTGGGAAGCTTATCGGTAGAGAGGAAAAATGTTGTCTACTTTGATAGTTTTGGAGATTTGCAATCACAGCTGGATTTGATGATATCAATTACAAGATGATATCAAGTACTAGGAGTTGACAAGATCAAGTACCACCATGAACGATATCAAAACTATGATACGTATATTTGCGGCCATTTTTGTCCGAAATTCTTATGTGGTCAACTTGGTCAACCTATATAAAGAACTGCTAAACGAGTCTATGGTCATTCTTACTGAATAATCATGGAGAACTCATTGACGCTAACTCTCTCGGGGAGCTCGTCAATACTCGAAGCCCAATATTTTCCACCGATTGAGCTTTCTCGAGATAAAAATTACGTTATTGGTTTATCTTTCAACTTTCAATTCAATTCCAAACATTGATACTGGGTGTAATTTTTTCTTTATCGAGGATTTCCTTGTTGAGTTACCGACAGGCAGCTATGAAATTGAGGATATTGAAAGATGCATTCAAAACAAGGTTAAAAAGTATAATGAGTCGGATATATTCGTCAAGAAAACAAACGACTCAGACATCGAAACTAGTATTAAACCTAATAATAATACATTGCATTGTGAAATCAAGTGCAATAAACGAATTTATTGTGAAACTCCGCTGTCCATCGCACCACTGTTAGGATTCATCCGTCGAAACTTGGAACCAAATGTCACAAATATTTCAGATATGCAGGTGTCTATTCTCAAAATAAATACTATACGCGTTGAATGCAACATCACCACGGATGCCTATACATACAGTCAACGCGTGCACACGATACACAAGTTCTTCCGAACGGCAGTCAAGCATCAGTGGTCAAAGAGCTACCAATGCGCTAACATGTTTAAACATTGATTATTTACAAAGTCAAGGCTTAAAAGTCGTCCTTGGCGGAAAGTAACTTGCATATTTTTCTGTTGCATCAAGAAAAATGGAAGAGATTTTAAGCATAAAAATTCTATGCCAAATTCTATGAGTCTGTCAAATACTACGAGATTCATGCTCACCAACCGGACACCGCGTCGACCTTCAACAATAGTGACGAGAGTCGCATTGCTATACAACATCAAGATGTCTGCGTTCTACCGTACCGCAGTTCCCTTCACGTTTGTGGGAGACTCATAAAGGCTGATGGTACCGCTGTTGCGAATTCCAAATTAGTCAATAACGCTATCTGCCACATGTTAGAAGAGATTCGCTACGAGATCAATGCTGTAGAGATTGATAGATGTAAGAATGTGGGACTGACAACTCTTATGAAGGGTTGGCTTTCTCTTAATCCCAGTCAAAGTCTGGTTATCGAGAACGCTGGTTGGTTGGATGTTATGGAAGAATATCAAGATCTGGTCAATGAAGAGAGATACTTTGCCGTAAACATACCTCTGAGTATAATTCTTGGTTTCGCTGAAGACTATCGCAAGATAGTTGTAAACGTGAAACATGAACTCATACTTACGAGATCCAGGGATGACTTTAATACCATCATACAAGCTGCTGCAAGAGTAGAAAATCGAGATGTTTTTGAAAATTTTAAGATCGAAATAAAGCGGATCGAGTGGTTGGTGCTCTACGTCACAGTTTCTAAGGAGTATAAAATTCGATAGTTAAATCATATTCAAAAGGGTAAAACAATCGATATGAGTTTTCGTAGTTGGGAATTGTACGAGTATCCATTGCTACCTGCCACTTGAAAACATGTGTGGGCTGTCAAAACGTCCAATCAGCTAGAGAAACCACGATTCGTTATACTGGGATTTCAGACTAACCGAAAGAGTCAGAGAGCTGCTAACGCGAGTCGCTTCGATCATTGTAATATTCGCAATGTGAAGCTATTCTTGAACTCTCAGTACTATCCCTATGGAAATCTAAACCTGGATATTGCTCACAATCAGTACGCCACTTTGAACGATATGTATGCTAATTTCCAGTACGCCTACTATCAGAAGGACATCGAGCCAATGTTAAAGAAACAGGATTTCATTGAGCATATACCTTATCCGTTATCGACTGCTCGAAGCAGAACGAGACATTGAAGAGCGCTCCTGTTGACGTTCAATTGGAGTTTGAATCTAGGGCCAACTTCACTGCTGGAACTTCAGCCTACTGTATAATCTTACACGATCGCATAGTTCAGTACAATTCTGCGAGTGAAGACGTAAGGAAGCTTGTTTAAACATTCTGGAATATCTAGTGGACATGCAATGTTTCAAGCGGCCCGGCAATGACTATATCGTCAAGGAGCTCGCTATTCTCCCACTGAACGCAAATCGTGATCCTGTCGTTATGTTGTTCGAGAAACCCTTTCCCTAGTGAAGACTCACGGATAAATACAAGCGAGAAAATCAGTGATTCAAACGTCACTATCATGGACTAAGTTGGAATCAGGGAATCATTCCTTACAATCAAATAGGAGCTATACTTCGCGAGAATTTGCAAGATGCAGTCAAAGTCCACATAATAGGATCAATAAAGAAGAATTGGCTTCAACGCTTTAAATTGAAGTGTGAAATACGAGATATAGCCGAGATGGGTTTCCCACCACTGGATAAGATTAATATAGTGACCGTCTGTCCTCACCAAAATGGAGCGTGCAGTGTCAGTTGTGCACTCCATCATGTGAGACTAAAATAATTTCTCCTTAATACTACGGTGGAAATAATGGATTGCGACTAATTGTAGGAAAATCATAGAGGGATAGACAGTTGATTGTGCCTCACAGGTCCAACCATTGCTCCCACCTGTGGGGAACATCCACCAATAAAGGTTATCCCCTTCATTAACAAAAATCTACCGAACTACTTCCGCTGACGACGGGTCGTGGTCGAATAGGTTTACGCAACCATTGTACATTGTCGGAAAGAGTAGAGAAATTTTGCGATTTTCGGATCCGCTCTAATCAAACCAGTTTTTGTGGAAGTTGAAACTTCAACGAGTCGATTTTATCGACTGGTTTCGGCTTAGAACGGTTCCGCCATCGCTGTAACTGCTTATGCTGCTCCTTTTTCTCCCATTCAATTTGCTCCCTCTCGCACTGCTCCAGGAAAAGGAGAATACTCCATTTTTCCTTGTAGCAGATCTTGCAATCGGGAGGACATGGGACGTCTGGAGCAACAATATTCAACGCAACCGTCTCTTCGAAGTCTAGAAGAGAAAGTAATGCGAGGTCACTCGATGGTATCTCCTCGTAATCCGAAAGGAATATATCCTGTTCGAGTACTGAGATATAACCCATCATGTTGAGGATGCCTGTTAAATTTGTCTGCCTATACTTATATGTTCTGTTACCATTTTTACTTGTGAGAAAGTCGACGCCATCTAGCGTTGACGTTTCACAGGCAAATCCGCTAGGGGGTGTACGTAAACCCGCAAGAGATAAAGCACGTAACATAACCACAGCATACTCCACTTGTAGTCGAGTCGTATAGGTCTCGGCCTACCGCCTGTAAAACAGGTGTTCGATTCCCCGCGGGTGAGTTTCTTTTTCCCATTGATTCCTCCTTCCCTAGCAAAACGCTACAATATTGACTTAAAAAGATGTTTGAATAATTATTCATTAATTTTTCGCGAAAATAAAAATAGTTTAAGTGGCTTGACATAACACCCTTTACTTCCGTGCATGTGGAATTTTACAAAGTTTATAGGTAGCGCACGTTACTTTGTGCACACCGTTGGAAGCCTCGGAAACGAATGCTACTATTACGGTGAATTGCAGGGGTTTATATACTTATGATGAATCTATCCTTCTTTCTTTTTCTTACAGCAAATTTGTATGTAAAGTTTTCGCACGCCGTCATGTGGCGGCGCTGCGGCAGAAGTAGTTTCGTGTTCCTACGCATTCCAGCAATGAACGCCTTGCCGCAAAGTCCGCATACCTAACCTGATTCTAGAATCATCTGTCTCTATTACTCATGTATACAAATATAGCAGATCGTCGCGGTTCACGATCACAGTTATTGATTTCATTTATTGATTTATTTTATAACAGTTATTATTTTGTTTGAGTGAATGCTACGGATCGTCACAATAAGCGTAATTTTTTCGGACCAATTGGTATAATTCAATAATGCCGCTTGAAATTCTGCATGCATAATATTTCTTTTCACATATTTTTTAGAAGTCTATAGTTGTGGTTGCCCCGAGCAACTAGAACTGAAATACAAATTTTAAATTGGAAAATTATAAAAAATTCGTGTGCTATATTTTGTAATATACAGCGCATAGATTTTTCGAAAGATTTCTGTAACAAATTCTGATCTTTGTTCTTCATAGTTATATCAATATTATATTGATCATCTATTGCTAATTATAAATATTGCAAAATAATAAATTAAATATCTACTTTAATGTGGACCTTTTGTTTTCGAATCTAAATTATAAACTAAAAGTAGTGTGAGTAATTTACTAATAAAATATCCGGTAGAAAATATCCATATAAATATATATGGAATCAAAGTCCATCCACATGGGTATTTTCAACAGGACAACATATGAATATTTCTTTATAACTTACCGAGCCATCAGAAGCGTAGTTTATTCGACCAACATCGGTACTAAATCCAACAACATAAGATATGTCTCTATGATTATTGCTGGTGTGGTAACTTAGAAGAATTTTGTGTATGTCTTTGTTAGGTTCTGGAATTTTTAATGTTAATATTGCATCAACATTTTTGTAATCTAGTATTCCTAGGGTAGCATTGCTTACAAATTCCCATTTACTTTTGTTTACGTTTATGTTCAATCCGACATCTATTTTTGTAAAAGCTTTTTTTGGATTTTTGTAAAAAGCAATAGCATTTACATCCTTATCATTTTTTCCATCTTCTCTGTATCCAGCGGATAAGTGAAGAAATAAATCAGAAAAGTAGTAAAGACGCCAAATAATAGAAAAATATCCAGAATCATTGTTAAACTGATGCTTAATACGAAGATTACCGGTAGTACTACTAAGTAATAAGTTACTATTGAATTCAAATATTTTAATTTCTTCCCATGGTACTTTACTGCAAAAGTAAATAGTAGTATTGCCATTAATTTGAACGTTCATAAATGTAACGACGCTAAGTAGCTCATTACTATCTTTGTACAGTTGTCCTCTTAAATCCCAATTTAAATAATTTACTAAATTTACTTTAACATTCCCATGTAAATTTTCACTTTTCCCTTCAACATAAAAGGCATACTTTTCATTTTTAAATCTTAAAGTTACAGCTTCATATTTCGATCCTTCTTTGGGAATTGCGATAAAATTCACCGATGAAAAATTTGATTCATCTGTTTGAATATGACAATTTACTGCAAAGTCCTCATTAATTTCGGAGTTTCTCAAAGTACCGACTATTTCATATAAATTATTGTTTATCCTGTTCAGATTTCCATACATTATCAAATGTTTTCTCAATAAAGGCGTATCGATTTCAACATTTACTTTATTATCGATCAGTAGAAGGTTTAGTAAATATTGTTTGTTATTATGATGTTTTAAATAAGCTCTTCCGTACATAGTATTATTCAACTGCATAGAATTATTAAAGAGAATGGAGATCTCTACAGCAATCAAAGGTTCATACCAAGTATCTAAAATTATTGAGCTTTTTATTAAATGTTGATTTTCGATTGACCAACTTGCTCGAAATTTTGCCTAGAAGTAGTAAAAAAAAATTTAAACATATTAATAGCAATTTAGTAGATTATGTATTAATTGGATAAAAAACATACCGATTTTTCTTTTAATCCTTCCATATTAAAAAAAAACTCTAGATATTTCTCAGGCTCGGTAAAGTCCTTTTTAGCATTTATTTTTGTTCTTGGAATAGCTAATATTGGACTTTTTAACATTGAGTGTAGAATAAAGTCTAAATAATTTGAATCTTGCTGCAAGAAAAAAATTTAATCAGTTTTATATTTATTTATATTCATTCATCTAAGCATATCACTAATGTTTATAAGTAAGTTTCCGAAAATTTGGCTATTTCAGGTACATAATCCTGGATAATAAGAAATGTCGCCGATCACAGGTAATACTATTTATCACACTTGTACACATAATCTGTAATTGCCTTATTAACCGCTCAAAAGCAAGGCGGGCAAAAATCGCTATCGGTGGCGAAAGCCTGTCTATATAGCGTAATGGCTAAAAGTCTATCTTTCGCCACAAAAACCATGGCAAACTGTTACGCACACATTTTTCTTTTCACATCCCTTAAGTACAATTATTCTTTTTCTTTATATGGTTATTTCATTTTTGGGAAATTAGGATATGAATTGATTAGGATTAGGATTTGAATTGAAATAAAATATGGTTCAAAAATTAGTAATCAACTTTGAAAACTCACTGCCTTCACGTAGGAACGTTAGGTTATTGCATTCAAAGTATTACATGTAAGTCTATTGTATGGATATATAAAATACGGGAAAGTAATTAATTTACATAGTACTTTTTTATACGGGTGCGAAAGTGCGTCGAGAGACATTTGGCCGAACAAAGCGAGCGAGCAAGTATCAATTTTGTTTTAATGGTTTCATATTTGTATTATCACTTGGGAGTATTGTAAACCTATTGTTATCACGGAGGTGTGATTATTATTATTTATATAAAATAAAAATTGGGATTGACTATAAATTTAATTAAAATTAAAGGAAATTTTCATTCAAAAACATCACGTGGATTTTTACATGTATTTTACATAATGAATAAAATAAAATATATTTTTTAAATTTTTGTTCAAAAATATATAAATTATTTATTTAAAAAAATATAATTAGGAAAATATAACTGAATACCTTAAAAATATATTAACTTGATGATAAAATGAACATCTTTATGTGAATCTAGACCACTTTTGTCTTAACTTATATTATGTTTAAAAAATTTGTATTCATTAAATTATTGATACTACTTTAACAGCATATTTTAACTTAATTCAAGAAAATTCGTATACTATTATTAAATACTATTACTTATTTGATAAAATAAAAAAAAAGTATAATATAAAAAAACATTTAAAAAAAAATCAGTTTTAGTGAGAATGTTTATAGTTCATGCTCAAGTACTTGAACGGTTTTTTGTTAGATAATTTTTACTTTCATATTTATTTCGATTGTTGCATCTCTTGTTCTTGTAAACTTGCTAGTTCTACTTCTTTTATAGACTTGACATTTTTGAGGTGGTTATGATACCCTAATGAAGCGGCTACGTCTTTTTCGACGACGAACAATCGGATCTTTTGACCTATTTCTGCAGGCGTGGTAGCATATTCCGGTGCAATAGATCAATTTGCGCCGAAATAGAGGGGATCGGTTGATGATTACGCATTATCCCGATGAGGCAAGGCACATACTCTCTTACGGCCTCATCTTCTCCTTGGGTACGGGTATTTGCCTCTACAATCAACCTTGGGTGTGTCACCGGAGCGCTGGGTGACAATCAACTTTTTATTTCTTGCTCTCCTGTGGGAGAGGAATCCAGCGGGGAAACCTAAAGCTCTAGGTGATAGCGTCTTCGTTGGGGGAGGTGGAAACAGTACTCACACTCTCTCCTAGCCCTCTACGGACTGAGAGTCTCGACCTCTCAGTGAGCGGGAGACCCAGTGACAGAGCCACCAATGAGCTTGGCTCATTGAGTACCTGAAAAGGAAGAGATTGGGGCACCAAAATACATTTAGGCCAGAAGCTTTCGATAAAACTGCTTTGCAGTCTTTATTCTCGACCCTCTAGGGTATTGTACTGGAAAGGAAAGGCTACCTAGCGGTTGCCTAGGACTCTTCTTGCGCTTCTATATATGCTACATGGACGACTCTTTTGCTAGAGGGTTGCGCGCTGCTAGGCGCTCGCCACCTAGCGGCGTCGCACAAAGTAGAAGCGGCTGCAATTTTAAATTGCGTGTATAGACGGTGGTACGCTGCAGGTGCAGGCAAGTTAGCGCAACAGGTGAAAGCGTTTATTGATCCCGTACCACCTTTTTACTGCCACGACGAAGTCGCTCCAGCACTGCCACTTGTGTTTCCCATTCTGATAGCAAGTGGCGAACGTATGTGTGAGCAACTCTGCCAGAGATGCTAACATTTGGTCATCCGAAAGATTTGCTGTTACCCGGTAATCTTCTACTCTGGTAAGGAAGACTTCTATACTTTGGCTCCTGTTCCCAGAAAACCGGACTTGCCACATCCTCACGATGCTTCTTACGTCGAGAAGAGAATGGCCTCGACGATCGCTTTGGCAGCGCGATAAATTGGGACAAGTCGCCACAGTCTCGTTCATACTAGGTCTAGGCATCTGCCTAGACCGTTCTGTTTCCAACTCTCTCTGATTAGAGGTTGGGGTAAATCTTCTTTGAAAAGTGCTCGTTACGGTCGTGGTCTCAGCTGACGTCTGATTATCATTATACTAGCACGTAAAAGTATCCTGGAACCCTACGCGAGCTCTTCGTTCGTCCTCTTTTATCCACGTGTAGACGCTGGACCTGCCCTCGATGTGACCACATTTATCAGATTCTCTACCTTTTTTATAAAGTGAGCCAGCATGCTGGAGAACTCCCCGGGGATTCTGAATTTTTCCCCGGATACTACCACTAGTTCTACTCAGTTGGTCCACCTGTCCGGCTGTTCTTCTGCGTGATCCTGACCTCTGCCTGCAGTTAGACTCCACTGTGGCCCTTTCTTCAGTGTCCTCAGATTCGCCCTCATCAACTTGACAATTGCTTCTGATACTGCCTCGATATTTACGAGGGTCGCAAGGCCTGCTGTTACTGGTTGCCGACCCTCTCTCTCGCACGCAGCGCGCCGTCTCTCTCGCACCGCGCGCGCTCTCTCTCTCTCTCTCTCTCCTTAGTATCTTAAAGAACAAAACTTACAAGATCCCTTCCAGACTGGTTTTCGTAAACACCACAGTACGCATACAGCACTAATCAAACTGACGGACGATGTGCGTATGGCCATTGACAAGAGGAAGGTCACTCTTCTTCTTTTATTTGATTTTAGTAAAGCATTCGATACCATCTCCCCATCTAAGCTGCTGGGAAGGCTGAGAGCGTTTACCAAGACGGCTCTTTATTGGATTAAATCATTTTTACAAGGCCGCTCTCAAATGGTTATCTCTGCGAAGAATGGAAATTCAGAGTATATTGAAACCAATCTGGGAATTTCACAAGGTTCCGCCTTGGGTCCCCTACTCTTTTGTCTTTACGTCAATAACCTACAAAACAGACTTGACGTACTTGACATTAAGCACATTTCCTACGCAAAGCACATTTCCTCAATACCGGCAAAACCAAAGCAATTTTCTTTGGCTCGAACAGGAATGTGAATAACATTAACAGCAGATCACTGCTAGGTGTTGGGCTGGGGAAAGGTGTGTACGTTCCGTTCAGCACAGAAGTCACTAGCCTTGGTTTGTATTAGACAACAAATTATCGTGGAAGCCGCAAATTGACTCCATCACAAGGAAAGTCAATAAAGTTCTTTATAGTCTGCGGTTTATACGGGGCTGCACCAACGAGGCATTACGCAGGAGGCTAGTCAAGTCTCAAGTGCAATCACATCTGGACTACTGCACGGTTGTGTACTTAGACGCAACGGACAAATAGCGTATCCGTGAGATATGTTTACGGAGTTAGAAGGGATGCTCACATTTCCCCCTACAGAAGGCGATTGGGATGGCTCAGAACGGACTCCCGCAGGCTGTACTTCACAGCACTGATATTATTATATTATATTATTGATATTACACATATTTGATATTATTGATATTATACAAAATTATCAGACTGAAGGAGCCTAGTTATCTACTTGACTTCTTTTATGTGTACTCTCCGATAGCCACTGCTAGAGGTGAACTGCAGGAACTAAACATCATCAGAGCGAGCACTGAAACTGGAGCCAGGGCATTCCAAGTACAGGGAGCTCGTTTATGGAACTCCATTCCTGCTTCTATCCGCCACCTGCCATCTTATACCGCTTTAAGAGGGTGCTGTGCCAATACTTGTTGGCGATAGATCCCTAACCTCCAATATCAAATTTCTATCTACACTGCTGGGCATGGATCCAATGAACTTAGATCTATTCAAGTAATATGACTGTGATATTTTTAATATCTGTGATAATTTCAGTATTTATATATTTATTTATTTATTTATTTGTAAATTGTTAATTTCTTCGGCTGTCTTTTGTAAAGGTAATTGTAAAGATAATCCTAACAAAGGAAATATGTTTATGTACATATAAATTTTACCAACTCAGGCAAATAAAGGAATATCTACGTTCGTCGCGGCAGTCGCGGAGTCGAGGGAAGATGGAGGCCGCGCTCAGCTGAGCGGTCGTCTCTCGCCTCGGCTGCGTGTGCTGTCGCGGCACCGTCGGGCTGCTTCCCGCTGCCATCAGCTCACGCTTCGTCGGCCTTTTTCTCTGTCTCTTTCTCACGCACATGCATTGGACCTGGGCCCCAGGTAATTCTCCTTATTTCTTCGTCTCGTCGAGCCTACCTGCGCAACATAAACATTGCAGGACAGCTCGACGGCGACGAATTCCCTTCCGTCGTCCTCTACATTTATTTAAATAAAACTCCCTCACAAACTACTAAATATTTGGTTAAGTGAACTAACTATTCAGTCGAACCAGCAAAACATTTTGTATCTCTTTAATCAAACGATTTAGTTAGCTACCTGCAAATAAACATTTAGTTGGTTCAACAAAATGTTTAGTTATTTCTAAGTCGAAGTAACACTAACTAAATATTTTTTATTTCTAATTAAAAGATTTGTTATTTTCTACTAAATATTTAGTTGTATCAATCAAGTTTATTTTGCTATCGGCTGATAATTTTCTTATTAAATATTTGGTAAAGTGAACTAATTTAGATGAGCCAACAAAAGCTTTAATTGAAGTGAACTACACTATTTACATGTTGGTCCAATAAAAATATTTATTTGAATATACAAAATATGTTTTGGATTAATTAAATGGTTTACTTATTATTTAAATATATTAATTTCAACAAAATCTTTAGCTAGAAAAACATTATATTTAGTTATATTAGCAAAATATTTTATTAACGATATTTAGTTACTGCAACTAAATGTATTTAGTTCTAGTGGCTAAATCGGTTTGATGGATCAACAAATCTATTTTGTATTTGGTCGCATTGACTAAAGATTTTGTTGATTCAACAAAATTTTATGGCCTCTTAATTTTTTTCAAAATTAAAAAAAAAAATTTCATATTTTGGAAATATGACTTAAGCTTTCCGCCCAATATTGACAAAGATGCAGTCGATTAATCAAAAAGCGGGGAAATGGCATTTTTTTGCTCTTTTTTCACGTTAACGTGACAGGTGGAATTTTTTATTTTTTTAATTAACCATAACAGATTTTTATAGGAAATTTTCTGCAGAAAACGAAACCCTCTGTTTGATCGCCGGGTGATCAGTAGTTCCAAAGATATCGGCAGTTGAATGAAAAAGGATCTTTTTGCACTCAAAATTCGATATTTCGAAGACAAATGGTCGTATCCGGTCTAGTAAAAAAGCAAATTGAAGCTAAATAAACAGGCTCTGCGAGCTATGCTCTGGTTCAGTTCGAAAATATTTTTCCATGTCCGTAGAGCGAGAAAAAAAAAATGCAAAAAATATGGCAATTATTTTTTTGTGCTTTATCTAAGGATTGCCAAAGTACCAGTGTTCCGAAATATTTTGAAGTTAAAAATCTGAAAACTAGAGTTTTTAATCTTCAATAGCTTTTTTTTTTGTTTCCTGTACAAGCATTTTTTAAAAATCACCAAAAAATTTCGAAAATTTTTTTGTTCCCTTAATTTTTATGAAAAGTGTATTTGGAAATGAAGAAAAAAATCAATTTTTTACTAGTACGTTGATAACTTCGTTAAAAATGATTGTATAAATTTGCACAATACCGCATTTTCAAGCTGAAAGCTTAAACTTTCAATACCGTTGAGATTTTTGAGATGCGATAATCGGTTCAAAAACTATACAAAGTTTTATGAGGGTTAAACTTGTTGACTTTTTTATTAGTTTTTAAATATTAATAAAAAGAGGAAATATTGTTTTCAAATGTAAATATACTTTTCTAAAGCTTTTGCTTCACAGAAAAGAATGCCGTCGGAATTTGGAAGCTGCGATAATTTTTCGCGATAATATAAAACTTTCTTTCTTCTCAATTTTTTCCGAAGGGTAGCAAAAGCATGTGAAGGGGAGTGTATACCTTCGGTTCTAGATATTTTGTATCACGAAGAATAAGGTTTTAAAGTGTGATACAATGAATGAATTACTATGGTAACTACTGCTCATATTAAATACACTGAGAAAAAAAATCTAGTTGAAACATAAAAATATTCTGTTGATTCAACAGACTCAGCGCCAAGAACGATGAACACTGGCATATACTGTTGTTTTGAAGGCGCGACCGGTGTTTTGAAAGCGCGCCTATCGATTCAACATTCATTCTAATGAAACATAAGATTTTTGTTAAAATGAAAGTATAATTTTTGAAATCACAAGAATTGGAGTAAGTTAATTTGAAAGTTATTTTATTGTTGAATGAATTGTTTAATACATCAAATAACAGACAATAACTTTTCAATTAACAGAATTTCTAAGTGAGAAAGATGAGCTCGTTGATCACTTGGCCAAATCGCGCTTCCCTTTCTTTTTCCAATCACGTAGGCCTCTCGTGCCTTCGCTGTCGCGTAGTGTGCTGTTTTACTTAGAATATGCGCCTAAGTCTACGGTAGGTCTTTATAACCACGTTTCGACGCACGCCGATGAGGCTACCTAGTCGGTATTCCTAATACCGGCTTCTCGGCTAATAGTGCTTCATATCCACAATATAACACTAGTTTAAAAGTTTACAATGCCTTTAGAAATGGATATGACGGATGCGTTATTTAGACGTGGATTTTCTAGATTTTGATCAGGAATTTGAAGGTTAACTATTGGAGTCTGTATTTGATAAATTTGATGTTTTTATATAAACTATGTGTTCACGTACATAAGGGAGTAACGGTGAAAAATCTGAAAACATTGTCGCTTGAGGTTATCAAAGAAATTCTACCAGAGAATCAAGTAGCTGAGTTTTTGGAAAAACGAAAGGAGTTCTATTACAAATTGGAAAGCGTAAATTCTCTTTTTGCTTTTGTTCTAAAGGAAGTTTTTCAATAATTTTTAAATGCTTTTGAGGTTATGTTATACTTATATGAATAATATTATAATAAAATGCTACTGTATAAATTAATAGTATTATAGTCAAGACTTCAGATTTTTTTTACAATTTATTAGTGATTTATAATCAGTGATAATTTATGATAGGAAAAAGAACCTGTTAACGCTACAGAAGCTGTAAACCAAGGAGTAAACCAAGGACATGAAAATGAAGACGTACCTCTAAATCAAAACCAAAATAATGCATTATTTATTACTCAAAATATTGACATAAAAGCCATTTTAAACGGTACTTTTGAAGGACAGCAAATACTTGCTTGACATTATAAACACAATCGTTTCAATCCCAAAAAACGAAAGAAATTTGTTCATCTTCTGATTGCTGGGTTACTTTTAGAATGCAAAAGGTATAACAATTTTTTCTTATATTATATACATTGTAAAGCTTTTAATTTTATTCTCGCTTGTCAATGTCATTATTGATAATTTATTATAATTTTTTATTTAGGCTTCTGAAGTCGGAAGATTTTATGATTTTAAGATAAAAAATAATAAAACTATTTCCAAGTGAAAATCCTGCAGTTGATTATACACCTTATACAGGGTGATTCATTTTAATTGCCCCAGGCAAATATCTCGAAAAGTACGGGAGATGGAATAAAACGTTATATGTAAAAGTTGTAGGGTTCAGAGGGGGAAATCCAATGGTGACCTTGACCATGACCTTGGGGTCAAGTTTCAAGGTCATTTCAAAGTCAAAGTAGTTTTTATAAATAGGAACACCAACTTTTGACCTCGGAAATTAAAAGAGCGGAAAATTTTACATTCAAACATGATGTTATGTCATGGGATCCAGTTGACCTCTGCAGTCGCATCAAGGTCAAATCAAGCTGTCTACACAATTCGTAGGCCAATATCTTGAAAAAAGCAAGGTTGGGAAAAACCTTAAATACCAATTTCCCCCTCTGAACCCTATAACTTTTACATTTAACGTTTTTTTCCATCTCCCGTACTTTTCGAGATATTTGCCTGGGGCAATTAAAATGAATCACCCTGTATAAAGAAGAAAAATTCGGACACAGGAAAGAGCATAAACTCTAGTGGAAAACTATTATATAAATATCAAAGTTTAAGGAAAATCCAAGAAGATTTATTACAATACCTGTTTGGTCCCTTTCAGACCTCCGCAAAAAAGGGGTAAGCCTTACCTCTACGCGGGAAACCGCTAGGCCTGCCGCGGCGCGCATATGCGCGCGCCCCCGCTTAGGTTCAAGACGCCGAACGCGTCACTGTCAGAAAATTCCAGGATTGGGGTTTCCCGCGTCCAGACGTCTGGCGTGCCCACGCGTGTTACCCACCATGACTGCTTGCCGCTCCGACCGCCGGCCGCCCGGGCTGCCCGGCTACGATGACGCTTCTTTATGGCCCCGTAACGACTTCGTTACGAGGGGTTTTTCCGTGCGTCTTCCCTTTCCTTCTCCTTAAATCTAACGGGATCTTCGAGCAAATATTTACCGCTCGGACGGGCAAAACTTTGACGCATCGTCACTTCGGCTCGGAGCGTCTCTCAGTGCGGATCGACGAGACCCCTAGTGCAGTTGAGGCTGTTCGTGTCGGTGTTCCCCTACGTGTTGTGAACTCTACTTGCGGACGAGGACGATATCTTGCGGACATTTTACGTGCTGTACGACCCTACTAACGGGCGGCCGGACCGCCGAGCGAGCGTGCGCAAGGAAGTGTGCGTGTGTGCGCGTCATCCCCGAGCGGGATACGCGATTCTCATCGGTGGACTCCCGTTGCGGCCTGGGGCCCACGAGTGCGACGTTGTGAGATGATCCCGTGCCCAAGACGTTGGGGCAATTCCGCACCAGGATTGTTCAGCGGAGCCACCGTCCAGTCCCCGGTAACTGCGCACGTTGCCGCGGGGCTCCTTGCGCACGACAGCTGATTGGATCGGTAAGAGAGCTCTCTATTCGGTAAATTGAATGCATTCAATGCGCACCGCGTTTAGTTAAATAGAATATCGTAATATCTGTAAATTCTTTGTATTTAAAATCAAACGGCTTTTTCCTCCACCTTCTGTGGAGGTTTTTTATGCCTTAATAAACATAAATTTTATATCTATTGTTAATTAACCTGTGAATTTAATTTAAACGCCCACTCTACCAATAAACTAGTTCTTCTCCTTAATTATTATAAATTGTTATTTTACTATCTAATTAGTGTCAAGTTTACTATAGATAAATCGAAGTTTCCTCAACAAAACCAAAGACTGGTCAATGAACAAAAATTGAACGAATTTAACGATGAGCCACCTGATGATATATCTTATATATCTTATCATAAGACAAATACAAATATTGAATTTGCAAAAATTCTTCATCCATTGATCAATATGAAATTACAACATGTTATTTTTATATGTGTAAAGTTAAAAACTATTTAAAAGTTATTCAAAACATTTGTATGCATACGAAGTAGAAGAAACTAAAAATTATACTAAAATATCCTACGAAAACTTAAGTACAAAACGATATACTTATAATTATTGTAAATTAAAAAACGCTAAATTATACGTTTCATCTGATGTATAAATTATTTTATATTGTAATTAATAAAATAAGCATTACTGTATAATCAATAAAAGATGTTTCCAAATTATTAATTATTAAATTATTATTTTAAGTTTAAAACTATCCATATGCCATATCCACTGTATGTGAGTTTGATTTGGAATATTATCTTATTTCCTGTATCCTATTATAATTTTTTCCTGTTTCTCACCATATTCCACTGCTTATTTCTTAACTGTAAAGTAATATGCAATTAACTGAATTTAAAGTCATATTTCTTACAAATTAAGGAATGGATTCTTACAGCTTCGATTATTTTTTTAAGAAAGAATAATTCGTCTATAAACCGCTGGAAGGCGACTGCTTTTCTGAACCCGCAAGCGACCAGCATTCATGATGCTTAGTACATAAGAAGAAAATAATTCAAATATACATATGTATAACTGCGATGCGTAATTTAGATTTGTAAGCGTCCTTGCAACAAAGTGTGTGTGATTCCGACATATAATATTAATGTAAAAAAACATCAAGTGTGTTCCCGCTTAAATGTGCAGTTGTTTAAGAAGCCTTCATAAATTTCATTCAGTTTCCAGCAAATAAGTTGCAGTTAGAATACTGCGACAGAAATAAACGGCATTAAGGTTCGGAGAATAAAAAAAAGTTTTAATTTCTTTTTATCGAGATTCGGAAATTTGGTTGAATTATATTTATAGAATGGTTAATTTAAGTGAAATAATATTTTAAACTGCAATTACAAGTACTTTGAATCAACGGTATGAGGCGTTGAATCAACAGCATAGGTTTTAATTTAATAGAACGAAGCTGTTCAATTCAAAATCAAAATTTGTCATATTGACAGAGTATACTGTTGCTCGCATTTATAGGCACGAGTCTTTTGATCCAACTGAATTTTTTTCTGAGTGTAGATAATATAAGCATAGAAGAGTGTAAGAGACTAACTTACTTTTTAATTCTTAGAAGTGTAAATAGCATTAAGTGCTGCTATATTATGAATTATCACTGTATTTAAGTCGATCTTACATAATACACTTACCTCTAGATATCCAAAGATGTCCAACATACTATTTGAAGATAATACGCTTAGGTTTAATTTTTGATAATTTTCATCATTTTCTAATACCCATTTGACATTGACTGAATTCAAATCGTTTATTGGTGTTTTTAAATCAAATTTCAGAAAGTGAAGATGCGTATCTCCTGCATCTATTTCTTGATATGTGTAGTTTATGTTCATGTCATTCTGTAGAGGCAAATAAATTTAGATAGAAGAAAACATTAAAAAACTTTAATTTATTTTACCTGGATCCATTCAATATTGTTTTTTAGGTTGAAAGTAAGATTCATTAAGTAAATAGAATTATCCATATCTACTTCCAAAGAATACGACGATACAACTTCAGATACGGAAGCGAAAGGTGTTGCAAGACTGAAATCATTTTTTATATGAAAAAAGTCTTCTAAAAAAAAACGGTCTTCTACAATAATAAGACCGCATGGAATTTTCAATGATGCTAAAATTTTATCACTGTATCCTTCACGCTCAAAACACAAAGATCCTACTACAGTTTCGATAATAATTGCATCTAACTGTAAATTTAATAATCAATTATTAATAAGTTTTACTTCTTTTAATTATATTTTAGAAAAAGAATAAAGTAATGTTTTAGACAGAGTGAAAGTTGAAAACCTCTGTTCTTTCCTAGTTAAATACAGAATGCAATCTTAAAATATCAAATATAAAGTACGTCAGAAATATTATGTTTTTTGCATGTAGTAAATTGACAATATTTTCAAAAAATTTAGATCACAAATACTCCGCGAAAATACTTAATAGAAATTACACCGTCTAGCTCGCGAACTTTTCCTCGAAGTTTTCCGACACTTTCGCACACACACCATCCAGGCCTGCCATCCGAGCAAAAGAGATAGAGAGAAAGAACACACCAAACAGCTGATTATCCTTGCTAACTCTGTTCAGTCCAGCCGAGCGGATTTGACGCCAGGATTATCATCCAGCAGCCATCCGCTGCACACACACACACGCAAACGTATACGCACAGACTCGAAATGCAGGGTTAGCGGTTAATGGTATGCGTGCAGTAGTTCGCCTGACGTTTTTTCGTCGAGACAGTAATATTATTTCAGATTTCAAGATAGCTTCAACGATAAAATGGAAATTTAATACGCGTAAGGCATTATGTCGGAGGTCTGAATGAGGCTTTTATAATATTTAAGAGGACAGATAAGCAGTAATTTAAATATTATGACTAGGCTCTACTAGGATAAATTTTGACTTTTGCGTTTTACCAGTAATTTTGCGATTATGTTTAGTCGTATTTGCGCCTGACTAGGCATTAATTTTGAATGCACAATTTACTTAGTACACTAATGCCTAAACATGCTTATTACTGCACTTAAAACAGAGATTAGTATTTAATTACCTTTAGTTCAGCTTTCCAGGAAAAATTAATTTGTTCATCATTGATATACGAAATTTTTTCTGCATCATTTGCAGTTAACTTCATTTCTGCTTGCATGGGAATTGTTACAATCGAAGACGGATTTAATCCAACATGAACTATCAAGCCTATTTTTAGTTCAACAATACGCAATGAAAACTCAGAATCAATCTCTGTAAAATCGACCGATTCTCTATTAATTACTATTAATTTTGTTACTGCACCTATTTCCTGGAATCCTTGAAGAGGTGTATATAAAATGTAACTGTAATGGAAGTTAGTTATATTGTTGTAGAACCAAATACCCTAAAAAATATGAATTCATTTTGAAATTTTCATTGTTAATCAATATTACTTTTAGTAGAATTGTTAGTAAGGTGAAGAAAAAAAATTGAGAAAACTTTTAATAAATGTGTTTTGAGCCACCAAACTATTTTCAGTTGTATCTTTTTGATTTTTGACAGATTTTCTTCGGGAAAATTTCAAAATATTTGTTTTTAAATTAAGTGAAAAAAAATAATATTGATTATACGTTAAAATCTACATTTGATAGGTATTAACAGTGTAGTAGAATCATTATCATTGATGTACGAAACAGCCAATAACCGGTATAACTGGCGTCCACGATATCTGAACTAAAAGTTAGACGGATAATATTTATTTAAATAATTTCTTATCCAAGCAAAATGGCGGCAGAAACAAAATACTTTTTTTAGACTTTTTTTAAACTTGATGTTCTTTTTTCTCAGAAAATATAAGCTTTAGAAAAAAACTTATAAGAACAAAAATGTCTTAGAATCGGCTAGAGAACACTCTTAAATTTTTTTAAATCATTTTTTCAATTTTTTTGAAATTTCAAGTTTTAAAACTTTTTAAAAATCAAAAATTTTTCAAAATGTTTTAAAAAAAATTAAGATTGTTCTCTAGCCGATTCTAAGACATTTTTGTTCTTATAAGTTTTTTTCTAAAGCTTATATTTTCTGAGAAAAAAAAACATCAAGTTTAAAAAAAGTTTATAAAAAATATTTTGTTTCGGCCGCCATTTTACTTGGATAAGAAATTATTTAAATAAATATTTTCATTCTAACTTTTAGTTCAGATATCGTGGACGCCAATTATACCGGTTTTAAACCGATAACGATGCTTTTTTTTTTAATTTTGTTTTTTCGGAGGATAGAAATTTGTTTTTGATCTATAACCACCACCATTCGAAAGAGCACGCTTGAAAATATAGGGAACGGTTGGTTTTAAATTATTTCCGTTAGAATTAATTTTCCGTGATTTAAGACTATTGCTCAGCAACTGACTTAGTAGTAAATTAGCTTTTTTAGAACTGTACGAATGCAATGCAAAACCTGGAGACTGATTCATGAAGTTCGTTAATGGCGGGTGAAATCATAAGTGCATGAAAGCTACTGTGAATATATCTATTATCTAAAATCGTAGTAGATCTATGAATTATTATATTAGAAGAATCTTCTATAAAACAGTAAATAAATTGTGAAAAAGTTATGAAACTAAAATTACAATATTTTTATCTAAATATCGATAATAGAACCTTCAAAATAGATGCTTTATAAAAGTAATATTACGTTATATGTAGCACAAGATCTAGTGCTTGTACCTTACATCATAATCATACCAGAATTTATATTTTCTGTCCTTTATAAAAGCAGAAGAAATTTCTAAATCTAGTAAAAATGTTATCACAGTAACTCGTAATTTAATATGCCTTCTTTTACAAAACTTAATATGCTATGATTACATCCGCCATACAGTTTTCATTCATAATACCTGAAAACCAGCTGTTATATTATTATAACTAATTCTAAAATTAGCTTCTTCTTCATTAAGTTTAGCAATCAGTAATGCTTGTTGCATAACGTCAATAGGTGTAGCTAAGAGTAATTTAATATTAAAGTTATAATTATCAGTATATAACTGACATATGCCTTCAACACCTAATGGACCTGTTGGTGTAGCTATTTCTGCAACAATATGTTTATTTTTTTCAGATAATCCAAATCTGCCTCTGATGTAAGTGTACTTTTCAAAAGGTGTCGTTATGTTGAATTGCACCTGAAATGTAATAATCTTTAAATTGTATTACAGTGTATTACAGTGTATTATAGTGAAAATGTGTGCAAAAAGTTATATCGGCAGATAAAGCGATAAATTTTAACAATACTTATCCTTTGGCATTTATTTATACAATCGATAGTTATCGAGTTTATTATCAATGGAAATTTTTGATAATTATCCAATTAGTGGCGCAACACGATCTCTACTTCAATCAGTAGCCGAGTGTCAGTGTTCATTTTGGTAGACCCCTCGGCTTTGGTGGCCAAGGGACACTGACTGAGCCACTGATTGGATAATTATTGCAGTTTTCTATGCATAATAACTGAATAATTATCTTTAATATCGCTAAATGGTAAAAAGTATATATTCTTAAAATTTGCCCCTCTACCCATTGACATAACTATCTGGAAATGTTTTTTGAACACCGTGTATATGGGAGATCATATTTTCTCTTGAATCAGTAAGCAATAAAAAAAGTTCTACAATGATATTTGCAAATACTTTTTTGAAAAAGAAAGCATACCATAGATTCCTTCAATCTCTCAAGATCTCCAATTAAGTTAGCCGAATATTTATTTTTATCTAACTCAAGATTAGCTGCTCCATAGAATTTCCAGTTTGGTCGAGAACTTAAGCTGCATTTTAATTCTCCTTTACGATAATTAACTAGTGGAGAGTGAAGTTGAAGATTTCCAGTTATATTGTAAGTGTAATCTTCTCTTTTTTCAACAATCCATGTACTTTTAAAATCAATTCTGCGATCGGGAAAATATTCTATAATAATTTCAGTATCTAAATTTTTTCCAGTCGCATATAAATTTGTTAAATTTACAGTAATATATTGAAATGCATGAACTGTACTGATTAAACCACAATTGGCATTCCACTTATCAGAATCATTTATTCCTCTAACGTTTCCAGAAATATGAAATATTACGTGATGAGAATCCTGCCAGTATACGCTGCCAGTGATTAAAATATCTGATTGAGTTTGTAAGAACCTTTAAAAAAATAGAAAATAACATTTAAGAAAGCTTGTACAATTGTGACATTAGTAATATATTCATTTATTATCTTTATTGTATTCATTGACTTTTTCGTATAACAATTTAAAATAAAGCTACTGTTTGAAAATTTTTAATTAATTTAGAATCATGGTAGTTACAATGGGCAGGGAATTGAACAAATGACTAGTTGCACTGACTGAGCTTTATTTCAGTGAGCTACGCGCTTACATGCATACTTTAACCTCAATAAGGGAGGTTTGTGTATCTTCAGTGATGTGCAGATTTTCAAGTAAATGAATGTCGAGACGATGATACAATAAGTGCAGGTTAAGCCGGTGATGTAAGGTGAGCGGAAGATGCAGTCCTGTGAGCCGGTCGAAAAAGTAAAGGCTCCTTGGAGTGCAGAAGGCAGGTGTCCGTGCAGTCCGCGCACGTATGACTGCAGTGCCGGTCGGCGCGGCAGAGTAGCGAACAGTTACTAATAGACTAGAATTTTGCTTCCTCAAACATAATTTTATAATTGTTTTTTTTTTAATTTATTAATACATTTTTTAAAGTTTTTTTTGTACTTGTTTTGCTTAAGAGGGGTTTATACCTAAAAAGATTTTAGTAAAACCATTTTTAAACCGAATATTTAAGCAAAACTGATCATTGTTTAATATTATTGTAAGATATGGATGTGCGCTGTCGTCGCCACCACTACCAAGTATCGCTCTTCTCCCCTCCCTACAGATCATGCCCATAAAGAAGAGCGGGCGTTTTCTCTCACCTTCTTATTAGTCGTTCCGTTTGGTCGCTTGATCAAAGCTTGACCATAAATCTCTCTGACATTAATTCTCTTATTTCCTAACGCATTTCTGCCATCTTGTGCCGGCACGATTCTAAATCTTCTACGGCAATATTCAAATTTATAATCTGTCTCTCCAATTGGGCTATTCAGATAGATTATGATGGATAATATCGCTAAGATCACGTCGTTGATATTGACAGATTTGAAAGTAAAACCTTCGTCACTCACAGAGTTTATTAGGTTCATAGCTGATATTTCTCGAAGGAAAGGATGAACCCCCAGTAAAATGCTCATTAAGAGCATTAGGGGCAAGTCCGTGAAACCCCTCCTCCTTTTGCCTAGGGAGAAAGCCAAGGTTTTGCATCTCTTTCCAGATTTCGTTTATTTTTCTTTTCTAGAATTTTTACTGTATAATCCGCCCGAACAAAAAGGATGACGCTTCCACCACTTACGTTGCGATCCTGCCTAAAAATTAAATAACCAGGGACCCGAATGAGACTAACCTCAACCACCAGACCGACAGACTCCTGGGACTGGGAATCCGACTTGTTATCGATTGTTGTTGAATAATTACACAGCCACACAAAAAAAAATATCAAAACCCACGGACCAGACCATATATACCTTATGTTTTTGAGGTCGCTAATTCCGAATCCGTGGTCCATTTGACCCCGTCACCTCAGGGTCAAGGTCAGGTCAAGGTCAAATTTACAAAATTAACGGGAACCAAGGTTTAACAGTATACATATGTTTTTAAGGTCGCCGAATCCGAATCCGTGGTCCGTTTGACTCCATCACCTCATAGTGAAGGTTATTTGAAGGTAAAATCGACAAAATTCTTGTAAAACAAACCAAACTTCATGCCATTTATTTTTTCTTACTATACCTTACACGTTTCTCATCAAATGATCGGTGCAAAGGTTTCCTTTTACGTTTTTTCCCAGTAGTTTCACAATCTCTTTTCAATATCCAGCAGTAGTCGGCCAGCATACTAGCATCCCATCTACCTTGATAACGCTTCTCCATTACTTCAACATCTTGGTGAAAACGCTCTCCCTGTTCTTAATTAAAAAATTCATGTTTAATTTTTTCTTATTCATTTTCTGCACAATCACTTGGACAGTTTTCCTGAAAACTGTGGCGATTATAGCGAAGAACAGGGAGAGCGTTTTCTCTCCAACTCACTTTCTTTTATTCCCCCAGCCGGTCTCCGGTGACGCATCGTACGCGCACCTGCGATATCCTCCCTACTCAAGAAAAGGAGAACAGAGCCGAGAACAACAAAGGTAAGAGCTCTGGGAAAAAATTGGAGTTGCAGCACACCCAAAACACGTTTCGTGCCTATGGTAAGGTTGCGCTCCCATTTTCGGCTCGCAGAGCGCCCACAGCATGCGAGCTGTGCGCCCGTTGCTACATTTACGCCGATTCCCATTGAGCGGGCTAAGGGACATTCCAATTTGAGTGTGTCACTCGACCTTTTTGGGCGTGCTGCCCGCCCAAGGTGTAGGCTAGTTCCCTTTCACGTGGTTGGGGGCGCTGACACTTCAATTTTTTCCCAGTGCAAACGCGAGCTAGAGTGGGGTGCTCTGTGCATTCGCACCGTCGGTGTCGCCGGCGTTGACGCATTGAAAATCAAAAGCTAGCGAGGAGCCCGCGATTTGTTGCCCCTGCTAGGCGAGCCGAACTTCGAGTCGTCATTGTAGCGGTTGCCTTTATTTTGTTGTTTGTAATTGCGCGATAAACATCCTATCTTTCCTATCTTTTACAAATTTATGTTTACTTAATGCATTTGTAAAAATAGTAGCTATATTTTCATCTGACGTAATTTTACAATTTCAATCTCGTTGTTTTTAACACTTTCATGTACATAGAGATGATGTATTTAAATATGCTTTCAGTTTTTAGTGAAATTTCCATTATTAGCAATATTTATTGCTCCTATATTATTTTCATATACAGGGTGTTCGAAATGTTCCGGACACCCCACTTATAACATAAAGTAAGCATTTTGGAAAAAAATGTTAAATACAAAAGTTGTTAAGTTTTGAAGGTTGAACTAAATGATGACCTTGGATTTGTTATTGGTTATCATTTTCAAGGTCATATAAAGGTCATCTTCAGTTTTTTAAATAGATCCCCTATTTTTTATTTCAGATTCTGAAAGAGCACAAAATTTTACATCTGGATATGTACCCACGTTATGGCTCAAAATGACCTACAGAGGTCATTTAGTGGTTAAATGATTATTTAGTAGCAGAAAGCCAAGAAATCCCGATTATTAAGAACTTTGAGCGTATCTGACCAATACTAAAGTAATTTGATTTTGCAAGACAAACTTTATGGTGGCGTTAAATTGACATTGCCCTTGATTTTCAAGGTCATTTGAAGGTTAACTTTAGTTTTCCAAATTAAGCCTCCTAGTTGTAATTCTCCATTTTGCACCAGCGCTAAATTCTGCATTAGGATTGTAGAAGGTGTAATTGACACTGGCGAAAAATAAGCCTTAGGCCCAACAACTACATACCTCGGGGGAGAAAATGATAAATAAAAAAATGTCTAATCAAAATAAGCCTTAGGCCCAACAACTACATACCTCGGGGGGGAAAATTATAAATAAAAAAATGTCTAATCAAAATGAGCCTTATTGCTCAGGCACGGGAGGTACAACTAATTAAGGTAACATCATGGGTGATCCAGCCAACTAAGGCAAGACCATCGGCGGCCCAGCCTACTAAGACAAGAACACTAGCGGCCCAGTCAGCTAAGGCAGGACTATCGGCGGCCCAGCTAACTAAATCAAGACAGTGGACTATTCGCCCAAACTGAATTTTTTTAAAATGTCGTTGACAGGAACTTTTTACAACAACTGTTCAAATTGTTGCCCATCAACAGTTTGGCAATGTGCTAACCGATTGTAAAAGGCTGCAACAAAATTTCGCAAGATTTGCTGAGGTATCAAGTCTATTTCATCAGTGATTCTTTGGCGTAATTCATCTAAGTCACGTGGTTTTATAACATAAACTTTATCCTTCAAGTATCCCCAAAGGAAGTAATCAAGAGGCGTTAGGTCTGGGGACCGAGGTGGCCATTCAATTGTACCTCTCCGCCCAATCCATCTATCATGAAATGTTGCATCTAAATATCGGCGAACATGAATACCGTAGTGTGCAGGAGCACCATCCTGTTGGAAGTAAATTTCGTCCAGATTTCCACCCGTTAAATTCCGTATAGCAGGTATAATTTGGTCTCGAAGCATGTTTTCATACATTGCAGCATTTAAATTACCTTCAATAAAGAAAGGGCCAAGTACTCTTCCATTAAATATGCCAGCCCAAACATTTACTTTTTCAGGATGTTGCGTGTGGTCCGCTCTCATCCAATGTGGATTGATGTTACTCCAGTATCGACAATTATGTCTGTTCACTGTTCCGCTTAACTCAAATGTGGCTTCATCAGAGAAAACAATGTTATTGAGGAGCAAAGGATCATCAGATATCATTTGCATCATTACATCACAAAACTCTACCCTTCTATCAAAATCATCTTCAGATAATTCCTGTACCAACTTTAATTTGAAAGGATGCCATTTGTTGAGTTTCAAAATTTTGTGCACAGATGCAGCTCCCATTTCATGCTCTTGGGGGTCCTCAATAAATGATTGTAATACGTCTAAGCTCTTTTAATCATTAGACGATGATTTGGATCTACCTGATTTAGGACGATCTTTAATACCACCTGTCTCTTCAAAACGTCTAATTGTACGAATTACGGTACTTTTTGAAATAGGGTTGTTTTCTTCAACTCTGAATGTTTCATTGAATAAACGCTGTACCTGTTTGTAACCTCTCTCTTGATCACCCCACCCTCGCATCATCAACAAAGATATTCTTTCTCGTTCAGTAAGATGTGCCATTTTTCACTACGATTAAAAGTACAATTATTGAAAATTAATACAATTATCTGAATTTCGAAGTAAGAGAACTTCACTTAACTCTTGAAAACAGAAAAGTAAATAGGAGTAAACAATTGTTAATTAACAGTTATAAATGAACTGATTCCTAAAAAGAATAGTGAGCAAAATATTCTAAGGTACAAGTAACGATCCTGAAAATGCTATGAATCATGCGTAGAAACTCGTAACCCTTGCAAAAAATTATTGCAATAAAAACTGTTCATGTAAAACGGTTAGATTATTTTACTTTTGAAATTAATAACCCCCAAGTGTCCTATGTAGATCATTTCGAGCCATGACGTGGATATTGTACATATCTCCAGACCTAAAATTTAATGCTCCTCCAGAATCCGGAATACAAAATGAGTCTTTTTTTAATAAGCTGAAGATAACTTTCAAATGACCTTAAAAATGAAGGCCAATTTTAAAGTGACCATAAAGTTCGTCCTAGAAAATCAAATTATGTACTTTAGTATTAAAGTACGAAATTTTTTTTTTCTTTTCGTCAAATACACCCAAAGTTCTTAATAATCGGGATTTCTTGGCTTTCTGCTACTAAATAATCATTTAACCACTAAATGACCTCTGTAGATCATTTTGAGCCATAACGTGGGTACATATCCAGATGTAAAATTTTGTGCTCTTTCAGAATCTGAAATAAAAAATAGGGGTCCCTATTTAAAAAACTGAAGATGACCTTTAAATGACCTTGAAAATGATAACCAATAACAAATCCAAGGTCATCATTTAGTTCAACCTTCAAAACTTAACAACTTTTGTATTTAACATTTTTTTCCAAAATGCTTACTTTATGTTATAAGTGGGGGGTCCGGAACATTTCGAACACCCTGTATTTTAATCGGACTATTTAATTTTATATTGTAACAATTCAGTTCGATTACCATGGGACTAGGACAGGTTTTTTCTACTCGAGTTCGACATACATTCTAAACTAAGAAAAGAATGTCACTTCAAAAAGCTAAGTAATTTGCTTTCATAAATTTTATTATACTAATTGAATCTAAATTTTACAATATAAAAATAAATTTAAACATAATCTGAAAATTAATAATCGTCTTCACATGCGGTTCTGTTACCCTCTAATAGGGTTTGCTGCGGCGATCGCCAGTCTGAGCCCTACAAGTAACAAATAATTAAATTACATTTACAACAAACACGGATTTTATGCTATACTAAAAAACCGAATCCGCCGCTGAGGGCAAAAACGCTCAATACGCGTATCGTTGAGTCTCACTCTTATCCGCTCATGTCGCGAAAAGGTCTCCAGAAGAGGAGCTCGGCTCAATGCGCCGAGGAGACTGAAATCGACAGTCAGCTCCCGTTCGCTCCGAGCCGCTCGATCCGAGGCGCGCCCGGTGGGAGAGACTGTCGCGGTGGGAACGGCGTCCCGCCGTGGGAGAGCGTCGCGGAGTGGGGACGCTCGGGAGCGCACTTGCCCGTCAGCTCTCGCGAACGAACGAACGCGAGTATATATTAATATACTCGCGCGTGTTTACTATTCTCTCTACACTTTTCATTTCTTTTATAACAATTCTTTTATCTATTTAATTTTACTCACTGCTTCTGACAATGCAACATACTCAGCATATGTCGAAACTTTTGTTATAACTTTTTATTTATGTGATTTCTAGTCAATTACATTATCAATCACTTTAATGATATAATCAGATATTAGTTTCCTATTCATAGAATTTCCAGCCCAATCGGCATCTACAAAGCATTCAACTAAAATATAATTTTAATTTTTAATATAATCTAAACTTAATTCTTTGGTTACATACAAGTATTTTAAAATATGTAAGCACGTTTCCAATGTGTTTCAATATAACAGTTTCGAAAACGGTTTAAATAATTAACACTATAACTAAACTTTGTCATAAAAATGCTCCTATCAAATTTCTATATTTTATTTTTCGTTCACTTTCATCAGACTTTTCGACTTTTAAGTTAATTTCCATTTGCGTACTGTATAATCTGACAGACATTTTTAAGTTTTCAACATTTGGTTTAAAACCGAAAACTATCTCGAAGGGAGTTTTGTTTTCTATATTATTTGCAATTATATGATTTTTTAAATAAGCAACTGTTTTCATTATTTTTAGTCAATATATTACATGAATTCTAGCTTCTTTCATTAAGTATCTACCCATATCCATTGCAGATCTATTATATCTTTCTGCTACTCAATTTAATTCATAAACATACGGTGGACATGGTGATAATTATATACCTTTAGTTCTAACAAATTCATTATTTATATATTCTTTTCCATTATCGAACCTTAATTTCTTTATTCTTTTATTAAATTTTTTAATACAAAATTTATAAATTCTTTAAAGCAATTTAAAGTTTTTGATTTATTTTTGATACAAAATATTCTGGCGCATTTACTATAGCCATCTATAACAGTTATAAAATATTTTTCTGCACCGTAGCCTGTGGTTCTGTGTGGTCCATTTAAATTAGTATGTATTTATTCTAAAACTACTTTCGTTTTTGTTCTATTATTTTGAGAAGGTACATTTCTCATTTTGCTTTCTATACAAGTTGCACATTTCATGTTTTAATTTCTCTGGTAAACCTTTAACTAATTTTTCATTTGTATGTTTATTTAAATAATTGAAATTTACATGTCCAAGTGCTCTATGCCATTTTTCTTTCTGCGTTAATTTTACAGAATTTAAGTATTTCTTTTCAATTTTACCTTTCAATGAATAACTTCAATAAATAATAGGTAATATAAATTATCTATTTTGTTAGCTACGGCTACTTTTTCTTCATGTTCATTATAAATTTTAGCTTTATCTGTTCGTGCAATTATTTTAGCCTTCTCTGTTATTTGTGAAAAACTTAATAAATTTTGCTTAATTCCTTTAACATAGTAAACATTACTCGAATCAATTTGTTTTTTATTATAATAATTCCTAATTTTAATATTTATGTTCCCGATTTTTGTAACTTTGAACATTTTACCATCTGGTAATTTTGCATTTGTCGGTTCATTAAAAATTACATATTTCTCGAAAAAATTATTGGTCATAATAATGTGATCTGTGCAACCGCTATCTAACAACCTATTAATTTGATTACACTCGCGTTTCGCTTTTACGCAATTTATGTCTCCCATAAGGCCCTCGAGAGGTCCTACGTGAAAGAGTTTCATTTATTACCTGACTCAATCCACATGCATATATTTGCATTACCCATGACTCAGGTGTTGTGCTGCGTTTTTCTTTCGCTGCTGACGGCTGGTCGTTCACGTTGCCTATTGTTTTACCGGAGCGTCGTCCTTGACCTAGGTTGAAACTGCGTTGTTTTTCACGATGTCTTGTCGTTTGAGCACCTCTGCCTCTGCTTTCCTGTTGACTGCTCCGACAGTCCTTTTGAAGATGTCCGACTTGACCACACGTAAAGCATTTCTTGTCTGCCTTGTCGAAAAAGTGCTGACATTACTGCTCGTACCAGTGTCTGATTTACTTAGAGTTTTTTCCTTTATTTTTGTCTTTACATAATCCACAGTTCCAATTGCTTATCTGATATAGCACTAATTAATATATTTCTCGCCTTTAGTTCTGTTTCCTTCTATTCGTTTACTTGATCTGAATAAACTCTTTCGTTTTGTACTCATTTGTACTCTAACAAAGTAATTAGTCTAAATTTTCAGTTTGTATAATTTGCATCATCAAATACCGGAATTGTAATATCGTCGATTTAGGCGTGGTTAGCCATTTCTACTCCTTTATTTTTCAGACACTTGTATATTATTTCTTTAAGCACTATATATACTATAACTTTCTTAGATTCTTTCAAAAACACTTTTCGAACTTGATATCCTTGTCCTTGTTTAATTCATTATTATTTTTGTTTGAGAGATTCGATGCGTATCGGATTAGGGAGCGCATACATGTGTGGGTCCGTGAGTCGCACGATCCGCTCGCAGTCTCGCAGAGATGGGAAAAACACGCTTGACCTCCTTACTAGCGAACAAGCTCAGTACGCCTGTTCTAACCACTTTCAGTTGCTCAATGCGCAACCGAAATTAGTAATCTGTATAATAGGCAATTGATCTTCCTATTTCTTATTGTATTATGGTAAATGATTAAACGAATCTAAAGAATCAATCTCAATAATAAACATATTTATTAATACTACTAATCAATTTATTAATAAAAAAATAGAAAGAAATATAAACAAATTTACAAAATCATAAGCGTTATACTACACGACGCTGTGGCGGTTCACTTTCACGCTGTAATAAAAGTATCATACAGTTTACTTTAACCCTTTGCGGCACTGCGGGTCTCCCAGGACCCATCTTTTTGATCAGCTATTTTTCCTGATAAAACTTTGAATAATACGTATACGTAGGTGATTATAGGATTTCTTATAGCTAAGATGTTTCCCTACAATACTGTTGAACGTAAATTGTTATTGTTAAATTTTTATAAATAAATAGATAGTAAAAAAAGATCATTTTTTCAGAAAAAAATCATTATTCAGCTTATTTATCATCCGATTTTTATGAAAATTCTTACTCAGGGATTTTTGGGATCGCTGAATACGAATCTGCAGTCATTGAGTAGGCATTTCTAAGCAAAAATGTGCTATTTCTATGATTTTCATCCGCCATATTGAAATCGCCATCTTGGATTTGAAAAAATCAAAATTTTGGTAGTAGATTCGTATTCAGCGACCCCGAAAACCCACGAGTAAGAAATTTCAAGCCGGAATAGTCAATAGAAAAATGTATGCCGAAAAGGGTTAATATTTTTATCTATATCGCTATTCTATCATGCGTTCTCGTCAGATCCCGAATTTCATAAATTTAGTATTACTATCGACAAAGTAACATAATCATCATAGTAAATAAAAATACTCGAGTTCAGCTATGCTACGCTCATTACACGTAATAGCCCTCTGCTTTAGGGGCTCGGCTCAGTGCGCCGAGTGAACTGACAATCTACATCTAAGTTGCGGTTTATAATTATCTGCTAGCGCGCTCTCGCTCGGTGGGAGAAAACGCTTGGCGGAGGACGGCGTCGGGAGAAGTAACGCTTGGAGAGGGGACGCTTAGGAGCGCACTTGTTCTTTCGTCATCTTGACGGCTCACTGCTAGTATATATAGGTATATGCGCGTTGCAAATAAATTTTATTCGTAACAGAAATATTTCTTGCTCTCAAGAAATACTTCTGTTATAGCTTTCAGCGAGGTTTCATGCTATTTAGATTATGTACTCAAAGGTAGAGCAAGAGAATTATAGTTAGAAGTTTAAAATCAAAAGATGGACCGCGAAAGAGGAGAGAATCGCACAGAGTCTAATCTAATTTCAGAAAAATAGAATTGAAAGCGAAAAATAAAAATCAGAAGTAAAGTATTCAAATCAGCGGTGCGGTACATAAAAAAAAAACAAAATTGCCTACATTTATTTTAAATTTCCTTCATTTATAGAATAGTAAAAATTTGCTTACGTGAAGTTTTTAATTATGAATGTTGTTGATAATATTTATATTAATTATTAGGATACTAACCTTCCATTGAGAGAAGTTTTTTTCCAGTTTTCAAAAGGAGTTAATAATTGTGATTCCAGTTTAAACTCCTTGATCCAATGTTGAGTTTCATATCCTGTATCGATCGTTACCTGAATTATTTTATCAGTGCTCCATTGTAAGTTAGCATCTATTAAATAATTATTTGGTTTGTGGAGGGCAAATAGATAGAAAGCAGTTATTAATCGACCAGGATAAGAAATTTTCATAGTAGCAGTTATATTTTTATCAAATTCTAATGATTTAATTCTGTTAAATTGAACATTCATTACAAACTTCTGAGTAGCATCACGTTTTGCATCCCAATTTATTTGAATTCCATACTCCTTATTCTCATCATCATTAGTTCCAGTTATAACTACGTATAAATCGCGCCACTTATGCAAATGCAATTCTATTATTGCTTTGCATTGTGTGTTTATGTTAGAAAATATCGAATACGTATTGTTTCTGTATTTTCCTTCTAAATAAGTACGATATTCATTATTTGATATTAATGAGTGATTCAAAATCAATGCGTATTTATCAAAATCAATTTGTTCTATATGTAAACCTGCAATAATGAAATATATAACTAGAATATTATAAAACTCTTACTACAATACTACAAATGCTTGTTGTATATACTTACCAAGTCTGAGATGAACTGCATCGTGATACAATTTACAATCCAATAAGATATCTTTAGTAAAACTTGGTGAGGTCAAGCGAAGTTTAAGATCATGATTAGTAGTAACAATTGCTGAACGATCATAATAAGTACCTCGAACTGTTATATTGTGACCACTAAACCACGTTCCAGCGAAGTCAAGATCATATTCATTGCGTGAAAGTTCAACAATCTTAGCAATGACAATCATTGAACTAAAATTTGGTATTGTTAAATTGACCCGACCTTCAATACTAAAAAGTGTGCCCCGTGGTATTACTAAATTAACAGTCAACGTTATTTCTTTATTTGGTGCATAACGAATTAAAAACTTCGTAGTTGATTCTGAACTGATGGAATAATAATTAATGCCTATTTTTACATCAATATTCTGTGCAGGTTTTGATATAGAAACGTATGCGCTAACGTTTGAACCTAAACATTAAAACAGTTATGTTTAATTACTCAGTTTATTTAAATTTTTATAATTTTCACTTTAGCGAGTTCGGAATTTACTGTAGAAATTTTATAACATTTTATAAATTTAAATACACTTATCGCAAAATATAAGAGAACAAAAAAAATTTCGAATTTTTTTGGTCATTTTCAATAGGCTGTATCTCAGTAAAAAATGGTCATATAGGAAATAAAAAACAAAACTTTTTAAGCTTAAAGACTTTAATGTTCAGATTTTTAAGTTAAAAATTTTCAGAACATTGTTAGGATTCAAAAATCGATATTTCGAAGATTGTTGACGGAGTTAGAGATGTAGACAAAATTATACAGTTGCTAGGAGCGGAAAACCAGGAGAGTAAAATGATGAACACAATTTTGCCTTAATTTAACTATTTTAATAAATTTGAAATTAATAATATTTACAACCAATAGGCAATAGAAAAATAACAATAGAGTTAAAAAGTTTATGCTTGTTATGTGTCATGTTGTCGTGCCTATGGCTCGTGAGAGACTGACTCTCCTTGTTGACCAGTAACGGGCGAACTTTGTACATGTTAAGTATAGCCCTGTATGTGTGACCAAATATATAGATGTAGGCAGTTTCATAACAAAGACAAATGGTCGTATCCGGTCAAGTAAAAAAGCAAATAGAAGCTAAATAAACAGACTATGCGACATATCCTTTAGTTTATCTTGTAAAAAATTTCCATGCCCGTAGAGCAAAAGAATAAAATGTAAAAATTTTGGAAATTTTTTTCTTTGTCTAAAACTTAATCTAAAACCTAGATTCTTTAAGCTTCAAAGTTTTGTTTTTTCTTTCCTGTACGACCATTTTTCACTGAGATACAGCCTGTTGAAAATCGCCAAAAAATTTCAAAAATTTTTTTGTTCTCTTATATTTTGCGATAAGTGTATAAATAAATATAAAATTCTCTGTAAAATCTGTGTTTTAATTAATTTTTTAATATTCGCACACTTACACCAATGATTTATGGTACTGCATATGCTGAGTTACATCACAATGACCATTTTAGGACATACAAGAAAAGTTAAATTTTAACGTTTTGTTTAGTGAACAAGATAATTTATAAACCCTTGCAAACTTAAACTTGCAAACATAGAAAACACAAAAATATACTATATAATGGATGCAACTGGTAATAAAATAACAAAATCGGAATAAATTGCTAATTATGTGAACCAATAGTTTAGCACAATCGGAGAAAATCTTTAGCCATAACATTAGAGCTACAATTATCAAACAAATAACTAAGCCATCAATGAACCCGAGTTCAATTTTTTTAAACCGACGAATATAAATGAAATAATAAAATTCATCAATAATATGAAAATATAGCAGATGTTGATGGCATTAGTACCAGGGTACTAAAAGAAATATCTGATATTAGGTAATTAATAATATTTAACGTAAACGTCGACAATAAATTTTTTCTTATTTTTTCAGAAAAGTGTTCCGTTACGTCCGAGGTGCAAGTTATGAAGACTAATTTAAGCCTGGCCTTGGAACATATAAGTCATCGTACTGGACAAAAGCTATCGTAAGTGGACAAATAAATAAATATTTAAAATATTTTTATGGAACAATAGTAAAGATAAAGAACACTGTTTGGGTCTTAATAATGTATAAATTGTCACGGCTCGTCAGCTGCTAGCGCAGCACAAGCGCGAGTGAGTGCGAGCGAGAAACGAGCAGGTAGGCAAGCGGCGCGCGAGAGAGAGAGAGAGAAGGAAGGAGTGGCGCTCCGCGCGGACTAGCGCGGCAGCCGCCATGTTCCTGGTGTTTCTCGCGCGGGCAACACGTGTTTTAGACCGGCGAGCGTGCTTTTTCATATACGTTTTCGAGAGGATTTGGAGAATTGGTGCAGAAGGTGCTCCAGGACGGAGGCTAAAAGCAGCAGCAACAGCAGCAGACAGCGGGCGCGAGATACGTACAAGAGAGCAAGCGGCGGACGAAGAGAGCAGCGGTGCCACGAGTTTGAGAGTGAGAAAGTCTAGCGTGGTCGGCCGACAATTAAAGGTAAGAGGAATGCGCGTATCCTGGACAGACATGTCCAGGATATCTTCTCTAATTTGCGGGCGGCGCAGCGTGCGCATTTACGTGTGTGCGTGTGTTGTGTGTTAGGGCATCGGCCCGAACTCTCGTTTGTATCGACGTTAGTGTTAGTGAACACAGAATAAAATAGAGTATTTACTTTGCGACTAGATTATTTTGCCTTTTGCCCACGTCCGATTTCCCCGTGAACTGCGACCGGGAGCTAGCCGGCGCAGAGGATTTTCGCGATCCTTTTCAGCACGCGCTCGAGCTCAGCAGAGCTCGAAAAAGCCGGGAGTTCGAATTCTCCCGGCGTTTGTAGCGAACGGCATAGCACGTGTGCAGCACCCTGCGGCACACAGCTGCACCGAGGGACGTCGGTGAGGTCCAGGGGCGGCCCCGTTACAAAATAGTCTAAATTATCTGAGTACCAAAAGCGTAAAAAGTTCCAGTGACTAAAACTGATGCATAAAATATGTATAGCTATTATACTGGAAAGTGTATTTTTTGATATTAGCCCAGACTGGCTCTCTTAAGGAAGCGGATGTCATCCCAATTTACAAAAGTAATGATAAGCATGATGCCACTAACTACAGATCTATATCTTTAATATCAAATATAACTAAAATTTTTTAAAAAATTCTTTATGATACAATTGAAATGGTATTTGATAAGATTCATGAAATACCAAATGAAAAAAACATTAAAGTATAAGTAAAGGTATTTTAAGCACCGGGGTCTAAGATTACGCAATAGAGGAATCAGAGGAAAGCAAATCTTTATAAACTCTACGTATCCTCTCAAACGACATCCTCCATATAAAGACATATTTATAATTGATGATATTACATACACTATATGTTTCCCCACTATAGAGGCAGGTATAAGTAAGAAATTAATTTGCAATAACAAAGTTACGTGTCGCTGGACTCTAAATTTAAAACGATTTCGTCTAAGGAAAGGAATAAGGTTGATTTTCTGTCCTTCACCAGTCATTGTAAAACAAGCGTTTAAAGCAGAAAGATTCCCGTCCGCTCGATTCATATAGGTATAGACAAGAGCAAAAGCAAGTAAGTAATGAATATTGATATTGATGGGACTTATTACAGCTATGTATATACATTAAAAATAAACGCCAGATTTTACATAAAATTCTGCTAAATGTTTGAATAAAGTTTCTACAGTTAAAAATGTCGAGAAAAAAGTTTTTACAAAACTCTTACTGTCTGTTTGAAAGTAGGGTTTTAAATAAGTTGCGTCAAATTGTGCCGTAAGTTTATGCTTTTCTGCATTGTACAGATGTGGACTTGTATTAATTTCCAGTTTTAATTCAATATGTCCCATAGCATGTTGGTATCTTAAACCAGACACTATATTTAATTGTGGATAAGCTGTTGAGTGTAATTTCATATCCGCAGCATGATAAGTTAATGTTTTCGTTGATTTATTTATATAATAAAATTCGGTTTGTAAAACTTCATCTTTTAATTTTTCGTGGAATTTGTATTCCACCTTAACATTTCCTTTGACACTTATGTTAGTCTTTAGTATGTATCCAAATACATGACTTGATAAATTTTTAGTTTCAAACCTTAAATCGATATCGCACTCAGATGTATTAATCTTATCTTGATTTCTAATAACACCTGCAATAATAATAAATAATGCAGTTTTTTAGTAGGGTTACTTATTAAAAAAATCATTTTATTTAGACATTTAAAGGGCTTTTGTACGAATAAACTGATGAAATTCTTATAAATCAAGAAATTTAAGAATTCTTTCAATAAATTCGGATACTTAAAATAATTAAATTTAAACGATTCTTTACATCGTAGTAACAACAGTACCACGTTGAATAAAACTTTTAAGGAATTCTTGTAGAAAATCCTGCAGGATTCCCTGAAGAGCTTTTTCAGGGTTCATTTAAAATTTAATATATTTATGCAAAAAAAAATTTGACAGTAATTCCTACCGAAATATCTTGAATATAATATTAAAGAAAAATGAAAATTTTATTTTAAAATATTATATGTTAATGCTTGCAGCAGTGAATTCGGTTAAAGTAAAAGTAGAAGGGAAAAATTTAAAATTGGAGGAATAATCAGGGTAATTAACATTAATCGATTACCGCTCAAACGAACCAAATTTTAACATTAACTTCGACGGCCTGTCATGTTAAAACAAGTAAGGGAAATTTAACGCAAGGTACATATACAGGGTGTCCCACTTTTAAAGAATTCACCCAGAAATTTTCGCCGATTCGCGTTGTACAAAAAAATTGTTCCGACAAATATTGTTTGGGACAGTGGGGGCCAACTTTTTATGAAATCAATTTTGACCTTGTGACTTATTTTCAAGGTCATTTGAAGGTCAATATGTTTTTTGAATAGGAACCCCCATTTTTGACCCCAGATTCGGAAAGAGCGCGAAATTCTACGTTCAGATAAGGTATCATTTGTGGGTACGGTTATTCCCCCCTACCCCACCCATAGTCATGTAAGGGTCAAATTCGTTATTCTCTTAATCTGTGCACACGGATTATTGGGCAAAGGTTATTGGGTTATTTGGTTATTCTTGGTATTGTTATTAGTATGTTATTATCATTACATATCTCACCAAAATATTTTAAATGCTTTCATTTTTTTATTTCTGAATGGCAGAAGGGCAAAAGGACGAATACAATAAAAAAAATGTTTACAGAACTTTTTCTGAAAAACGGAAAACTTTTAAAAAATTTTGGAAAGGACAAAAATGTCTTAGTTCATCAAAGAATGTTCTTAATTTTTTCAGACTTTTTAAGAACGTTTTCCGAAATTTCGCATTTTTGATTTTTCAAAAAATCAAAAATGGCACTGGATCAATCTGAAAACATTTGAGAGTATTCTTTGACTAATTCTAAGATATTTTTCTTCTTTTATGAAATTCCATAGTTTTCGAGTAAAAAATTTGTAAAAGTTAAAAAAAAATTGACTTCAGACGCCATTTTGAATTAGATAACGATAAAAATAATTTTTTTTCGATGTATATTTTTGAAATCCAAGTATCGGGATCACATGTTTATGACATTAAAAGTTGCCTAGACATTTGGAACATAGTTAAAATTTGGTTTAAAAAAATCCAACAGTAAAAAAGGCTTTTCTTTTTGTATTTTTTAAAAAATAATAGGTTAAGCATTACTTTTTGAACTTTTTCACGCCATCAATCGAAAGAGCGACCTCGAAAACAGTAATATATGTACCTTGTGTTAAATTTCCATTATTTGCTTTAACATGACGGGCCGTCGAAGAAAATGTTAAAATTTTGTTCGTTTGGGCGGTAATGGGTTAGCTCTTTGATTTCGCTACAAATCAATTACTTTCTTGTTTTAGCATAAAAACGTCATAGCTGGAGGTAAAGCCAGAACAAGGACGAATCTATTTATTAAAAAAAAAGTAAATACTATTCAAATACTTATAAAGTATATCTCAACTAATAGTTTTAAGAAATAAATATAAATTCTAAATAATGAATTGATAAGGCGGTGTAATATGGATTGCGCGATTTCTAATTATATTAATCAAGACTTAAAACTAACTTATGTAAATAGCCATTAAGGGAATGCCGAACATAATTTCCACGTTCTACTGTACCGACTACCGATTCTCTATATTCTCTGCTATAGCATCTAATGTAAATTAGATTTTTCAAATAATTTTGAAACGGCTTTATTAATGGCATTTCTGATTGCATCAAAATATTATTTATATTTCGTAGACTGTGGGTAGACTTCTTTTTTGGCTGATTTCAATTCCAATTGAAAAATAAGTTGGTATTTTCAGCAATAGGAAATGAAATCAGCCAAAAAAGAAGTCCCTGATTAGGAGGAATAGGGGAGAGGTGCAAGTCTCGCGTCTGGAAACTCGCGATGAACAGGAGAGGGCTCTCTCGCATTGTAGCGTCCAAGCAAGACACACCACCAGGGATGACTTTCCATGGAGTGGATTGAATTGAAACGAACAAATAGTTTAGTGTTTACTCCGGATAATTTATTTATTACCCGCACTTCGCTCCTTATCACTCTGTCATATCGGAACTTCTGCAGCTGCAGAGTTTTAAAGACATAATTTTTGGTCCTTCGAGCCGGATTATTACTGGAGGAAGCCAGCTAGGCAAACGACAGTGTGGGGAACTAAGTACAAACTTCATTGTAGTTTACACATTTTTCATCGGGAAGTCGTAACCAGGCAAGATCGGCGGGAGAGACAGCGAACCAGGCAAGTCGTAATATTAAGAAAATTAAGTGTCGGAATAGATGTGTAAGGGACAAATAGTCAAGGCCATCATCTACCTTGCTTGAGCGACGAACGACGGAATTTCGCTGTTTTGTCTCGGAGCTGTAGTATCAACAACTATCGACGCTGGTTCGTCTTGCCCCTCCTTTCTACCCCCTCCCCCCCCCCCCCCGCCACAGTTGTCAAGAGCCGGACAGTCAAGACAAATGAACTAACTGTTGCTTCCGCGGAGTACAGGTGGAGCTCGAACAAACCTTAAATTCAAGATGGCGTTACATTCTATAAAGGTACGCGAAGACTTTAAAAGAGCGCACATATTTTAAATCGGGTAGTTATGGAGCCACGCTCAGCAACTATCTACTGCCGAAGGCTTGGTTTTGCCGGCGAATGCAGGAAGTAAGCGGTAACTCCAGCATACTTCAAGAGCAGAGCGAAGGTAGAAGTGAGGTTAGATCTACTCAAGCGTCATTGGAAAAAATGAAATTGACAACAGTTGATGGATGTCACAAAGACAGGAAGCATTTTAAGGATAATTTCACCGCCTTAATAGTCAACGATTCGATGATGGATTTAATTGTAAAGATGCAGCATCTCAGTAATTGTTTAAAAAAAGAACCTGCTGAAAAGCTCAAAACAATTATGTTTACTGGTGGAAATTTTCTTATAGCGTGGAATGCTCTTTGTAATCGTTACGACAACCAGTATTTAAGATTCTCCGTTCAAATGGAAACTTTCTTTAATCTGCCTGCAGCCTCGTCAGAACAACTGGACCACTTGTGCCAACTAATCAATTCAGTCGATGACAGCATCAATAAGTTATCTGAGAGTACTCGTCTAGACTGGGTCATAGAATTAAAGGCCAAGGACATAGAAAAGGATTTTGCAAGGTACAGTAATATAAAGAATTTTGACGATCCAAGTTTGGGCTCATTTGGCTGGGCTTCAACTAGCCAACCCACACTTTCACACACCAGCCCGAATTGACTGCATTTTGAATTTGGTAGTGCATGCTGCGGTACTGCTCCCAGGGATCCAACGAGGCTCTTTGGACATGCCCGTTGTATTAAATACTGTATTTGGATGGGTGCTCATGGGAGCTGCCCAAACTGAGGAATCGTTAAAGGCGAAGGTGGCTCATCATATAAGTATTTACCATGAACTGACTCAGGCTTTAACAAAATTCTGGGAAACAGAGGAGGTACCCAGTCAGCCTATTTTATCACCTCCTGATCAGTAATGCTACAATCATTTTCAAACGACACACACGAGGAATAGGCTTGGAAGATTCATCGTTCAATTAACTTCCATTAAGCAGCCAACCCCATTAAATACTAGAGAGATTGCTGAGGCATGCTTAAAGAGACTGTAGCGACGCTTTAAAAAACAACCCGAGCTTTTCAAAGCTTACTGCGCATTTAAGGTAAGAGCTTTAGATACTTGATATCTACTATTCACTATTGCATCGCGGCTCTCCAGATTTATCTCAATTAACAAGATCATTAGAATTTTAGCCTATATTTATCGGTGGAGAATAAATGCTCATAGTCAGCGTCGTTTAAACTGGTTGTCATTCAAGGAGCTAGCAACTGGTCACAAAGCATTAATACGACTCGTTCAATGGGAAGCGTATTCCGAAGAAATTGCTGCCGGGAGTACAAAGGAAAATGTAAAACTTTCTAGTGTGCTTTGACGTCTTGCTCCATTTGCAGACACGAAGAGAGTATTGAGAGTGGGAGGACGTCTCCAGAATGCCTTCCTCAGCCAGAGTGAAAAGCATCCAAGTATTCTGCCAGGTAAGCATCACGTCGTTAATTTGCTTATTCGCAAAGTGCATAAAATTACTTTACACGGAGGTGCAACTCTGGTCCAAAGTTACTTGGTAAGACAATATTAGATAGTTAGAGGCAGAAATACCATAAAAAAATTGTCCGCCATCGAGCGAGTACTCTTAAGCAACAAATGGGACCATTACCAGCAGTACGCACGAGACCAGCTAGCCCTTTCTCATTCACCGGAGTAGACTTTGGGTTAATTTTAAAGTATCGTTGGGTTCATCCGTCTTATTTTTGACGCGTCCACTGATGGCACAAAGTTGGTGACGAAATATTGTTTGAACACCCTGGTGTCCTTCACGATGTATCTGATCCTTTCAATTTCGATATTGTCGGAGGTGTCTATGGCGAGCTGTTTGTAAGAATATTCGAGTAAGATGTTAAGGGGGTAGGCCTGTGTTTTTTCCTGTAAAAGATAAACATAAATAATTTTAATTTTTATTTCAATAGATTACTTTATTTTTTATATAGAAAGATACTATATTTACCAAAAATTTTTATCCAAAAAAAACTGATGTATATCCATTACTTCCTTAGTACTGGATATCTAAAATTTGGCCTTAATCAACTTGCCGCAGGATACAAATTCTAATTTTTTGAGTTTGGCATTTATTTTAAGTGGAAACTGGTCTTCAATAAAATACAATCCACCTAAGCCGAGCAAATTTAGCAGTTCGTAACAATCTGTAAAAATTTAAGGCTTTTATGAGTAATAAGTTAATATCGATTTTTTTGACCATTTTAATACAGACCTACCCCCTTAATAACACAACTGACTGTGTCTACGTTTTCCGTGAGATTTCTGATGTGAAAGTCGACGAGTGAAACCTGTCGGCTCTTGAAGGTGGTGTGATGCATCGCGATACCTGCAGAATGCCCAGCTTTTGCTTGTTTGCATTGTGGCGTTTCTTCCTCCGGCACAAAGGGTTGTGCGTTTTTCTCTTCAGCTTTTTCATCGATGATAATCGACTTATTATCGTAGGTCGTAGAGTATTTTATTTTGTAACCCTAGATGTAGTCGATGTGATTGTCTCCAAATGTGATCGTAGTATCTGATAAAGCAAGATCCGATGGTTTCAAACTAGTTCTTGAGAGCTTCCCACTGATTGGTATCGAGAATGATGGGTCGGTAAACCCCGTTCCGCGTGCTTAGACCTACACATATTTTCTTGGTGTTGGACTTGTTGGGTGCGTAGTCGATAGTCGATAGTCGATGTCAGAGCGGAAACGCACCCACGGCCCCTCGCGGGGACATGCAGGTGATGCACCTAGGCCAATTAGCCCATTGCGCTAGGTCTCCTCATCATTCATCTCCCATCAACCTCCCTATATAATTTAACAGTCTGAGAAGCCTATTAATCACCAAAGGGCAGACATCTTCAGGTTCGAGAAACCACTCCTCACACACTCTCCGTCTGCCGCCCATCAGCCTAGGGCAGCGACACAGGAGATGATTGGGAGTTTTCACCTCTCCACCACAGAGTCTACAGATGCTCTCAGTGCCTGATCCTATCCTCTTCCTAAAGTGTGCCAGGTCACAATGGCCTGTCAACCAATCCGCTACCTTCCTAATGTCCTTTTTGGGGAGATTTAACAGCTCACCCACCCATCCTGCCGGGACAGACTCTGCGATAAACGCTTTGGTGTGTCTGCAGTCTTGGAACCCTACCCATTTGTTGGTCTGCTCCTTTCTAATCCAGGTCTGGACTCTGTTGTCTAGTTTGCACCCTGGTAGAGCTGTATCTACGGCGATTGCCCTAAGCCCCGCCGCACCCCTCTTAGCAAGTCTGTCGGCCTTCTCGTTGCCACGAATGCCTGGATGACCAGCTACCCATTCCTACTTGACGGTGCATCTCTTTGCCAAGGTGTCAGGTGATGTCCTGCACGCCAGAACCACCGAGGAGGTAATTGTCACCTTGCTAAGAGCCGCGATGGCGGCCCTACTGTCCGAGTGTATGACAACCTTCCGGTTTGCCCACCCCTCATCAAGCATAGCCTCCACGCAGCTCCTGATAGCCCTCACTTCCGCTTGGAAGACTGTGGCATATGGTCTTAGCAAGAGCACGATTTCTCTGCTGCTCCCTTTTAGCCACGCAGCCACACTTACCCCTAGTTCATTCTTAGAACCGTCCGTGAACCAGCTAAAGCCTGGCTGGTCCTCCTCCCTTTGTTGTGAGCTGGCTACCTCGAAGTTTCTTTCAAACCTATATAGCAGCGAGTGACCTTATCTAGCCTAGCACCTCGCCTTTGATCTGTGTCGATACACTCGACGATCTTAGCGTTCTCGTGCTTAGGCCAGTCCTTTGAAATTCTAATCTTTGCCTTAAGCGCTGCCGCTCTCACCAGTCTACCAAGAGGTGGAAGGTCCAACATTACCTCCAATGCCTTTAGTGGTGTTGATCTTCTGACCCCCATTATGCCCCTTGTAACCAAACCTTGCAATCTGTCTAGAAGCAGGTTACCTGTCTTCAATCTACATCGAGGCCACCATGCGATGGCACCATGCAGAAGCCTTGGTCTGAGGACCGCCGTATAGAGCCACAGGATCATCTTGGGTTTCAATTCCCAGGTTGCCCCAAAGGCTTACCTGCAAGCCCAGAAAGCAGCCGCAAAGCTCCTTTTCTTGCTCTCCAAGTGTTTACACCAGTTCAGCCTCGAGTTGAAAATCACCCCCAGGTATTTTGCCTCACTCGACAATGAGAGTGATTTACCGAAGAGCTTAATAGGTTCCATTTTCCTTACCTTATATTTGGTGGTGAAGTTGACTAGTACCGTTTTGGCAGGGTTAGCGGACAGTTCCACTTCCTTACACCATGCCTCCACTATGCCTAATGCGAATTTCATCAGGCCTGCTAGCGTCCCTTCGTCATGACCCATTACCAGGATTAAGACGTCGTCGGCATAAGCCTGAGCATAAATACCCATTTCATTCAGCCTAACCAGCAGCTCGTCTACGACCAGGGACCACTCCGTGGGTGATAGTACACCGCCCTGTGGGCAGCCCCTCTACACCCGACCGCCTCTAGTCGCCGACCCCCAATATGCCTCAACTACTCTCCCTGTAAGGGAGCTGTGTAGCCACCTCACTAATGACCTGGGAATACTATGCCTCTCCGCACCCCGGCATATACTCCTCTCTGTCGTGAAATTAAAGGCACCTGCTACGTCAAGGAACGCAGCTAATATCATGCCTTTATTACTCATTCCCTTCTTGATCCTAGTGGTTGCCTCGTCAAGTGCTGATTCCATCGACTTCCCCTCCCTGTAAGCATGCTATGCAGCGTGCAGAGGGTGAGTCATTAGGGGACCATCCTTGATTTCTCGGTCGACTAGTCTCTCTAAGGTCTTAAGCATGAACGACGTCAGACTTATTGGTCTAAAGTCTTTGACGTTTTCAAGTGCCTGCTTACCGGGCTTCGGTATAAAGATAACCTTGGTCTTCTTCCATTCGGTTGGTACATAACCGAACGCCAGACAAGCCTTGAAGACTTTCATCAGCGGTTCCAACAGTAAATCCACTCCCTTTTGCAGTAGGGCTGGAAAAATGACGTCGACCCCTGCTGCTTTATAGGGTTCGAAGGAGCCGATGGCCCATTTGACCCTATCGCTAGATACAAACTGATCCACCTCTACCCAGTCCTGTCCAGAGAGTTCAGCTATTGATTGCTCTGGCAAAACCTGCGATCCTAACCCTGGGAAATGGGCCGCCAACAGGCACTCAAGAGCTTCCTTATTGTCAGCTGCCCATTCCCCTGAGGATTTCCTAATCTGTAAATGCGCCCCTCCGGACGGCCTGGCCGGGATTCTATTAAGCCTGGCTGTGTCCGGGATGCTGTTCAGTTCTTCGCAGAACCGTTTCCAGCCTTCCCTTTTTGCCGTCTCGAGAGCTTTTTTATACTCCCTCCTGGCATCCTTATAGGCCGCCAGTTCCTCGGAACCTCTTTTCCTCTTCCATCTGTTGAACAGCTTGCCGACCTCCTTGCGCAGGGCACCCAGCCGGGGTGTCCACCAGGGCGCAATTTTACCCTGTCCGCGTTTCGTTGAACGGCAGCTGTCCTCGAAGGCGCCTATTATGGCAGATTAGATCCTGCCACAACACTTTCAATATCATCCGTGGCGTTTAACCCCCCCGTGACGTCCGGAAGTTTCTTTGCCAAACGGCTGCGGTACAGTTCCCAGTTTGTTTTCCAGGGATTCCTTCTAATCAGTATCTCCTTGGTTATCTCCCCTAGCTCAAAGCGGATCTGTTCATGTTCCGATAGGGAGACCTCATCCGCCACTCTCCATCCCCGGATCCTTGGAACGATCCCCTTCGTAGCCAGGGTGATATCGATAACCTCTTCTCTCCTGCAGTCTCTGAACGTCGGGACCCTACCTCTATTGAGGATATCAAGCTCCGTCGAGCAGGGATACTCCAATAGTTTCTCACCTCGTTCGTTGCAGATCGAGCTGTCCCACACAAGATGATGTGCGTTTGCGTCGCAACCTATCAAAACTTCCCTGCCACTCCTACGGCAGTCCTCGATCAATGCTCTCACCTCCACCGGAGGTGATGAGTCCGTTGCGTCGCTGGGAAAGTAAGCCGAGGCTAGGATAATCTCCCCCTCAGCTCCTCCCTCAGTCCTTCTCTTTACGATTACTGTAGTGAGATCCTTATGGCAGTGAAGGGGCCAGATCTCCCCCTGAACTCCTTTTAGGAGAATGCAGGTACGCACCCGCCCTTCTCCCGCCGCCCGGAAGAACCGTCCACAGCCCCCTAGACCTGTCACCCTGTCACTCGCATTGATCCAAGGTTCTTGGATCAAGGCGATACCTGTTTGCATCTCCGCCATGCACTTAGCTAGAACCGCTGAAGCGCCTTTGCAGTGATGCAAGTTAATTTGAATAAAAGGAATGTTGTTCCCCTCAATGCTTGCTGGATTCATTGTTCCTCTTTTTTTTTTTCTTTTTTTTTCCTACTCAAAGGACGTCTCCCTCAGCCGCCGTTGTCTGGGCGGGCTGACCCGCCCTTCCCCCGTTCCTCCTCCCTTACCCTTGAGGAGAACCACGTGCGCTCTGCCTCCGCCACGGAAAGGTCTGAAGCCCAGCGCCCTCAGCGCCTCCACTTCCGACTCCTCCATGAGCAGGCGCACCGCGGTCTCCACGGTACCTTTCGCCTCATCCTTCGCAAGCCATGAAGTAGCCACCCTCCACTCCTGGACTCGCAGAGTCTGACTCTGCTGGCCCATTCGCTTCAGGATCACCTCCACGGCGTGCTCTCCTTCAACGAAGATCGTCGCCCTCTCCATCTTTTGGAGGGCGCTTTGCTCCACCACTCGGAGCTTGGCGCCCTCCCATGGAGTCCATCCAGGAGCGCTGCGGATCAGCCACTTTTTGTCTGCTGGGGTGGCGAGTGGAAAATCCTCGCCCCCCGCATCAGCCAACTGTCCATGAAGCAGGGATAGAGGCCCTCTGAGATGTCATCGATCGCCTTTTCAAGCGCTCTGAGGACCACCTTCCCCTGCTCCTCCGTCTGTCGCACCTCCGGGTACATCTCAGGAACGACAGCCAACTTAAATTCGTTGGCTGTCGCCTGGCTGTAGGTAGCTCCTGCACCTTCATTAATCTTTTTGACCTGTCTGGGGGTAGATTCCCTTGAGGATCTATCCCCCCGACTCCTTTTAAGCGATTTCCCTGGTGCTTTGAGGAGGGCGGGAGTATCAGCCGCAAAGCCGGCAGGGCCTCGTTGGCCCGCCTGCTCCCGCTTCTTCAGCCGCTTCTTCCTCTCTGCACCCGAAATCTTCTTTTTCCTTGGAAAAGCAGAGTCAGTACGTGTGGCCGACGTCAGCGGGTTTTCGCTGCCCAAAGAACAGCTGAAACCAGCCCCTGTCGTCCCACGGACCTCCATCTGCGTCCTTCCTTCCTCACTGGTCCCGTGTCATAGGGGCCCTGTCCCTGTGGGAAGTTTCTTTGAGCTAGGGAGCTCAGTGCGAGTCGACACGGTGTGCTCGCTTTCTTTATTTGTGTTCGTGTCCATGGTTGAAGTGTGAATGGTGTGGGTGGGGTGTTAGTGTGTAATGATGTAGTGACGGCTCAAACAAGCCCAGGCTGCACCGAGCGTCAACCGCCCCCCGCGTCTTTTGGCATCCTCGCCCCGTCGCGGTGCTGTGGCCTCGGAGGAGCCCCCCCCCCCCCCGGTCCAGCATGGCACTGCCCGGGCTCTACCCGGTACTACTAGGCCGAGGGGATTATTCGCCAGATGATAGGGCAGCCGGTCCGGTCAGCTACACCGTAACGTGGGCCCCTGCCCTGTCTGGCGGCCTAGCCGTGTCGAACCTAGTTTTTTCCCCTGTACCCTCAGCCCCGCACCAAGACGCCTCCGCCTCTAGGCCGGTGACAGCCTATCCCGGTGCAGCCATGCGCTACCGATGTGTAAGTGTGAGTGTCTTTGATGTGTTCCGTGGGGCCCCACCCGGCCACCTCGGTGGTTGTTCCTTAGTCGCCCCGTCAGCCTCAGTCACATGCTGAGCCTGCAAGCAGGTCCCAGCACCCCTTGTCCCGGGGACACGCCCTGAAAGCATTACCTCCTGGCGCGTCCCTACAATCATACACCATACTGTCGCCTCATCCACGTTAATTTTTTTGGAAGGTGCCAGCTGCAGTGTGCGTGCGTCGTTTTTTTCAGGATTTTTCTATTTTTTAACGCAGGAAGGGGATAACGTAGGGTTTAATGAATAAATGCACAAATGCTAAGTTAATCATAATATGTGTACACACGTTTATTCAGTTAAATATACATATTGAATATTCTATTTTTAATTTAAATACAGAAATTTGATTATATCCATAGCCGCAGGGCGCTCTTGCGGAAAGACTTTCGCGCGAATACGCACATTTATATACTGTGTTATTTGTAAGACTTTGTTATTTGTACAGTCTCGCGAGAACGATTGCAAGAATTGCTGTAGGATGTAGCCTCGACACATGTGACATAGAAACATAATGCTGTATTATCCGCAACATGTGGAATCGAGACTCTGTAATTTGCTGTTTCTTCATTGGAAATTTTTGCAATTTTTTACAATGCGTTGTAGTTGATACTTCAACAGGGGTGGAACCCCGTAGCTGTCAATGTAATTTCTCGTTCTCTTTCCGTCGATGTACAAAGCTACCTAAAAGGTATTCTATCAGCGGTAAATACTCTGACCGTTTTTGCTCACAATCCCATCAAAAATTTCTTTGGTGTTCATGCCCGTCGTTGTTCTCGGGTACTATCGACTCTACGCCCTCGTCGTCGTAGTCCGCGTCGTTGTCTTCGTAGGCGGAGATGTTGTCTTGTAACTCTATCGAATCGTTGGATCCGCCCCAAATATTGTTATAGCACCATTTGCCATTGTTCAATTGGTTTTTTAGCGCATCGAACAAAGCGTCGCTTAATTTATCGGTCGAAACAATCGAAATAAGAGAGCAGAGCCAACTTCTCTATAGATATACGTGGTGGAGGGCGCAGTGTTTGGTTATAAAAGCATCCGTTCGGAGCGTAGGAAAAAGACGTTGTTGTACGCTGTACAATTTTTCCAATTCTGAGAAAGCAACGACATTGTACTCGTCGGTATTGTACGCGTAGCGCGATATCATAGATTGAACGTATTGCGTTTTTACACCGCGCATGATGTAAATTTTTTAAGCAACTCTTGTAATATTGTAAATATGGTGTTGAAGTTTTCGCAAAAAGATGTCCCCGTCGAGCCACTGCAATTCGGTAACACGTGATGAAACGTAACCGTCACTCTCTCTGATGTCTTTAGGCAGTTCGGAGTATTCGTGGTTGTGGTTGGATGCAATGGTCCAGTGGGCTGCGACGTTTCCCTGGAGACTTACAATGGCCACTTCCTTTGGTAGAAAATGATTATCCTTGTTTCGCAATCCCTGCATCTCGATGACAAAGTCCATCGTGATGTTATGCATTAGAAACGGAGAGAGAATAGTAACGCGAGTAATAGTGTTACGGGACGACTGTAGAGTCGAAAAATTATTCTAGTGCTTTTATATGGATAGCCCGCACCATTCTTAGGCATTAAAGTCCGTTAAAATATGACGGTTAGAGTCAATTTCGAGTACGTTGTCGAATTCAGCGTATACTATGCAGTTGATGGTTTCGATAAAATTTATTGCGAAACATACTAGGATAGGTAGTCCGAGCAATAATAATTCCCTTGTTGAGAAAATATATACCGGTACCCGTAAAGAGAGTATGAAATGAGTCGATGTACGTTTTATTGTCTCTGATGAATCGGAGCTGTAACGGTCTGCTCGGAATTTGCACCCCGTCAGTACCCAGTATGATTCTTTTGGGCAGCTGCCCGAGAAACGCGTTATCGAGCGTGTCACCCTGAACGCCGTGATACATTGTAAACGATTTTACCTCAACGCATGTTATGCGATATTTGGCCGTTGTTTTGGCTAAAGCGTTCGCGTGAGCCAATAGAACGCCGGGGCTAATTTTTGCACGTCGTACATTGAGCGTGGCTTTCTTTATGCATACGTTAAATTTTCCTTTGTCCCTGAGTTCATCGGACAAAACACATCTTTAACGCGTACTAGACTGACTCTCACTTCGACTCCGTTGAGAAGAAATTTGCCTTGATTGAAGACGTGGCAATGCAAATGTCTGTTGAAGTCGACCGTTGGCCTGTTGCTGGTGATGCCAAATCAATGTTGTGCTGGGACAAGTTCGGAACGAGAATTCCAACGGTGAATTGTTTTCATTGCTCAGAGCCGAGACAGGATTGTAGTACAGAAAAGAACTATTTTCGATGAATATTTGCGAGGAAGGTAGACTAAACATGTCCAGCTTGCTCTTCCTCTTCTTGCTGCAAGACTGTAAGAATGCTATTTTATCAACTATTTGAGTCCAAATATGTCGGTCACAATTCTAACGGTTGTACCGCGACGCTGCGATCCTCTCATGCTCTTCCTCTTTGCTGTCTTCTTTTTTTTTGCCGGCGGTACGCACTCGTGCGCGCTTCTTCGACTAAAGGGTGCGTCTCTTCAGATTACGCCCCGATTATTTCGCACACGTGCTTACAGCCTCTTCGAAATTTACTCGATTATTGACAACGTCGTCGAATACATCGATCTCTTATATCGATGACGATGTTTCTAAAACTGTCATAGAGCAGTGGAACGTAGTGAATCGGTACGAAATTCTTTACGAAATTTGTCCCAAATACGTATTTCAAGTTATTCGGCGCAACGATGCGCCAGAGCGATGCCTTTGTATTACGAGCGAGGTGCGGTTCGCATATGTAGGTGTTAACAAACAGCTGATCAGGTATAGCACTAACCGGGCAGGCGGGTCGGTTACCTACATCCACGAGCAACTCGCCAGTTTTACCGTTCGAATCCAAAAATCGATTTAAAGAATTCGAACAATTTTATCGTTGAACGGCAAGGTTCGCACGGCAGTTGTAGATGTTCATTAAAGTCTGCCGTCTTATTAATGACGCTGGCGATTTGATCAATTTATTCGCATACACCATGCGGAAAGCTATAAGTGATGTCATTTAACCCCTTCACCACATTGAAAGTTACCTTGGCGACCGATTGCTGAAACTGTTCGATCGTGCAGGTAATGTGAAACTCAGCCAGACCTACCAATGAGTCTCCAGTCAGTCTTATCTTGCGGGGAAGTTGTGTGGTAAAAGTAAGTCATGCTACTGTTACACGTCAGAATGAGGTAAAACTCACTATCGATAGTCTCTATTTTACCAACTCAATCGGCATGTAAATCAGACGCTTTGATCCAGGAATTGAATTTTTTGGATACCCGACCCACTTTCCCAACAGCTGCTTTTGTTGCCTCTCGTCTTCTGTTCTCGAGCACGCGTTCAATTTTGAACGTCTGCTCGTTGTTCAGTCTTTCTTTACCCACGAGCACTAGTTCCTAGGTGTAAAAGAAACAATCGATGCGTTTTTCGTTCAAGTCTTGCAGCTCGTCGGTGTAGAGGTCCTGGTGATTAGAGACGCGATGCACCCTGAACAGCTTCTCACTGTAGTTTTACTCGTAACATTTTGCAAAAGCCCCTTTCGACCGACTCATACAAAACAGGTCGTTGCGAAGAATTCGGGATAATGAACAATTCTCACCCTCTGGGCGCGTTTTGTTAGATTTTTTCGCGATCTCATCGCGTTGCGCAAATTAACCTCGACCGGTCCCATGCGCGTCCTCCAACATGGTGTAAAATATTTACAACAACCTGTGCAACCTTACTAACGCTCTTGTCGCGCAGCGGTTTGATCAATGTAAATTTGCTCAACAGGTTGATAATTACGAGCAGATAGCAGAATCGGTTGTTTTTAGCCTTATAATCGCTGGATATAAGCCTAAGGTAGCAATCTCGTCCTCGCAGGGATGACCAGCTCGCTCTCGCTGGGTGACTGAGCCATTCCCATGGGTAATAAATGTAGTAGACACTTATAGTTTTTCAAAAAATTTTATATACATTTTTTCTTTACATTCATGCTTTGTAACCATAAGGTAGCGAGAGTTTGTGAGAAACATAGCGTCTCTTTGTGAGAAGAACACTACACTTTCTGAATTAACTGCGGGGTACAATCTCGTAATATTTGGTACGTTGAATAGCGTTAAATTTAACATGTATTTCTTTTTTACTCGTTGTATTGTCAGTGGTGACTTCTTCATCTTGTTCACTGCTGGCAAAAAAAGTTTTTTCGACGAGATCTTTTATACTTTTGAAATTGCTTTAAAAAGAATTATTATACAGGGTGTTCGAAATGTTCCGGACTCCCCACTTATAACATAAAGTAAGCATTTTGGAAAAAAATGTTAGATACAAAAGTTGTTAAGTTTTGAAGGTTGAACTAAATGATGACCTTGGATTTGTTATTGGTTATCATTTTCAAGGTCATTTAAAGGTCATCTTCAGTTTTTTAAATAGGGACCCCTATTTTTTATTTCAGATTCTGAAAGAGCACAAAATTTTAGATCTGGATATGTACCCACGTTATGGCTCAAAATGACCTACAGAGGTCATTTAGTGGTTAAATGATTATTTAGTAGCAGAAAGCCAAGAAATCCCGATTATTAAGAACTTTGAGCGTATCTGACCAATACTAAAGTAATTTGATTTTGCAAGACAAACTTTATGGTGGCGTTAAATTGATATTGCCCTTGATTTTCAAGGTCATTTGAAGGTTAACTTTAGTTTTCCAAATTAAGCCTCCTAGTTGTAATTCTCCATTTTGCACCAGCGCTAAATTCTGCATTAGGATTGTAGAAGGTGTAATTGACACTGGCGTAAAATAAGCCTTAGGCCAGACAACCACATAACTCGGGCGAGAAAATGATAAATAAAAAAATGTCTAATCAAAATAAGCCTTAGGCCCAACAACTACATACCTCGGGGGAGAAAACGATAAATAAAAAAATGTCTAATCAAAATAAGCCTTAGGCCCAACAACTACATACCTCGGGGGGGGGAAATGATAAATAAAAAAATGTCTAATCAAAATAAGCCTTAGGCCCAACAACTACATACCTCGGGGGAGAAAATGATAAATAAAAAAATGTCTAATCAAAATGAGCCTTATTGCTCAGGCACGGGAGGTACAACTAATTAAGGTAACATCATGGGTGATCCAGCCAACTAAGGCAAGACCATCGGCGGCCCAGCCTACTAAGACAAGAACACTAGCGGCCCAGTCAGCTAAGGCAGGACTATCGGCGGCCCAGCTAACTAAATCAAGACAGTGGACTATTCGCCCAAACTGAATTTTTTTAAAATGTCGTTGACAGGAACTTTTTACAACAACTGTTCAAATTGTTGCCCATTAACAGTTTGGCAATGTGCTAACCGATTGTAAAAGGCTGCAACAACATTTCGCAAGATTTGCTGAGGTATCAAGTCTATTTCATCAGTGATTCTTTGGCGTAATTCATCCAAGTCACGTGGTTTTATAACATAAACTTTATCCTTCAAGTATCCCCAAAGGAAGTAATCAAGAGGCGTTAGGTCTGGGGACCGAGGTGGCCATTCAATTGTACCTCTCCGCCCAATCCATCTATCATGAAATGTTGCATCTAAATATCGGCGAACATGAATACCGTAGTGTGCAGGAGCACCATCCTGTTGGAAGTAAATTTCGTCCAGATTTCCACCCGTTAAATTCCGTATAGCAGGTATAATTTGGTCTCGAAGCATGTTTTCATACATTGCAGCATTTAAATTACCTTCAATAAAGAAAGGGCCAAGTACTCTTCCATTAAATATGCCAGCCCAAACATTTACTTTTTCAGGATGTTGCGTGTGGTCCGCTCTCATCCAATGTGGATTGATGTTACTCCAGTATCGACAATTATGTCTGTTCACTGTTTCGCTTAACTCAAACGTGGCTTCATCGGAGAAAACAATGTTATTGAGGAGCAAAGGATCATCAGATATCATTTGCATCATTACATCACAAAACTCTACCCTTCTATCAAAATCATCTTCAGATAATTCCTGTACCAACTTTAATTTGAAAGGATGCCATTTGTTGAGTTTCAAAATGTTGTGCACAGATGCAGCTCCCATTTCATGCTGTTGTGCACAACGTCTGATGCTGCAATGGGGGTCCTCAATAAATGATTGTAATACGTTTAAGCTCTTTTCATCATTAGACGATGATTTGGATCTACCTGATTTAGGACGATCTTTAATACCACCTGTCTCTTCAAAACGTCTAATTGTACGAATTACGGTACTTTTTGAAATAGGGTTGTTTTCTTCAACTCTGAATGTTTCATTAAATAAACGCTGTACCTGTTTGTAACCTCTCTCTTGATCACCCCACCCTCGCATCATCAACAAAGATATTCTTTCTCGATCAGTAAGATGTGCCATTTTTCACTACGATTAAAAGTACAATTATTGAAAATTAATACAATTATCTGAATTTCGAAGTAAGAGAACTTCACTTAACTCTTGAAAACAGAAAAGTAAATAGGAGTAAACAATTGTTAATTAACAATTATAAATGAACTGATTCCTAAAAAGAATAGTGAGCAAAATCTTCTAAGGTACAAGTAACGATCCTGAAAATGCTATGAATCATGCGTAGAAACTCGTAACCCTTGCAAAAAATTATTGCAATAAAAACTGTTCATGTAAAACGGTTAGATTATTTTGCTTTTGAAATTAATAACCCCCAAGTGTCCTATGTAGATCATTTCGAGCCATGACGTGGATATTGTACATATCTCCAGACCTAAAATTTAATGCTCCTCCAGAATCCGGAATACAAAATGAGTCCCTTTTTAATAAGCTGAAGATAACTTTCAAATGACCTTAAAAATGAAGACCAATTTTAAAGTGACCATAAAGTTCATCCTAGAAAATCAAATTATGTACTTTAGTATTAAAGTAGGAAATTTTTTTTTTTTCTTTTCGTCAAATACACCCAAAGTTCTTAATAATCGGGATTTCTTGGCTTTCTGCTACTAAATAATCATTTAACCACTAAATGACCTCTGTAGGTCATTTTGAGCCATAACGTGCTATTTTGTGCTCTTTCAGAATCTGAAATAAAAAATAGGGGTCCCTATTTAAAAAACTGAAGATGACCTCTAAATGACCTTGAAAATGATAACCAATAACAAATCCAAGGTCATCATTTAGTTCAACCTTCAAAACTTAACAACTTTTGTATTTAACATTTTTTTCCAAAATGCTTACTTTATGTTATAAGTGGGGGGTCCGGAACATTTCGAACACCCTGTATATTAACGTTATTCACCTCATTTTACTACATTCGATTACCTCTTCCGCTGGTGTTATTGCGCAAAAAGCGTAAAACTTTGACGCGGGAGATATCAAACTCATGATAAAAGTACCATTTCCATAAGATTTCAGCTCGACCGTCTTATCACCGAGTAAATTACGTTTGTAAATTGATGTCTCTCTTTACAAATATACAAGAGCCGGTGACGCAGTAGAATACGCGTTGAACTAATTTTTCTAGGTATTTGTATAGTTCGAGTCGCGCTTGAGCCGTCGAATAGGCAGTGATCACCACGTTGGTGTTGGACTCCGGCGTCACCCCGCCCCTTTCCTAAAACACCAAGTAGCGTACAAGACATCATCGATTACAGTCGGTATTCCCGTAACTTCTTTGCCAGGGGCCGTTAAAAGCTGTAAGAGCGACACTTACGTTTTAACTACCATCCACTGCATCAAGTTGCTGAGCTGTCCAAGCTTTCCCCAAAATGACTTCAGATGTAATTTAGCAACCGCGCGCAAACCGGGGTTCTTTTCAAATATCGGCGGTGAAACAATGTTTTGATTCGCTGATTTCAAATACAACCGGTGAAAAAATAAAATTATTTTTTCACCGTTTCAAACCTTGTAGTACGGTACAAATTCTTCAGTACGACCACCGAAGAAGGCATCGCGCAGTTTAAGCGTTACTCGCTATAAATTCAGCGATTGCGGGGTTTTTTGCGTTAACATTCTCAAATTTGCACTCTCTCGTAAACAGAGATATAGATATATTGTAAGTAAACCTGTGGGGTATTTTCAATAGGGATATTAAATACGTTATTCTATCCAGAATTAAAAATAGTATCATAATGTTATAGTTTTACTGTTATAGTTAAACTTTATTAAAATTGTTATTTAATTGTTTTTGTTAATTTTATGATAACAATTTCGTAGGTACAAGACCCCCTTCAATAGAGATAATTGGGATAGAGAAATCTTATCACAAAATCGTTTTCACAATTATTCTATATGAGTATTTACCTGAAAAATTAACTATTCTTTCATTATTGATGGTTAAGAATAACCTAGGATAATATGCAGATCCATATTTTATTCTTTTTGTTGTATAACCCAAGCTAGCATCCAGATGCTTTGTTCCATTACTGTTTAAACCAATATCAATGAGGGTTTCTAAATCTGTCCTTTTATATGTTCCTGCAATTATATTATTTTTATTATTTAGTACACCATGTATTATCAAAAAAATGTTCATTAGGTTGGTTATTGCTTTCTTTTTATTTAGGAAAATATCTTTTATTGGTTTATCTATACCCTCAAGATGTGATCATGTAATATTTGACATTTTATTTTCATGTTTGATCAGAAAAATTACTCTATAGCAAAATCAATTCCGACGCATAATTGAGTAAATAAAACACTTACGAAGAGGTTAAATTAAAGAACGAACCTCCTTATAAGATACAAAAGTATTTCTTTTTAGCCTAGCGGTGCCCGGTCAAAAAGGTTACGATTTCGCCCTTGATAGGCTGAAAAGTAGTATACGAAAGATGGGAACAAAAAAAATGCCTCAGATCACTCGTACACTCCCCGTCACATGCTTTTGCGCACCCCACGCAAAAATTGGAAGAGCTAAAAAGTTTTATTGCTCAGCAGCGAAACGTCGTAGCTCAAAAAAACCAACGGCATTTGAAAGAGCAGATAAAAATCTTTGAAAAATGCTACTACAGAATTAAAAAAATGTTAAATTGAGTTCTTTATAAGTATTTAAAAAAGTTGAAAAAACACAAAAAAATCTTGCCTTTTTTGACCTGCTGCTAATTTAGTTTCCGTTATGGTAGCTTAAAAAATCCAACGGAGTCGGAAAGGTAATTGCTTCAATTTTAAAATGACGGGTCGAACGTTTTTTAAGGATGTTTTACAATACAGTTACACCATTTTTTATAATAAAAACACGTTTTTTTTTTAAATGCGAATATTTAAAAAAATAAAAGAGATAAAAAAAAACTTTAGAAAGAAAAAAATTTGTTTTTACTCATTGAACATATGTCTGCAGCTATGTATGCGATTTAAAAAAAAATTTCCATTTTTTAGCATGTCAAAAAATTAAGCTTTGTCCGGGCGACCTCCTGGTCGCTCGACTCCTTCTCCGGTAGGCTCGACGGGGATTGAGTAATTTCCCCAATCACCTCCGCCTTCTCGAGGGTCCCCTCCAGGTTGCCCCCTACCGGAGACTCCGGCGGCGGTTGCTCGCCGGAATCTGCCACGGACGCCTGGTCCGCAGCGTCCTCAAGCAAGAGTCGAGCGACTCCTTCCTCCATCTCCTAAGGATCCATCTAGGAAAAGGACAGAAAGAAGAAAGGAATTTTTGAGGAATGGCTTTCAGAGTTGATTCTCTCCTGTAAATCGTACTTTGGACGCGTCTTACGGTTTGGCCGCACTTGCCTTTTTCGTAGAACCAGGTGGACGTCCTGGTCCTCGCTTTCCCGTCGTGTTTCTCGCTTGCGTGACGGAATATGACGCTTTGTGAGGGCGTCCGCGTTTACGTTTTATAGTTCCTTCTGCAGGCTGGGCGCTCCCAGCCTGAGACGCTTGCCCGCTGGCAACGCTCTTCTTTTCATCAGCACCTGCTGATGGAGCCGTGGGCGCATCCACACGACTCCCGCCTTCCCACCGGAGGTCGGGCGCTGGTCTCGACGTCCGCTTCTTCAGCAGGAACATCTGCGCCTGGGACGTACGGTTTCATCTGCTCCGAATGATTCGGACTCACCGAACATCCTCCTTGATCACGCAACGCATAGGTATTGCTGCGAAGGATTTCTGTAACCTCGTACGGTCCAGCAAATTTCGAAGCTAGCTTCCCCGCTACTCCTTTCGCTGCGTTGGAAAGGACCTTGTTCCTTTTCCATACGAAATCTCTGACCTTAAAACTTGCTTCACATCGGCCCGCGTTGTAATAACGCGCCTGCCGGTCTCGTTCTGGGTCGGAATTCTCCGCTGCCATCTCGAGGACTTCGGAGAGATTTCGCATCCGGAGAGCCCATTCTTCTCGAACCTCCTATTCGGTTTGTTCTAGTATAGTAAGCATCTGTCTGCTATACTCCGCGTGGACGAGCTCTGTAAGATGCTCGTCCTAGTGATCATGGTCATCTTAGATGAAAGCCATGATCATCTGCTTCATCATTCGGTTAACCCTTTCGACGGGGTTAGCCTGCGGATGGTACGGGGGCGTCGTTTCATGACGTATTCCCTTGCTGTTCAAAAAACCGTCGATCGTTCGGCTTTTGAACTCTGTCCTGTTATCGGAGAGGAAGACTTCGGGTGTTCCAAATCGGATACAGATGCGTTCTGTGAACTCCGCCAGTATTGCTTCGCCTGTAGCGCGGCAGAGTGGAATCACTTCCACCCACCATGTAAACAGATCCTCAAATACTCGGATGTATTCATACCCTTTTCTCGTCCTGGGTAGCGGGCCCATAATGTCTCCCGCGACATATTGCCAGGGTCGCTCGATGACCCTGCGGTCCATGAGTCCTGCCGGCGGCCTTTGTTCAGCCTTTATCTGCTGGCAAGTCTGGAATTGTCGCACACAGTTGGCAATGCACGCGTCCATGCGTGGTCAATAATATTGGCGGGCAACTCATGCGGGAGTCTTCTCTCGCCCCAGGAGTCCTGCGGTGGGACTATCATGACAATCTTTCATGATACTCCCTTGCTTTTCTTGGGGAACGACGAGCTTGCACGCCTCGTCGTCTTCCCCTAGGATTCCTTGCATAAGTTGATCAGGATTATAATAGAACAATCTACCCCCGACCCACTTCATTTTTGGATCTTTGAGTGGTTCCTCTTTGGCTTTCCTAAGTTGTTGGAGGTACCACTCATCCTGGGAATCCTCTGTCCATGAGATATCAGCCACTGGTGTCTTCTCGCCCTCCTCCTCGTACATCCTAGAAAGGGCGTCTGGGACATTGAGGACCACTCAGTGTGCGCAGACACCGCAAAAAACTATGATCCGTGACTACGCGGAATGCGTAGCCTTCTATGTATAGGCGAAAATTCCTTATTGCCCACACTACAGCGAGACCGGGTACTCCAGTACCAGCCTTATCTTGTCTGGGTCGGGGCGGAACCCTTTTTCGTTCAGCACCACACCCAAGTACTTCACTTCGCATTGGCAGAAGTGGCCTTTCTGCCGATTGATCGTTAGGCCCGCCTCTCGTAGACGGCCTAATATCTTGCGAAGATGTTTGAGGTGCTCCTAAAACATTTTCCACATTATGGCGATGTCATCCAGGTATGCGAATGCGTAGTCTTTGCAATCTGGAGTGACCACCATGTTGATTAGGCACTGGAAAGGTGCTCCTGCATCTTCTAGGCAAAATGGCATTTTTTTGTACTGGAAATGGCTCATTCCAGGTACGGAGAAAGCCGTTATTTCTCTAGACGCCTCGGCCAGGGGTACTTGGTGGTACGCGTTGCTAACTTCCAATGTTGTGCAATACTTTGCCGCTTTGTGTGTATTGACGTTTCGATAGTCAATACACATCCGGTATCCTCCATCGGATTTCTTCACCATCACGATCGGGCTTGACCACGGGCTCGTGGATGATTCGATGACGTCAGCGTCCAGTAATTTTCAGACCTGCGCGTGCATCTCGATATCTATTACCGGTGAATATGGGTAATAGCGCTGTTTGATGGGGCGAGCTTGGCATAAGCGTTCGGCCGCATGCAGTTATCAATTACAGGCCGATCGGTCCCATGGCCGTGACCGATGCGCCTGTATCGTACAAAGCGCGGAAGTGGAAATCTTCCACATCCACCTGCAACCATCACGTTGTGCCGTACCGCTAACGCCCTGGGAGATCGTCTCCGAAGCTTCCTGACAAGCTTTGGTTGCATTTGGGGGAGCAGTTGAGTGCCCTACTCCCCCTGTTGCCTGTTTTTCCGGTGAGCAATTGAGGCACTTTGCTCGGATCACGCCTTCTTTGTTGCATCCGAAACAACGAACTGGTTCCCTCGTACACCTCGACACCCGAATGACGTACTTGTCTTTTCGTCCTGCGGTTTGTATGCCGTCTCAGGCATCACTGCCTTGGCTGGAGGGATGGGCATTCTGTCGCTTCTCACCCTGTCCAGGATATATTCCGTCTTGACACATTGATCCATTAGGTCATCTGTTGTACAGCAATTTTCTATCCCGACAATCCATTTGATTTTTGGAAACAGATTCATGTAGATCTTCTCTATCTCCAGAGATCTAGCCATCCTCAGGGATATCTCACATAATATGATAATATGCTCTCTATGTATGTTACGTAATGGCTGCAAGCCTTCCCGTTTTGCTGGAATCGACGACTGATGTCGTCCTGCAGGCGTTCTTGCCTATCATGGGCGCAGCCTCATCTGCGCCGAGTAGCTCGGCAAAAGTCTGCCCATGTTCGCCACTCGCTGCTGTGGTCTCTATACCATATACTTGCCACGTTTTTGAGGACACACGGGAGCGACGCCAGCATATCGCTCTCGTTGAGTTTCTCGTTGAAAGGTCTTGAGGAAAGACTCTACGTCTTCCCCTTGTCTAGCCGTGAATCTGACGTTCCACCGGCTGACTATGCGGCTGGGGTCCTCGTGGTCCTCCGATTAGTGAAATCCGCACACGTCCTAATCTAACGCGCCGTGTCGATTGTGGTGGGTGTGTCCGTCCCGGCCGCACATCGCTGCTGATCTCTTTCATGAGCCAGCTGGTCGACTCTCAACGTGAGAGTCGTCATGGTCCTAGCCTGAGTAACCACTGTGTTCATCAGGCTATCATTTTTGCGTTCGGTTTCCCGAACGGCTTGTTGGATGTCCCGCAAGAGCGATTCCAACCTTGCCATCTGATCGTCGATGTTTCCTCTGTTCGACGATCTTGGCTCCTGCCTTCCCCTGGTGGGCGGCGTGTGACATGGCTCTGTATTGTCAATCACCTGGTCGCCTTCAGAATGGCATATAATGCTGTTCTGATATATCGAGAGAGGGTGGGGTCGGCCCTTTTTGTAATATTCATCTTGGATCGTTGTGGAGGTCCTGCCAGCCAATGTGTAGTTACATTGCAGCCAATTGTATAGACGGTTACGCTGCACGAAGCAGTCGCCGTCTGTCATCAAACCCAGGTGCTGGATAGTTTCTTCCAGTTCCTCGATCGAGATCGCCATCAGCCACTGCTGGACGTCCCGGTCCGTGGGTTCCGCTTTACACTCGATCTTCGCCTAATTGAGTACAGGCCTGCCCCCGCCCAAAAACGCGGAAAAAATTTATGGGACGGCCCTTTCGGTTGACGGCTCAACTACACCTACTGTGTAGTGTGGGAGATTCTCGATGTGAAACACGTTTTCGAGAATTTCTTCACGACTGCCTACAGTTTGTAGCACAGTCGCATTTGATCTGCGTCAAAAATATCCGCTAATTTTTACGCGACTCTATCTGAAATTCTCGCTGTCAAATTCAGTGAGAAAACAAATTTTCCTCAAAAACTTTCGATTTTCGAGGTCAATTTGAACGGGAAAAATTCTATCTAGAATTTTCGCCCAAACGTTTTTTGGGTGTTAGTAAATTACAATTTTTGTAAATTACAAGTGTTGGCTAACTGGCCAACTCGAAAGGTTCCCTTACCGAAAATGTGAATACTCCATTTGACATCGCCCAAAAATTTAATGTTATTTCGAGTATCCATTCATGACCTGCCCGAAACAGAAGCAGGTCACGGCTGCGACCGTTTGCTTGTTTAATCAGAATATGGAACTCCTCGTGAGTTCCAGTATCGCAAAGTCTCCGAACAGGAGCAGGGCACGGCTGCAACTGCTCGCTTTGCGAAACCTACTTCAGAAATTTCTAAAAGATAAAGAAAATGTTTTGACTGGACCAGAGTACGGCTGCAACTGTCTGTGCGAATTATTGCTTTGAACACGAACAAAATCAAAACAAAATTATTTTCCAAATAAACCCGATGGCAAAGACAACCGAATTCACTTTTTCGGACGCTCCTTCCGCTTGAAGGAGCATTCGCCGCAACGCACGATTCTCTCTCTCCACCTAACTCTATTTGTGGAAAAATCCCCTGATTTTTCCCTCCCCGTTTCCTAAAAAAAATTCAATTTTTTTTTCGCCTTAATTGCGCGTACACACGAACTCTAGAGTTTCAACTGAATTCGAATTTCACGGCTTTTTCACTCCCTGACGGCTTCGCCCAGAGAATCTCCTAAGCTTCCAAGATGGCTGCCGCTCCCGCGCGCCGCGGCCTAGCCTCACCTAACCGCGCTCGCTTGCGCCAGCTCTCGACGACGCGTAGGTACACCGTCGTACCTCGTGTCACACTTGTTAAAATTGTGATTAATGTTATATTAACTTTATTTAATTTATTAAACTCTGATACAAGACCTTCTTTATTCATCAGAACTATTATAATACATATTGTAACAGGGTTGTCCTATGACCTATTATCTCGCGGAGGAGACCTTCCTCCGCAAGATGGGTGCAATGGGGCACGTGCGAGTGCCCCTCGAGGTCCTTACCTCGGGGTGCGCGCGAGCACCCGACGGCGAACACACGTCGCCGCGGCCCGTCTACAACGCGAGAGTACGCCTGTACTCTCGCTTTTCGTACTCGCGTGCTAGATGCGAGCGCGTCCCTCGCGCTCGCGTACTGTCCGTCCCTTGGACAGCAGATGCCGGCCGCCCAGCTCTACGATAGAGTGGCGGTATCCGGGAGGTTAAGGACGAGGAAGGTTTGTTGAGTAGTCCCACGGACTACTCGAGAGAATGACGCGAACAAGTAAAAAGCAAGTCGGGGGCCTTTATTTCCTCCGTAAAAGAAATTACAAATGTCCGCGTCCCGGAGAAGTTAGTAGATGTCAGGCGCGCAAGCCGAATGCTCCGAACGCGCCCGAGTGTAGCCGAGCGGAGCCTCGCGTGAACGCTAACGCGCGCGCTCCTACGAATTCTCGGCCGCACCGAGAATTCGCCGGCCGATCGCGCGGTCTGCGATCGGTGGTGTTTACGCGGAGCAACGACTTTGCTCCACGTAAACAAACGTTTGCGTCTGAGAGCAGGCCGCTTGCCTACTCTACGCGTACACACACGTACGCACGCACACGAGGGAAGGGGCTGCTTGCCCGTTCCACGTGATGTACAACAAATTCGGCCTCGAGCCCGTGCTCGAGGTCTCAATGCCGAATTACGCGGCGGCTCGTCTACGAGAGCCGCGACTCCCGCCGCACGAGAGTCCGCGATCACGAGCTACGGAGAGAGAGAAAGAACGGGGGAAACGTTCCCCGCGTTCGACGAACTAAGGTTTCCGCTCGAGAGTCGAGGCGCTCCTCGACTCTTCGCCGGTACGCGCCCGCACTCGCTACAAAAGTCGGGCGGTACTTACAATTGTAGCAGCTTCGGCTCGTCCTTGGCTGCTACCTCGAACGCTCGCCTCTCGACGCTCGCCTCCTTGGGATTTCTGGTCGCTCTCCGGGTCGCACCCTGATCACGCGCGTACACGCGTCCGTCCTCCTCGACGGTTCGAGAGAATCCCCCCGAGATTCCTCACCTGGCAATCTCTCGTTCGCGCCCGCTCGCGCCAGCTCGCGACGACGCGAGGGTACCCCGCAGTAACCCGCGTCACAATATATTGAATTTTTCATAATAATAATAAATGATTTACAAATATTTAGATAAACTAAACACTTTAATTTTTTGACATGCTAAAAAAAGGAAAATTTTTTTTTTAAATCGCATACATAGCTGCAGAAATATGTTCAATTAGTAAAAACAATTTTTTTTTTCTTCCTAAAGTTTTTTTCTATCTCTTTCATTTTTTTAAATATTCGTATTTAAAAAAAATGTGTTTTTTTTTATAAAAAATGGTGTGGCAGGGTGTAGCTATCGACGGACGCGGGTAGGGGTTCTCCTTGAAGGAGAACCCTTCAAGTGGAATGACGGGTGTTAGAAGGTCAACGCCTTTAAAAGCATTAGAAATGGTGTTAGACCTTTTCCCTCTTGATGTTATGATAAGGATAGCCACCTTCAAGGCGAAGATAAGGGCTACTACGGACTGACACTTTCATAGAGGTCGTTAACTTGAATAGTTCTAAGCAATAGGTTCACTGACGTCTCAAAGAATGAAAAAGTAGTAGATGCGGCAGTGTGGTTGGAAGGAAGCAGTATAAAACTGGTGCTCTTTCTGGAATTCCATGTCACGGTTTTTCAAATAGAAGTGAAAGATATAAGATTCGATGTGGGGCTATGTTTGAGGAAGGGTGGACAACCTGGATGGTTGCCATGCACTCTGATAACAGAGCTACCATAGCGATTCTTAGCCTTTACAAAAAAAATTTTAAGACATTTTTTTCTAGGTAAACACTGAGGTATTTTTTTGTACATTTTCTTCGAGACATAATTGAAATACGCATCTAAACCCTCTACTGTAATTAATTTTTTTTTCTCTTAAAAAAAAGCAACAATTTAAAAAATGAAGTTTTATGCGAGTTGATAACTACATTAGGCCTACTTAGGGACCACTTAAGGAGTCTACCCTAATTAGAATTTTCTAAATATCGTTTTTTATTTTTATATTTTTCGAATGTATACATATGTAGAAATATCATACTAAAATTTTATGAAGATCGGTGTAGTGTAACTTTACTTTTGAGTGACCTTTACTTGGTTACCTGTGCGCACTAATCCGCTCTGCTTGGTTAGGTACCGCGCGCCCTTTTGTTTACCGGAGCAGCTGCTACGTCGTGTTGGCGTTACTAGTACATTCGCTATTAACCGTTCTTTAACGTCAGTATAGATGGAAACTCCGAAGTAGCAACTACTGTGTGTTCTCGTCCGCATTCGTTATTTCGAAAATGGACAAGAAGACCTCGCAACAAAAGAAAAGCCAGGCGTCGTCCAGATTCTATACCGGAGATGTGAAAGTTTCAAAGAAAACTTCCCCAAGATCATGAAAAAGATAATAGTAATACTAGTGCGTCTGCTGGGAAACTCAAGAGATCAAAAGATACAAGTTTTGATGTTCCCGTGAATCAAACAACAGGATACAATATTATTCATTTTTGTATGGATTTTACGGCGTTAAAACAGTATTTAAAGTATGTGATAAAAAAGTATCGAATACACGCCTGAATATGAAGCGTGGTACGAGAAGCACAGGAGCATTATCAAGCTTTTGTCAAATCACTCGAGAAGTTCTGGCAAGATGGAGGTCGATGGTATCTGCGAAATATTTTGGCAATCCTTGGAAAAGTTTGTTGTACTTTATGGTTTTTATATAGGAGATGGAGACTCCAAAACCTACAAGTTCTAGCTCAGTACATCACCTTATGGAGAAGAGTTTATTGTGAAAAAATTAGAATGTGTCTTGCATGTTGCAAAAATTTTTAAGCGTGCTAGCAATGCAAAGAAAATTCTCACACAGGTAAAAGCTGTAAAAAAGAATAAGAAAGAAACTACAGCAAAAAAACGCCAACTAAAAAAAACGGTAGCTAAAATAGTAGTGAAAAGAAGGTCGCAGTGAAAGTTCCCACAGTGTAAACTCAAGATTTAACAATAAAATTAATGAAACAACTCTCAACTAACTATGGTTTAGTAATTCAAAGGCATCCCGATTCTATAGAAGAAGTGCGCAGAGAGATCTGGTCGGGATATTATCATAAAATCTCAACTAATAAGACAGTTAAAAGTTTCAAACATTCTCCTGCTCTTGCTCATGATCTTCAAGAAATTCTAAAACAAATCTACAAAGATTTAACAAAGCAAGAATTACTTGAAAGATGTCTTGGTGCAAACCTGCAAAACAACAATGTGTAATGACCCTCTCAGTTTTATTAAATTAATTTTCTTTTTGTATTCTTTCTATTTTTTTCCACGGACGTACTTCTGCATAAACATAGACTAACATACACATACATATATATATATATACATACTTCGCCATACTTGCGTTCCGTACGTATATACACACACAAAACTAAGATTTAGATAAATTTTAAATAGTTCTAATTAAAAGAGAAAGCGAGAAAAGTGCGTTGAGTTTCCCAGACCAAGGACGCGATAAGAGGACCTGGAAGTAATAAAATCCCTATTTTACGACTTCCAGGCCTCGCGCAGGACTAACCCGGCAACACTCCCACGTAGAAAGAAAAAAAAACGCAAACTCTTGAAATTTTCCGTTGACTGGAAAATCTTCTAGAATATTCTTATATTTTCTACTAAAGTTAGGATATAGAATAAATACTTGTACCCTTATAGTTTTATTATATATATCAATATATGTAAATATCTCTTACTTTATTTCAAAACTCATACATTAATAAGATAATTTTCTCGGAAACAATTTATAAATTTAATAAATAAACACCAAATAATATAATATAAATAATAGTCAATAACATTCAGAGAATAATCTTCAAATGCCTCAAATGAAATTTTTTCCATTTTTTATATATATTAGCAAATGAATCAAAAAGAGAAAACCATCTTATTAAACTATAGGTCTTGAAAACTATAATAAAAATGCGTAAATTAAGTTAGTATTAAGATAAGAAATATAAAGACGGGAAATCGAGAGGCAATTTAACAACAAGGAATATTAAATGACAATGAAAATATGCAGACTTTCCTACGCAAGCCCAGCTTTTCCCACTCTTAAGACCCATAAGGGAGGAAAGGCCTCGGCTATAAAAGGGCATATACACATATACACTATATCCTTCTCGATATTAGTGCTTGTTGACTGCGCTGTATCATATTTTTTAAATTTATCTGTCGGTCAGATAGTATGTCAGCACCATTCCTTGCTACTTCTATCTGCATTAACAAGTAGATTTAGCAGAAAATCAAAAAGCGAAGAATGCTGTTACCTGCACTTTCCTTTTTGTTTTTCTAATCTCTCTTTTAACCAAATTGCCGAGTTCCTTAGGGCAACTCCTCCTCTTCTTGACAAATTATTCTTGGACAAAGTGCCAAATGCTAAGACTAAGCACTGGCATTCTTCTAGAATAATTTTTTCTCTTAAAAAAAAATACTAGCAGTGCCTCTCGCAAAAAGAATTTACTCTGCAAAATACGGACTTGCGCTCCGGCTACTCAGCGGAGAGTCGTGAGGTCGAGAACGGCAAAGCTGCCGGAGATTGCGGACAACACAATAAGAGTAATATACAAAAATAAAACAATTAAACAAGACTTAAATCTAAATATGCCTTTATTTGGCCAGCGACATAAGGCGCGCGGCCTTCCAAATAGGCAATTATAAATTTCAAGCAATCAATTCAGAATTTAACAAAATAACATTTACAAGTTAGATTATTAAGTGATTTTCAGAATTTAACAAATCAGAATGATAATTTAGATTTCAGATTTACTTACAAGATTTACAATATTTGAATTTAACAATAAAATTTAGAATTAAATTAACTCCACCAAAAATATACGCTGACTCTAATTAATAATGAAAAAGGCGCATAAACGCGCAGCAAAAGAATAACGATGCCTTATTAAAAGCGCGTAATCAAGGGCGAGGCACGAACACCCTGGCGCAACATCTAATTGCCTCAACGTAGGCGAACAAAACCACTTATCTTTCGCAAAATGAGTTGCCACCTTGTCCTGCCGGTTTGAAGCTGCCGAGGGTATCAGACGATTTTGCTCGGCCACGAGGCCTGAACGAAGGCAAGCGAACGGCAAAAGAATAAAGAAAGCGTGGGTCCGCCACGGAGCAAATTAGATAAAATTTTGGACTTTCAAGTCAAGCAACGCAGCGCGGAAGTTACTCCTGGAGATCCTCCCTGTAGGCCAGCCAGTTGCGAAGTCCCAGAGCGCTGCTCCCCTCGGTGAGGCCAAGGCACCGACGCTCGTCGTCTCGTCGGCGTCCCCACTGCTGATTGGTCGCCTTTGCTCGGGTGATTCTGGAGGGCCAGTGTGAAGGTGAAAACACATCGTCTCTTACCTCCTAATCCATCGCCTGTCCTCCTGAAAAATAGTTAGAGTTTAAGTCGCTGATGGAATTTTCCTATTTTCGTGCGGCTCGGCAGCACTGCCTTCAGGCAATATTTTACAGGCTAAAGTTTGAGGAAATTAATTGGGAGGCAATACTCATCTTTTTGGACGAACTGGACCCTCCTTTGCCCTTGGATGTTATCGCAGTAACAGCTCGCCTCAGATGACGACGGCGATCGTTACTTGGCTCACCGCGGTGCCATCTGCATGAAATTTAATCGGCCCAGGATATCTTCTCCTGAAAATAAAACGCTTCCGCGGCAAAAAACTATTCTTACAACGCGTCATAGATAGTGGTGGAGGGACTTCCCATCTGGCTGCTTGTTTGCCAATAAAACTGGCACGCGAACTAACGGGCGAAAAAGCGCCACGATACAGCAAACACCTTATATTTAAATCATAGAAATATATATATAATAGGGGGGGGGGTCCCTCACTGCTTTGCCCCCCCCCCCCATTTTGCGATGCAGGCGAATTCTAGAAAATAATTGTTGCATTTTTCTCATTTTTTTACCTGTATACGATATGCAACTTCATTTACCCAATTGATTTAGCGTGTGACGCGAGGTACTATCGTGTACCTGCGCGCCGTCGCGAGCCTTCGCGGCGAGAGGGAGATATGATATCCGGTGAGCGAACGATCGAGACGAGGAAGCGAGCGAACGAGCGAGGTGTACGAGGAAGCAGCCAAGGACGAGCCAAGGCTGTATCCACTGTAAGTACCGCCCGTCATTATTAGCGAGTGCGGGCGTGTACCGTCGAGGAGTCGAGGAACGCCTCGAATCCCTGGCGTCGAACATTGTACAGCGGACGCGGGAAACGTATCCCCGGTCCATCGTCTTTCTCTCTCTCCTTAGTTCGCGGTCGCGGACTCTCGTGCAATGGGAGTCGCGGCTCTCGCATACGAGCCGCCACGCGGTACGACGTCGGTACCTCGAGCACGAGCCGAGGTCGGGTTCGTGATACATCGCGCGGAACGGGTAAGCGACCCGTTACTTCGTGTGTGCGTGTACGTGTGTGTACACGCAGAGCAGGCAAGCAGCTTGCTCTCGAGCGCGACGTTTGTTTACGTTGAGCAAGGTCGTGCTCCGCGTAAACATCACCGATCGCGGATCGCGCAATCGGCCGGTGAATTCTCGGCGAGGCCGAGAATTCGTAGGAGCGCGCGCGCTTGCGTTGCAATACTCGGGTGTGTTCGGAGCAGCCGGCTTGCACGCCCGACAGCTACTAACCTTTCGGAACGCGTCTATTGTAAGTTCTTTTACGGAGGCAATAAAGGCCTCCGAATTGCATTTTTACTTGACCGCGTTATTCTTCCGAGTAGTCCGCGGGGCTACTCGGTGAACCCTCCTCGTCCTTAAATCTCCGGGATACCGCCACTCTATCGTAAAGCTGAGCGGCCGGAATCAGCTGCCGTCAAGGAGGACGAAAGACATGCGAACGCGAGGAGCGCGTTCGCGCAAAAGCACGCGAGTACAAGAAGTGAGAGTACCGGCGTACTCTCACGTTGTATACGGGCCGCGGCGACGTGTATTCGCCGTCGGGTGCTCGCGCGCACCCCAAGGTAAGGACCCCGCGGGGCACTCGTGCGTGCCCCATTGCACTCATCTCGCGAAGACAGGTCTCCTCTGCGAGGTGAAATCAGAGCAGACAGTCCCGTTACAAGCGATATAATTGAATAGATTTATTTTTTCAGTCAAATTCCACGAAATAATTTTTTATAACCATTATTTTATTTTAAAACTATTATTTCAATTTAAAATTTTCAGCAACATGATAATTGCGTTATTTTTTAATTTTATTTACTAAATGCTCATTATTATCGTTTTCTGCTATGCCAATGATTAAATATTTCATAGACTGTATCGTTATACGATTTTGAAGTTAAAATTGCACTTTCATAAAAATGTCGATTTTTCATATCTTTAAGTATCCAAAAATTTCATCTATAATATTTTCGTTTGTATAATTGATTTTGGGATTTTTGTTACTTTACTTTATCGATCATAGTTTGATAAAAAATTGCCATTGGCTACATTTAAAAGCCAAAATTTAAATTCGATATCATTTTCCGAAATTATTTCATTTTCCTTTAATAACATACATTTAAAATTTTGTCGCAGTATACCTATTTTTTATAATTCCCAATAACTCTCAGTAATTCGATTCCCAGACGGAACAATTAGTAACATATGTAGAAATCTCTTGATGCAAGAACTTCTTTTGCTCCAAATATTTCATTATAATCTGATAAATCAATTAAACATTTTTCTACAGCATTTAAAATGTCTTTATAATTTTTATTATTATGTTATTCATACCTCCTATTTTTTATTTTTTTCCCCTTTCTTTATACACCTTTGCTTTAGCGATACAATTAAATCTGTTTACTTTTTGAGTCATTTTTCAATTGTCACTTTTTTCTCATTAATCTACTCTTTTACTTTACCGATATCATTGAATTTATTTATTTTTCAGTCGATTTCTAGAAAATAATTGTTCACCTTTTATTTACCTGTATTTACGATACAAAACTTCATTTACCCATTTGCTTTAGCGATATAATGAATTTAATTTCATTATTATCTTTTTTTGCTATATCAATGATTCAATATACCGTAGACTGTATCGCTATACGATTACGAAATTTATTGTAAATTTTTTATCTACATTTTTCGGAGCTAAAATTACAATTTCATACAAATTGAGGAGGGGCTGAGGAGGGGTTCAATAATGAGGATGTTACTGAGGAAGGATTGAGGAATATCACTGAGGAGGGGGAAGGAGGGGGGAGGATAGTTGAAGAGAAGCAAAAATATTTTTTAAATACATGAAAAGACATCATTAAAATGATAAATATAACATAAATTAATGAAAAAAATGAGGAGAAGAAAAGAAAGAGGAAGGGTGGAGGAGCGGGGAGGAGAGGGGAGGAGGGGTGAGAATGGCGATAATCTTAGGTTTTGACCTTATAACTATATAATATAGGGGATATATATGTGGGGACCAGTCTCACATGCGCACACCAGACGCGCTCTCCCGAGATGCGGCTCTCTCCCTCGACGCGCCAGCTTTGAAGCGTCAGTTCGCTTGCGAACCCCTTACAATAAGCACTTACCGAAATCTGTGCTTCCCCTGTTTTATTTACTCGAATTATATTATCTTGTGTATATAAATATAGTGTTTAGTTTATTAGTTAAACATAGTTGGAGTTGTTTAGTGTGACCTCGGTTCCTTCGTTCCCCAGTTAGTGCCCAAGCACTAAGTAAACGCCACACTAGACCCGATTCTCCACATTGGTGACCCCGCGAAGTTTTGAAATTTAGTGCATCATGATGCAGCGTTTCCCAAATCCCCCGATCCGGCCTTAGGAGGGCCCAGCAGGACGACGAAGAAGTACCGCCTTCGGTGGGCACGGCATCCCCCGCATCGACGGTCCAGGAGTTTCCTCTTGCGGCGTCTTCTGCCCAGGCAACGGACAGCACGCTCATCCCCATGAGCGACGAGCGCAGTAAGTTGCGCTTCTTCTGCTCTCCTTGGAGTCAGTCACGTTATCTCCTCAGATAACACCGCCTAACCCTAGTACGCTTTCTGTAATAGAATTATCCCTCGCGACGCGTACAGTGTATTCGTCGCCTCCGGCATCGTACTTTGTTTACGCGTCCTCCTTCCCCCTCTTCCCCGCGTCCTCCCAGCTGTATCACGCTTCTCCTCCGAAACTAGCGTCCCCCGCGCCCCAAGCGTCGCTTTTCCTTCCCCTCCTCCAGTATCCCGCTTTCCCGCCGACGCCAGCGTCCTCCGCTCTCCAAGTGTCGCTTCTCCCTCCCCAACAAGAGCGCTCCGCTCTCCCTGCAACGTTAGCGTCTCCCGCTCCCCGCGCGTCACTTGCCCTCTCACGTCAGCTAACAAGGGAAGGCACGCAAGTGTTCGACTCCGATTTTTTTTGAAACTTTGCACATCGGTAGATTATCGAAAAATATTAGACACGTGTTTTTTTTTAGCTGCTGATACGATGAATTAGAGGGTTAAAACCACCCCTAAAGTTTATTCCTAAATATGGCCGTTAAATCATATTCTGCAAATATTTTCACTTCCAATCATTATTTTTTAATCAAGTAAAACTATTTTTATAAACTAATGACCCAGTAACCCAATAATTCAATAACTTATAATCCAGTAGTAAAATCGACCTAAGGGTTTGAAGAGGCAAATCATGTTTAATCTTAAAAAAGATTAAAATATCCGTTTATTTACATTTCTTCATTTAATTTATAAACTTTTATTTTTGTTTACTTCTATTTATTTATATGATTTATATATTTATTTTATTTTAATTATATAAACGGATGAATAATTCTCTGTCGATCGATCATGCCTCTGAATTTTTTTTTATTTTTTGAGGTTCTCAACCCCCCCCCCCTCCCCCCCTCGCTTTTTGGGGCCCTGAAAATGCCGTTTAACCTTAAAAACAAGTAAAATATCTTTCAAAAAATAACAAAATCTGTCAAAAATCCCAATTTGTGTTATTTTCAAGCTCAACTTACACATATACATGTTGACACACTCTTATATCCACATTTACAAATTGATTAATTAGTAAATTGATCGAAAAAATAACAGAAATTGATATTTTTGACTGATTTTGAGATTTTCTGAAAAATATTTTAATCTTTTTTAAGATTAAACATGGTTTGCCTCTTCAAACCCTTCGGTTGATTTTACTACTGGATTATAAGTTATTAAATAGTTGGGTTACTGGGTCATTAGGTTATAAAAATAATTTTACTTGATTAAAAAATAATGATTGGAAGTGATAATATCTGCAGAATATGATTTAACGGCAATATTTAGGAATAAACTTTAGGGGTGGTTTCAACCCCCTAAATCATCGTATCAGCAGCTAAAAAGAAACACGTGTCTAATATTTTTCGATAATCTACCGATGTGCAAAGTTTCAAAAAAATCGGAGTCGGACACTTGCGTGCCTTTCCTTGTAAGTCCCGCTTCCTCCACCACCTCAGCGTCCTCCGGCCCAGGAGCGACGCTTGCTCCCTCTCTCCCAATGCTCGCCCCTCTCTCTCACACGCGTTTACCCTAGCTAGCTCGCAGCAGCCCCTGCTCACCGCGTCGGGTAGCCCGCCTCTTTCTCCCCCGGCAGCGTCTACGCCCTCTCTTGACTCTCACGCAGAAGCGCTAGGGCCCTCTCCACCGAGTACGTCGCACATGTCCCCGCATGTCATCGAGGCGTACGCGGTGTTGCAGGCGTATTGGACTCAGCAGTCCCCATTCGGCGCCCCTACGCCATCCCCTCCGGCGCAGCCCTCTGCGCCCCAGTAATAACATGCTCAGATGCCCATCGCATCCATGCAGGCCTCCCCGTAGCAAGCATTAGGCCCGACGCATGAGCCCCCTATTACATTCAAACAGCGCAATACCCCGGTTGTTTATGCGCCAGTGAGCATTACCCCACGCTCCCACGCAGCATCACCGGCGGGTTATTTTGGTAGCTCGGGAAGCTCGAACTCCTCCGCCATCCTTGGTAGTAGCCCACTGCTCACTGCCGGCGGAGTAAAAATCCCTGTCCCTCCCCTCAACCTGATCCCGAATCCTCCCCAGTCCGATTCCGACACCAGTACAACAGGTGGGACCACTCCGAAGCCGATATTCGACAAGGTGAAGATCAGCCCCCTCTGGCAGGCAACGCCGGAAAGCTGGTTTTCTCTCTTAGAGAAAAGATTTGTGGCCTACGGAATCACCGACGACGAGAGTATGATCAACGCTCTCGTGGCCAACCTGGGAGACGAGAACAGGGTGGTGCTTCAGCATCTCGTCTTGTTGATGGAGATGTGCAACATCGCCCACGTTACAGTAGCTCCCGAATACGTCGCCACGCTCTGGCTGCAGAGTCTCCCGGCGAACGTGAGGATGATTCTGGAACTAGCCAAGTCGACCAGCATCAACGAGCTGGCACAACTGGCGGACAGGATCTGCGAGCAAACACGTACCAGCTAAGGGGCCCAAGCCCCCCGCTAATAAAAGTTCTGCTCCACAGCAAAACATTGAGGCCCTCAACGCCAAGGTGGAACAGCTGTTCCAGCTTCTCCAGACGATGTCTGGGAAAAACGTTCAGCGAGCTCGACAGGCGTCAAACCAGGACAACGGCGGGAGAGAGTGCCATTTCCATAAGAAATTTGGTACTCAGGCACGCACATGCCGCCCCATGCTCCTGGAACGAGGCCAACGTCAAGACGTCGGATTCCTCTCTGCAACAGGGAAACTGTTAGCCCCTAACGTGGAAGCGGCTTCCACGGCTAACGGGGGCTCCAACAGCCGACCGTTTGTGACGGACCTGATGTCCGGCTGTCAGTTTTTGACCGGATCTGAAGTGTCCGTCATTCCTCCGTCCTCCGAGGACCGCTTTCGGCTCCCTGGCCCCTCTCTGCACGCGGCCAACCGCAGCGCAATCAAGACTTATGGCTCTAAAATTCTTGTTTTAGACCTGGGTTTTAGACTCCCCATCAGCTGGGAGTTCATCGTTGCCGACGTAGACCACGCCATCATCGGAGCCGACTTGATGTCTGCTCATCGACTGCGCATCGATGTGGCAGCCTCTCAACTCTGCGACGAGTTTGGCATCAGCACATCCTCTTTGGACCCATGCTATGCCAGACTCCTGGAGGAGTACCCAGCACTCACGAGGTGCACTCCTGACAGGATATCTGCGGACCGGCTACCACGGCATTTTATCAACGCCACGGGTCCCCCCCTCGCCTCCCGGCCTCGTCTGGTCGGCGAACGATTGGAAGCAGCGCGCAAGGAGTTCCAACATCTCCTTGAATCGGGAATTATCAGAGAATCTGATAGCCCCTGGGCCAGTCCCATACATCTGGTCCCCAAAGACAACGGCTGGCGGATTTGCGGAGACTTCCGCCGCGTCAACAACACTACAGTCTCTGACATGTTCCCGATCCCGCACATCCACGACTACGCCGCAATGCTCCATGGAAAAACCATTTTTTCTAAGCTTGATTTGGTGAAGGCGTATCACCAGATCAACGTCAACGACGCCGATGTTCCGAAGATTACAGTCATCACTCCATTTGGACTGTACGAGTATTTCTTCATGCCCTTCGGACTCTGTAACATCGCCCAGACGTTTCAGAGATGCCTCCGAAAGATACTCGGCAAATACCGTTCGTGTTCGTCTACCTGGATGATATCATGGTGGCTTCCTCGTCTCCCGAGGAACACCTCGAACACTTACGCATTTTATTTCAGATCCTCAGTGAGTACGGTCTTTGCCTAAACATAGACAAGTGCGACTTTGGCCAGGAATCCCTGGAATTTCTTGGCTACACAATTTCGGCAACAGGAACAGCACCGTTCCCCGGCCGAGTTCAAGCCCTGCTTGATTATCCAAAGCCAGCGACCATGCAGGACCTACACAGGTTCCTCGGGATGCTCAACTTTTATCGGCGTTTGATAAAAGGAGCTTCCGAGGTGCGGGCCACCCTGTATGACATCTTGGCGCTGAGCAAGAAGAGAAACGACCAGTTTCCCGTTCCTTGGACCCCGCAAGCTGAGACCGACTTCAACCGGTGCAAGGAATCTCTCGCCTCGGCCACCCTCTTGGCCCACCCGAGGCAAGACGCCCAGCTGCGTCTTACTACCGACGCATCTAATACGTCAATGGGAGGCGTATTAGAACAACGCGCGGATAGGACTTGGGAACCTCTGGGTTTCTTTTCGCACAAGTTTGACGGAGCTCAGTTGAACTACAGCACCTACGCTTTAAGCCAGAAGAAGGAGAAAATGTACCCTAGACATATTCGCCAACTTAGCAATATCAGTGAGTTTTCTACAGATTTTTCACATGTTTCAGGTGTCGACAACCACGTGGCAGACGCACTCTCCCACATCGAGGCCATCTGCATGCCCAATGCCCTTGACCTCGATGCCCTGTCAGCGGCTCAAAACCAGGACCCAGAGCTCGCTGACGTCATCAACAAAGGGTCAACTTCTCTTAAGCTCCAGAAGCTTTCGTATAGGCCGGACCATTATGGTATCTGGTGTGACCTTTCCACCACCGATCTACGCCCGTACGTCCCTCGGCAGCTAAGGGAGCAGGACTTCGAGAAGTTTCACAACCTCTCTCACCCTGGCAGCAGAGCGACCACTCGCCTCATCTGTCAACGATAGCTTTGACCGACAATGAACAAAGACATCGTGCGTTGGTCCCGGGATTGTGGCCCTTGCCATCGTTCTAAGATCTCCAGGCACGTCCACCTTCAACCGGCAGCCTTCGACATAGTTGGCCCCTTGCCAGCGTGTGATGGGTACCGTTACCTCCTAACGATAATCGACCGGTTCACGAGGTGGCCCGAGGCCATCCCCTTGAAGGATATCACCGTCGACAACGTGGCTGCCAACTTTTACAACCATTGGGTAACCCGCTTCGGCTCACCGAAGTCCATCACCTCCGATCAGGGTACCCAGTTCGAACACTCCATGTTAGACACCCTGGCAGAGCTCATCGGAAGCAAAAAGCTCCGAACCACGGCGTACCATCCAGCTTCCGGCGGCACGATCGAGCGTTGGCATCACTCCTAGAAGGCAGCGATACGATGCTGCGAGTCGGTCAACAAGGTGAGGTGCCTCCCATCCGTCCTCCTCGGCCTTCGTACGTCCTACAAGGAGGACATCCAGGGGTTCGCCGCAGAATATCTCTACGGCACGCCTCTCCGCATTCCAGGCGAGTTTTTCACCCCGGAAGACTCACCTACCGACTACAGGGCATTTTTTGAACCCTTCAGGTCCTACATCGCCAAGCTGAAACCGTCTCCATCCTCCAACCACGACAGAAGGAAGACCTTCGTATTCGACCTGACCGCATCGACCCACGTCATGCTGAGGCAAGACGGCAAAGCTGGCTCACTGGTCCAGCCATACTCCGGTCCCTACAAGGTCACCGGCCGCCGAAGCGACCGCGTGTACACCCTGGACATCCGACGCCGTATTGTAAACGTATCGGTCGAACGCCTGAAGCCGGCGTACGTAGAAGTGGAAGAGCCGCCTCAACCCACAACTATGCAGCCTGGCTAAACGGCGGACCATGCGTACTACCAGCCAACACCTGTACAACTTAGTATTATTATTATTAATTAAGTTTTTATTGTAAATAAATATCCCTAGAACTCCCGCTAATCGACACGCCGTTCCTGTTCCTTGACTCCCCAGTCCGTCCCGCGACAGTTCCGTCCCCGGACACCAGACTCCTCTAGTCCCCGCCAAAAATTTTTTGTTTTTTGTAAAAAGTTTATGGTTATCTGCGATAACTAGACCTACAACTGGTAGTTTCAAATTTTCACGCCAGCGCTCTTTTTAAAAGAGGGGGAGGTATGTGGCGACCAGTCCCACATGCGCACACCAGAGGCGCTCTCCCGAGATGCGGCTCTCTCCCTCGACGCGCCAGCTTTGAAGCGTCAGTTCGCTCGCGACCCCCTTACAATAAGCACCTACCGAAATCTGCGCTTCCCCTGTTTTATTTACTCAAATTATATTATCTTGTGTATATAAATAAAGTGTTTAGTTTATTAGTTAAACATAGTTGGAGTTGTTTAGTGTGACCTCGGTTCCTTCGTTCCCCAGTTAGTGCCCAAGTACTAACTATACGCCACACTAGACCCGATTCTCCACATGTATATATATATATATATACATACAAACTCTCTCACTCCAAATAAATAATTTCAATATTTATTATTGAAATTATTTATTATTTGTCAAATTTCCTTCTCCGTAGTACTTTTATGAGCGGAATCGCTGCCCGTTCGAGTATTTCAAGTTACGACGAGCAGGTTTCTGCTCTCGTCTCCCCCTCTCCTTCAAGATAATTATTTTCAAGTTCTCAAGTTCTCTCTCTTAAAATTCAGCAGTTTTCCTGCTATAAGATTTTAACGAGGGTAAATCGAATTTAATTGAAAAGGAATTCTTGCTTTAACCGCTCCATTTTTCCTTGATAAAATAAATTGGATTTCATTTAGACAGAATCTTTGAAATATATTTTGTTAAATATATTTCCTAACCTTACAAAAGGAATCGCCACAAGTCTAGGTGGTTCCATATTCACCCTCCTCAATTATATTTCTCAAATAAAATAATAAGGATTTTACAAGGAAATAATAATAATAAAAAGCCAAATTCTGGGTCTGTTTTAAGAGTTTAAAGTGACAAGAACCCATCCACTTTCTCAGTGTTTGCCGCTCGACACTGAGAAAATCAATTCAAATTTCGAACACGCTAGATTTACAATTAACAAGGAAAACATTTGCAGCCAAGAAACTTCGAACGTCACAAATGAGTCATTCAACAATTGCGTTTGGGCAATGGCTACTAAACACGTCTTCAGTGGAAAAATTATTGTTTAAATAGCTTGTCAAACTGCTGCTTGTATCTTCAATGAAGGTTTTAAACCACTTTTGAAAATCATATCAGTAATGGGAGTCAAAATCGGTCTGTCCACCATACACTGTGCTACTCAGCGTGACAGAGAACGTTTACGTGTAGCAAACCGTTGCAGCACTGATGCCTCTAAAAAAGCCAGGACACAACGCAGATACGCTATTTTGGAAGAAAATAAACGTTATGAAGAAGAGGAAGGCGTAATGTATGGTGCAGGGATTGCTGATTAAGAACAGGTAATAGTACAGGTAATAGTTTGTCACGATTTTTCGTTGAAAAAAACTTTAAACTCGTTTTTCTCAAAACAACGTTTTCCGATGCCTTGTTGATAAAATCTCCGAAACTACTAGACCGATCCTTGTGAAATTTTTACCACATATCACATATCGAGGGTTTTTTTTTTAATTTTAATTTTAACTCTTTTTCTTAAGCCAAAATTAGTAAAAAACGTGTTTCATGTTTTTTTTTCGAAAATTGTCCGCCTTTTTGTCAATTTTGAAAAAATAAAAAATATCTATTAACATACTGAATCTAACACCATTTAATTTTTTTATTTCAGACCATCCATCTTATAGATTTTATGGACAGCACGGACGCACCTTTTATTTAGGACTCTTTTTGAACTTTCATTTTTATGTACAAAAACTTCTTTTTTACAAAAAACATTTTTTTATGTATTTTGATAGTGTATTAATACATTGTAAAAACTTTTATATCAATATTTATATTATAAAACAGGTTAAAAAATTCTGAAAAACTTTTTCATTGAAGGTTCTAATTAGAGTAGACCCCTTAAAAAAATACACTACGATATCTACCTCAAGGTTGTGTTAAAATGATATTAATATTAAGGGATAACACGACTGTACTTTTTTTACAAAATGCATAAAAAATTTTTGGCCTAAAAGGTGCTTTGAACTCGATAGAGTATGAGGCACAAAGTTTCATACCGAAAAAAAAATGTATTTGACTTTCGAAATCTTGGATGAGAAGTTTTCATTGTTCGTATACGACTAATCAAAACTTTGAACCCGATTTTTGATCGCGATTTTTTAAATCGGCATGCTGTAGAACTCGAACAAATTACATTCTTCTTCGTCAAATTTAAAATTTACCTTTAACATTACTATTTGAGAAATTGCTTGGATGGAAATTGGATCATGGGAAATTACACTGAGCCGGTACACAGTGAATTAATTGAATGAGCGTTTATTTGAGTATACAATGAGAAGGAGCTCTCGAGCGAGTCCGCTTGTACCTGATATAACCTTAAAGTGCCACGTGGCAGGAGCTGTGACTGAGCGGGTTACTTTTGAGTGATGCTGGAGACAAATCCCGATGAACGTTGTTGCTTGTAGTAGATGAGCGTTAATAAGCTGGGTTGAGCAGGAACAGAAAAAGCGATGAGGAGGAAAAAAGCTGGAACGAGCGGGCTTGAGGTGCGATCGGTACGGCGTTCGGTCGAGCAGAGAGCGATAGGTGAGGTTAGTCCGGACGTAAGCACTGCGGCAAGCGCGCGATGGCAAGGCACAGCGCCCGGGAGGTGCTGCCTCCTGGCGGCCCTCGTAATGAGTTGAGTGGAGCGCGAGCGTTTACAAATTATAAATTGCGAACAATTACATTATTACCAGATTTACAACAATTACATTACGTACGAGATTTCTGATAAGATAATTTAATCATTATTTATAAACAAATATATGCAAGATTTTTGGCCGAAAATTACAAGTTTTTCTTCAAGTAGATATATCAGTAAATAAATGTGTTCGCGATTTCTCTATTCGAATTGCGCGCGCTACGAACTCCAGCAACACGCCAGCTCAGATGGCGCTGAGAACTTGCGCGCGCGCGCTCAGGCGCCTTTACGGCAAAGATAGCGTCCCTCGACGCCATCTTAGCTCTCTCTACGACCAGCTCTTGACAGGGAAAGACGCTTTTGCTTTTCACCAAGGCCTTTTTGACCCGCTCAACCCCGCTTTCATCATCCAGCTCAACCACTGCATCACAACACCTGCTCTGCAATTTTCCAGCTCATAGCTACATCGTTCCAGCTCAGTCCAGATAGTTCTGCTCATTATACACAAACTCAAATATAAATTATTGAGGTTAAGGTATGCTCGCCTACACTCGAGGCTGAATAAAATTCAAAGTGCTCAATAAAAATAGTGTATTTATTTAAAGTCCCCGATGGCTGTAACTATCCAATTCCTTCAACAAGCATTTTCTCAAACATTTGGTCCTTCGAGCCGGATATGGGTAGTTTACAGCGAGTGCGTGTGTGTACAAGTGAGTGACACGTGGCTCATTTAAGGTTAAAGTGCTCACGAGAGTAAACAGCTGCCGACCGCTCATTTCGTCCGCTCATTGATTGCTGACTCCTGCTCACTTCTGCGATGGCTGACGACAAGAAGGCAGAGGACATCAAACCCATCAGTCCAGCCTCCTCCGTTGGTGAGCTGGATCGACCTTGCTCTTCTCAGCTGCCACCGGTGCACCTGCTCGTCCCTCCAATCAACGCCGACGCTCCAGGTGCTCGGAGCCGCTCTTCTTCTTGCTCAAGCGTTCCTGAGGAGAGAGACCACCCACCTCCCCGTGTGTCATGTTTCCAGCCTCCAAGGGAGCTCCAGTGCGCTGCAATGCTCAGGACATGAGGCACTCGGTCCTGGTGGATATTTATGATCAGCTCGTTCACGCCCCCGCTCGTACTCAACAACCTTCGTCAACTCAACAAACAGCTCCAGTGCCTCCTCAGCAGTCCAGCTCTTCACAAGAGGTTCGACCTTCAACACCAGCTCAACGACATTGAAGTGTTGGTGCAATCGTCGGCTCACCACTCAAAATTCAAGAACACTCATCTCAATTTGTTCTGCTCAACCCACCAGTCAGTTCATCGCATGTCAATTGCTCAGAAGCAACATTTTTAGGTACAGCCATCGCTCATGGACAAACTCAACTGCTCAACCATCCTGTTCGTCTGCTCATCGATTCCGGTTCAGAATTAACATTTGTAACCGAACGCTTAGTTCACCAGCTTAAGCTCCCCCGTCGTTCTTCATCGCTGGCGATACACGGAATTGGAGGGGGTAAATCAGCTCAAACACTCGGCTCAGCTCAGCTCACTCTACAATCAAGATTCACCAGAGAGGCTATCATCATTGAGGCTCAGATTCTGCGAGCGGTCACCTCAATGACACCATCTGCCAAGATCGCCCATCATCATTGGCCGCATTTAACGAATTTAGATCTTGCAGATGAACGGCATTTCCAGCCACGACCAGTGGATATAATCATCGGAGCTGATTACTACGGAATCGTTGTTAACTCCAGCATCATCAAAGCTCACCCAGGAGCTCCAGTCGCTCAGTCATCATTATTGGACCCTCTCAAACTCAACTTGCCAAATCTGTCTCTGCTCATCATGGCATTGTCAACCACGATGACGACCTCCACGAACTGCTCAGCAAATTCTGGATGCAGGAAGAGCTCAACGGTGACTCAAACCACAGTTTGAGTCTTGAAGAAGAAGAGTGTGGACAACATTTTCTCTCCACGCACTTCAGAGATGCAACTGGCAGGTACATCGTCCGAATTCCGCTCAAGGAGGATCCTGCAACCCTTGGACACTCACGCTCAACGGCATCAAAATGCCTCGCTCGGATGTCAAGAAAAATCACTCAAGACGAAACCTTGGGCACACTCTACACTGATATGGATGAATATTTAGCTCTGGGACACATGAAGGAGGTGGACACGACGTCAGCGTCAATCTTCTCACCGTTCTATCTGCCGCATCATGGTGTTCTTAAACCAAACAGCGCATCCACCAAACTTAGAGTTGTGTTCAATGGCTCATGCTCAACTTCCTCTGGGAAGTCGCTCAATGACATCATGCACACTGGTGCAAATCTGCTGCTCGACATCACTGAGGTGCTCATCTGGATCTGCCATTTTCATCATTTGTTTGCCACTGACATTGTTAAGATGTACAGACAAGTCAAAGTGCATCCAGACGATTGGGATCTTTAGAGGATCATCTGGAGAAACCTCGATCATCAAGAGGTGGATTTTCAGCTCACCACGACCACGTACGAGACCAAGGCTGCTCCCTTTCTCGCTACACGAGCCTTGTTGCAGCTCGTTGAAGATGAAGGCCATAAATACCCGCTCGCTGTTCCCTCGCTCAAGCAAGGAAGATATGTTGATGATATCTTTGGGAGAACAGATACTCCCGATCAGCTCAAGGAAATCGTTCAGCAAGTAACCCAGCTCTGCAGTGCGGGCGGATTTCCTTTATCAAAATGGCATGTCAATTACGAGAACCTGTTGGTTGCTTCACCGACAGATGGTTCACCGCTCACTCTCGACGATTGCGCAACCTCTCTACTCGGATTGAAATGGCTTCTTAAAGAATACACGTTCACCTTCACATCAAAGTTCTCATCTCGTTCTGGACGGCTCACCAAACGGCTCATCTTATCAGAAGTTGCTCAGATTTTCGACCCGTTGGGGTTTGTCTCACCAGTTATCATTAATGCAAAAATTCTTCTACAGGAACTCTGGTTACTCAAACTTGGCTGGGATGATCCACTTCCAGCTCAAGTGTGCTCAAGATGGCTCACCATTCGAGAGGAACTCACCATGCTGGCCAGCATATCAGTTCAACGTTGATTTGGAACTTGGAGTTTTTCAACTGTAGAGCTCCACGGCTTCTCGGATGCTTCTCAGGACGCTATGGCAGCAGTAGTCTACTTAATCGGTCACTCCCCTCCACAGGCTCGAGGACGTCACTAATCTGCTCAAAAACAAAAGTAGCGCCACTCAAGAGACTAACCATCCCTCGGATGGAACTCACAGCTGCTCTATTGCTTGCAAGGCTCATCAAAGCTACTCGAGCGTCTCTTCAAGTGAAGATCGACGCCACTCATCTGTGGACGGATTCTCAAGTCACGCTCATGTGGATCAGCTCACCAGCAAGTCGTTGGAAGGACTTCGTCAGGAACAGAGTCGCCCAAATTCAAGAATTGTGCACACTTGACACCACCTGGCGATATGTACTCGGATTAGAAAATCCAGCAGATTGCGGCTCACGAGGCATCACTACAACACAACTCAGGACTCATCCACACTGGTGGACCGGTCCTTCCTGGATCATGCTCGACTCAGCTCAATGGCCTCACCAGCCATCTTACCACTCAGACGAGGCTGCTATTGAAGCTAGACCTGGGATCACTCTTGCGGCTACAGCTCAACAGCCCACATATCACTGGGACCTCATTTACAAGTACTCCTCATTGCACAAATTATTAATTGTGACATCATTCATTTTTAGAGCAAGAGATGCATTCCGGAGACAGCTCAAAAATTCACCGCTCTATGACGCTCAACGCATCCAACAGGCTCAGCTCTTCTGGATACGTGCAACTCAAGCAGCCTATTTCTCTCAAGAAATTCGTCAGCTCAACAGGGGTGCAGTGTTGTCATCTGGTCATCCGTTTACTCGTCTGACTGCCTTCATCGACTCTGAGGGAGTAGTTCGTGTTGGTGAAGGACTAGAGTTGTCATCACTCAGCTTCCAAGAGAAACACCCTGCAATTTTGCCTCGTCACTCTCAGCTCACCACACTCCTCATAGACTCAGCTCATCGCTCAACTCTTCACGAAGGTACCCAATTAACGCTCGCTAAACTCTGGCAGACGTGTTGGATTATAGGAGGGAGAGCGTCAGTCTAGGCTCATATTATCAGATGTGTCTCGTGCGCCCGGCAACGAGGTATAAAGGCTCAGCAGCTCATGAGGCAACTCCCAATTTCACAGCTCACTCCCACACGAGCCTTCCTCCACACCGGAGTAGACTACGCGGGACCAGTCACGATGAAGGCGTGGAAAGGACAAGGATGCAAGACAGATAAAGGCTGGATTTGCGTCTTCATATGTCTAAACACCTCAGCAGCTCATTTGAAAGTCGTGACTGATTACTCAGCTGACTGCTTCTTGGCCGCCTTCCGTCGACTCACCTCTCGGCGCGGAATGGTCGAGGTTATGTATTCAGACTGCGGCACCACCTTTCAAGGAGCCACAACTCAGCTCACTCAACTCTTCACTGAAGCTTCTCAAGAACATCAGCTCATATCATCTGCTCTAGCTACTCAAGGAACTCAGTGAAGATTCATCCCTCCTGCTGCTCCACATATGGGTGGCAAGTGGGAAGCGCTCGTGAAATCCATCAAATTTCACTTGCGACGCACTGTTGGGAAGACTCTGCTGACGTTTGAAGAACTTACAACTCTTCTGACTCAGATAGAAGCTGTACTCAACTCCAGACCGCTCGAACCGCTAAGTGATGTTCCGTCGGACATCACAGCACTCACTCCAGGACACTTCCTCATTGGCTCAGCTCTAAATTGTGTCCCGGAACTGTCACTCATCAATCTCAATTCTGCTCAACTCTCAAGATGGCAGCTCATTCAGCAACGCCTCCAGGCATTCTGGAATCAATGGTCGGCTCACTACCTGCACCGCCAGCAAGCCATCTCCAAGTGGCATCATCCATCTCACCACTTCAAGGTCGGCTCTATGGCTCTTCTCACCGACGAACGGTTGCCACCTGCAAAATGGCCTCTCGTTCGCATTACTCAGCTCCATCCAGGACAGGATGGATTTACTCGGGTGGTGACGCTCCGAACCGTTACATCAACAATTACTCGTCCAATTACCAAACTCGCTCTGCTGCCAATTTCACTGCCAAAGGAGAAATCAGAAGACTCATCTCAAGCTTAACTGGATTTACGATCCAGTTACTCATAATGTTTAACCACGTGGATTTACGTCCCACTTGGTTCTGTGCTCAGCTCAACAAATTGGACTCCACACACTCAACACTCAAGCTCAACATCATGCATCTCCGGCAGAAGGATTTACGACCCTGCTGCACTTCTCACCATCTTCACTTGATACACGGTGATTAAAAAACACTCGGGAAAAAAGTGTAGTCAATAGGGGACAACTTCTAAGCACTTTCGGTTTTTTGGCAATTTGAGCCATTTTGGATAATTATCGAGTCATTGTTAATTAAAAACTAAGATAGTTATCCAATCATCGTTCGTGCTAGTGCTAGTAGGCGGGGCGCGCGGGGAGCTGAGGGGAGGGGGAGATTATTGTTAGCACGAACGATGATTGAATAATTATCTTAGTTTTTAATTAACAATAACTCGATAATTTTCCAAAATTGAACAAAATGCCATAAGACCAAAGTGCTTAGAATTTGACCCCTTAGTCGATTGTACTATTTTCCTGAGTGTTTTTTCGATCACCGAGTATATACCATTGTTATCATTAAAAAATGCATTTGCTTCTGTTGTACTTTAGATTTGAAAGGTTTCAATTAAAACGAATTATTAGTGATAATTTGAAGCGTATACTTATTATACTTATAAAAGTTTATTTTCTTTGCAAATAGTATGTTATATTTACCTTGGGCAACCAATGAATTTCCTTTCGATTTTAGTAATACTGTCACATTATTATTAATAGCATCAAATGAAACCAGAATACTTATTTCTCGTTGAGTCTCTGATCCTGGTGTATCAAATGCCAGTGTAATTGTGCTCTCATTCTAAAACATTAAAATAAAGGTGCTGTAAGTAACAAAGATATTATTTATAGATTTAGTCCAATTAGATTAATTAATAGTTGCATTTTGGAAGAATTAATCTTTTTATTTTATTTATACGATGAAAAAATACAGCGTGAAATATAAATATATTTATTAAACCGGAGTAAATACGAAATACAATATTGTAGAATCGCAGTACAGTTCACGTGCGCCTTATCAAAAATATATTCTCTTCCTCCATTATATTAAGGGGACGTCGGATTAGTAGTAAATTTCACGTTGCCAATCGTTAAATTCAACAGCGTTCTTCGATTTTCTCATTGATAACTGTACAAAATTAAGTAAGGATTTTTTCGACATGCGGAAAGTAGAATACAGCTACTAAGTTAACGGGACCAGTCTGGGATATATTGAAAAAAATACACTTAACAGTATAATAGCTATACAAATTTTATTCCTCAGTTTTAATTACTGGAACTTTTTACACATTAGGCACTCAGATAATTTAGACTATTTATACACTATTAAGACCTTAACAATGTTCTTTATCTTCACTATTGTTTCATTTTAACCTGCACCTCAGACTATCAGATCACATTTACAAGAAAAATTATCAACATTAATTTTCTAACTGCTGGCGACTGTCGCAAACGCTGATATAGCTGCGGGGCTACACGGCTGGATCTCAGCGTCTCGAGGCTGATAATAAAAGGTTCCTTGAGTTATAAAACATTACTGTTCATTTATTTGTCCTTTATTTGTTCCTGGTTAAGTAGTACAAAAAAACTAACTGCGGCGAACTAGATTAAGCAAAAATAAAAGAACGACTGTTGTTGCAAAGAACGCACACATATGTCATGATCGCGCTGGCCTTTTAAAAACGCTTGCTAGAGCGTGCCAATGAACAAAATCTGTTATCTAACGATCCGAGGCAGTCGCTGCCGGGGAAAGATCTGCTTACCCGTCTGCCTCGCAGAAAACCTCTCTCTTTCTCTACACAGAAGTAAGGCAAGACTGGAATGTGTATGGGGGAGGGGAGAGTGGAGTTCTCCTGTAAATTCGTTTTGATTATTCAGTTAAGATATTAGAGAAATCTAACACAGAGGTACCAGGGTAACTTCTCCCATTATCGTCGGGGTCATTTATGGGCCCCCAAAAATTCAAATGCAACGCGATTCAAGTCTAATCCCGGTCATACGATCCCTTGACTCTGAGTTCAGTCATGAGGTTCTGAGATACTGTCACTATTAGGCGCGTAGTTAATGAATTCTCCATGTAATTGATACAGGATGGGCCGAAACCTAGGACATCTTCGTCTCACAGATGAATTGGCTTAATCCTGACTGACGACAATGATACAGAGCTTCTATATGGGAATGAGTGACTATAAAAAAACAGGGTGTATCTGGATTTTAAAAGTATTTGTAGGGAATCTCTCAAAGAGATGCTTTCCCACCGTGACTGATTGTCCATGAGTTCCTTGGAAACCGATTTGGAGGGAGCTCTAACTGCTCTCAATGCTAATCTTAATAAAGCAATTAATATCTTGGCGGGTCTCAAGCAGATTTGCCTCAAAAAGAAGTGTGCACCGTGATTTGGGCCTGAGCTGAGGAGGCTCCTCAATAAACGCGACTCTACTCTTAGGAGATATAAGCGCACAGCACTCCCATCGTTACTCGAGTACCTTCAGCTGATTGAGGAGGTCGGGGTAAACAACAGAAGACTGCAATTCGTATGAAGTGAACCATCTCTCCATATCTCTTGAAGAGAATAAAAACATCTGGGGAGAGATGCGCAGCCTTGGCCTTCTCTCGTGCGAAAAGGGAAGGAGGTGCACAGCATTCAGCCTGACGCACTAAATGAGCACCTCTCGGGGGTTTCTTCATCCCCTGTTGATCGATAAACATCGATTTAGCCTGGGATGCCATCGAAGCTGCGGATGATGTTGGTTTTTCCTTCAAACCAATTACTGTCAATGATGTATTCTTGGCTATATCTCATTTTCCTCAAAGCCAAGGGGAGAAGATGGGATCCCCCAATCAGTGGTTGTCAAGGCATTCCCTACCATCGGAGATTATTTGGAAAAAAAGCGCAGATCATTGCTCTGCAAAAGAGCGCAACCCAAAAATCTGCATGTAATTTTTGACCTATTATGTTATGTTGCTTTCTCTTTAAGGTCCTAGAAAAAATCGCGCACAACCAAATTACACAGTACTCAAACATCACAGTACTCAAACAGAACTTATCAAATGAACAGACGACGTACGCATGGTCATTGACAGAAAGATTTATTTATTTATTTATTTACCAGAAAAATTACATACTTATTCCTAATTTATATTAGGCCAGTACGCAATCCTATAGAGGAACACTTAGGTTCCTGTAGATAGGCTGGCAGGAATTTATAAACTAAACTTATATACTAACTTAATGACTAAGATACGCAGCCTAGCTACGGCTTGTTAAACAATTTATTAACCCCATTTGTTTCTAAATATTAGGCTTCCTTAATATTAAATTATACATTTCATATTTAACATTGATATATAAATTTTTTTATTTTCTTCTTAATAATAGGTTTACCTAAATTGAGATCTTTGAGATCATTTGTAAGACTATTATACGTCCTTATAGCTACTATGTAGCTACTTTTATTGCTAATAGTTTTGTTAATTCTAGGCAATAATATGTTTTTGTTTCTAGTCTTACTTGTACTTTTTAAATACATTTCTCTTAATGTGGTATAATGATACATTACTGATTCAAGTGTGAAAGACTGTCTAGGGTTTAAAGGCATGGTGCTTTGAAATCTATTTTTGTTTATAATTTTTAAGATTCTTGTTTGTATTCTTATTAATAGATTTAGGTAGTTGTTGTATGCCCCGCCCCATGCAATTATCCCATAGACCATTTTACTGTGAAAAAGTGCGTAGTATATCATCATGCATGTTTTAGTGTCCATTATTTTTTTGAGTTTTGCAAAAACAATTATCAGATATTTAGTTGCTTTAATAATATAGTCAATGTGTTTATCCCATTTCATGTTATAATCAAATAATATTCCCAAATATTTGCAATAACTGCAAATACTCTGTTTATTTTTTTACCTAAAATTTCTACATTTAATGTACTTGGCACACTATCACAGTAGTTTCCAAAAGTCATATATACAGTTTTATTTATATTTAGGGTTAGTTTATTTAAAGTTAACCATATGGCAGCTTTTTGTAGCAGAACATTAATTTTCTCCTCAGCAGCAGTCCAGGAATGATCGCTTGAGACGATCACCGTGTCGTCTGCATAGGACAAAATATTATCCCCTGGCATATCTTTCAGTAGGTCATTCATGTATAGTATGAAAAGGAGAGGTCCCAGTATGGTTCCTTGTGGAACCCCAGTCTCTATTTTTTGATAATTACTTGTTTCGTTTTGAAGTTTAACTTTTTGCTTTCTATCTGAAAGATAGCTGTTAAATAATTTTAGAGTGTTTCCTCTTATTCCGTATCTTTCTAGTTTTTCTAGTAGAATTTTGTGATCAACTGTGTCGAAGGCTTTAGCTAAATCCAAAAACACTGCGATGGTAGGCTTACTTTTATCAAGATTTTTAATTATCGTATCTGTTATCCTATTTAACGCATCAGCAGTTCCTTTTTTTTTACAAAACCATATTGGTTATCTGATATAATATTACTTTCTTGTAAGAAATTGTAGAGTCTGTCATTAATTATTTTTTCAAATATTTTGGCAATATTAGATATAAGAGATATAGGTCTGTAATTTGATGGTAATGCCTTATTTCCAGCTTTGTATATTGGGACTACTTCCGCGTTTTTTAATGCATCTGGAGATTGAAGATCTTGGAGATTCAAGAAAAAGATGATAACCTTTTTCTTGCTGTTAGACTTCAACAAGGCTTCTGATACCATCTCGCCATCTAAGCTTCTTTGCAAGCTCAGAGGAATGGGGTTTTCCAAGATGGCACTCCATCCTGGATTAGATCATAATTATAAGGCTGACCTCAGATGGTTATTACAAGTAAAAATGGAGAGTCCAACTACAACGAAACCAACTTGGGAGTTCCACAGGGATCCGTCCTGGGACCCTTTTTATTTTGTCTTTATGTCAATGACTTACGCGAAAGACTCGACGGACTTGAAATCAGGTATATCTTCTACGCAGACGTACTCCAAGTCACCTCATTTCACCAAAGAAGAACTACTGGATGGTCGGATCAAATCTTTCTTGCGGCACAGAAAGTGGCTGAATGGGCGATGCACTGTGGACTTAGGCTGAACACCGGAAATGTGAACGACCTTCATTAAAAGGGCCTTGCCGGGAGTTGAGCTGGAAAAAAAAGTGTTCATCCCGTTCAGTAGTGAAGTCAACAGTCTTGGTGTGGTACTCGACAGTAAGCCCTCGTGGAAATCGCAAATAGATTTAATCACCACGAAAGACAACAAACTCTGTATAGTTATCGATTTATAAGAGACTGCACCACTGAGACATTCCGTAAGAGACTAGTCGAGTCACTAATCTTACCTCATCTGCACTACTGCCCTGTCGTGTATTTTGAGGCTTCAGATGAGCAACGTATCCGGCTGCAGAGGTTGAGCAATGCCTGTGTGAGATATGTTTACGGAGTAAGGAGGGATGATCATCTCTCCCCCTCTCCCCCTCTCCCCCTCTCCCCCTCTCCCCCTCTCCCCCTCTCCCTCTCCCTCTCCCTCTCTCCCTTGTAGCACCACAGTGGTATCAAGGCTACACCCAAAATTATTTTTCCCTGATATTTATAAATTATGAAGCAAAGTTAACATATTATTTTAGAATTTAGAAGTGCATGATTAGTAATTATGTAAAAAAATTGATAAATCGACATTATTATTTTTTTTTAATTTGGAAATCGAATTTCTAAAAATCTTTAATATTACAATCCCAAAATTTTTTTATATTCGAAATAATAGGAGAGTTCTAAATTTCCTATAAAATGTACTCTGAAGGGAACTTAATAAAAGATATAACTATTAAAGCATATTCCATAATGAATGCGAAGTAAAGAACAATGATTTACCTCAGTCCGTATCCATTTATATTCTAGTAAATAACTATTAGCTGTTGGATCAGCCTTTATGAGAGCTAATCTAAATTTTGTTGATCCATTTAACAAAAAGTATGAAGAATTAGCTTTTGTCGTATCGTTGAGAAATTGATAGTCTACACAAAATTTTAAACCTATCAGTCGATCTAGCGCTGACCAAGTACAAGTTGTATTTCGAACGATCATTTCTGACATATTCAAATTTTTTTTATTCTTATCGATAGGAGATGACAGTAAAAGACCAATGGGTTGTTCAGTATATTCTGCGCCATTAACTGTAACAAGTAGTATATCCGTTGTAACGGAAAATACTTCCATTTTATCCCTTGGTATTTTCCAACTTAATCTTGCAAGTTTAAGACTTTTTACTTTGAAATCGGCCTCAACGGCACCTGCAGAATAAATGCTGCTCTTAAGTTTTAGACCTGCACTTTTATAGAATGCATCCACTACCATTGTACCCGTTATATCTACACTTGCACTGAAATAAAATATTAATTAGTTTAAAATTGGATGAAGGGAAAATAAAATATTTTGTAATATATCCTAAGATCATAAAATATATTCTAAGAAATCTGCTGGATAGTTTATTCAATAATTATATGAATTATTTAATTTCAGAGGATGGTAAATACATAAATTAATATTTTAATTCTTTGAAAAAAATCTGATATAAAAGCTCAAATAATTGAAGAAATCAAAGCTCCAAATATAAATTCAATATCTATAGATTCAATATAAAGGGTGGCTAAAAATACCGGAACGGCAAAATAACTCACCGGGATTGTATTTTAGGAGAAAAAGCTTAAAACAAAAGATATAGGATTTTTTCTTGGCTATTCGACGGTGATAATTACCATGACCTTGACCATAACCTTGAATGCCATTTCAAAATCAAGTTAATTTCCTTAAATAGCAACCCATAATTTTTACCTCAGAAATGAAAAGAGCGAAAAGTTTTACGTCCGAATGTGACCTTGACCGTGACCTCATCCTTGACCTTGAAGGTTATTTGAAGGTCAAATTTAGGCTGCGTAGATCTGCCGTTATCCACTAGTGGCCATAAATGAATTCAAAGTTAGATACTTTTGATTTTTGTAATTTCAACACTAATTCTTTAGTTAATTGGACTCATTTTTTCCGAAAAAGCAACAAATGTTAATTCTGGATATTTTGTTAACAGTTGGTCCAACTGTTAGTAATACTGCCTTTGTAGTCTGCAAAAATATTTATTCATGTAGCTGTCGCTTCTTCGAAAGTTCTGTTTAGAATAGGTGAGAAGCAGAGAAAGTTTTTGCTGGCTGTTATTCCACCTATTCTCCACAGAATAGTTAGCAAGATTTTCTGTGTGTCCTGTTTCCTTTATGACTAGTCCTTTTCTGGATATTTGAAGGGTTGCCGAGTCTTAATTTTGTAGCCATTTCCGTCCAAATAGCTTCTCTAACGGAATAAGAGAGGGTGACAATTTTGATTGTGAGAGGGTGGGGAGATAGACAGAGATCGCACGATGAAGTGCGAATATTATTTAATGAAACCTTCCATAATGACGAGAAGGAATTTCAAAATCAACTGTTTTCCGTACACCGATTTGAAGAAACTGGGGTTAATAATAATCGTTTAAAATCTGGAAAACCAGTTTCCGTGACGTCAGAAGAAAATCAGTTTGAAGTAGTGTAAGCATTCAATGAAAATTTCATCCATACAAAATTCATATTTGTCAATAGCTAAGTAAGGATGATTTCGCTCGCAGAATAGAGTTCTGTGAAATTATGATGCAAAGAGTCGATGGCAACCCCAATTTCCTTTTTAGTATTGTATTTTTAGATGAAGCTGGTTTCGCACTGGGTGGTAAAGTCTATCGTCAAAACTGTAGATACTGGAGTAATGAACTCACATAGGTTGTATGGGGGTCATACATAATCACCTCAAAAGTTGAACGTATTGGCAGGGCTTTATAACAATCGAATGGTAGGGCCATTTTTTATTGATGGGAATTTGATTAGCAATAAATATTTGCAACTTGTGGTAGAACGTATTGTTCCAACCATACAGGAACTCGCAGGTAATAATATTAATTGTGTATGGTTTCAATAGGATAGAGCGTCTGCCCATTATGGGGTAATTGTTAGATATTATTTGAATATTGCGTTTCCAAATCGTTGGATTGGTAGGAGAGACGCAATTGAATGGCCAGCAAGGTCACCGCAACAATTTTTTTCTTTTGGGGTACATAAAAAGCAAAATTGATTATACCAAACTACGTGATCTAAATCAATTGAGGCAGCGAATAGTTGTCGTGTGTGCTCAGACACCACCAGACATGATGAGACGTGCCATCGTAAATTTCTATTTCCGCTGCTGTGCCTAATTTTAGTTCAAATGCAATCGTTAGCTACTAATTAAGCTAATTAACTTTCACAGTACTAGCATAATTATTGCATGAATTATATTTTATCAGATAATGGATTTTATTAGAAAACTTAGCTTTTGTCTCATCTTACAATATTGACAAGAAAAAACTAGCTGCATATCTTTCCTGCCTGTTAATGCATATCCTGCAGTAATTTTTAGCAAAATCGAAGGCACAGTCTTACCAGTAGAAAAATTCGAATCATTACTACGATTAATTTGTGTGAAGGAATTCAATTACTAAAATTGCAATCTGATGAATTAAATCTAGCATTAAGCATACATGATAAAGTGAGAAATTTATTAAAAATTCCTGGTAAATTCGTCTTTTGGCTGCTGGAAATAAGTTAAAATATAAGGTGCAGGTTATACAGGGTGATTCATTTTAATTGCCCCAGGCAAATATCTCGAAAAGTACGGGAGATGGAAAAAAACGTTAAATGTAAAAGTTGTAGGGTTCAGAGGGGGAAATCCAATGGTGACCTTGACCATGACCTTGGGGTCAAGTTTCAAGGTCATTTCAAAGTCAAAGTAGTTTTTTTAAATAGGAACACCAACTTTTGACCTCGGAAATTAAAAGAGCGGAAAATTTTACATTCAAACATGATGTTATGTCATGGGGTCCAGTTGACCTGCAGTCGCATCAAGGTCATATCAAGCTGTCTACACAATTTGTAGGCCAATATCTTGAAAAAAGCAAGGTTGAGAAAAACTTTAAATACCAATTTCCCCCTCTGAACCCTACAACTTTTACACTTAACGTTTTTTTCCATCTCCCGTACTTTTCGAGATATTTGCCTGGGGCAATTTAAATGAATCACCCTGTATATATATATATAAGGTAACAGTAGAGCTGTGTTGAAAAAGAAGTATGTATTTGAAAAATTATTAAATTTTCTATCTTTCTATGTAAAACAAAAAATACTTTATTCATTGATAAAAAAGAGAAACTTATTAAAAAATGTTGTAATAATTTAAAAAAAGCAATAGTCCTCCACTTTTTATTGTACACAGTCGGGTCGTTTCTTCGAGTAGTCCACGGGGCTACTCAATACCTTATGAATAAATTCTAGTACCTCTGCCTAACCTCTCGAATACCGCCACACTTCCGTAGAGCTGAGCGGCCGGCACCAGCTGTCCAGCAGAAAGACAGCGATGCGAGCGATAAAATATTTTTTCTATTTTTATTGTAATACTCCAGTTTTTGGCGTAAAATATTTTCCTTTGTTTTCTTTATAATTCTCTTTATACACAGAATTCAAAAAACGTTTCCGGAAGATAGCTCAGTCGAATACGGGGTCCCTCTCGCCTCGGGTTCGCGCTTTCCATCGCTACGCGATTGCTTTGCATTTTGCAGAGTAGGCAGGTCCGATGCTCTTGTTTTGCGTTCGCTTTCATTTTAGACTTGGCCGATCTTTACGCACTGTCGCACCGTTGCCGCGTCCGCTATTAAACAATTTGGCGGCGAATACAAAGAGTGTCTGCTTGTGCTTGACAAAATTTTTCCAAAGAAAGTACGCTATGTCAAAGCGAGTAATCGACTAAGATGTTGTTCAGACTGAAAAGAATTATGCTGTTGCAATGGAGAAACCTACCATACTTACTTTCCAGGAAAATTTTATATCATTCTGTGACTTGTCGGATACAACTGGCGTAGACGCAAACTACTCGTAGTGGAGATTCGATACAACCGAACGATGCTTGCCCTTAGACAAGGGTGTTTTACCCTTTAATTCCCTCGAGTGATTTCCAGTAGGGCTTAATCCTTCTTTGCCCAATCTTGAGAAAATTCGACTGTTTAAAGTAATTCGGAACGGTGGCTGCGAGCGGTGCGTCTCCATTTTCTGCCTCGAATATTGAGTAACACTTGGGTACAACTTATTTTTGATGTGTCGAAAACTTAATTATGCGGAGACTTATACCAGTAGTAAAATTATTTCGTGACTCATTTATAGGGTCTACTCCATAAGGAAAAGCGACTGCGCTCTTTGCGTTCCCATTTTTTGCTTTGAATATTTATCAGCATCCGTTTTCAAATTACATTTGAATATTTCTTTAATATATCGAGGTCTAATTGCTTCACTTATTTTATCTCTGTTATTGCCTTAATTTGTATTCTTATTTTATTTTATACTTCCTTGCAGGTGCACACAGGAATTTCGGTACGACGCAAAAAGAGTCATGTTTATTATATTTATTCATTTATCTACTTTTTGTTATTGTGTACTTATTTCTCTCATTTATCTACTTGTTATTCTATACTTATTTTTTTTACGACGTAATACTATCCTTCTATCAAACAATTCCAATATCTACAAATTCGTCAACTACTCATCACCAATTTTCACCCTTTCAATTCAATATAAAAGCCATATCCACTTCTGTATTAATGCATTTTATTTGGTTTTATTATTAAATTTGTTCAATAATTTTTACATAGTTTCTTCTTTAGTTTCGCAATATTATAAATAATTTGATTATTGTTTTTTCTTAATTTTGAATTTAATTAAAAAATTATTAATAGTTAAAATCTTGCCGTTGCTACAGGGACTTAACCGTGGGATCCATTGCGAGATCGCGTGTTCAAGGGGGGTGGGGTGAAGGATTTTTTTTTCAGACTGATACTAAACCTTTTCTTGTGTGGTTTTAGAAACAAACCCTTACCTAGAGCTAAATCTTCCATTGCTATATTATGTCTTTAATTCTCCTCCAAATGCGTCTACACAACCTTTGCCTCGTTAACAACTTTAGCTACTCCCGCTGCTCCTCCAGTTAGAGCTCCACTGCTCTTAATCTAGCAAAATTTGGAACAAGTAATAGTAGAAAGCCTCCCACCTTTGTCGGAATGAGAAGTATTCGCGGAACTTTTACGTTTCGCTTACCACCTACTTCTTTCGCCGTTAAATGTGCACATTTTAAAGCAGAATGGATAACTTTTCTAAAACATTTACTTGATACAATAGAGGTAGAAGCTCGCTTTACTATGTTCTTAATCGCTGTTTTCATTCCGCTTCCTAGTTTCTTTTTTTCCCTTCCAATCTTCTTCCCAAGTTTTGACTTCTATTTATTCTTCATTTTCCAACCCATTACAAGTTTCGACTTTCATTTCATAATGTTGGTAACTGCGTAGGCAGCAGTTTTTTCATCAAGCTTAACTCTGGAGACAAGACTCGCCGCCAAGCTTTTTGAACTAATACTTTGTCATCCGCGTTTCGCACCTGAAGGTTTACTCGATTTTTTGAGTAAACAATATCGTGCTCTTTACAATCTTCGTCATGAGTATTAATTCCAGAATCTCTTTGCGTTAATCGCTCAGCTATTTTGGTACTTGGACCACAGTATTGATGACCCGGCAAATCAAGTTCAAATATAAGCTTGTTAAGAATCTTATTGATTACGCCGCGTCCGTGCTTCAAGTAAACGACCATCACTCGACAAAACTTCGTGTAAGACTGAGGCTAACGTATAAAAGCACGCTATTTATACTCTCGTCGTCAGTCATTTCTGAGATTTTTACGATTTTACATGGATTTCTACGAGCAGACTGTCAAGCTTCCGGTAGCGAATTTTGACACTCGTGGAGAATGAAAATAAATCGAAACGATTCGGTGAATTGTTTCCGAGTAGCACCGAGTTGTTTTTTACGATAAATTGTGGAAAAACGAATAGTTTGCTATCGTTCATAACGCATCCGAATGGTCTTAAATGTAAAAATGTTTAAATATTTAAAAAAAATCTTGGAACCTCTAGAGGGGATTCAGTATTTTCCTTTCAGCGAATATGTCGAGGTAGTATCTCGAGACAAAGCTCTACCTTATTCTATCATGATTTTCGATGATTTTGCTTATGAAAAACAGAACAACGTCAGAGCATTTTTCTGCATGGAACGACATAAGATTGTAGATTGCTTTTATCTTTGTCAACCTTAGCTCAAATTCCTAAACATCTGATGAGGGACAACTTCAACTTGTTAGTCGCATTTCAAGATTACGTAAATTCAGACATGACTTTTGCACTATTTAAGAATTTGTGCTCAAAATGATATCGAAAAGGCTTTGATTGTTTTGCTACAAATATAGTCCAAACTATATTTATACAACAAAATTGAGCTATGCATTCATTCATTGCTTGAAGTTTGTACAGTCAACATGTCTGATCTGAGAATGAAGAGAGATATTTTACACCAATTGGTTCAAAAGCGAAACGCTGTAAAGCGCAAGTACAATTTATTAAAGATTGGAAAAGAAAACTTGGGTAGAGCAATAGGAGACACTTCAAACCCATAGTCAATCCTTTGCAAGAACTTGTTACTAAATCTAAAAAACCAAAGGAAAAAGTATTTGTTCATAAGATAATTAACCATCAGAGTATTGATATTAATGAAGACAAAATGATGTCCGATGTAGTTGTATAAAATACTGTTATAGAAAATTCAGAATTTGAAATACCTCGAAGAATGTATATAAAATATATGAATATGATCGATAATTCAAGTAACTTGGACAAGAGTTACGGAGTACGCAAAGAAAAACACAATTATGCAATGGGTAATAGTTTAATAACATTTGACAACCATGTTATAACAGTTGATGATGTAGATTATCCGAAAACGGAAGGACTATTAGAACTGCTCATCGCCAAACGACCCCATTAGACAATTGTAACACCGGAAGTTAAGCAAAATTATGGAAAAATTTTAGAAATTACCAATGAGCATAAAAAATGTTATAGAAGCGATAAGTCTATCCAAGCTCACAACAGTTCAAAGTTCTACAATATTATCGTGATATGAAATTGCTAGAATAGGAACTAAAATGGATTATATATACTAGGACGATGACAATGAACTCACTAACAGACTATGACTGCTAATCGCCGAAAGATCAGATGGAAATCCTAGTCATACTAACGAAATACAATTGATTATCGAAGATCTTTGAGAAGGAGGATATATACAAGGTCTTAAAACGTTCCGGATTGGCTAAAAACTGTGAAATGTAGGCGTCGCTCAAAAGAATGGTTAAGATAAAAATTATAGGAAAGGGTCCTGGCTGCCCTGGGGTAATATCTGACCTTTAAGGTCGTATTAAAGAATACTTTTTTTAAATCATTCGATAAACTGATGCATTAATACCGTCCAATTAAGATAAAGTATTAGAAATGCTTCACTGAACCTGAGAATTTCGTTTATTTCAGTCAACTAAGGCAAGGTTTCCTTCAATAAAGAAGGGCCCAATAACTCTGTTGTTTATAACGCCAACCCAGACATTCAGATTCTGAGGATATTGTGTATTGCGAGTATCAGACATCCATCTTGGGTTAATATCACTCCAATACCATGTGATATTGCAAACCCGTGGATACCTCCCCAGGTCCCCAAAGCTCCATCAACAAAGCAACTCTTCCTGTCGGCCTTAATTTATTGTTTTACGCGCGAGCAGGTCCCGTCGTCATCAGGCGCCAGGCAATTAATGCCGGCCGACAGGGAAGATCCTCCTCTCCTCGTCCAAGTACCCTTCTTGGCTACTCAATAGTATGAGTGGGTGGGCGCGCAATGGCCCTCGATTAGCTAGCGTAATGGGAAAACGTCGCGACCAACGGACAACACGACACACTCAAAATAATTACACCATGCGACAATAACTGTGTTCAACCAGAATCTTTATTAACGTGTATCTACAAATGTTGATTATACCTAACACGCGGCACGATCACACGCAAGCATGCGACTCTGACCTACGCTCCTAGCTCTCTCACCTCACGACTCACCGCTGATGCCGCTCGTCCTCACGGCCGCTTCTCCGGTCCACTCAACGCGTGCTTTTTCCTGGATCGTCTCCACGTCCTTGCTTCTACTTTCGGCTATCTCCGGTCGCCTGAATTTTCCGAATACAAAAAAACGTCCAGCTACGGTGCTGTCCGGACAATGAGTGGCCTAGTCAAGATGGCTAACTTAGCTCGGCCCTCCGCGTTTCTCCCGTTCTCCCTCACTCTCGCGGTAATGACATACTCTGAGGACTTATACTGACTAATTAGTCATAAGGATCGCGAGGTGTCGCGTCGGCCCTTCTTCTTCCGGTCTTTTAACACGCGATTGGCGGTCTCGCCAATAAAGGAGGACTGCTCGCGCGCCCTCTGTGTCTCGGCGCGCCTTACGAAGTCCCGTTAGCGCTGGTGAAATAGCGGTGGTTCGTGTGACGTCACCGCCACCCACGCGCCGCGCGAGATCGGTCGGCCAGCTATAAAAAGATGTGCCAATGCCAGATCTTAAGTACGGTCCTGGTTCGCCGTCCGATCATTAGAGTTTGACAGGTGAATTAATCGAAGTAATATTAAATCGTTAAGGGGATGCCGAACATAATTTCCGCGCTCTACTGTACCGACAATTCTCTATATTCTCTGCTATAGCATCTAATGTAAATTTGATTTTTCAAATAATTTTGAAACGGCTTGCTTAATGGCAGTTCTGTTTACATCAAAATATTATTTATAATTCGTAGAATGTGCGTAGATTTCTTTTTTGGCTGATTTTATTTCCTATTGCTGAATATACTGACTTATTTTTCAATTGGAATTGAAATCAGCCAAAAAAGAAGTTTACGCACATTCTATGAATTATAAATAATATTTTGATGCAAACAGAACTGCCATTAAGCAAGCCGTTTCAAAATTATTTAAAAAATCAAATTTGCCTTAGAGGTTAGCAAAGAACATAGAGAATCGCCGGTATAGTAGAGCGCGAAAATTAAGTTAGGCATCCCCTTAAGTTTTAAATTTATCTTCGATATAGATCTCTGTTTCTTTTTGCGCGTTTCAAAATGTTTCTTTAAATTCTCGCGTGCCGTTTCAATAATTTTTTTATAATCAATTTCATTTTCGAAAAAAAACGGAACGAAAAATCTCAAGTTTTAACAATAATAGAACGCCTTTTAGATCATGTCTATTATTTTTATTGCTTATAATTACAATTTAATGACATGCTGAACGTCATGTACAAATTGATTTACAATCAATGATAATAAATAATAAACAATTTAAAACAATAGTATTAAACAAATAATAACGTTTTATATTTCTTTTTTAATTTTTCTACTCAGGAAGTCCTTTTATCACTCTTTCTAATTTTTGCCAACTTCTTTTTTATATATAGTTCGTATAATATAGGTAATTCATAATAAAAAAAATTCTTAATGTAGAGTCAATTTAAATTTCTTTATACGTTTATTGATATTGGTAGCTATGATTTAGTGTTTTAGATTAATGTTTTATGTTACAAATGCTATCAATCACATCATACGTTGAAGCTGCGGCAATGGTATATATTGTGTACTTCAAAAAAATCTAATTTTCGACATGAACTCATGCAGAATGCTATAAAATAAAAGCTGTTGCCTAGACCTTATTTTTTATGTCACATCATTCTACAATACGCAGATTTTTTTATGTTTTGACAAAGAATATAATGTAGTATTAGACATTTCGGAAATAAGTATACTGAAAAAGTTATATAACAAAAACTGACGAATTTTTAAATTAATAAATTAAAGCACACTTTCTATACTCAGGGGTTATATTTATCTGTATAAACAGTAAATTCAATTAAAATTTCAAAGCGATCCATTGAATACTGAAGAAGCAATGTAGTAAAATGATATTTATTCTCCATTAGACACGCATTGATTTATGCGTTTTTTCATTAAATTTTATAATTTATTGTTAGAAACTTAATAAATAACTGATACATTCACTTGACTGCATTAAAATATAATGAAAAATACTTCAATCAATCAAAAAAATTTCAAATAGTTTTATAATAAGTGACCTAAACGAACACTAACTCAGGCGAATGTAAATCTTAATGTTACTTAAGAGTCATCTTAAAGGTCATTTGGAGGTTATTCAATTTTGAGGTCTTGCAGAAAAACTCGATTGAAGGAAATAGATCAAAGCTTACTTCAGCTGTTTTCTTCAATCACAAGTAGCGCTGACCTCAAACCTAAACTTGTTTGTATCCTTTAAGGTCAATCCAAGGTCAAAATTTGTTTCTTAAGTCCCCCTCATCTGATATCGGCAATTGAAAAAGGAGAAGTTTCCATAGCGTTACCCAGAAACAATTATTGATTATTACCATTTCAAGCTCTTCTATTGAATTCGTTCAAATAATTTTCTGCAGCAGTAGTGTTCAATCTGAAAAAATATTTTACTGGTTTTTTAATTTTCATATTCTGATCAGCTTGAGTCTCTTACAAAGAAAAGTGCAATGGACAAACTCACTGATAGAGAAAGAATAACGCTTCTCATGATGAGAGGTTGGGCCCGGTGCAGCGATCTTATAGGGCTGTAAGGGATCTTTTCAATGCTACATTTAGGCCTAATAGGACTCTAATTTCATTTGCAACAGTTCAAAAAACTGTTAAAAGGTCTGAAAATACCGGCACTATTAGTGACCTGCCTAGATCAGGTAAACCAAAGTCAGCAAGTAATGAAGAGAAGTCATTAGATGTTTTGTTAACATTCACTGAAGATGCACATACATCCACTCGTAGAGCTGCTCAAGAGCACGAAGTGAGTACATCATCTATTCATAACATACTACATGAAGCGAATTTCCATCCCTACAAAGTAAAACTGATAAACAAACAGAACGAAGATGATTTCGACCGTCGCGTTGAATTTTGTGATGATATGATGGCTCGCATAGTTCAAAATCCTAACTTTCTATTTAACATAGTATTTTCAGATGAAGCTACATTTCAACTTGACGCAAGTTTGAATAGGCATAATTGTCGATATTGGGCAGCTGATAATCCATATTGGGCACGAGAAGCTAAATCACAATATCCACAAAAATTAAATGTCTGGGTTGGAATACTAAATGATAAAATTATAGGACCATTTTTTATTGATAGCAACTCGAATGCCCAAAATTATGAAGCTATGCTCCGCAATCAAATAGTTTCTGCAATAATGGAAATAACCGGAGAAAAATTCAATGGCACATGGTATCAACAGGATGGCGCAGCAGCTCATTATACACGAACTGTTCGCGCTTACTTAGATGCGGTATTTGTTAATCGATGGATAGGACGAAGAGGCATTATTGAATGGCCAGCTAGATCACCCGATTTGACGCCTCTTGATTACTTCTATTGAGGGTATTTGAAAGATCGAGTGTACAAAACAAATCCCCAAAATTTGGATGAATTACGGCAAAGGATCATCGATGAATCAACTCTTATCCCCGCTGAAATCATCAGAAATGCTGTTGGTGCTTTTTACCATCGATTAGGTCAGTGTCAAGAATTAAATGGGGAGCAGTTCGAGCATTTACGATAATCATAGTTGGAAATGTTTATTCAATCACGTGAGAGGCAAGGGGACTTACGATAATAAAGCACCCCAAAGGGAACAGAAATTACTACGTCCACGCCGTTGTTCCTGGGTAACGCTAAAAGTAAAATCAAATGACCTTTAGGATCAATCAAAAATTATTGATCTCAATGGTTTTGAATGTAAAATTTCCCGCTCTTTCCATTGCTGATGTCAAAAATGGTGCTTCCCATTAAAAAAAATTGACCTAACCTTAAAAAAATCGTCAAGGTCATCTTTAAGGTCAAATCTAAGGTCGCCGTTGAATTCCTTGTCGAAAATTACTTCGAATATGACCTCGACATTTTTTACAAATAAATCACCTAAAAAGTTATTTGGGTGTTTCCAGACTTTTTGGACACCCTGTATATTTTACCCATGACGTATGTTTAACTGTGCTCAAAGTACGAAATAATCGGACAAGCTCTCGCATAACTCTTTCACGGTGCGTTCACAGTGACGTAAATACCGGGTCTAATGCTGTATTGTAAAAATGAGCATGTTTTTGTAAAAAACCAACCCGAGGGTTGACCTGAAGATACCCCACGGATCGTTGCAACAATCAACTAAAAGTCATTTCGAGGGTTATTCGATAATTTTAAAATAAGACCAAATTCAACCAAGCTTCATTTTCATTATACCCGTGGTTTAAACCATGCATAAAAATGCTTTGAAATAAACATTAATGGAAAATTTTAAATCTACCTTTAGCCTCGGAAGCAGATATGTACGGACGCAGCGTATTATGCATATTCTGAGACGCGACTGATTGCTTGGTTTGACACGCAGGCTAACGAAAGTGTAAAATCTAACACTGTGCGTCGCACTCCCGAACAGCGCATCTTGCGATGTATGCAGGTGCTCCCTTAGGGTAGACACCGTGGCGCGAAAGGGTACCCCCTGTTAGTATAGTCGAATTGCCCCCCTCCCGGGATCGGGAAACTAAGTTTATATACGTATTCTACATATAAAAAGAATACGTTTGCCGCCAACCCGAGCTTCCTAGACCCCCCCTAAGTCTCTATATAGCCAAAAACGATTTTTTTTGTAAATATTTTTTTTCTCCTCGTGTATAAGCTCTCAGAATCTGGAAAAATTCACAAGTATACTTCATAATAAGACAAAGTTAACTGAATTTTTCCAAGTCATAATATTGAGTACGCCCTCCTTAAAAAAATTTGGAAATTATTCAACCTGTATTATCTACCCTTCCTTTGTATGATTGAAAATCCGGATATCGAGCGAGGTCCATGCTAAAAATTAAAAAAACCGTGTTTTTACACGTTTTTTGGCTGTAACTCTTTGCAGAAGACACCTACAATAAATCTGATCAATCCACTGGATTCTGCGTAAAAAAATACACGGAAAACATGTATGATAAATTCCATATTGATGCGGGGTCATCCTTAAAAAAATCAAAAAATCAAGTAATTGAAGCAAAATCGGCACTGGGATTCACTGCATAAACGGAATTTTGGCGGAATACGAAAAAAAAAAATCCAAAAGGTCAAAATTTTTCTGCTAGTAATGTAATCATAATTGGTAGAGACACCCAAATATACATATTTGTACATAATATGAGGCAAGACATCGCTCAAACACAATTTATATCAATCTAATTCAACTAGATTTTCCATTTTTTTTAGTTTTCCGCATAAATTCCGTTTATGCAGTGAATCCCAGTGCCGATTTTGCTTCAATTACTTTATTTTTTGATTTTTTTAAGGATGAGCCCGCATCAATATGGAAGTTATCATACATGTTTTCCGTGTATTTTTTTACGCAGAATCCAGTGGATTGATTTACTGTAGGTATCTTCTGCAAAGAGTTACAGACAAAAAACTTGAAAAAACACGGTTTTTTTAATTTTTAGCAGGGACCCCGCTCGATATCCGGATTTTCAATCATACCATTTTATTTCTCGTAAAAAAATACGTTATTTAAAAAAAAAAAATTACTGCAGATCCCAAAGGAAGGGTAGATAATACAGGTTGAATAATTTCCAAATTTTTTTAAGGAGGGCGTACTCAATATTATGACTTGGAAAAATTCAGTTAACTTTGTCTTATTATGAAGTATACTTGTGAATTTTTCCAGATTCTGAGAGCTTATACACGAGGAGAAAAAAAATATTTACAAAAAAAATCGTTTTTGGCTATATGGAGTCTTAGGGGGGGTCTAGGAAGCTCGGGTTGGCGGCAAACGTATTCTTTTTACATGTAGAATATGCCTATAAACTTAGTTTCCCGATCCCGGGAGGAGGGCAATTTGACTATACTAACAGGGGGTACCCTTTGAAAGTCTCTCTAGGCTAAGCGCAGCCACCTTAAACATAGTTTTAGCCGAGGCTAAGCCAAAGTGACGACCCGAGGGGATCCCGAGGGTAAGCCGAGGCAAAACCGAGGGGCGGCCTTGAGCAAATCGAGGCGCACCCGCGGTTAGCCCAATACGAAGCCTCAGCTATGCCGAGGAGGACCTGCGGGTAGCCCCAGGGGAACCCGAGGGTAGCTCCAGGGAAACCCGCAGCTAGTCTCAGGTCCCTGTGGCAGGAGCCCTGCTGACCCTGGAGTCGTCCTTGACACCTGGTCACCATTCAGGAAAAATTTTCTAGTTTTTTTCTCATCAATAGTGTGGCGTCCCGGGTTCCCTGTGGAAGGGGTCCGGCTGACCATAAGTCGTCCTTGACACCTGGCAAATTTTTCCTGAAGATGGTGTCTAGGTGTCAAAGACGACTCCAGTGTCAGCAGGGCCCCTTCCACAGGGACGTGAGACTAGCAGCGGGTGCGCCTTCATTTGCTCAAGACCGTGCCTCAGTTTTGCCTCGGCTTACCCTCGGGTTCCCCTCGGGTCGTCACTTTGGCTTAGCCTCTGCTAAAACTATGTTTAAGGTGGCTGCGCTCAGCTTAGAGAGACTTTCAAATTTCGCGCCACGGTGTCCACCCTAAGGGAGCACCTGCATACATCGCAAGATACGCTGTTCGGGAGTGCGACACGCAGTGTTAGATTTTACACTTTCGTTAGCCTGCGTGGCGAACCAAGCTTCCGAGGCTAAAGGTAGATTTAAAATTTTCCATTAATGCTAATTTTTAGTTGATTGTTGCAACGATCCGTGGGTATCTTCGGGTCAACCCTCGGGTTGGTTTCTTACAAAAACATGCTTATTTTTACAAGTACAGCATCAGACCCGGTATTTACGTCACTGCGAACGCACCGTCAGTCGGATTCGACTGGGGATGTCTAACAGATCTAAATAAAACTTAGGTTCCCTTTTCCTCTAAAGTTGACTTCTATTACGCGGCGGTGAATTCACTCCCATGATCCGTTAGGATTTTCTTTGGTTGCCCGCATTTTGGAATCTAGTCCAACAGGATTCGCTTAAGACTAATCGCCGTCGTGGCTGTTTTCATCGGTAATAACTATGTGCACTCCCCATCACATGCTTTTGCGCACCCCACGTAAAAATTTGAAGAGCTAAAAAGTTTTATTGTTCAGCAGCAAAACTTCGTAGCTCAAAAAATCCTACGGAACCTTCGAATCCCTCTTAACCTTCGAACCTTCTTAACCTTCGAAAAATGCTACTACGGAATTAGAAAAGTGTTAAATTGATTTTTTTATAAGTATTAAAAAGCGTTGAAAAAAACAAAAAAATGGTAGCTTAAAAAATCCAACAGTGTCGGAAAGGAAATTGCTTCAACTTTAAAATGACGGGTCGAACGTTTTTCTAGGACGTTTTATAATAAAGTTACACCATTTTTTATAAAAAAAAAAAACAAGTTTTATTTTAAATGCGAATAATAGAAGAGATAGACAAAAACTTTAGGAAGAAAAAAAATTTGTTTTTACTCATTGAAAATATTTCTGCAGCTATGTATGCGATTTAAGAAAAAATTTTTTTTTGATTTTTTTAGCATGTCAAAAAATTAAGCTTTGTCGGGCTGTTATAAAATCTAAAGGATTTCATCTTGATCAGAAAAAAAGTGCAAATAGTGCATAATAGTGTGAATCATAAATTGTGAGTCGATAAACCAAAGATTTTAATTTTTGAATAGTAAAACTATTCTTTATATTATTCCTTACTTGTTAAGATTGTGATTAATGTTTTGTTAACTTTATTTAATCTATTAAACTCTGATAGAAGATCTTCTTTGTTTCATCATAACTATTATAATAAATTAATAAAATTTTTCAGTCATTTTAATGTTGAAGCAATTACCTTTCCGACTCTGTTAGATTTTTTAAGCTACCATTACGGGAACGAAATTAGCAGCGGGTCAAAAAAGGCAAGATTTTTTTGTGTTTTTTCAACGCTTTTTAATACTTATAAAAAACTCAATTTAACACTTTTTTAATTCTGCAGTAGCATTTTTTGAAGGTTTTTATCTGCTCTTTCGAATACCGTAGATTTTGAGCTACGACGTTTTGCTGCTGAGCAATAAAACTTTTAGCTCCTCCAATTTTTGCGTGGGGTGCGCAAAAGCATGTGATGGGGAGTGTATATTTTGAAAAAACGTTGGTTGCTACTAGGATGTATTGCATCCCTGCAAGCACGGGTGGGAGCGGACCGCAAAAATCTAATGTTATAAGTTCACGTGGTTTCACAGTTCACTCGTATTCCCCCTCCATCGCAAATGTGGGATATTTAACACGCTGGCAAATATCGCAATTTGGGATAAAAGCTTTAATGTCCGTTCGCATCTTGTCCTAATAGTTATTAAACACACAAGGTGGCCGCCAATTCTCTAAATTTCTATCTTTTTAGAAGATTATTTCTTTATAATTTTGAAAATTGTCAGTTTTTTTCCTTCTAAAATTGCTTTCTTTATGTCGTTTATTTTAGGATCATCTTTTTGAATTTGTATAATTTTTTACAAAATTTCTTTATTTTTTTTCTGTTTTCAACGTAAAAATTAAACTACTTGACTGTTCTTTTATCTTTAAGTCTGAATATAAATGTTACTGTAATGGAGCGATACATTGTTTTTTTTCTGGCTCCGTATAAAATTTTCCTTCAGGATTTCTATTTAGAAATCCCGCAAAGCAACTGTTTCCCCCCCCTCCCCCCCCCCCCCTGCAGTACGTTACTGAAAAAGAGTACTGTTGGAGGAATAAACTCCATCTAATTAATCCCATACTTTGGTATATGGGTGATTCTAAAAAAGATAAAGCTTTGTGATCGGTTACAATTTCAAAGGATGCACCTAATATACAGGGTGTCAATTAAGTCCCGGGACGGCTGAATATTTTCAGAGGTAAAGTAATTCTGATAAAGGTCAAGGTCATTTCTTAAGTAACTTTCAACGAGGAATCTAATGGTGACATTCACTTTGACCTTGGACTTGACCTTGAAGGTTATTTCAAGGTCAACTGTTTTTTTTTAAATAGGAACCCCCATTTTTAAGACTGGTAATCGATAGAGCGGGAAATTTTACATTCAGATACGTAATTAAGTCAGAGCTAGTGTTTGAACTTGAGGGTTACTCCAAGGTTATTTACACTCCAGCAAGGTTCTTAGATACCTCTGAATATTTTTGCAAGCGGTAAAGCTATTCCTCGTGTAACTTTCAACGAGGAACTCAATGGTGACCTTATACTTGACCTTGGACGTGACCTTCAAGGTTATTTCAAGGACACCTATTGTTTTTAATGGAAATCTTCATTTTTTACACTGGCAATCGATAGAGTGGGAAATTTCATTTCGAAAATAGTATTTGACGTGATCTTTAGAAGGTCAAATCAAGGTCAATTTTGGATAAACTGTCAACATATTGTCGTATTCAAACTTTAGAGGATTTATGAAAGACTAAATGTTACTTACTTTTAGTGTTACCCAGAGGTTACTTTGGGGTGCTTGATTAACGTGAGTCTTCTTGCCTCTCGCGATTGGTTAGCGTGAGTTGAGGGTTCATGGGTTCGGTGTTTCAGGCTTTGACATTTATGTGTCCAACTTCAATCCGGTAGATTTAAAACCCATTAATTAACAAATCCATAAATTGCGAACTCATGAACCCTGAACTCATAATCTTTGAACCCTAAATCAATAAATTTAACACCCATATGGATAATAAACCCAAATACCTACAAATATAAATTCTAAAACTATCCCACAAACCGACAAACCTCCTATTCTTTTTAAACAAGTTCTTTGTATTTTTAGCTCATTTTATAAATTGCGAATAAATTTCTGTGATTTTTTTCTAAGAAGTTTTTTTATTTAATTCTGATTTTTTTTTTAAATTTCTTTCTAAACTTTTAAATATTTCTTTTGTAACTGATAGTCCTTATTTTATTATTTGTTAAAAAATTCCTGTCACTGTTCATTTTCTTAACCTTTTCATGAGTTCAAAATAAATTTAAGAACAAGTTAAACAAAAATTTTTTTATGTAATAAACATTTTCCTTCATTGTAAACATTTCTTTTTGAACAATTCGTTTTTCTTTGCAATTGATAAGTTTTTAGCTTAGTTTTTGCGGACGAGTCGCTACCACTATTCTTCTTTTTCCTCTGAATAAACAAATTAAAACTAAATTGAAATACATAAATATTCTGACTCGTGTATTATTCATATCTAAATAAAAGTCAATGGCGTATGCTAAACTTTCGACGCGAGAAAGGATAAGTTTATTGATGATGCGTGGTTGGGGAGATCGAGTCCGATCTTACCTCGAAGTTCGTACGTTGTTTAATAACCATTTTCGTAATGAAGACGGACAAACACCTATCTCAAAATCTACAGTCGAAAGGGTTGTACGGCGATTCGCAGAATTTGGGACTGTCAATGATCTTCAGAGAACTGGTCGCCCACAATCTGTAGCAACTGAGGATAAGCAGATTGAAATTGCTGAAGCATTTATTGAAAATCCACATCTTAGTTTACGTAGAGCTGGGCATGAGCATGACGTTTCTCATGAAACTGTACGAAAAATTCTGAAAAGCATCAGTTTTCATCCTTATAAAGTCCATTTGGTACAGGAGCTTAATGACGATGATCCTGATCGCCGGATCGAGTTTTGCGAAGCGATGATGAACAGAATAGACGCAGATCCTCAATTTTTATACAATATAGTTTTTTCGGATGAGGCTACTTTCACTTTAAAGGGTGAAGTTAACAGACACAATTGTAGATATTGGTTAGACACAAATCCTGCATGGATGTTGGACAATCACACACAATATCCACACAAGTTGAATGTTTGGGCTGGCATCTTAAACAATACTCCTGTAGGCCCCTTTTTTATCGAGGGTAATCTTACTGCCGCTTCATACGAACAGCTACTTAGGAATCAAATTATACCACGAATTAGAGAGATAGCAGTTGATGATTACGATGAAACGTGGTTTCAGCAGGATGGAGCAGCCCCTCATTTTGGTAGAGATGTTCGAGCATATTTGGATGCTCAGTTTCCTCATAGATGGATTGGAAGAAGGGGTGAAATCGAGTGGCCTGCTAGATCTCCGGATCTGACACCACTCGATTACTTTCTCTGGGGTTACCTTAAGAGTAAAGTTTATGCCACTAAACCGGACAATTTAGATGAACTGCGCAATCGAATTATGCAAGAGGCTGCTAGAATCGATAGAGGGATGATTCGTGATGCTGTAACTCATTTTTACAATCGCCTAGCTTTTTGTCAAGAAGTTGAAGGTTTTCAGTTTGAGCACCGCCGTTAAACTTTGAATCATTAAGTAAATCGCAAAAGACTTTAGCACCCCAATCGTGAAAGGCAAGGGGACTCACGTTAATCAAGCACCCCAATCGTGAGAGGCAAGGGGACTCACGTTAATCAAGCACCCCAATCGTGAGAGGCAAGGGGACTCACGTTAATCAAGCACCCCAAAGGAAACAGAACTTACTACGTCCACGTCGTTGTTTCTGGGTAACGCTAAAAGTAAGAATAAGGGCGATAGTAAGGTTATTAATTTAAAAAGTGCTTGAACTTTCAAATAATGTGCAAAGCTGATCTCAAAGTCAAGGTGGTCGATGTTGTTGGTTTCAAAACTTTTTCAAACATTTAGTCTTTCATAAATCCTCTAAAGTTTGAATACGACAATATGTTGACAGTTTATCCAAAATTGACCTTGATTTGACCTTCTAAAGATCACGTCAAATACTATTTTCGAAATGAAATTTCCCACTCTATCGATTGCCAGTGTAAAAAATGAAGATTTCCATTAAAAACAATAGGTGTCCTTGAAATAACCTTGAAGGTCACGTCCAAGGTCAAGTATAAGGTCACCATTGAGTTCTTCGTTGAAAGTTACACGAGGAATAGCTTTACCGCTTGCAAAAATATTCAGAGGTATCTAAGAACCTTGCTGGAGTGTAAATAACCTTGGAGTAACCCTCAAGTTCAAACACTAGCTCTGACTTAATTACGTATCTGAATGTAAAATTTTCCGCTCTATCGATTACCAGTCTTAAAAATGGGGGTTCCTATTTAAAAAAAAACAGTTGACCTTGAAATAACCTTCAAGGTCAAGTCCAAGGTCAAAGTGAATGTCACCATTAGATTCCTCGTTGAAAGTTACTTAAGAAATGACCTTGACCTTTATCAGAATTACTTTACCTCTGAAAATATTCAGCCGTCCCGGGACTTAATTGACACCCTGTATACGTTCTGAATTTAGATACTGCGTATATTATTGCCAGTAATTCTTTTTCGCATGTTTTGTGCATTGTTTCCGGTTTTGCAAGGCATCTCAATGCAACTGCAATTAATCGATGTTCATTTTTTTTGTCTATCTGATATAATATCGCGCCTATTCCTTTATCACTTGCGTCTCTTTTGATTTTATACGGTTTACCGGATAACAAGAAATTTAAACTTACATGTTTTAAAAAGTTTTGTTTAAGTTTTTTAAATTTATCGTAATGGATCTATGTTTTTACTTTGGCAGTCTCAGCCTGTTCTCAAGGCACGGGTAAATCTTTAACATCCACGTCCACGCCGTGGCCGCTGGGCAACGTCTACTGTCGCGGCAATGCTCTTAGCAGCAGCGCTAAAACAGAGGCGGCTGACGGAATCTCTGCGTGTCGGTTTAAACCCTTCTAGTCGGGCGGTGGCGCCAACAAAAGGATACACTTATCGCTTGTCCGTTCCTTCTCGACTTCTTGTCGATCGGGTAAAGGGGGCTCATGGTCACCTCTGATCACTATTTTGTACAAGGAAAGCGGAATGACTCGTGTGCACGGAGCGAGAAGCGGACTGCAGCGGCCCAAGGCTTCGAAGCCGGAACCGTGGGTTCTACAAATGTACTCAGACCGGATAGATAGAGGCAGACGGAGGCGAGCCATCTAGGGGCCCTATAAACGGGTATCTCCTAGAAGGTGGTCATCATTCTTTACGTGGAGCTATAGAGCATGAAGCCCGCCGAGTGCAAAAACAGTGGGACGAAACGAACTCGAGCTAAAGACGGTCCACCATGTTGCTAGCGCTAGTAGCAATGGCAGCGCTACGGCAGACGAGATGGTAGCGAACCCATCTACATCACAGGGTGCTGCAACAACGGAAAATGACGCAGAGTCAACTGTCATTGATTCTATGAAAAACTCCTCAAGGAAATGATAGAGTCAATAAAGAAGCAAAAGAAAGGGTAAAGACGAGCAAAAGAACGGGTTACCCGTTTTACATGGATAATATGAAGAACTGATCGGACGCAAAAAGCTTACAGTATGGCGGTTGCTAACACCAGATATGCGGAAGGCGAGTGAGCCCCAAAAAAGGCAACCCTCTACGGCGCCAACTGATATGGCTGGAGGGAGTCCAAACAAGAAAGCTAAAGAGGATGCCAAAAATAAGGCAGAGTCTCAGCGGGCAGATACGCAGTCAGCTGCAGACTGGACAACAGTTCCCATGCGACAGGAGAAGAAGGAGGGAAAAAAAGAAGAAGGAGACGAAGAAGACGGAATCAGAGAAATTGCCTCCGAAAAAAGGCAAAAAGGCCAGACCGGAGGCGATTATCCTCAAGCCGGCTGAGGGGAGAACTTACGCGGATATCTTCGGAGGGATCCGCCGCACACAAAGCGGTGAAGTTGTAATTGAACTACAGAAGGCTCTTTGACCCCTAAGATGACCTTGGAGATCGGGGACGTGGACGGCTTCGCCACGGTCGACGAAATTAGGGAGGCCGTTCTCGACATGTATAAAGTCAAATTTTGAATAAATTTTCGTTCCGATAAAATCCTTTATTAATTCCGATATGAGCGGTGGTGTTTCTTGGTCGTCTTCAATTATTTTATTCACTTGTCTAGCGTCTAAACATAGTCATATTTTCCCGTCTCCCTTTCTTACTACGCACACTGGGTTGCAATAAGGACTGAGTGCCCTTTCTATTATGTTCGAATTTACCATGTCATCTATAGTTCCGTTTACTTCCTCTCAAACTGCAAAACGTATCGGGTATTTTTTTTTATTATTGGTTTGTTAGTAGTTAGTTTTAATTCATGTTTGTATCCGCACGCATAATCTTCTTTTTCCGTAAATTTTATATTTTTGTAATTAGTTTAAGAAAATTTCTCTTTGAGTTTCATTTACACCTGTTAGTTTTCGCGCGTACTCTCGAAATTGTTCCGACAGGCTTTCTTCCGTTTCTATATTTTTGTTAAATTCACTTTTCTCGACTAAAGCTTTATTGCTAGAATTATATTTGTTTTTATCCTTATTTATGATTTCGTTTTCTATCTTCTTTATAAATTTATTTTCATATTCTTTTCTTTTTTTGTTTTTATTTATATACGATTCATGTTCATTGTTGATGTTTATTTGTACTTCTGCAATCATTGGAAGCTTTTTTTATTGTTTTTTTCAGATTCATTAATCTCTTTAATTACAAAAACATACGTAATATCATCTTTTCTCTATAAACTAAGTCTGTCTGGTACATTTCGTTTGCACGGTGCGTTGCCGAACCCTTCCTCATCGCCCGGATTACCCGTTTAAATGACTTTGATTTACGCTTTGTCTATTTTGTGTGTTTTATGTGTGAAAGCGTGTATTGGGTATTTGAACCGGTGGCTAATTGTGTTAAATTGCTTGTCGGCTAAAGCAGTCTGTATATGTCATCTGTTCTTGGAGTTCGCGGTGTCTATTGTTTTGATAATTTCCCCCCTGATATCTTCTTGTGTATGGTCGATGGTTTTGATTATACGGCTCGATTTAAAATCTTATTTGTCTTAACGGAATACTTTGTTCACCGTTTCTGTTATCGTATTCTTTATTTTTCCAGTTTTTTTTTATATAAATTGTCGAGTTGTGCGAGAGCTTGTACGACTAAATTTTCATCCGCAAAACTGACCGTGACCAATTTCTTTAACGCGTTGTGGCATTTGTTGTATTATGTTGTAGTTAAATTTGTATTCAGAAAATTTTGGTTGAAAGTATGAGGCTTCTTTTAATTGAGAATGAAAATATGATTGCAAATTTCCGCCCTGGCTGTTGAACCTTCACGTGCTCCATTTAGTCTCAATCTTTATTCTTATTGGTACCGAGAAAAATTCGCTAAGGAACTCCATTTTAAATTGTTCGTATGACAAAATATTTTCCCTTTTGTATTCCATCCATATTCGGGCTCTGCCTTCAAGTGACATTTCACTAATTATTACTTTTCGCGCGTTGTTTGTAATATTTTGAAATTTAAAGTAACGCTCTAACTCCTCTACAAATATTTGAGGATTTTTTTCAAATTCATCGGTAAATTTGAGCAACTATAAATCTATATTAGTGTTTTGTAAGGAATTTACAATCGTATTCGCTTGATTTAAAATGTCTTTATTATTTTTATTACGAATTACAATGTCGTTATTACACTGAGCGTTATTTCCACGCGGGCCGATAAAATTTAAATTTCTTGCTTCTCGAAAATTTAATAATAATTTATTGATTTGTGCTTATTGTCTATTTATAATATTTATTGCAGCACCATATCTTTGTATAATATCTACCTGCTGATTTTCGTTCCAGTTTGCGTTTTCCAGGTTTACATGTGCGGCACGTAAACGTTCTTCTTCGATTTCAGCGTTCGCTTGGACCGTTCGCTGACTTTCTCTCTTTCTATCTCTTGCAACTGTTGCTTGTCTTCCTCTCGCATCATAAACACTGTACAGTTTTTTTTATTAAAATTCAAGTTTATATACTTTTGCCTCGTAATGCGTCCTGATTTAGTTTTATATAAATGTGATTGTTCCATGCATTAATTTATCCTTACTACCCGTTGAGCGCCATTGTAACTATTTTTGATATATCTCGCGGAATTAACATGTAGATAGGGAATGAGATCAGAGGAATGTACATTAACTGATGGAACAATATATATGTATCAATTCGAATCAAGATGGATTTTATTTAATCGAAGATAATTAAACATAGGATATTTGTGCGCATTTATTTACCCAAAAGATATGAAATCCCTAACGGAGTTGCCCTTTCGCTACCTTCGGTCTGTTGCCACGTACGGATCTCCGCGCTCACTGCTTATAACATATCCAGGACAGACGCACTACACTCCAATCGTCATTGAGTGAGATGATCAATCTGCCCAAAAAGGACATTAGAAAGGAAGTAAATTGGTTGACGGATCACTTTGACCTGCCAAACTTTAGGAAGAGAATAGGTTTAGGTACCTAGAATATCTGCAGACTGTGTGGTGAAGGTAAGAAAACTCCCTTGCACCTCTTGTGTCACTGCCCTAGGTTGATGGGCGGGAAGCGTGAGATGCATAGGGAGTGGCTTCTCGAACCTGAGCAGATTTCTCAGATTGGTAGATTATATATGGTATTTGATAGGAGATGAATGATGAGGAGACCGAGCGCAATGGGCCAATAGGCCTAGGTGCATCACCAGCATGTCCCCGAGAGGGTCCGTGGGTGCGTTTCCGCTCTGACATCGACTAACACATAAAGAAATAAATTTAAATATGTTTAAAAGTTCAAACAAGTTCTAACAATTTCAAACAAGTTCAAACAATTTCAAACAAGTTCAAGCAAGTTCAAACAAGTTCAAACAGGTTCAAACAAGTTCAAACCGATATATCAAAGTATATCGGTTTCTTTATGCAGGCCTCTTATCGAATAACTGTGAAAATCACGCTTGACGATGAGGGCCTCTTTACCGTAGTATCCAGTCCGATTGTTCACCAGCTTGACATCGACGCGCTTGTGTTCGTTCTCCATGGTCTTCCCGTAGACCGCGTTATTGAAGAGTTTAAACAACATCTTCTCAAACTCGTTCTTAGCTTCCTTATGCTTTAAACTATTTAAATCAATGTAGCTCTTCAACCAAGGAAATTGAGAGAAGTGCAGAGCTCGATGAACCATCTTCAAGCACGTGCCATGTGCAAGTGACTGCTGATGGCCCACAAAGGCTAGGCAATTTAGCCCACTCCAGTTCCTGGAAAAGTGGGCTAGAATTAAAAAGCGGCCTAGCTTGCGTGAGTGCGAGAGAGAAGGAGTACGCGGTGCGAATGATCGAGAGCGGGACGGTGAGCCAGGACCGTACCTCATGCCCGAGAGTGGCACATGTTTTTATAGATGGCCTGCCGATCACGCGCAGCGCGTGGGTGGCGGTGACGTCACACGAGCCGCCACCATTTCCATCTCGTTAGCGGGACTTGTAAAGCGCGCTGAGACACAGAGGGCGCGCGCAGACCTCCTTTATCGGCGAGATTGCCGACCGCGGGTTAAATGACCGGAAGAAGAAGGGTCGACGCGACACCTCGCGATCTTTATGAATAATTAATACATAGACGGAGATAAAATGGGTGAATGCCGCAAGAGTAAGAGAGAACGAGAGAGACGCAGGGGGTCGAGCCGAGTTAACCATCTTGACACAGCCATTCGTTGCCCGGACAGCATTCTAGCTAGACGTGTATTTGAAATTAGGGGCAGCAGAAAAGAAGTAGATAGCCGAAGAAGAAGCGAGGACGTGGAGATAAGCAGAACAATAGAGGCGGTGAGTAGACCGGAGAAGCGGCCGTGAGGACGAGCGGCATCAGTGATCAGCGATGAGTCGTGATTCGGGCGAGGAGTGCCGCGAGCGAACGCGAATGTGTGAATCGGGTGAACGCGTGTAGAATCGGGAGTTCAGTTCGGAGTCGCGTGCTTGCGTGTTATCGTGTCGCGTGTTAGGTACACTAGACATTTGTATTTACACGAAAATAAAGAGTATTTTGGAGCGTAATTACTGGGGTTTAGCGTGATTATTTTTATTGTAACGTGTGTTCGTTGTCGCGGCGTTTCCCCCATTGCGCCAGCTACCCAAGAACCATTGCGCGCCCACCCACGCCTACCACCGAGCAGCCAGGAGGAGGAATTGGACGCAGAGGAATATTATCCCTGTCGGCTGGCATTAATTGCCTGGCGCCTGACAACACCGCGCTCCGGTCGCGCGCGTTAATTTATAAATTAAGGCCAGCCCGAAGAGCCGCTTTGTCAACGTAGCTTTGGAGACCTGGGGAGGTATCCGCGGTTTTGCAACGTCACATTATATTATATTTATCATTTTAATGATGTGTTTTTATATATTTAAAAAATATTCCTGCTACTCTTCACCTATCCTCCCCCTCCGCCCCCTCCTCTCCACTCCTCCCTCCTCCTTCCTCCTCCTCAGTGATATTCCTCAACCCCTCCTCAGTAACCTCCTCATTATTAAACTCCTCCTCAGCCCCTCCTCAATTTTTATAAAATTGTAATTTTAGCTCCAAAAAGTGTGGATAAAAAATTTAAAATAAACTTCTTATTCGTATAGCGATACTGTCTACGGGATATTGAATCATTAACATAGCAAAAAACGTTAATAATGAAAATAAAATCAATTATGTCGCTAAAGCAAATGGGTAAATAAAGTTTTTTTATCGTGTATACAAGTAAAGAAAAGGCGAAAAGTTATTTTCTAGAAATCGACTCAAAAATAAATAAATTCAATGATATCTTTACTCTTTAAAAAAAGATGGAGGCGAACGTAAAGAGGCCTCCTGATATAGAACGAATAAAAGTCTATAAATGTCATAGTGATGTAAAAGTAAACGCGTTAGTGTGTCTCATATGCGAAGAAGTATACTACATAAATGATTTCAAGAGAAGTAATAATGGTGTACAGTAAGTGAAACAATAGTAATATGTAAAGAACATAAGGAGGTAAACTTAAGCTCAATTAACAGTGAACATGTGCTTGCACATGATATGAAAGTGATAATTACACAAATAAAAAATGCTGCTAGACAAAAACTATATAAAGAATTAATAAGCAGAGAAAATAATTGAGAAATTTTTAAGCAAGAGTTGGAGAATGAAATACATATACAGAAGAATAACATTAAAGAGCTGGAAGATACAGTGATTCAGCTGAAGAAAGTAAGTAATTTAGCATCAACAAAAAATGGATTGCAAAGAGATAATGAAAGAATGGACATGGATCAAACGATACATGATGAAACTGTATTTATGCAAGCTGATATAGAATACTTGAAAAAAGAAAATGGACTATTAAAAGACATAAATTATGAATTAAAAGACAAAAATAAAGAAATACAAGAAAAAAATAAAATGCTATTTTAATAAAGGAACTTTTGCAGAAGTAAGTACCATGAATACACAAAAAGCAATAAAAAAAACTCCAAGAGTATTGATAAAAAAAACTATAAAAAACAGATCTCTGAAGGAAGTTACAAAAAAAGTAAGTCACTGTTTAATCAAAATTAAACTGTACAAATAAACAAAATAGTAGAAAAAGAGAAAACGGAACTAAATAATAAGTTATAAAATAAAAATTTTGTAATTCTACACGTAAATATTCGAAGTTTAAACGAAAATTTTAGCAAGCTAGAAGTTTTCGCGAATAGCTTAAAAAATAAACCAACTTTAATTGCATGTTCCGAATCTTAGAATATAACAACTATTATAATGAAAGTAAAAATAATAAAGCAGATGTAGTAGTATTGTTCATAAGAAAAGATATAAGTCATGATACAAAAATAATAGAAGTTGATAAAACAAAAATATTAGTAGCGGACTTAAATGTCAATAATAACGTAGACTTACGAATATCATCAATTTATAGATCTCATGATATAGCAAAGACTGAATTTGTACTATAAATCAAAAAATATTTATTCGATAATAAAAAAGTAAAAAATCATTGCTTAATAGGAGATTTTAATATTAATATAATGTATAATGGAATACATAAACATGAAAATATCATAAATCAAGAATTTTTTAATAACTTACTAGAATACGAATATATACCGAATTTTATAGGAGTAACAAGACCATCTCTTACTGCACAAGGTGGCACCTGTATTGATAGTTTTTACATAAAAACAAACAGTATAAGTACTAAGTCTTATAAAATTGCCAACCCCTTCAATGACCATTATCCACTTTTTGTAGAATTCAAGAACATAAAAACTGCACAAAATATTAATAAAATAAATAAAATAGTTAATTATGAAAAATTGAAAAATATAGCAAAAAATGTAAACTGGAATATCATTTTATCAATGCAGGAACCAAATTGTACAATGGATGAAATAATAAAGAGAATAAGATATTGTGTCGAAAGAGCGACTTTGGTAAAAATAAAAAAAGGGTGATAGAGACCGAGCACCTAGAAATAAATGGATAATTAAGGCAATAATAGTATTATGTAAAAAGAAAGAATTCTTATATAATCTTCGGCAAAAAAATAAAGAATCAGATAGTCTAAATAAAGATTACTTGGATTATGTCGAAGTACTAAAAAGGGTAATTAAAAATGCAAAAATTATGTAGGAAAAAGATAGTATTAAAAAAAAGTTAAATGATCAAAAAAAATTATGGAAAATAATAAACGAAAAAATCGGAAAAAACAAAAAAACAGTAAACAAAATCAAAAACATAAGGTACAATGGAAAAAATGTTGTGAACAAAACAGAAATAGCAAATATTATGAACAACTTCTTCTGCAATGTTGGAAAAATTTATGTAAACAAATAAAGAATTCAAACGAATTACCTAAAAACAGATAGAAATTCGAAATCAATTATCTTAAATCCAACAAATGCAGAAGAGGTAGTAAATATAATCAAACATCTTAAAGATAAAGCAGGAGGGGAAGATAAAATAAATGCTAAAACGCTGAAAGCAATTGCAACAGATATTGCACACCCTTTAATACACATCTTTAACATGTCAATAGAATAATCTATTTAGCCGGATGTTTTAAAGAGTGCAGAAGTAATTCCAATATGCAAAGCAGGAGACAAAATTAACATAACTAATTGTAGACCAATTTTACTCATATCAAATATCGCAAAAATATATGAAAGAATTATTTTTAATAGGTTATACAGGGTGTCAATTAAGTCCCGGGACGGCTGAATATTTTCAGAGGTAAAGTAATTCTGATAAAGGTCAAGGTCATTTCTTAAGTAACTTTCAACGAGGAATCTAATGATGACATTCACTTTGACCTTGGACTTGACCTTGAAGGTTATTTCAAGGTCAACTGTTTTTTTTTAAATAGGAACCCCCATTTTTAAGACTGGTAATCGATAGAGCGGGAAATTTTACATTCAGATACGTAATTAAGTCAGAGCTAGTGTTTGAACTTGAGGGTTACTCTAAGGTCAATTTTGGATAAACTGTCAAAACATTGTCGTATTCAAACTTTAGAGGATTTATGAAAGACTAAATGTTTGAAAAAGTTTTGAAACCAACAACATCGACCACCTTGACTTTGAGATCAGCCGTTGAGTCGTTGTTTCTGGGTAACGCTAAAAGTAAGAATAAGGGCGATAGTAAGGTTATTAATTTAAAAAGTGCTTGAACTTTCAAATAATGTGCAAAGCTGATCTCAAAGTCAAGGTGGTCGATGTTGTTGGTTTTAAAACTTTTTCAAACATTTAGTCTTTCATAAATCCTCTAAAGTTTGAATACGACAATGTTTTGACAGTTTATCCAAAATTGACCTTGATTTGACCTTCTAAAGATCACGTCAAATACTATTTTCGAAATGAAATTTCCTACTCTATCGATTGCCAGTGTAAAAAATGAAGATTTCCATTAAAAACAATAGGTGTCCTTGAAATAACCTTGAAGGTCACGTCCAAGGTCAAGTATAAGGTCACCATTGAGTTCCTCGTTGAAAGTTACACGAGGAATAGCTTTACCGCTTGCAAAAATATTCAGAGGTATCTAAGAACCTTGCTGGAGTGTAAATAACCTTGGAGTAACCCTCAAGTTCAAACACTAGCTCTGACTTAATTACGTATCTGAATGTAAAATTTTCCGCTCTATCGATTACCAGTCTTAAAAATGGGGGTTCCTATTTAAAAAAAAACAGTTGACCTTGAAATAACCTTCAAGGTCAAGTCCAAGGTCAAAGTGAATGTCACCATTAGATTCCTCGTTGAAAGTTACTTAAGAAATGACCTTGACCTTTATCAGAATTACTTTACCTCTGAAAATATTCAGCCGTCCCGGGACTTAATTGACACCATGTATAATTTTTTAAAAGACTGTTCCAGAGTATCAATTTGGATTTCTTAAAAATATTGGGACTACAGATGCACTTAATAAATTAAAAGATATAATGTATCAAAATCTAGATAAAAGTATGCCAGCCGCTCAGCTCTACGGACTACTCGGAAGAATAACGTGAACATGTAAAAATGCTAGTCAGAGGCCTTTATTGCCTTCGTAAAAGAAAGTTACAAAGCTCGCGTCCGGAAGGGATAGTAGATGTCGGGCGTGCGGGCCGAATGCCCCGAACACGTCCGAGTATTGCCGAACCGAGCCGCGCGCTCCTACGAATTCTCGGCCGCGCCGTAACACACATGTATGACCGCACACGAAGGAACGGGTCGCTTACCCGTTCCACGCGATGTATCACGAACGCGACCACGAGCCTGTGCTCGTACCGACGTCGTACCACGCGGCGGCTCGTATGCGAGAGCCGCGACTCTCGCCGCACGAGAGTCCGCTACCGCGAACTAAGGAGAGAGAGAGACGATGAACCGGAGATACGTTCCCCGCGTTCGCTTAACAATGTTCGACGTCAGAGAGTCGAGGCGCTCCTCGACTCCTCGCCGGTACGCGCCCGCACTCGCTAATCTAGTCGGGCGGTACTTACAATACTAGCAGCTTTGGCTCGTCCTTAGCTGTTACCTCGAACGCTCGCCTCTCGCTGCTCGCCTCCTCGGGAAATCGGTCGCTCTCCGGGTCGCTCACGCGCACGCACGACCGTCGTCGCCGACGGCTCGAGAGAATCTCTCGAGCTCCCGCTATGGCCGCCGCTCCCGCGCGCCACGGCCTAACTTTACCTCGCGTCGCGAAGGCTCGCGACGACGCGCAGGTACACGATAGTACCTCGCGTCACAATATATATATATCAGTTGTTAATTCTTTTAAATTATATTTATATAATTTCTTTATATACGTAAAAAATTTTATCGATTGTTCACTAATGTATAATATATATTCGCATGGGACTTTTAGTTTTTAAGTTAGTTTTAAGATTATATTAGTTTTTAAGTCATGACAGGACTGAGTATGTGCTTTCATTGGAAGTCCATGGTGCCATACTATAGACCGGTCATAATTTATTTGACTGAATAAATTCAATTCAAATTCAATTCATTATCGGTAAAGTAAAAGTGTAGATTAATGGGGAAAAGTAAAATAGAAAAATGACTCAAAAAGTAAACAGATTTAATTGTATCGCTAAAGCAAAGGTGTATAAACAAAGATGGGAAAAATAAAAAATAGGCGGTTTGAATAACATAGTTACTGAGAGTTAATGGGAATTATAAAAAATAGGTATACTGTGACAAAATTTTAAATGTATGCTATTTGTAACGCGGGGTACTGCGGGGTACCTTCGCGTCGTCGCGTTGGCGACGAGCGTGATAGCGGGAGTGGACGAGAGGATGCGAGCGAGCAGCGGCCGGACGACAGGTGCGAAGACGCGAGGTCGAGGACGAGCGAGAGTCCAACGCACTGTAAGTACTGCCCGACTCACTTTTCTTTCGCGAGTGCGGGCGAGTACCGGCAGAGGAGTCGAGGATCGACTCGAAGACGAAGCGTCGTCTTACGCGCTTGTGGGCATCGTTGCCCACAGATTTCGGTGACGAGCCGCAACGTAGGAAAACGTCGTGGCCGAGGGCAGGTACCCGAGGTCACATTCGCTACGTGTCGCAAGCGGACCGTCCCCCCCCCCGTGTTTACGTTTGTGTACCGCGCGGAGCAGGCAGGCGGCCTGTTCCCTATTTCGTGCGTTTGTTTACGAGGAGCAAAGTCGTCGCTCCACGTAAACATTGCTGTACGCAAGTTGTGCGATCGGCCGGTGAATTTTCGGAGAGGCCGAGAATTTATAGGAGCGCGCGAGTTTGTGTTCGCGCGCTCGGAGCACTCGGCTCACGCGCCCGATCTCGACTAACATCCCCGGGACGCGGATGATTGTAACTTACTTCACGGAGGCAATAAAGGCCTTCAACATCTATTTTACTCGATCGTGTCTTTTCTTCGAGAAGTCCGCGGGACTACTTGACACCCAGTTCCCTACCGCCTAACCTCTCGGATACCGCAACGCTCCAGTAGAGCTGAGCGGCCGGCAGTAGCTGTCCAAGGGACGGACAGCTACGCGAGTACAGGAAGCGAGAGTACAGGTGTACTCTCGCGTTGTATACGGGCCTCAGTGACGTGTGTTCGCCGTCCAGTGCTCGAGCGCACCCCGACGTAAGATCCTCGCGGGGAACTCGTGCGTGCCCCATTGTACTTGTCTCGTGGGGAAAAAGGTGTCCTCCACGAGGCAACCGAAAAGCAACAACCCCGTTACACATGAAAGCAAAATAAAAAATTTCGGAAAATGATATCGAATTTTAATTTTGACTTTTAAATATAGGCAATGGCAGTTATTTTCTAAAATGTGATCGAGATAGTAAAGTAACAAAAATCCCAAAAACAGTTATATCAAACGAAAATATTATAGATGAAATTTGGATTCTTAAAGATATGAAAAATTGACATTTTTAAGAAAGTGTAATTTTAACTTCAAAATCGTATAACGATACAATCGTATACCGATATAGTCTACGAAATATATATTTAATCATTGACATAGCAGAAAACGTTAATAATGAACATTTAGCAAATATAATTCCAACAGAATTTTTAAACTTGTAAAAAAGGTATTGATCGACAGCGCGAGCAATAGCTTTATTACAAAATTTAAGTCGGTACGCAACGCGCGTATATTTTGTATATACTTGCGTTAGCGCGACCGCCACGGCCGGATAGCAAGTGTGCTCCCGAGCGTCCCCACTCCGCGACGCCTTCCCACCCGCGGGAAGACGTTGTCATGACGACCGGTCTCTCCCACCGAGCGCGCCTCGAGTCGAGCGGCTCGGAGCGAGCGGGAGCTGACTAACGAATTCAGTCCACTCGACGCACTGAGTCGAGCTCTAACCCTAAGGGAGAGGTCGCCCGCACGTAATGAGTGTTGGCAATTGGGCTGAGCCGGTTTAATTTGTTTAAAGATTTGCGATTTGTAGTATAAGCGTAGCAATTTATTAATTAGTATTTTATTAACGTTTTGTTCTAGACTAACCGAGGCGGAGGGCAGAGCGAAGCCCTACTAGTTTATAAAAATGAGCGCGCTCAGGCAAAACTAAGATTTAAGCGAAGTTTAATTTTTTGTATTTATTTTTCTATTACATTTGATTATGAATATAATATAATATAGTTTAAATATAAATAAAAGTGATTAATTATTTCCGTTTAGTGCAAAAAGTACGTATTGTGATTAAAAGTGCCGCGCAAAGGGGGTTGCGAGTGTTTTGACTCGTATCGCAATAGGCGTTGCGCACGAGTTGAGTCTGGCGACTTGGGTTGTAACGGTCGTAATGAGATCGTTCGCGATTAGTGTCGCTTGATCGTAGTGAGATCAACGGCAAATCGGAATACCTCCTCCTGCCACATAAGAAACCCAAATGTTACATACTCATTAACTCCGAATGGATTACCTCAAAGTAAATTAAAATTAAAAAATGACGTAATTATCGTTTTGCTGAAAATTTTAAATTGAAATAATAGTTTTAAAATAAAATAATGGTTATAAAAAATTATTTTCTGGAATTTGACTGAAAAAATAGATATATTCAATTATATCGCTAAAGCAATTGGGTAAATAAAGTTTCATATCATATACAGGTAAAAAAAAGAAGAAAAATGCAACAATTATTTGCTAGAATTCGTCTGTATCGCAAAATGGGGGGTGGATGAGCGGAACGAGTAGGGGGATACCCCCCTAAAAAATATATCTCCCTATATTATACAGATATAAGGCTAAAATGGAGACTTAAACCCCTCCTCTCTCCTCCTCCCCCTCCTCCCCATTTTATTCGGAAATTATAAAATAAAATTCCATATCCAAACAAAAAAAAACGAAAACTTTTATTTTTCTAATTAATTCTTAAACATTAAATTAAAAATAAAATTTACGTTTATTTTACTAAGGTTTCGCACAATAAAATAATCAACATTTTTCTTTTAAATAAAAACAGTAGTTAGTATAAATTTAGTTTTATTTATAGTTTAATAAAAATTAAATAAATAAAAAAAGAATAAATTGGTTATTGCTTTGCATAGAAAAGAGGAACATTGAATTGTTTAAATCATCTTTTTGTTATTTCTTTTACCAGGCTAAAAGCTATTTTAGTGAAAATTAATGTTATTACTTCGTTCTTCTTGCACATTTATTTATTTCCATAATAAACCTTAGAAACGGTCATGATTATAATTAAAAATTATTAATCATATTAGTTATTAAAAAACTGAACAATAAATGTAAATTTTCTGCAATGGGGAAGTTTCTGAGAGAGAGAGAGAGAGAAAACGCCCTTCTAGGAGAATCTTTCGTAAAAGTAAAAGTAAGCATTTCATGAAAATTATATTTTTTTCTTTTCTTTTTGTCTTTTTCCTAACTTCTTTCTTTTCTTTCTCCTTCTCATAAACCAAAAAAAAATACAATTCGGGATCTTGGTGCGCCTTTTTAAAGTATAGTGCCTTCGTTTTTTTAGGTTTATTATTAAAGAATTTTTGTTTGATAGGACTTAGAATTTTTTTAGATGCGGAACTTAAAAAAATGTTGCTACACATCTCAAGAACTTACGTAAGATCTTACGTAAGATCTTACGTAAGATTTTTCAATATGGTTTTAAATGAATTTTCTTCTGGTGCTTTTAAATAAAAATTTGTATGTTGTTCCAAGACAAATTGACCAACATATCCAATTAAATTTTTCAGGGGAAAAGTGTCAACAGTTCTCAAAGAAACTTTATATTTAAAAATAATAAAATCACTGTCTGTCAAGAACTCTGATTTTCTTGAACAGTACCTTAGATTCAGTGAGGAGGTCAAAGCTCACCTTACATCTGATCAGGACTCTTTCATACTCCATCGCCTTTCACAGTCTCTAAACGAGAATAAAAACATATGGAGAGAGATGCGTAACTTTGGCCTCCTCCTCAAGCGCAAGAAGAAGGTTGAGCATAAATTTTCACCGGGTGAATTAAATGTTCATTTAACTAGTGTCTCATTCTCTCCTTTCGAGAACATAAATGATGCCTTGGACTTAATTACTACTGCGAGTGAAGAAGGCTTTAAGTTTCAGCCAGTAAACATCACCGATATAGCCCTGGCAATATCACATTTCTCTTTGTAGGCGACAGGTGAGGATGGGGTACCACAATTGGTAATAATAAAGGCTCTGCTGATTATTCAAGAGCACCTTGTCAATATCTTTAACTCCTCATTTGCGTTGGGTATCTTTCCACAAACCTGGAAGAAGGCCCAAGTTATTGCCCATTCCCAAATCACGAAGTATATTACTGAGAACAAACTCTTAGACCCCCTCCAAACTGGTTTTCGTAAACATCACAGCACTCAGACTGCACTGTTAAAGTTGACGGACGACATTCGTATGGCCATTGACAAAAAGAAGTTGACTTTACTTCTTCTTTTCTACTTCTTCTTCTAAACTATTAGCAAAGCTTAGATATCTGGGCTTCTCCAGGATGGCTCTTCTGTGGATCAAATCTTATTTAGACGGCCGCTCCCAGATGGTAGTTTCTCAAAATAATGGTTTTTCTGATTACGTAGAAACCAATCTGGGAGTTCCCCAGGGATCCGTCCTGGGCCCGCTTTTATTTTGTTTATATGACAATGATCTTACAGAATCACTCAAGGGTACCGCGATCAAACACATCTTTTATGCGGACGATCTTCAAATTTACCTTCACACAAATAAGGACGAACTTTTGGAGGGTATGACTCAGCTATCTCTTACGGCTAAGGCAGTGGCAGAGTGGGCGGCGCACTCTGGACTTAGGGCTTAACATTGGCAAAACTAAGGCTATATTTTTTGGTTCTAACAGACATGTAAATAACCTGTCGAACATGAACCTGCCCGGAGTTGAGCTTGCAGAAGTAGTGTTCATCCCTTTCAGCACAGAGGTTATACTAGCCTAGGGGTAATAATGGATAGTAAACTTACATGGAGGCCGTAGATAGACTCTATTACAAAAAAGTAAATAAAGCCCTGTATTGTTTGCGGTTTATCAGGGACTGTACCAGTGAGACACTCCGAAAGAGATTATCTGAGTCTCTAGTAAAACCACATCTTGATTATTGCTCTGTACTGTACCTGGACGCTACCGAGGAACAACGCATCCGAATCCAGAGATTGAGTAATGCTTGTGTGAGATATGTTTGCGGCGTTAGAAGGGGTGATCGTATATTTCCCTACAGGAGACGATTCGGATGGCTAAGAGCGGATTCTCGCAGGCTGTATTTTACAGCCCTTCTACTTTACAAAATCATGCGGATGCGGGAACCCAGCTATTTACTTAGTCTTTTTTTCCAAATTCATCTCTAGACCTTCTGCTAGAGGAGAACCGCAGGAACTCAATATACCAAGGGCGCGCACCGTCACTGGTACCAGAGCTTTCCGAGTACAATGTGCTCGCCTATGGAACTCTCTTCCGTCCTTTATTCGCCATCTGCCTTCTTATTCAACTTTTAAGAGGTCGGTGCGCCTTCATCTGAGTGTGTTGGATCCTTGACTACCACATTCTTACATATTAAATCTCGCTTCATGTACCTTGTAATGTCTAGTCAGACATAGATATAAATAGTGTTGTATTTATTTATTTAATTATATTTATTATAGCTTTATTAGTATATTTTAACAACATATGAAATGCTATGCCATACTGGGTAAACTTTTTGTGATTCTAAATTGATTGTGATATATTCCTAACCGACTGTGATATCAAATTTATCATTAAGTATTGTATTGTATTATATTTATGTAATTTAATCTACATTTTGTCTCTGAAGGGGAATAAATTATTATTATTATTATTATTATTATTATTATTATTATTAGCTGTGGGGACCCGATCGGGGCAATGCCTGCTTCCAGTGCGGGCGGACGGGGCACAGGGCAGCCGACTGCAAATTTGAGCCTAGGTGCTTCATCTGGCCGGAGACCAACGCGGCGGCGTTGAATCATGTCGCTGGCTCTGGGGCCTGTGAGACATTCAGAGAGGCTCTAGCGAGGTCTCGCCAAAATGGCTAAGGTCCTGCAGGCGAACCTGAACAGGAGTAGGACGGCGCACGACCTACTCACGCAGATCTGCCTCGAGAAGGACGCTGACATTGTTCTTGTCAGCGAACAATACAACCCACGTCAATTTCAGGTTACGTGCCAGGGCTCTGGCCGCGGCTACGTTTGGGTCGGGTGTGGTGGCGTTACTTATGTAAGCTGCTATATCACTCCAAACGAGGCCATCGGAGACGAGGATCAGAGACGTAGGTAGTGAGCTGATAGTAGCCGGGGATTTTAACAGCAAAGCTCTCGAATGGGGTGAATCCTTGCCTGACTCCAGGGGAAGGCGGCTAATGGGCTTGGCGTCTAGGCTGGGGCTGGTTGTTTTAAACACTGGCTCCACGTCGACTTTCAGGAGACCTGGCTATAGGGAGACCATCCCCGATGTATCCTTTGCGACGGAACGTCTGGCCACACGTGTGCGGGACTGGCGGGTGATCGAGGACTATACAGCCAGCGATCATCAGTATATCACGTTCCACGTTCGTGATGTCGTGCCGGTAAGGGTGGCGGCTGAACGTCGCCCAGCCAGATGGGTTGTGGCGAAGATGGATCACGTGAAGTTCTCCCAGGCGCTTGAACGTGGTCAGCAATCCCTGTTTGAAATACCTAGAAATGGGTCGGTCTCCGAGCGGGCTGAAGCGGTGATTGATGACACAATGGGTATATTCCGCCAAGCCTGCCAGGAAGCAACACCGAGGAGATCTTCGGGAAGTCTGCGTCGTCCTGCTTATTGGTGGATGGACAAGATCGCGGAGTTGAGGCGGGGATGCCTGCAGCTGCGCCGAGTGGCCCAGCGGGCTCAGAGGCGCGACCACTCAGGATCGCCGAATACCTAATGGCGAAAAGAGCTCTGAAGCGAGCCATTATAGCGAGTAAGAGATATTGCTGGAAGAAGCTAGGGAAGGATCTGAACAACGATCCCTGGGGGTTAGGGTATAAAATTATCACCCGCAAATTGGGTGCGTTCGGCAAGAGCGAGCCCACGAGCGCGGAGGGAATGGACGGAATAGTCTATGCCCTGTTCTCCTCTCATCCCAAACGACGGGATGAGCCCCTGGCTCTTGAGGGCTCCAAGGCATCGCCCTTCACAAGGGCGGAACTACAACGCGCAGCGCGTTCCCTTAAGAACAACAAGGCGCCGGGGCCTGACGGTCTTCCAGCAGAAATACTGAAAGCGGTGGCAAAGAGCCATCCTGAGCTCTTGCTTAGCATGTACAACTCGTACTTTCAGGGGGGAATATTTTATTCCCGCTCGAAGAAGGCGAGACTTGTGCTGATAAGCTGGCGCAGACACGACTCGACCAGACCATGCGTAGAATTCGCTATTGGATGAGCGACCATGGGCTGGAGCTGGCTGAGACAAAAACCGAGATTGTGCTCCTCACAAAGAAGCGCATCCCCCGAGTGCAGCAGCTAAGTATAGGTCAAGTGTCGGTACAGACCAAAGCATGCGTGAAGTATCTAGGGGTGATGCTAGATACGAAGCTCACCTTTGAAGAACATATTCGGAGGTCGGCGGACAAGGCGGCTGTGGTGATGGCTTCCCTTTGCAGGGTTATATCCAACGTGGGTGGACCACGGCCATGCATCAGGCGGCTGCTACTACGCGCTGCTGAGTCCGTCATGCTTTACGGTGCTGAAGTTTGGGCCGACGCGCATCGGTACGAAATGTACCGTAAGCTCATGACGGCAGTACAAAGGACATGTGCCCTTCGTGTAGCATGCTCGTATCGCACGGTCTCGGAGGCGGCTTCACTAGTGGTCGCTGGGGTAATACCTGTCGACCTCCTAACCCGAGAGCGGAAGATCGTCCTCTAAATGAAGGGACAAGTCGAAGCAAAGAAGCGGGCTAGTGAGCAATCCCTCGCCTGCTGGCAGGATCGGTGGGCGCAGGATACTCGCGGAAGGTGGACCGCCAGACTAATAAGTTAGGTGGCCCCATGGACCGAGCGACATCATGGAGAGGTTAGTTATTACCTTACCCAGATGTTGACCGGTCATGGGTACTTCCGCGCGTACCTGCATAGGATGGGCAAAGCCGCGGACCCCAGTTGCTTATATTGCGGGTCCGTGATAGATGATGCCCATCACACGTTCTTTGTGTGTGTGCGATGGATGTCGGAGAGGGCAGAACTGGTGGGCGAGGCCGGAGGGGTAAAAGTAGATTAAAATTCTCCATTAATTCTTATTTAAAAGCATTTTTATGCGTTCAACCACGCATAAAAATGCTTTTAAACCTCGAGTATAACAAAACTGAATCTTGATTGAATTTGTTCTTATTTTAAAATTCGCGGATGGTTTATTGAAAAAAATTGTTTATTTTTATAATGCAGCATCAGCCACGGTATTTACGTCACTGTGTACGCACTGTAAAGGGATTAAAAATCAATCGAATGCGTAGTATGCATCCGTCCGAAGAGATAAACTTGGAGTATTGCACTCAGTGTAATAAACCCCAACGCGCGTTTGTGGGATGACAACGGACACATTGAGCCCGTTTGCCGTTAGCGAGTGAAAGCGTTATGAGTTTGTACTCTCCCTTAACTTTTCTGCTTTCTTCCATCAATAAGATCCGAATTGTTACAAGTTTAACACAGATCAAGATTCAAAATAATTACTTCCACATTGATGCACACATACTTAGATTTTACAAGCAAATGTCGGGTATTCATTGGAAGGGCAGGACAAAATTTCGTATTCCTAATTTATATTAAAATTTATCCTACATTTAAAGTAACAACATTATAAGTACATTAAAATTAATTAAAATGATCATATAAGAAAAGATTAATTTTTGTTATACAAGGTGTTTAAAAATGAACTGGCACAACCAGTATATCCGTGTTCAGAATAATATTCTAAGCACTTTTTCACTTTTGTCATTTTTCAGAATTTGGGATAATATGGAGTTACTGTTGATTAAAATCTACGATAATTATCCAATCAGCGTTCGATTTGACGATGAACCCGGCATGACTCTCCCCGCGCGGCCCATGCTGCTTGAGTAAACCCCGTCTACCTGCGTCAGCTAGAGCGCTGATTGGCTAATTATCGAAGTTTTCGATTGACCATAACTTGATAATTAGCCACAATTACGAAATATGCCAAAAGGGAAAAAGCGCTTAGACTGTTGTTCTGAACACGGATATACTGGTCGTGCCAGTTCACTTTTGAACACCCTGTATATCATAATAAAGAAAACTAAAAATTATGTATATTACCTTGGTACAATGTTAGCATTTATTTCGAGTTGTCCGTGGCTCATAAGTTTTTGACTGTTTAGTATTCCAGACAGTTTGATATTACAAGCAGCTGATCCAGAAATATCTAGTCTAATAGGCAATCCGGTGGTAGTAGGCACAACATAAGATGAGTCTAAAAACATTGCAGTGTTCTCATAGTGTACGATTTCTTTTCCAGAGAGTATTTGTTTAACTTTTTCCCAAGGATTAAGATTTATTAAATTCTCAACTATTTCTTTATCGCTATCTAGTACTACAAACTTAATTTCGTTGCCAAAAACTCTATAACCAAAACTAATGTATGGATGTTCAAAATTGTTATTGATTATATTAGGCAGATTTTCAATTTTCTTCCAATATTCATCACTACTATCTTTAGTCTTAACTGAACGATACTGACGAAGTAATTGTCGAAAATGGTCTGCTATTTTGATATTGCTCAATGGGCCAGTCGGCCCAAATAGATTTTCTGCGTAAAATTCCAGACCTTCGGTTCGCATATTAAATTCAAAAAAATTAATCGATTCGCCAAATAAATCAATGGTTAAATTAAAGGACGTCGAGCGAGGAATATATGATTTAGTAGAAAAAATCGTATTCGTTTGAAAGTTTGCTCCAAAATTGTACTGTTCTGCGAAGAACGAATTTTCGTAACTGCGGGAAAATTTACGAAAATCGCTGTTGAATTTATTACCAAGATCTCGATCGGTTAGTAAACTTTGAATTTCGATTCGGCTAGGAGAAGAAGAAGATAACAAATGTGTTAAATGACTCCAAACAAACGAGCCAACTGTAAAATAATAATTTATATTGCGCTTATTTTAAACAGATAACAAATAAAAATAATTAACAACAATATTTGTTACCTTGATTAACTTCCTCTTCTTCAAGAGTACGTTTTAAAATTTTTATAACATTATAGTCTGGACATCTCATTACTTGTAAGTAAGATGCTATTCGCAATTCTGCATCAATTGTAAAATTTCTGTAGTAATTTAGAAAAAATTGATCTCTTGATTTTTCACATGAAACTAATCTTCTATGAGAGTCAATAGCCGCGACTCGTACTTCCATTGGTATAAATCCAGATTCATCTGTGATACATTGTCGTAATTTCATGAAAAGCGTATCTATTTCTATTCCAGCATTTCCAATGGCTTTCAACGTTTCAAGTGTCTAACGTACAAATATAAATACACTAAGCTTTATATTTTAATAATATAGGAAATATAAATATATTATTGGGCTTGATTTTAATATACTTAATGAAATTTATATGTGGTAGGCCGTAAGATAGAGTTTAAGAATTACGAATCGGTCGAGAATGAAAAAAGAAAAAGTTGGCATTAGACCTAAACATTTTGTCGCCCGCTCACAAGAGCCGAGGGACCAAGACATCGTTGGGTCGAGCAGGAGCTCCGCGACGACCACCCCTCCCCAGAAAGCGGCCAGGAGCAGCATCGGTGGAGAGGAAAAGAGTAAGTAGAGTGTTGGTGCGTAAGTGCAAAGTAGTGAGAAAGAGAAAGGAGTGTGCCCTCCAGGTCGGCCGGCGTCGAACACGCCGCTACTAGGAGCCGGCGAGTGAGAGAGAGAGAGAGAGAAAGAAAGAGAATGTGTGAGTAACGCGTCCTCCAGGCAGGCGAGTGCCGCGATTGCTACCGCCAGGAAAAGACGACTTAAATAGAAGGTGAGAGTGCGGGTTTACCCGGTGGGTCAGCGTCGCCTACGCTGCCGTCAGGCAGTCGCGAGAGAGAGAGAGAAAAAGCGAGAAAAAATTCGGGCAGGTCGGCCGGACGTAAGCCGGCCGCCGCTAGAATTCTCGCGCGGACCGCAAACGCCGCGGCCGGTCGCGAGTTCGCCGAACGTAAACGTTGTAAAGGTGTGTGAGTACGTGAATGTGTGTGTTGCAGTGGCGAGCGCGGGAAATTTAGTGTAGTGGCGGTTTATTTAAAAATTCAAAAATTATTAAAATCGCGTCGTTTTCTCGGCGGCGCGCGTTCCCGAGCCGGACTTCGTGTCCCGGGGATTCACTCCTGTGGACGAGTCTAGAACTAGCCGATCGTGACGTAGGTTTGTGGAAGTACTGTAAGCAGTCACGAGAAACTAGACTGGGAGGATGGGGACTTTCATAGTCTCCCAGGTGGCCGTTTTACAATACAAAAGTTATAGGATTTCAAGGGGTGCGTCAAATGGTACGTTCGAATTTGACCTTGACCATGACTTTGAAGGTGTTTTGGAGGTCAACTTAACATTTTCAAATGGGAACCCCTATTTTTGACCCCGTAAATGAAAAGACCGGAAAATTTTATATTTGAACATGATCTTCAGTACAAAAAAAAATTAACCTTGAAGGTTATAATAAGCTTAAAATTTTAAATTTTAAGGAAACTTAGAAGATCGTGCAATGATCCAGCCAGTTAAAATTTTATGGAGGACGATCTATCGAAATGAGAAAACATTTTTTGTGTACAAATATTTTTTGTTCCCAGAAACCAGTCCGATAGTTGTCGACGATTACGTTTTAATAAAGCCAATCTAAGGACATTATTAAGACGAAATTGCTATTAAATTACTTAAGATAATTGGTTAGTTAACAAACCAAATACTAGATAAAATCATTTCTATTGTTCTATTTATTAGAATAAAGTTGCAGCAATGATATATATTGTTAGAATTTTCTTCACTTTTGAAGTTTGGCATCTATTTGAATTCTACTGCATGATAAATTAATGGGTACATCATCGACAATTTTCAAATACCTGCTTACGATTGTGGATTTACAAAAACATAAATTGCTCATACAAAAAAGGCTTTCGTGCTATTTTGCACTATATGATCTGAAAGTTTAAGAAAAATGCTAACTTTCTATGAAACTCAAAATTAAAAATTAAAAAGGACCCTAGGTGGTGCATAAGCACCTGGCGCCTTTAGGACAGTCGTGAGTTGTTGTTTGGTTTTCCGCGTGAGATAAGGGTTGGGTTTTTGGTGAGTTCGACAGGCGAGCACCTTGCACTTGGAAGGCACTTGCACCAGTTTCAGTATTCACCGTCGGTATATTGTGATCCTGCAAGCAGGGATGAGCTTGGACAAAAGACTGGAGATAGCTAGGCTCCTGCATCTTCATAATTTTATAACGTAAGAGGGCTGTAAAATACAGCCTGCGAGAGTCAGCTCTTAAGTTGCAGGTGTCCAGGAACATCCTCAGGACGACAGAACATCGTCTACAGGGAAGCCCACACGGCACTTGCAAAAATGCAATTTGATGCACTTACAATTATTTATCGACGAATTTGCAATCGTCGGGGAAAAAAACACCCTGAAAAACATTTTAATTTAATAAAGGATAACTTGATGAATCTCTATAATTTCACAAAATGTCACTGCACCCCCTATGCGACTGTACTACTTTCCGGAATTATATATCCGGAAAATATTGTATCAAAAATCAAATTATATTATAATCAGAATAAAGAAAACGTGTTATCAAAAATAACAGAGTAATAAAAAAATCAAAATACATACAGTTAAGTCAGAGAAAAATAAAACTAATTGAAGAATACATTAATCGACGAAATTACATACATTTAATAAATCTTTGTAGCGTGAAAACCGCGACATAAACAGATTCCTGACTAACACACGCGCCGGAGTCGCGACATGCGCTATGTACGCGAACACAATCGAAGACGCGTAGGTAAATGAGGATCCCCCCCGCGACGAACCGCGTAAAGGGAGGGGATAGCGAGCTCGCGAGGGCTATCGCGGATAAGGAGCCGAAATCCATCGTTCTCTCGACCAGCGACCTCGCCAAGGGAAGTAACTCGAGGAAGCCGCGCACGCTACCCCCAGCCGGAACAAAGGCGAGGACGACATGCGGCCCAGGAGCCGAACGGCTTCGAGAGAACCAGCCGAGTTGGAGAGTGTCCACGCATGGAGCGACGGAAAGCCGACGGCCAAGCTGACCTCAGCATCCCCATGAAGGTCGTCGGAATAGCAGCCGAGACTACCTTCGGAGCTGCGCGCCGCAAGACATCGCGGATGAGAAACTCGATAAGTACTCTGCGATCTCTTTCGTGCGCGAACGCGAATAATTTGTAACACGCGAAAGCGAAAGCGCTTAGCGATTTACTGCCGAACGTAGCGAGTCGTCCCTTATGGACAGAATTGTCGTCTCTCCGCCGCCGAGTTAGCCCGGGCCGAACGAGAGATTGTGGTTGAACGCGAGTGCTCGGTATCTGATCGATCTAAGGGGCTAGAATCTATTGATAATTAAATAATGAAGATCACCGACCAAAGCCGAGGACCCGCGCTTCAATGGCGTCCAACGTGAAAAAAATGCAAAAGTAAACTCATCCGAAAATTAGAATATGTATAAATTTGATAAGACGTACTTCAATAGCGTCCCAACGTGAATTGCAAGTCGCGCTTCGATTAATTTAATAAATTTTTTTTTATATATGAAAATACAAAAAGTAAATTCATATTTTAAATTCATTTTGGTTAAAAGAAAATTAATAGAACAAATAAAATAAACACGCGGCTAAAAAGCCAAAGCGAAAATTTTTACAAACGCCTAAGAAGGCGTAAGAGTAATAAGTACAATAAATTTATAATAATAATTAAAAGAGTTTGTAACAAAATCGGCTCAAAATAAATAGCCAGCATAGATAAAGTCATCTCGGAAAATCGAAACATCGTAAACAATCAAGGTTAAGACTCAGTAAACTCAAAGAGAGCCGAAATAAGCAGGCCAGGAGCGTACCTACAAAAAATAAATTTAAAGGCACCTCCGGGGCGCAAGCGTTTACGAACCGATTTTAGAATTTTAAAGTTTAAATTTTAGAAGCAAGCGACAAATAAATATTACAGTTAATAAATTTTAGCAATTCACGTCAAATCAAATAACATATAAGAAGGAAATTAATAATTAAAAGGAAAAGCAAACATAAAATTCTGAAAATTTTGAAATATTGATTGAATAATGCAACAAGAAAATTTAATTTAATCTCATTTTAAGAAATTCCATTGGAAAGTGAAACACAACTACTTATATGTAAACAAATAGGAAACAATAGCACAGTAGTAAGCGAATTATAAGCATCGAAACGAAGCGAAATGTCCTCAAATGAAAGCGAATCGGTGATTGCGAAAACAAACCGATCTAAAGGCTCATTGGAAGCCGAGGATAAATATTAATGAAATAATCAAAAACATAATATCCCAAATTTAATGATTCAAATATTAATTCAATATATTCATTGATTGTTTGGAAATACGAAATTATTTTTCGCGATTACAGCTAGATAAAGATTCAGCTGATTAAATAAAGCATTTTCGTAGATTATAAAATTATCTCAGGTTTAAATAATTGCTCAAAATGGCTTCAAGAATAACCGAATGGATCAAAAAGTTGACAGAAGATGAAGATGAAGATTCAATTAACTCAATACTACAAGATTTAGAGTTGGTAGAAACAGGTAGAAGACCTATTAGAAACAGATTATTATAAAGCAACGAAGCATTCAAAAACTGATATAAGAAGAAGAAAGAAGAAAATAGAAGAGCTGATTGATAGAATCAACGAAGGATTAGAATTTGTAGAGGAAAGCAGCGTAACAAAAATCTCGGATGCGAATGTAACAAAAAGAATTGTAACAACAGACAAAGACGCGAAGAGACTCTCAACTCAGATGAAATTAGATATGTCGGAAGGCGCGAGATTCATAGAAACCCCGGAGAAGCCGATCATCATAGAACACCAAAACAAATATTATAAAATACCAATAGAAGTATTGGCAAAATTTGAAGAAATTATAGAAGAGGGAAGTATTCCAGGGTTAAACGAAAAAGCAATACATTCACGCAGCCAAAATCCAAGCTATCAGATGCCAATCCAGCGACAACTAACAACGTCTAGAATGCAAAATCACCAAGATGAACAACAAATGAATATACAAAGAAATAATAATTCTACAAGAGATGTTGGAAAAATAATCACGGCATGGAAATTAAAATTCAGCGGATCAACAGATGATGTCGACGAATTTTTATTAAGAGCAAATGAGTGCAAGCAATCAGCCGGCGTAACAGAAGCCGAAATGCTTAAGTGTTTACCACTCATGATGCAAAAAGCAGCATTAAATTTGTACAGGATAAAGAAGGACGAATGGACTACCTGGAACAGATTTGAAATAGGAATTAAAAAACAATACCAACAAACACTCTTCGTGGATATAC